>OX457033.1:8520501-9120501 GCA_949752745.1 Protula sp. h YS-2021 | reverse complement strand
AGTTACCCTTGGAATAAATTTTGTTGCGAATAATGTCACTTCTAGCGTTTTTTTTTAGTTATTCTTGGAATAACGTTTGTTGCGAATGACGTCATTGCTACTAACTGTTGCGAATGACATCAGTCCAGCCCAGTCATAAGAAAATTAAAAAAACCTTTGTTAAGCTGAATGTCAGTCTAATCATTCAGAATCCCAAAGAGACCCCCGGTGCAGAAGTCAGCTTTTAACCCGCTTACCTGGTGGCGCTCGAGCAGCGCCTCGGCGCCAGTCACGTCTTTGGCGAGCTCGTCCGAGGACACGAGCGCCATCATGCTGCTGATCCAGGACATCAGGTCGCGGAAGTCGCTGAGGAAGCGCTGCAAATCGTACGCGTCCAGCAGCTTGGCCTTGCGCTCATCAGCCTGCAATGTCAAGCATTCGGTGCGAGTGTAAGACGTAAATCGTACGCGTCCAGCAGCTTGGCCTTGCGCTCATCAGCCTGCAATGTCAAGCATTCGGTGCGAGTGTAAGACGTAAATCGTACGCGTTCAGCAGCTTGGCCTTGCGCTCATCAGCCTGCAATGTTAAGCATTTGGTGCGAGTGTAAGACGTAAATCGTACGCGTCGAGCAGCTTGGCCTTGCGCTCATCAGCCTGCAACGTCAAGCACTCGGTGCGTGTGTAAGACGTAAATCGTACGCGCCCAGCAGCTTGGCCTTGCGCTCATTAGCCTGCAACGTCAGCACTCGGTGCGTGTGTAAGACGTAAATCGTACGCGTCCAGCAGCTTGTCCTTCAGCCCATTAGCCTGCAATGTCAAGCATTCGGTTCGGTTCTTGGCGTCTAATCCATTGGCCTGTGGACGTTTAAGACGTAAATTGTCACTGACTGCAATGCCATTCGGTACGCGTATAAGAGGTTAAGGAGCTGGAAGCTTACCTTGCCGGTGAGCGAGTTCCACCTCTCGTTGATCTCCTTCTGGTGCTCGTAGATGGTCTGCGCCTGGTCGGGATGGGTGTTCATCAGTCTGTTCGCCGTGTCATCCAGCTCGCGCACCTGTCACAAAAAGGCACTGCTTCTTTCAAGTTCCAATTTTTCTATTAGGCAGTTTTAGATAGAGCTTCACGCTTCTCCAGAGGGTAACCAAGATGCGCACCAAGAAACCCTCCTCTTCCCCCAATGCACACACACGCGGCCTTACCTTGTCGTTGAGGGCGGGTAGGTAGCATTTAAGGATCCTCGCCTCCCCTACCCCCCCCCCCCCCAGACACCCACGCGACCTTACCTTGTCGTTGAGGGCGGCCAGATCGCGCTCCAGGCCCTCGTGCTTGCGCTGTAGCCGCTGTACCGTAGCCAGGTCGTGGCCCACGTCATCCAGGTTCAGGGCGTGGTCCTTCTCCTCGATCCAGTCCTTCGTCTCATCAGCATCCCTACGCAAACACCACTCGGTTATTTTGCGGAATTACCATCGACTCTTGTGAAATAATTTAAGATTCCTCCCTCCCTCCCTGCGCCCGGCCAACCTTTGGTAGTGCTACATTTTGAGAGGAGTATCGACAAGTCACCATAATGCCAACTCACCAGTTGGTAACCAAGTCACCATATGGTGAGCTGGTATACCAACTCACCGTATGGTGAGTTTGAATTGTGGTGACTTGCGTGACCTTCGCCCTCCCCTGCGTGACCTGCGCCCTCTCCTGTGTGACCTGCGCCCCCCCCCCCCTTCCTGCGTGACCTTAGCTCTCTCACCTGTGGTAGCGCTGCACCTCATGCGCCGAGCCCAGGGTGTGCGCCCTCTCCTGTGTGACCATCTGTAGCGCCGCCCCCCCCCCCCCGCGTGACCTTAGCTCTCTCACCTGTGGTAGCGCTGCACCTCATGCGCCGAGCCCAGGGTGTGCGCCCTCTCCTGTGTGACCATCTGTAGCGCCGCCCCCCCCCCCCCCGCGTGACCTTAGCTCTCTCACCTGTGGTAGCGCTGCACCTCATGCGCCGAGCCCAGGGTGTGCGCCCTCTCCTGTGTGACCATCTGTAGCGCCGCCCCCCCCCCCCCCGCGTGACCTTAGCTCTCTCACCTGTGGTAGCGCTGCACCTCATGCGCCGAGCCCAGGGTGTGCGCCCTCTCCTGTGTGACCATCTGTAGCGCCGCCCAGCGCTGGTTGAGGTCTGCGATCTGGATGCGGATCTTCTCCGCCGCCTCCGTCTGTCCCATTGCCGTCAGCTTCTCAGCGATTGTGTTTAGCTCCATCAGACGAGCTTCATTTGCTTTCA
This sequence comes from Protula sp. h YS-2021, assembly GCA_949752745.1. Classification (NCBI taxonomy): domain Eukaryota; kingdom Metazoa; phylum Annelida; class Polychaeta; order Sabellida; family Serpulidae; genus Protula; species Protula sp. h YS-2021. The sequence goes on along the minus strand of OX457033.1, from coordinate 9,118,256 downwards.
GATCCTACAAAAATGGCGGAAAACGGTTTCCCGTGTGTAAATTCCCTTTTTCGCAGCTCAAACAACGGCGACGACGATATTTTTTACTGAATTTCCTCATCCCTTAAAGCTGACAATTAATAAGTTTCCCCCATCACAAGTGGTACCTGTGGTATCATAAGGTCACTATGAAGCTTATTTTCGCAACCATGCCGGGCCAGACGTCAGCTTCCGGGCAAACTTTAGGTGTACTTACTTTCTGGAAGTCGTCAAATTTACGTTGCACGGCTTCCACCTGATCTAAGTCATCGCCGACCTCGGAGCTGAGGGCCACGCTTTCCTACAACACAAGCACCGACGTGCGACCATCACCGGCAAACAACAGGCAAAGTAAAAGTCTTTACCACTGACTTGGAAACATTCCAGCTTAAAGGATTCTGAGTCTGCGAGCATTACATGATGTGCGTAAGTTTGTAACATCCACTAGCCCTGTTTGAGTAGATTGTAGTTTAAAGAACTGCGAAGGAAGTCTATTGTCAAATTCCCCCTTTTTTAATTATCACACAATCGGACAAACGTCTCTAAAGAGAACGGGGTCTGGTCGATTCGGCCCTTTGCCGATTCGGCCCTTTACCGATTCGGCCCTTTTTGGATGATTCGGCCCTTTACCGTTTCAGCCCTTTTTGGTTGATTCGGCACCATGTTTTGTTATTATTATTCTATTTTTAGATCCGCTTCAAAACTACTTTGATGCAGTCCACATCTTACACACCATAAAAAACATCCTTTTCATAGGAATCTTTTTCACCACAGTTTGAGTTTCGGTTGGTTTCTACACATTTGGTCCATACACATTCGTTGGTTTCTAAACAAAATTGTGCAAATTTACCCTTTTTGCGCGTTGGTACTCTCTTTGTGAGATACTTGATCCACATATCCGATGTTGCAAAGCAGAACAATCCACACATTTTACAATTTACTGTCGAGGCCTCAAGTCCTGTTTACATTTAGTGCATTTATCCGACATTTCAAAGGTTTGATTAATTAAATTTATCCAAACAATAACGATTGCACACAAGTTCATTCGATGTGTCCGGTAAAAACAAAATTTCAAAGCATTCTCTCAAGACTCATAAATTGGAAATGGTTTTCGAGCGCCTTTGGGAGCTTTATATAGTTAAAACATTGCAAAACTAATCATGAATAACCAATAAGAAACGTCTGTTAAACTTTACAACAGAGTTTATCACGGAGTAAATTGCAATTAACTCACTCCACTGAAATCTTGCGTTTATTTGCTATTTGAGATACCAGAGAACATGCCTTAATCACAATTGCGATTTGGAATCAACCCGTAACGCTAATCCCCTGCCCCGACATCAGACCAAATCCCTACTCAGCGTGTCATTCAAACAGTTGTATTAGATTTTAGGACATTTTAAGTAACTCGATGCTAACCGAAATCAGCTTTGCAGTGGGCGGAATCGTGGTGTGTAAAATTTAGTTTATTTTAAGATATAACAAAAAGAATAAAAGGATTTATTGTATATCAATGACTTTTTATGACATTCTACACGCTAAAACAAGTCCGGTGAATTCTAACCTAAAGAAGAAAAGGTTTACATGTGGTCGATAATTTGGTGCCGAAACGCCGAGGGCCGAATCGTCCAAGTTGGTGCCGAATCGACTTTCACAAAGGGCCGAATCGGTAGGGCCGAATCGGTAAAGGGCCGAATCGACCAGAGACCAAGAGAACAGCGGATGCTATAAATGCTATAAACGGAACTGCAGGTTTTCTGTACAGCGTCTTGACAGAAAAGAGCTGTAACTGCAATTTGTACAGTGTATAATAGACGGCTGTAACCACAAATGAACAAGGCGTGCTCTGCCTGTAACCACAAATGAACAAGGCGTGCTCTGCCTGTACACGAACTCTGGTTGCTCGCGAACAAAAAAAGCCAAAACAAACAGGAAAGAAAAGGCTACAAGTGTATCCATTCACTGGGGGTTTAAATAAAATTTCTGGATTCCAATGGTACGTCCCCATTAGCATTCATTTTGGGAGAAATGCTGAAGCAAAAAGCTTCGGACACCGCTGAATGGAAGGGGCGGTTCTTCTAACAAAGGCGTCCTGAATGCAGGCGAGAGTATGACAAAATATGGTTTACGCAGCTTAAGGCATTCGGAATATTATGGTTCGAGAAGTGATGTTCAACATAACCAAGGAAAAGGAGAAATCGCTAAAGCAGAAATCAAGTTTCAAATATTAAAAAAAAAAAATTAATTTAAAAATTGAATGATACTTCATACGCTTTTTGGTGTGTATGAGTGAACCTACCAACTCGGCGAACTGAAAACAAGGCAGAACTCTATAACACAGTGTCACTTCTCCCAACAATACATTAGCTTTGACAAGGCCGAGCACACGGGATGTTTCTGTGTGCAGGTAATTTAAGTAACACAGCCGTTGCTCGCAGCTGTTATTATTCCGATAACGGTTGTGAGTGAGCTTACAGCCTGGCATAGAGCATGCCACAATGTTCTCGCAAACTTTAGGATCTACCCATTCAATTTTTGACTTTGCACAAAAAAATAAAAAATTCTAAATTAACAGAACAACGAAACAGAGATATCCCGCTTGTTTTGAAATCAACCCCCCATCCCGTCCTCCCCTACCGTACCCCTCCCGTCCTCCTCTACCCTACCCCTCCCGTCCTCCCCCATCGTGCCCCTCCCGTCCTCCTCTACCCTGCCCCTCCCGTCTTCCCCCATCGTGCCCCTCCTGTCCTCCCCCATCGTGCCCCTCCCGTCCTCCTCTACCCTGCCCCTCCCGTCCTCCCCATCGTGCCCCTCCCGTCCTCCTCAACCCTGCCCCTCCCGTCTTCCCCCATCGTGCCCCTCCTGTCCTCCCCCATCGTGCCCCTCCCGTCCTCCTCTACCCTGCCCCTCCCGTCCTCCTCTACCCTGCCCCTCCCCTCCTCCCCCACCCTGCCCCTCCCGTCCTCCTCTACCCTGCCCCTCCCCTCCTCCCCCACCCTGCCCCTCCCGTCCTCCCCTACCCCTCCCGTCCTCCCCCATCGTGCTCTTCCCGTCCTCCTCTACCCTGCCGGCGTCGCGCTTTGAGCCCTGACCTTGTCCGTGATCCACTGCGCCAGTTCGCCCGCCTCGCGCACCAGCTGGAAGGCCTTGCACGACTCCTCCAGCTTCTGCCGGCGCTGGTTACCCAGATCCAGCAGTGTCTCGTATCTGTAAACACACGACGTAAAGAAAACTGCTTCCACCTCTCTGCTCTTTAACATTTTACCCTCAACGGCAACATCCTCAACCTGTCCCTTCAAGCTTTTAACCAAGTAACTTGCTGCATTTTATGTTTCTTTTTTTTTTCTATCTCGGAAGAAATAAGTCCCAATACGTCTAGAGAAGGGTGCTTGTTTTTTTCTCACATTTCCCCTTAATTCCGAACACTTCCCACTTATTTCTTACTAATTTTTCGATTTTTTGCCACTACTCAAGCCAAATGAGTCACCTCCATTTCCGAACCAAAACAGGTGTTCAAAGACCTGTGTTCACCACCGAAAAAGGCACAGAGAAAAGGAAAACGAAAAGAGCACTAACTGGTTTTCAATCTGCTGCTGTCGCACGGAGATTGTGAACTCGTCAGCGAGCTGGCTCTGTGACGCCGTCAGGCTCGAGTCGATCTTCTTGACGTAGGCAGCGGGCACGAAACCCTGGCGGTCGTTCACCTCCACCTTCCACCAGTCCTACCAGGAACAAAAAGCGAGAGCTTGGTCAGGCAGTGGTTCCTCAACGCTTGTCTCCCACCCCTCCCCTCCCCCCCCCCCCTCTCACCCCCAGCACGGCTGTCATAAAAACTTATTCTATCAATTTATCATTTAATTTTACAACTTCTCTACACCGCACGCAGGCAGTACATTTTCCAAGATTTTCCAAATTACGAGCTAGAATGTTTCAACAAACGACTTAATGAAAATTATGGTAGTTTGATTCCATTCGTGACGCTGGTAAGGCCAGCTTAACGCTAATGACCACACTATGACCTTGAGCGCGGGGGGCGTGACGTCACGTGCATGACGTCACCCGCTGATGCGACCATACCTTGTTGGAGCTGTTGAGGAGCGTAAGCACGTCTCCCTTCTTCATGGAGACCTCGCGCGGGCTCTTCTCCGTGTAGTCGTACAGCGCCACGACGCACTCCTTGCCAAGGTCATCAACGATCGGCGCTTCTTGTTGCTGCACAAAAAAACACCACTTATTCAACCCGGCACATCTATCACAATCCTTCACACTGTCAAATTTAGTTTGCTTTCATTATCAAAATATCGCAGTATTTAATTTAATGAAATTTAAATACTTATACTATATTCAGAAGACACTTTTATATGTGGTTTAAAGAGCGTTGTGCATTCACGGCATAACGTTTTTTTGTTTTTTTGTTTTTTTGTTACCTATAAACTTGTTCACTCTATTTTAACCGCCCTGCTTTTTTCGTAGCAAAGACAACAGAACTATCTTTCACTAGCCACAAAGCACAATTTTTCCTCAAATGTGTCCTGCATGCCGTTATATGCAGACCAATCAAAATGCACAGTCATATCGTCGACAAGCATGCAATAGGTGGCACACACTGGGGCGAGGTAATATTCGCCCAGTCTCACGCACACTCCTAGAAAAGCTACAAGCACTAAAAGGGCTACAAACACCGCGGCGACGACGTAATGTTCGCTCAGTCTTAGACACTCCTAGAAAAGCTACAAGCACTAAATAGGCTACAAACACCGCGGCACACACGGCGGCGAGGTAACGTTCGCCCAGACTCACAGACACTCTAGAAAAGCTACAAGCACTGAAGGGGCTACAAACAGCGCGACAGGGCTGATTTTTTGTTGTTCATCTTCTTTCTATTTATTTATTTTGACAAGTGACGGATCATTTTCTGGTACCACTGAATCATGACTGAATCATGAACTTTGAATGGTACGGACGCTGCGGAAATCCCAGGAGAGTGCAAAGTTTCAGCCCTGCTGCACTGTGTTCAGTAAACTAAGGTATGCTAAAAGTAAAATACATTAAACGAAAGTGAGGACGTGCAAAAACGCAAAACTCTAGTAAAGCATTACATGCAGTGGCCCCCTGCTAAATCGAATAACTGGAGGAAAACCGCACCCTAAACACAGACCCTCACGATATTTGTGGAACATCGAAGCCCCGTTTCGTGTACTACTTCATCATAATTTGAAATCTGAATGCAGTAGGATGTCTTCATAAGGCTCTTCTGGACCACGCCGTACCCCCTCTTCTGGACCACGCCGTACCCCCCGTTTTAGACCACGCCGTACCCCCCCCCCCCCCCTTCTGGTCCACGCCGTGCCCCCTCTTCTGGACCACGCCGTACCCCCTCTTCTGGACCACGCCGTACCCCCTCTTCTGGACCACGCCGTACCCCCTTTTCTGGACCACGTCGTACCCCTCTCCTGGACCACGCCGTACCCCCTCTTCTGAACCACGCCGTACCCCCTCTTCTGGACCACGCCGTGCCCCCTCTTTTGGACCACGCCGTACCCCCTCTTCTGGACCACGCCGTACCCCCTCTTCTGGACCACGTCGTTCCCCTCTCCTGGACCACGCCGTACCCCCTCTTCTGGACGTCACCGTACCCCTCTTCTGGACTACGCCGTACCCCCTCTTCTGGACCAAGCCGTAATGTGTAAGACCCCCGTGTAACTCAGATGTGACTTTCTGTCCCGGCTGTGCTTGTGAAGTGGCCTCTTAGTGGATGTCCCACTTCATGTACTGCCAATGGACAACATAAAGCAGTTATGTGGGAACAGCAGCGATTGTAGGGATATCGGAAACTTCAAACATCGACCACACATTTGTTTAATATTTAAGGACAAACATTCGCTAAAACAGAAGCATTACACTTTGTACTATCATATATAAGGCAATGACAGGTAAATCACGTGAATCTGCCCAGTGTTAATCGACCTTGTCGGCCTGTCAGAAGTCACTACACTGCCAAAAACTATACCACACTTCTGTCTGAGATCACCATTCTCTAGCAATTTTTCTCATTGTCACTTTCCCATGCTCATCATCGGTTCTGCCCTTGGGCTTATTAATTGAAAAAAAAATTGTTAATTTCTTAATTTCAATCTTTTTTTATATTTTCCGCAAAAAAAATCAATAAACAAACCGGGCACATTGCTAAATATCAAAAAGACACAAAGGTCTTGAAAGAGTGGGCAAAGGCCGAAGAATTTCTACAAGATTTTGCTTCATTATCTTCTATGCTTCTATTCTAAGATGTCATACGAAACAAATACCGCTTCTCGCATTATGTCAAGGTACTGGTCTTGCTGAAAAGAACAACAACCATTGTCATGGTTACACAGCAATGCCGGACAGATATGGAGGTAGCCTTCTCGGCGGGCAGAACACTGCACACAAAATTTTCCCTGTTCCTAAGTAACGCGAAGAAGCACATCAACGTATATTCTGTAACGTCAGAGAGTTTTTCGGCAATGAGTTACTGCGCATGGAATTATGTGAACAAATTCGTGCGTAAATTATTCTATTTCCGTTTGCTGATTTTGGTTAAGTTGAGTGCGTTTCCGCACAAGGCGCAAGCGTGGGTATTATTTTTTTTAAACTAAACACAAGAGTTCATGTTTTGCACATGCTTACAACACACTGTGGAGAGATAGCTGAATGCATATAACCACAAGCATGAGGCCCAGGGTTACAACACACTGGGGATGGATAGCCGGGTGCATATAACCACAAGCATGAGGCCCAGGGTTACAACACACTGGGGAGAGACAGCATATAACCACAAGCATGAGGCTCAGGGTTACACGATATTAGAGTCACTGCAGCGTGAAGTGTTAGAGCGGGTCCGGTATAGAGTTGTAAAGCCAGACCACGCGAGAGGGAAAAACCTGCCACAACCCGTCGCTGGCAGAGGGGAAACCCGACAAAGCTGATTCGTTTTTGTTTATTATTATTATTATTAAAAAAAAAAAGCAAATGTTTTCTAATTTTTTTTCAATCGATATGTCCGAAACTGTTCTCGCTCTTCCCCTCGGTCAGGCTTTATTTTTGGTTATTTGGTTTTAGTTGACTACTTGACCATCTCTTCGTTTTTGTCTGTTTTACCTCGGGCTACAAGCACAAACATGGCACATTTATCTATACATTTCTGCACTGCCAAGTCGACAAAGGCACAAAAATGTAATATTAGGCCGCTCGTAAAGCTTGGCAAGTCACCTAAAACTTTGAAAACAAAGTTAATAAATAGAACCGGAGCTAAGAATTACTTCCTCATGGCGGTTTAAAAGGAGCTAGATATTAAAAGGATATCCTACTGCCATCGCACTCTCAGTCACTCATCCAACCAGACACGCAAACCAGCTAAGCAACCTCTCTCCCACTCAGAGCTTCTGCTTCCGAGGGCAAACCTCCTGGCCGTCACCGTTCACATGCGACGCCATGGACATGTAACTGGGGTTCATTGTAGCAAGAAAGAGGGAAACGTCGAAAGCACAAAATGAATCGTTACTTCTGCTGTGAAGTATGCCAAATAACGCCTCGCAACGAACACAACATCCATTTTGAAATCAAAATATCTACTTTTTGCACAAGTAACATTGCATAGGCTAGAACTTTGACTCAAAAAAAACATCAAACCTACGAGTAAATGAATTCCCATATTATTACCACTTGAACCATGTGCCGGAAATTACGACATTCTTTTTGAATTGCATTATCTTATATTTGAACAATTTATTTATTCATACCCACAAAATACATTTCTAAAAACAATTCTCATAGGAATAGTTAAAATAAATATTCCTGATCACAACAACATATATTTCACATTCCCAGTGTACTAATTTCCCACATCCCAATGTACTAAACACTAATTTTTCAGTTACCTAAAACATACCTTATTGCATTGCTGCTTTCAAAGAAAAACCTAATATTTTATACGCGACCACTTTTTTTATTTTGCCTTTGGTGAAGTATATCAAAACGGCCCAGCCCTCCCCCTACCCCCCTTCACCCCGCACACGCACAGATAAGCCACACACAACATCGACGCCATGGTAACAAAACGTAAAAACGTAACAAAACGAGACTGCCCGCCCCACGGGATGGCCACGCCGTGACGCCCCTCACCTTGCAGGCCTGGGCTTGCTCTCGGAGCTGATCAATCACGGAGCGGTAAGCGTCGATATCGGACATGAGCGCCTCGTGTTTCTTCAGCAGCGCCTACCACATAAAATCCTAAATCATAACCACCATTCCCGCCCAACAGGTAGCAATTTTTCACTTTTTGTTTATTCTGTAACATTTTTTAATGATTGTTTCTCTGCTGTATCTGTTTCGTGTAACCAATTACTTCCTGATGCAGTACCTGTGTGTAGGATCGTGTCCAAATGATATCCCTAAGCTCAAATAATATCCACAGATGCCGCAAAAATAAATAAACAAGAGGAGGTGGCGAGGCGCGCCGTACCTCGGCGGAATCCTCGTCCTTGCCGTAATCAGTGTTGCAGACAATGGGCTCTTTCTCCCTCATCCAGCTCTCGCCCTCGTTGGCGTCGGCGAAGTACTGCTGGGCCTGCAGCGAGTCCTCCAGGTCCTCCTTGCGCTTGCCCGCCTTGTCCTGCACACACCAAGCGCCACCGCCATGTTTACAGCGCCACCCTACCCTATCCCCGCCACGCCACGCCACACCGCCACCCTCATTCAGCAACGCCACATCTGCTACACTGCTTTCATGACTTTCTCAATATCACAACTTTCGATTGCGCTGTTTTCAACTTGTCTGAAAATTTTAAATCCCCTTTTTACCTTGTCCCTCCCCCCCTGACCCCCCCCCCCCCCCAATAAAGCATATGTAAAACTGCTCCTAACAGGGCGCCAAAAAATTACTTGACTCATTCCTTTTCCTCGGTGATTTAAAATATTACTTAAAGTAATCAGTGACTTGAAGAAAATTGCCTAACCCCCCCGTCCCTTCCCCGCCTAAGCCTAATCCCTGTACTACACATAGCTGGTGCTCACGGTGAGCTGGGCCCACTTCTCCCTGAGCCCGTCAATCTTGTGCTGTATGTCGGAGGAGGCGAAGTGGCCCTCGCCGATCATGTCGGCGCCCTGCTCGCACACCGCCTGGATGCGTGGCTCGTGACCGGCCACTTCTGTCAGTAACGCCTGGTGCTTCTTCATCAGGTTCTGCACGCCGATCAGGTCGCGGCCTGCCAAGTACACGCAACAGACTGTGTAAACAGCACGCGACTTGTTGTAACCGATAACCGAAATTCTGCACGATACACGCAACAGACTGTGCACACAACACGGAACTTGTTGTAACCGATAACCGAAATTCTGTGGGATACACGCAACAGACTGTGCACACAGCACGGAATTTGTTGTAACCGATAACCGAAATTCTGCAGGATACACCCAACACACTATGCACACAGCACGGAACTTGTTGTAACCGAAATTCTGCAGGATACATGTTTTAATTACTTCCCTTACTTATTAATTTTTTTGTTTATTTATTTTTTAACACATATTGGGGAGGATAATCTGGGGTTAACAGCCGAACAAGGCCCCAGTGGTTCAGCGCAATATATCTCTTATTCCAAAACGATGGAAATTATTCACTTGTTCCTGCACTGGATTTTTCATTCGTATTGTACTTAAATAATAACCCAAGAACGCCGTGTATTAACAGGATAAAGGAATACTGTTACAGCGGACCACTGGCCGGAGGAATTATCCATGCTGGAGACATGGGAACGCCTGTGCATTCGCTGTTTAATACACTACAGGTCGGGTAAAAAATTCCAACAAACAACTCTAAAAACACTTAAGACTACTTTCGGGTTCTTACAATTGGCAGAATACGCATCCAGGTGCGATTTTGTTGGGCTCTGAAACTGCTCCAAGAAACTTTCGCGCAGATCTTAACAGGCAAAACCAGTGCCATAGATTTTAAAGTAAAGTACATCTTAGCCAGAACAGAAGCATTACATTCAACGCGACAAATCCACATCTTCCACGAATATTTTATAAGAGTTCGACTACAGACTTTATTTTTCTTTACATTAAGAGTCAAATGGTCCATCACTGGGGAAAGCATATGTGAACGTATGTGAGCCCAAGCTGATGTTAGCAGCAGCGAGGCAGAGATCAGTACCTCGGTTGGTGGAGGCGGCGATGGGCTCCTTCTCGCGGATCCAATCCTCCTCGTCTTCGACGTCCCGGAAGAACTGCTGCAGGCGTAGCGCGTCGCCTAGTTTGTCCCGCTTGCTCGACACCGGCCCGAACAGGTTGTTGTAACGCTCCAGCACCACCACCTATACAACACAAAGGCACGCCGGAATGCTTTATCCTCTATCACACCCCCCCCCCCCACCCTTTCCTCAAGCAGGTGTCACCTTCCCCCTTCCCCCTAGCCCGAACAGCACTACCTATCGGGCTTCGTCTTGATTCTCCCGCGTCGCCGACACCTGCCGGAACACGTTGTTGTGACGTCATTTTTCCATTATCGCGTCATCGTTTCCCAGACACGTCACACTTTCATAGCATAACTTGACTCAAGTGACGCTCTCACTTCATGCGTATCAAGGCAGGGATAAAGCATTACGTGTAGTCTAGGCACTTGCTCGAGTGCTTTCGCCTGCCCTTTAGCTCCTGTGACACTTGCTCGGGATGCGAAAGCTCCCGATCGCGTTTGCCCAAATCGAAAAATATCGCGTTGTTTTTATCAACACCACATTCTGCACCAATGCACATCAATACATGCCTAGACATTTCTCACGATTTTATTCCCTAGTTACATGAACCGCACATCATTTCAGGGCTTTAAAAACCAAGCGTATTTTTTAATAATTATTTCTATTGTTATTTTTGTTGTTGTTCTATTACAGAACTGCTCACCTGTTTGGATTTGATGTTGTCCGAGTCGAAATGGCCGCGCTCGACGAACTGGTCAGCGGCCTGTGTGATGCCGTCGATGCGGTCCTGCCGTGACGACACATCCGCCTCCAGCAGCGCGTGCTTTTTCTGCAGGTTCTGCACGCTCGTCAGGTCCTGCACAAAAATACACACATGGCGGCGTACGGAGCTCGTCACAACAGTGTGGCGTCACCATGGCAACGGAACTTGCCACAACTGTGTGAAGCACCATGGCAACGGCGCTCGTCACAACAGTGTGGAGTGCCATGGTAACGGAACTTGCCACAACTGTGTGAAGCACCATGGCAACGGCGCTCGTCACAAGTGTGGAGTGCCATGACAAGGGTGCTTGTCACAAAAGTGTGGAGTGCCATGGCAACGGAGCTCGTCACAACAGTGTGGCGTCACCATGGCAACGGAACTTGCCACAACTGTGTGAAGCACCATGGCAACGGCGCTCGTCACAAGTGTGGAGTGCCATGACAAGGGTGCTTGTCACAAAAGTGTGGAGTGCCATGGCAACGGAGCTCGTCACAACAGTGTGGCGTCACCATGGCAACGGAACTTGCCACAACTGTGTAAAGCACCATGGCAACGGTGCTCGTCACAAGTGTGGAGTGCCATGAAGAGGGTGCTTGTCACAAAAGTGTGGAGTGCCATGGCAACGGAGCTCGTCACAACAGTGTGGCGTCACCATGGCAACGGAACTTGCCACAACTGTGTGAAGCACCATGGCAACGGCGCTCGTCACAAGTGCGGAGTGCCATGACAAGGGTGCTGGTCACAATAGTGTGGAGCGCCATGGCAACGATGTGGGTCAAAGTAGAAACCGTGCCGTAACCCCGAGAAACGTGCACTTTTTTATCCCATGCTCTCTAAAACTGCTCACGTTAAAATTTTGTTTGGAATGTCGTTTAGGGGAAAACAGAACAAGGATGAGGAGAGGGAGGGGTGAAGGAGCAAAAAATAAGTTTGTTCGACGGCACACAGCCTGGCAATTGGATCTGTTGCACTGCGCATTTTTAATAGTAGCAGAAAAATGAAGTAGTTATTCCACATAAATACCTTACTTTATAACTGCACATGACCTGTCTTGTTTTTCTTTTTGCAACCAGTTTCAAAATTCAGCTTTACAATACACTCGCTGTCGACCCTTAATTTAATTATTCTCTTTACTGTTTTTTTTTTTTTTTTTTTTTTTTAGGAGGGGGATATATAGGTTTGTTCATAGTGTTCACTACACCCGCGGCTCATTCAAATCCTCACGAAAAGCCATTTTTGTCTCCCCTTTTTGTATTTCGGCCACAGAACAGTTTTGGTGCTTGCTACGGCGCTGTTTACTCCGTATGATTAATGCACAGCTGCACCTTTGCTTTTACTACGCGGTGATATCAGACATTTCGTTAAAACAATGACTCCTTAGGCTTGAGGACTTGCGGGTATAGTGACATGTCTAGAACAGGTTTTAATTCTCTTAAATTATGGTTTACAAAGATTGCAATACGCTATTCAAAGCACTGCCCACACAATTAAATGCTAATTAAATTTCAGCTTTTTGTATTATTATTTTTGTTTTGTTTTTAGATGTGTAAGGGAGATGACTGCCACTGTCATCAGGGAGTGCTCATTTGGGTTGCAAGCATGGAAGAGGAAGCCGTGTGTTCTAATGGGGTTTGGTCAAGTCATCCCAAGTGTTTGTACATATTTGGGGCAGGGAACTCGAATTGAGTACATGCCAAATATTCATCATAAGAAAAGGAGAAAAAAAAAGTGGGAGGCAAGCAGACGTCTGTCCAATGTCAAATATTCATCATAAGAAAAGGAGAAAAAAGTGGGAGGCAAGCAGACGTCTGTCCAATGTCAAATATTCATCATAAGAAAAGGAGAAAAAAAGGTGGGAGGCAAGCAGACGTCTGTCCAATGTCAAATATCCATCATAAGAAAAGGAGAAAAAAGTGGGAGGCAAGCAGACGTCTGTCCAATGTCAAATATTCATCATAAGAAAAGGAGAAAAAAGTGGGAGGCAAGCAGACGTCTGTCCAATGTCAAATATTCATCATAAGAAAAGGAGAAAAAAAAGGTGGGAGGCAAGCAGACGTCTGTCCAATGTCAAATATCCATCATAAGAAAAGGAGAAAAAAAAGGTGGCAGGCAAGCAGACGTCTGTCCAATGTCAAGAGTATATACTAGAAATGGGAAAAAATCTTTCAGATGTGCTGAATTTATTTTTCTCCACTTGAAAGAGAACAAAGCTTCATTTTCTAGAGTAAAAAATTTGGATCTATCCACAGAATGCCCTGAGCAGTTCAATTTCTGGATAAAACACAGAAGAGAAAATATCTGGAGAAAAAGCAAAATGCTCGTCAAAGCAGGAAAAAAATGAAAACAAAAGGAGTACCTTTCCTAGCTACAAGGATTTCACAGAAGAAAGAAAAACAGGCAAAATCATGTATTGAAAACAACGAGAACGAAATCTTGCATTTAAAGTAAGGCTTCACTGACATTTACCACTACAATCTTGTAATTGTAAACAACTTTCGGCATATCGTCCTTTGCATCGTATTTTTCGCATCACTTATTTTACAGATTTAGTTATCAGTTTTTTTGTTTTTTTTTATTTTAAACTCCAGAGAAAACAAACGCATTTTAGCACGACGTCACATGTTATTTTACTGGCGCGTTGCACGGAACGGTGCGTACCTTGCCGTAATCCTCCGACAGGAGCTGTCCCTCGATCTCCGCCAGCCAAATGTCTACGTCCTCTATGTTCCTGTTGAACTGCTGCTGGTCTGAAGCCTCCTTCAGTTTATTACCTATATTATATTTTTGATACATGAGCAATCAATACCTAATTTTTTACACTTAAAGGGTTTCTTTTTTCTTTTCTTTTTTTTCTTGTTTTTTTTTTTTTTTAATTTGAGACCTAGACACCTTTTTCACTATGTACAATTTCGCTGAATATTGCTAACCTTTTATCCACATTTTTATGCATTTACTCTAAGCAATTAACACTAAAATTTTGTCTGAAGGCCAGTTCTTTTCGGCGTTCCATTCCACTTCGCTTGTTTTGCTTTTTTTGTGATTTTTTTCTGTTTTTATTACGTCCCTCCGCATAGTAAGAGTGCGTGTTCTAGTCGTTACCTTTTCTCTCGCTCTGCTCCACGAGCTGTTGCCACAGGCTCTGAAGCTCATCCAAGCGCTCCCTGCAACAGCACACCCAGCAATATCCGCTGTATTTACATCGAATCGCCACCACTTTAATCAATAATAATCAACCGTCTAATGATCATCTGCCATATTCGTTCACTTTTTTTTTTTTTTTTGTACGCTATGCATTGCTCTACAACCCTTCTCCCCGAAACCTCCAACAGCTGTTTATTTTATTGTTTTTATTTTTTTTTTTCTCATTTTTCTCCTGATCTATTATGCTCACTGGATGGTGTCCTTGGCGTAGTGGTCCGCCTCGATGAGCTCGTTTCCGGTCCTCACCACGCCCTCCATCCTCGCCTGGTTGGCGTTCAGCTCGGCCGCAAAGTTTTCGTGCTTTTGCACTTTGCCTTGCAAATTGGTTGGGTCCTGCAAGAACATAACCTTCCTACTACACACGGTGGAAAAAAAACACGCCAACGCCATCGATAAAGTACGAACTGACAGAGGTCGTTCGGGCACGCTTACATTACAGCCAATGGATGACAGTGCAAAATATGCAGGAGCTGGGGTGTGGGGAGGGGAAGTTAAATCTGAAAATTTAGCAGAAGTACTCAATGGGAGGCCCCGAATGTGTTAGGCGCTACACTGATGGCATTGCTCTCTAAACCTAAAATGGAAACTGAAATGTGAGCATCTAGCCTTTTCTAGGTTTTGAATGTGTCAAGCCGGTCAACTCACCAAGTAACCCTCGTCCGAAGCCGCCTTGAGCTTCTCGTTGATCCAGATCTTCGTCTCGTCGCAGTCCCTCTCGAACATCTGGAACTTGTAGGACTCGCTGAGCTTGATGCGCCTGGCGGCCGATCGCTCGTACAGCGCATTCCTCCGGTCTAACAGCTGAAAGCACACGCCGCAAATTCCCCCACTCACACCCAAGCCATCGGACTTACACAACCCGGTAACTTGAATCATAAGCCGTAAATTAAGAAAGACGTTAACTGCAGAATATTCTGCATTACCTAGAGAGCGAGCGGTAATACTCTTGAAATTCTACTTTCAACAATGCAGATATCACCTGTAAACTACTGGAGATGTTCGAGGGGGAACGAAAAGACCAAATCAAACTGCTTCTGGCCTCCCAAAAAAACCTCGAACTATTTCTGTAGGGCCACGACGACACTCGGTCATAACACAATTCTGTCATGCCGATAACAAGCGCTCGGCCCATACACTGATAATCCCCTCCAATACAGCAAGATAAGCTTTCAGATAAGCCACCCCTCATGAACGTCTATACGGACTCACCGTGTTGCGGCGGGCAGCCACGTCATCGGAGGCGTAGTGCTCGTTCTCGATCAGCTTGCTGGCGAACTCATCCAAAGCCTGTAACACAACTCTGTCATTCACACACTTTTTGGCCTCCGTTTTAACAAACGCTCAACCTCGTTATTTAAATCAACTTTTAACGTAAAGACAACGGTTGTTTTTTAACCAGGATATTCAGGAAATAAACATATAAGTCACATTTATCATGCAACTGAAACAACAGAAGCCGGGAGAACCGACCTTGATTTTTTCCTCTTGGGCTGCCAGTGATTTCTCGAAATCTTCGTGTTTCTTAATCAGAGCTTCTACACTGTCCTGTGAGTCGCCCAAATCCTCGTTGGCCAGGAAAGCCTACAACACAATGTTATCACTCAATGTAAACTTTCTTCAACATTAACAGAAAGGCACCACTAATTTCCAACACAACCATATAAAGACCACAGGGTTCAACCTTTGACAATGTATTAGCACTGCCTCTATACAGCTTGCCAACTCCATCCTCCCTTCCATCGTCACATATTACTAGAACCCCAATGCGGCTTAGCCATTGAGCCATCGTCCTGCCCCGGGTTGTGGTAGATCTGCCCTGCGCGAACAGAATCCACTCCCTCCCCCCTCACCTACCGCTCAGCGCCGACCTCCTGCTTGGTCATCCAGGCGTCGGCTTGCTCCGTGTCTCGGTAGATCGGCGCTGCGCGTACAGACCCCCTCCCCCCCCCACCTACCGCTCAGCGCCTACCTCCTGCTTGGTCATCCAGGCGTCGGCTTGCTCCGTGTCGCGGTAGATCGGCACTGCGCGTACAGACCCCCTCCCCCCCCCCCCCACCTACCGCTCAGCGCCTACCTCCTGCTTGGTCATCCAGGCGTCGGCTTGCTCCGTGTCTCGGTAGATCGGCGCTGCGCGTACAGACCCCCTCCCCCCCCCCCGTCCTACCGCTCAGCGCCTACCTCCTGCTTGGTCATCCAGGCGTCGGCTTGCTCCGTGTCTCGGTAGATCGGCGCTGCGCGTACAGACCCCCTCCCCCCCCCCCCCCCCCACCTACCGCTCAGCGCCTACCTCCTGCTTGGTCATCCAGGCGTCGGCTTGCTCCGTGTCTCGGTAGAAGATCTGCAGGTCCATACACTGCTCGTACAGCACGCGTCGCTCCTCCCACAGCTCGAGCAGGCTCGTCTTCTCATTGGCCAGGTTGACGAGCTTCTCCTTGACCTCGGCCACGGCGTAGTGGTCGCTCTCCATCAGCTGCTGACCCGCCTCGGCCAGCGACTTGAAGCTGTCCTCGCGCGCGTCGATTTCTCCCTGCGTCACACGACACATAAAGTCATATTTTACATGGCCCAATATATTGTTTTATGAAGGAATATTATTTTAACTTCACGAAAAAGTCAAATCACGCCTCGATAATGCCACTGGTCCTGGGGTACAAGTTCTTTTACACGAGTTGATACAAGAGTGCATACAATAGCAATACTTCATTTTGAGTGCGTACGATATTGTTTTTTGCCTGAAGCCGTAGGGCCGCACGAATCATTACATTCGAACGTTCCTTCTTATTTTTGTTCAACGGAAGTAACTTATTTCAACTCAAAGTGCGAAATAACAACGCAACAAATACACAAATGGCGTAATTATATGACATTTGTAATTAGATGTCGTTTCGTTTTCAGGCTGTGCTGGAAATATCGTCCCATTAACAACTTATTTATCGATTTCGGGACGGTTGCAGTTGATAGTGACCAACTTTCTCTTCACTTTCAAGTCCGAAAACACGTGTTTTTTTTTGTCTTTTTTTTTCGTTTACTGTTTACATCTGATCGCATTATGAATATGCTTATAGGGGGGCACCATTCAATTTGGCCTACGAAAACTGCATGTTAGCTATTTTTCTATCATTTCTTTGTACGCGGACCTCTAGGCATATAATAAATTGTTTTCTGACGGAATAGTATTTGAACTTAACGAAAAAGTCAAATCAAGCCTCGAAAATGCCACTGGTCCTGGGGCACAAGTTCTTTTCCGCAAGCTGATACAAGACGGCATCTCCGTCTATCAAGACCCTCCCTCACCACCCAATGTTTAAATAAATCTGCTCCAAAAGTGCCATCAATCATGGTAAAAAATAAAAATCTTGAATTAGCAAGATTTCACACCAAGTCATCAAAATTTACCCATCCCCCCGTCTCCCCCGGAGCAGCGCCTCACCTTGTGTTCTTGGTGGCGCTCCAGCAGCGCCTCGGCGCCAGCCACATCCTTGGCAAGCTCGTCAGCGGCGATGACCGTCTTGGTGTCGGTCACCCAGCTCACAAGGTCCCGGTAATCGCTGAGAAAGCGGTGTAAGTGGTACGAGTCGTCCAGCAGCTGTCGTCTGGCAGCTGCCTTGTCGCGCAGCTGCTGCCACTGGCGCTGGATCTGCTCCTGCTTGGCGCGGATGTCGTCCGTCTGCTCTGGATGCGTGTCGCACAGGCGGTCCGCCTCGCCGCTCAGCTGCTTCACCTGATGGGCGATAATGGGTTAACCACACATAACCTCACATTCCAAGCGGATTTAAAGCCGTAATCGGGCGCAACACTAAGCTCACAGCGCAATGTGAATTTTTTAAAACTGCTATTGCTAACCATGTTATTCACGAATCGACTATTTTTAAGATAAAGAATTTTTGTCCAGATTCTTCTGACATTGCCAACCAAACGGGCACACTGATTGGGTTCACACGGGAAGGTGCGGGTCATACAGGGAGCGGGTGAACGCGGGCCGCGCTTACTTTCTCCTCGAGGGCGGCTAGGTCCCTCTCCACACCCTCGTGCTTGCGCTGCAGCGTCTGGACGCTGGCCAGATCACGGCCCATGTCGTCCGTCGACAGCATGTTGTCTTTCTCGGAGATCCACGTGATCGTCTCGTCCGCGTCGCGGTTAAAGCGCTGAATCTCGTGCGCGCCGAACAGTCTGCAACGAACAGACCAGGTGTTTTAATTTCCCTACCACCATTATAAATGGTGCATTTTAAAGTTGCATTTTAAATATATTTTTAAAAAAAATGGCACATTTTCTCACAACAGCACTTTTTTTCATTACCAGAACATCGCCACCAGCGCAGCAATGTTGACCACCAGCTGCACCCACCAGTTCACAAGCAGATCGTGGCTTACACCCACAAACTCTTTCTGTGCCAAATCGGTATTTTAATCAGCCACGCTCGGTTCTGGATGGATTCACAAACATTAAAGACCACTGCAGCCACCGTTTAGTAAAATACCGAGGCGCCACCACTCAGGTTGAAACGAATAACGCAGATAAGCGCACAGCGGCTAAGCCGTTTGAGGGCGAGGGAGGACCCACCTTTCCTGGCGTTTGTTGGAGAGCATCCTGAGGCGCTCCCAGGCCTCCATCATGTCACGCAGCCTCTGCTGCACCGTCTCCTCCTCGGGGTGGCCGTCCTCGATGAGGCGCTCGCCCAGCTTGTTCACCTCCGACACGCGGTCCTCGTGGTTGTTCAGGTCCTACATGGAGGTGACAGGGCAAAAACGTTTATCACTTCACACGCCGGCCAGACGAGAGGAGGGAGCGGGAAGGGTTGGGCTAAGGGAAGTCATCAAAGAGTCAACAATGAATTTGACATATATTTATAGCTGAAAATATTTAAAGGTTTGTTGAAGGGTGCAGAATAAAAAATGTCACACTGCTTTATACGTAAATGAACAGGCCAAAGGTATATACTATTACACGAACATGTTTTTTTTTCTGCCTTTTACCTTTGCGAACTCGTCGTATTTCTTCTGCAGCACTTCGACGTGCTCGAGGTCATGGCCGAACTCTTCTGACGTCACGAAAGCTTCCTTGTCGCTGATCCAAAACATGACCTCGTCGCACTCACGGATAAACTGGATCAACTGCAGGGCCTGCTGAAGTTTTATTCCTAAAACACGGTCGGGACACTCCGGATAAAAGCAGGAGATTTGCTGGAATGCCTAGTCAACGCTTCATTTCTGTGCTTTGCATTTCTTTCTCTCTATCAAGTACTTTTCGGACAAGCGACATTTTAAACAATGAAACAATTTGTCAGCATTTATTACACGTCTTGATCAGCAAGACGCCGCAGCATTCACCCTCTCAAATTCAACACCTTTTTCATTACATTTTAACATTTTTGACGAGTGGCGTAGCAACAGCCATGGCACAATGCACCCACCTTTCTCCTTGAGCTTGGACAGGAGCAGCTCCCACAGGCGGTGTATCTCGTCGAGGCGGGCCTGAATGGTGCGCGACTCGTAATGCTGGTAGTTGATCATCTCGTAGCCGGTCTTGTCCAGCTCCTCCAGCGAGTTGGCGTGTGCCGCCACCTCGGCCTCGAAAGCCTGGTGCTTCTGGATTTTTGCCTGCGAAACATCGGAGCGGTTTCGTACTAAAATATGCTTACACGAGCTTGTTGGTGCTGTTTCTTTTTTGTTCTTGTTGTTTTTTTTTTTTTTTTTTTTTGTTTTTTTTTTTTTTTTTTTGGTTATTACTGTCTTTTTTGGCACGCAAGAGAGATACGTTACATCGTTTTTTCATTGCAGCATAAGCTGTTTATTGGATATCTCTGCGAAGAAAGCTGATAATACGACGCGCTTTTTCAAACAATAGGCATGCTTTGGACGCCCACTTATATTGCACGAGGAAGCAATTACTCAATAACGAATCACAAATGAGAAAAGATAAATAAGCCGAATTTTCACTAGGAAAGTCTGCGGTTTGTACTACCTGGAGATTGGTGGGATCTCTGTAATTTTCGTCAGAAGCCGTCTGCAGCTTCTCAAGAATCCAGCTCTCAAGCTCATCCGCGTCGCGCTTGAAGTACATGTATTTGCGCGCGTCTTCCAGTCTCTCCCGGCGAGCGCGCGTCGCTTCTTTAAATTGCTGGTAGCGCCCAAGCACCTGCAGGCAAGAAATTTAATTTTCTTTAGAGCGACTTCTCTTCTAAATTTAAAATACCCTGTCAAGGAAGTGCCCACGGGCTTACGATACAACACAGCCATCGGCACAGTTACCCGAAAATGAACAAACTGGATTTACTCTAAAACAACTGAGACGATAGAGAGACGATATCCCTCGAAAACTATGCAGAAGTCAAAATTCACTTGTGATTCACACACTAGTAACTTAATTTATCGACAGCAGCCTCATGTAGAATCAAGTGGAGACTCCCGAAATACGTCACCTGCTCACGGCGTCCCTGGATGTCCTCGGCGGTCTCCAGAATCTGGATCTCTCTGGGCACGGATTCCTCCTCCGGGGCGGGCTCATACACCGCGGCCTCCGGCTCCTGCTGCGGCTCCTCGGCCGGCTCTGCCATCGCCTCTGTGCCATATATGGTTTAAATTAAGGACCTTGTTGCAAATTGGCAGTATCCGAAAAATAATGACGTCAAATTTTTTCCGACAGATTTCTCACTTCATACTAAATTTTTCATAGAAATAATAAACACGTAACGGAACCCTGAAATCATGGTTCTAAGCTAAAGTCCACATAGGAACTGTTTTCCTATTCATTACTGTTATTTTAGACAGCTTCCTGGAACACTTTTATATCACAGTGATTAATACACCTACCCTCTGTATACTCAGGCTCTGGTTCCGCGGGCTGTTCCATCGCGTCTTCTTGCTGTTCCACCTGCTCGTCCCCCGCCGGCTGTTCCGGCTCTGGTGCTGCCTCCTCCTGCTGTTCCTCGTCGTACTCATAGGGCGGCTGTTCCTCCGCACGAGGATCCCCCCTCTGCACTTCCTCCTCCATTGTGCTTATCTGAAAATTTACAGCACTTTCAAGGTGGTCACTGAATTTCCGATTATTTTTTCTTTTATACTTTTGATGAATTTGCGATAACTTCTCACTTTTTTTCCTGAACTGTGCCAACCCTCATCTTTGAACTAAACTTATCCGAAGGGCCTATACCACAAAGAATCAACTGTCACAAGACAGATAACATACAGACAAAAGCCAGACAGCTGGCTCCAAATCATGACAACGCGTCACTGAATCAATACGAGGGACCAGTGCAATTCATGGTGGTATTTTCTAGCAGAAGGGCACTGCACTATGCAGTCTCATTATACAAATTGTTTTATTTAAAGGTTGCATGCGCAACAATGCGATATAACTGCGTACTCCAGTATGGTACAACGATTAAATGCCCAAAGAACTGCACCGCAATAAAATGGCGAATGTGGTCAGCCTGGCACTCGCTGTTTCCTAAAGCAAAGCATTTACCTTTAAATGTGGATTTCTTTTTCAAGTAGCCACAGAAGATGACTACGGCACAATAGGTGAGGTAAAACGCCACATAGGCCAAGCACAAGAGTAAGAGGATGAGGAGGAATAGATCCGGGTGTTGTTCGATGAACGGGCAGATTCTATGGTCTGGCATGGGCGTACAGCCGCTGCCAAGAAACGCTATGAATCACTCGCGGCCTACTGACTGGGCGTGGTCCCGCAGTGCTGTTCTTACACAGCTGGCTACGCTTGCTGTTGCAGGAACAAATCTATAGCCATGACTAATTTATGACATAAAAGAGCAGTTGAGCCAGGTCCTATATTCACACAAGCCTTTAGTGACTCGATGATGCGTTCTGAGTGGGGCCAACAAAGTAACCTTTCAGCTGCAAACAGCAGCCGTGTGTCCCAAACACCGCAACACTTGCAGACAAATCAATGGCCGGTGTCTGCACATGCCGCCCTGATGCACAGCTAATTCGCGTTACACGTATTCTGACTCAGTGACAACTGTGGCTGCCTTCGCTGCGATAGCTAAAACTGCATATTGAAAACAGCCTGTGCGGAGCTTAAGTGTTCTAATTAACATGTGAAAATGCTGTGAAAACGTCGTAAACTCGAATTCCACTGCCAGACTTAGTCCGCTCAAGTCCTCTACTTAAACCAATCTTCGCGTATCCGCGGTGTTAAAGTGACGAGACGAGCCGGGGAGAAGTGCTCCGACTTATCCGAGATTAGGCCACACCCAAATGACGTCAGTCAGTCTCCTATGTTTTTATTTCTCTATTCTGCAAATCCTATCTCGTTCACAAGAACATTAAATCCCACATCAGAATTTGAATCTCAGCAATTGCACCTCTGGATGTTTTTCTAAATGGCACCTGCACAGCTTTTGATCTGGCGATTACGTAACTTCAAGCCATTGCTTACGCACTCACTATTTTAAGAAACAAACTGCCAAATCCGAGAGATTAGAGCGCAGAAGCCCTGTTATTGATTCTAAGCCCTCTTCAGACACAGAGGCAGACAGCATCTTAGACTGAGCGGCACCCGATCAAGTTTCTCGCTTACAACGATTGGGGTTCGTTAAGGGCCAGACTATATAGCGTTTTTAATACAGTGTGAGCTCTGTCATTTTAAACCGCACACAAAGACTACATTATTCAAGACATTCAGCACTTATCAGCTGAGATGCGCTTTAAATATAAAGTACTTGCACCTGACTCAATTGGCACGAATAATGATCCCCAACCACACACTTCCCTTTTATTTTCAGGAGGTAATTTAATTTATTCTCTCTCTCTCTCTCTCTCTCTCTCTCTCTCTCTCTCTCTCTCTCTCTTTCGCTTGGGTGAGGAGGGGGGAGGGGTGGACAGAAATCCTGAATCTCCACTAACCCTCAAAAGTGCAAAAAAAAAAAAACACCGCATGTTTACAAGCAAGCTGCTGTACCTGAAGCAGAACACCTTTATAACTTCCGGATTGTCTTCAGATATATTTCTGAAAAGTGAACGGCGTGGGCCAAAGGTGCGCTGTCTTAACCTCGTATACCACCTTCAGTCTATGACGTGCCATAATTTTTCCGAAATTCCACCAATGCACACTGTATTGGAATACGTAGCAAAGGATTCCAACTGTCGTTTATACACAAATCCATTTAAATCAATGAACAGAAACAAGAATATAGTGAAGGAGTTGATTTTGGACATTTCTTTTTATGGCGCATGCTAAAAAATGCGGCACACGACCAAAATCTCTGTGCACTATCCCTGGTCATTAAAATTTCAACAGCGATTCTTGTATCGACACAAATGAGCAGGTTTTACCCAGTTCACGATTGTATTTGCTACGACGCTGAAATGGGCGGAGTGAACAATCCAAGTACTGGCCAATTAACTTTTTTTTCCCCCCGATTTGATGTGGCTTAATGATGGCAATGATTACTGATATACATTTAAAGGAACAGAAAAAGTAAAATAACGAGCCTACTGCGTCAACAGTTACAATATGTAGGTACACAAGAAAAGGACCAAAAGTGCAATATTTCTTTACTCGAGTCCAATTCTCTTCCATTGAAAACCATTAAAAAATTGAGTATAAAAAATTTTAGTGCTGAACAAAAAATGTTAACACCAACCTGCATACAGTGGGACTTCACTACCTATATGTTACATCGAATCTGTAAAACCAGCGAATCTATACATTCGCTGAAAATTTCAGCGAATCTGTAGATTCGCTGACTCACTAAGCGAATCTGTAGATTCGCTGAAAATGTTCAGCGAATCTACAGATTCGCTGGTTTTTCACCTTTAAAATTATACAGATTCGCTGAAATTGCCTGACCAGGCATCTTTACCGATAGGATTACTTGTGTTCGGTGATATTTGAAATTTAATTGCTTTTATGTGACTTCTTTACTCCAGAGGTGTTTTACACATGTTTTTCTTGTTTTTTTGGGAATAGGATATATTACAATCAGAACATTTAAAATTACACATATTTTTATTTAAGTAGCTTTAAATTGCATTGTTGAAATGCGAATTTTTAGTCTCAAATGAAAAACAATATTGGAAAGCATTCGAAAATATTTGCTATCAATATTCACAAATGCTTAAAATAAGCTTCTTGTTTTTTTTTTTTCGGAATAGGACCTATTGCAATCGGAACTTTTAAAAGCACACATATTTTTATTTAACTAGCTTTAAAATGCATTGTTGAAATGCGAATTTCTAGTCTCCAATGAAAAACAGTATTAGAAAGCGTTCGAAAATATTTGCTATCAATATTCACAAAGGCTTAAATTAAGTTACTCTCTTTGTGTTATCGTCTTTCAGAAAAGTGATCACAGCAAATCTCAATACTATTGTTTCTAAATAAATTGCAATCATTATTCCCATTCTGAGTATCATTCAAATTGCTATTAGCCAAGTTGCAATTAGTTTTCCGTGAGTGCAACACAAAAATCTCTTCATCCCCGGGTGATATAAATTGCAATTGAATTACGGTACGCTTATCCAATCAGTGTTAATTTTCGATGCTCCGCATACTTATAGTTTAATTTTACAGAAACTGATAGGACAAGGATTTTCAACGAATAGAAACTTTATTCCGGTGTGAAAGCATATAATTGCTGTATTTTCATCAAATGACCAAAAAAAAACCAATCTACATGAAATGAGTTCATAGCAATGAAAACATAGAATAAAGCCCGATTTTAATATATTTCCTTCACACAAACCAAGAAAAAGATGTGTAAAATACATATGGAGTAACGCAATCACTCAAAGCAATTAAATTCCAAATATAAGCGAAAACAAGTGATCATGTCGGTAAAGATGGCCGATCAGGCAATTTCAGCGAATCTGTATAATTTTTTAGGTGAAAAACCAGCGAATCTGCAGATTCGCTGAAAAATTTCAGCGAATCTACAGATTCGCTAATGTAGATTCGCTAAGTGAGTCAGCGAATCTACAGATTCGCTGAAATGTTCAGCGAATCTACAGATCCGCTGGTTTTACAGATTCGCTGTAACATATATACGGTGACACTTCACTACCTATATAGAGTGGCACTTCACCATCTCGAACAAGGATGTTTTTAAATCCCAACATTCAAAACCCCGTGTTATTACTGTCAGTTATCTCGCACCTCAGACATTGCGAATTCAATTTGCCCCTCCCGACAACTTCACATAACGAGGCCACACAGAAATGTCATTTCCTTGAGCAATGCGTTTTACTTTTAACATTTCGGCCACATCGACACATTCACGACAGTTATTGCGTATTGATACATATGGATACGTCAATTCGTCTTTTCTGGCTTTAGCGGTTGAGGAGTCGTTTTGACTGCAACGTATTGGGATAAGTTATAAAGATAACTCGAATTTTTATTTCAAGATGGGCACTTTCAAATTACAAAATCATTATATAAGCTTTCAAAAACTATTTTATACAATATTCTGTCCCTTCTATAGCCCATTTGAGAATACGTTTCTAGTAAAATGGAATTTTGTTGATTTTCACAAGTTTTTTTATCATTTCGTTACACCTTTATCCCAACTAATTCGATATAAAGTGTTTCGCTCTGCAGTTTTTCGACACAGCCCACGATTACGTTGCAGTTGGACTACGTTCAGTTGGACTACGATTTCCAATTTTGGGTGTGGGCTAAGGTTCAGTTGGACTACGATTTCGTTGTTGCAGCTGGACTAAGGTTCAGTTGGACTACGATCGAGGATGTGACAGCTGGATTACCGGGAATAATGAGCTTTGGACACAAACCATTAAATGATTAACTATATTTGCAGTATTTGAAGTTGAACTAAGGAAGTTAAATCGGACGCCATACAATGTAACCTGCGTTTACTTCGGGTTCATCGAACTTGCGCTAGGCTTTCGAGGCAAGAACTAAAGAAGGGCGACTCAGGTTCCTATCTTTATTGTGAAATCTGTTCTATGATGGTTTCATTTTATCAGCCAGACGAAGATGAATTTATGTACCTCAACGCAAGACTAGACATTAGCGAAAGAATATTTGAAGCATACCAGAAATGCAGGAATACAACTTTACAATGCTATGACAGAGCGTATCTTCCAGAAAAAAAGTAGGGAAGCAGAAGCTAATCCAGACTCAAAGTTTTTTTAACGACCACAGTTTTGGATGCAAGTACTATACAGATCGCAAGTTCAAAGCAGATGTTCGTTATTTTGACGGTTTCACGATTATTCATCTCCATGCCAGAAGCTTAAGAACTGGTTTAAAGTACATTAAAAACAACGTTTTAAATATTGCTAAACAGTTTCATGTAATTGCAGTGTCCGAACTAGTTAGATTCTGATACCGATTTAAATGACTATAAGTTAGATGACAATGAAATGTACCATGTTTTTTTTGTGATGAAAAAAAAGAGGGAATGGAGTTTTCTGTATATTCGTAAAGGTATTAACGTTGTGGCAATAAAAAAATGCTCATGCCCTAGGGAAAATTTATTCGAAGTATTGACTACAGAAATAACAGTCAATGGTTTTAAAAATATAGTAATTTCATGTGCCTACAGAACACTAGGTTCAGAATTAGCACCATTTATTGAGTACAACTTTAAACACATAAATCTGGGTAAATATATATACCTTTGTGCAGATTTTAATGTTGATCTTTTAAAAGACGATAGCCATAGCTATTCCGAAACATTTCCTGATTTTTTGTATTCCTAAGACAGACAAGCCTACACGAGTAACGTTGTTTTCTGCAACATTAATTGATAATATTTTTACTAATAGTTTTTCTAGCAATAGCAAAAGTGGCATTTTATGTAATGACATAACGGATCACCTCCCTATTTTCAGTTCATGTTTACACAAAAGAATTCAGAATCAAATTTTAAGAGGTTCAAACATGTCAGGATATTTACTGATGCAAATCCAGAAAAGTTGAAATCAGACATTAGCAATGTAAACTGGGATTGTGTCATGAAAGAAAGTGAATAAATTAGTCTTATGTAACTAGCTTATAACCGCATGTGTAAAGGCGTGGTCTCGTACAAGTTATTGCAACTTCTAGCTACGTAGCCATCTCGTAGCCAACTCGTAGCCATCCAGGAAATAAGTAGCTCCAAGAAGCGGTACAGTACAACGTTATCACCCACCGCTTCAAAGCCTAGCTATATAACGATAAGCAAGTCAACCGCACTCACTTTGAGGCATCCCTGTGGCTACTTTGTGCAAGATTCACCGATTCACAGGTCTTTATTGGCATTTGCTAAAGGCCTTCGAAGTACAACGGTAATGATAAACAACTTCTGGGTTGCGCTTTGTTTAAAGAAAATAATACGGAACTAACCACAAATAACTAACCGCAATAATTGACATTTGTTTGTATACATGGAGAATACTTTATTACGCGAAAAGTAATAAGTATTTTTGCAATTATCCACCAAAAACTTTTAAACTCACATTTCAAAAAGGGCCTAAAAATAAAAAGTCAAATATTGTTGGTGTACAAAATGAATCTATACGTAATTCTGCATCTATCAACCATTTTGGTATATATTTTTCAAATAAACTATAAATCCTTTAAAATGTTGGTCACTTGACTTTGGCCAGGTGACATTAAAGGCCATAATGTAGACAAACTTTCTGCACTTTAATGAACAAAGAAAAGATATACAGCCAGCCTGCTTTACAAAAAGGCTTTATTTGGCATGAACTTTCTGTAAATGTTTGAATAATAGGGGGGCTGGAATGCTGGTTTCGTGCCTCAAACATGCGAGGGGGAGGAGAACGAATGGTTACAGTACGAGGAAGAGGAGATAGAATTGGTTAGAGTAGATCGTAATTGGTGACAACAGAATGTTCAATTCTAACTAAACTTGATCAGCCAGATGTGAATTTGTCAACCTTTTCGACTCAAATATTCATTATTTTGGGATGCTTGACAAATAAAAATTGTTTTCAGCCACGGAAGATGGTCTTTTCAATTTCTATTTTGTCAAACATCACAAAATGATGTACTAGTAACCTAGATTGAATGCGCCTGTGTCTGCAGCACCGACACCTCCCGAAAACAGCAATTATTTCGGGATAATAGAATAAAGTGGCCAGTTACACCTCCAAAATCCTGCCCGAAAAATATACATCGGCCTAGCATTTTCGTAAATCATGACACTTTACATCGCGCATAATAGAAATCTTGTGCAAAATCCTGTATTTGCTACATACAAAAGCATATCCGGATCGCGTCTAAAACACGAAAGTTATTGCGCAAAAACCATTGAAAAGTGGCGAACGATCGATAGGGTTGCAGAATTTGCAGTTGACTAATTTAGTGGAGTTGATACTTAACATTTTGTTGTCACCAATTACAATCTTCTCTAGCCAATTCTATCTCCTCTCCCTCGTATGAAGTTGACCCCTATCAGTGAAACAATTGAAGGCTTCATAGCTCTGATAGAGAGATATGCGATGTTATACAAGTCGGAGCTGACTCGGAGCTACGAAATAAGCTGCCACCTCCCCAGGACTACCGTAAAACACACTGTAAACACGTACTCCAGTATGGAAGCGAAACTACAATCACCTTGATAACAACGAAATATGATCACGGCAAACATGATTTTAACAAAGATGCTAACCGTGGACAACAGATGCGGAAGCTGCACCGGCAGCTGGGTGTGTCTCCCACTGGCGAAATTTTGTAAATTACTTCAAAAGTACATGCAGCTTAGCTAATATAAAAATTGCAACCAAGTCTATAATACATAAGAAATGATTCAAACGATAAATATAAAATGCCCTTACCTGATATAATTAATTTCCGTTCACTTTTTTTCTGAAAAAATCCACCTGGTGAGAAAAACTAAGATGGCTACCCAACAGGAATGGCTATTGAATTGATTGATCGAATGTACAATCCGCATTCAATTTTAATCATGTGTGCTAAAAAGTGATATTTCGTTGTAATCTCAAATATTCGAGAAAAAAAATATAATTCAAAACATGATTTCTTTCAGTTTATATTTGAAGACGTGGATTTTAAAAACATGCAGCAAGACAAACAGCTTAAATATATAACTGCAGCATAAGCGCACGATGAAAAGAATGGCCGCAGTCGCCCAACCATTCCCCCCCCCCCCCAACTTCCCCACAATAGAAACCGTGAATGCTCATCCCGAAAAGCATATTTGTATTATCGTTACCGATTTTAAACATAACTCAGTGATATATATATATATATATATATATATATATATATATATATATATATATATATATATATATATATATATATATATATATATATATATTTGCAGGTGATTGCTTGCATACCTCCGGTATTTGAGTATTATTTGGGTATAGCCTCCTTAAATAATATATTCAGAGGAGCCTTGTGTTACAGCTATCTAATTGGTTAATAAGCTGTTTGGGTTTCGCAGTCACATAACAGTACTCATTCCTCATTCGAATGAAACAGATTGGTATGGAATTTATTCAACATAAATTCTCAATATATATCTCCATCATGAAAATCTGTTATTTATCTTATCATGCTCCTAAAATATGAAAATGTTCTCTTAGTTTCAATGTCCTATTGTTTCATAAACCATTTCTTAGCCTGAGCTTTTATGGAAATACAGGTGAGTGGAGGGGACGAAATCAATTGTTCAGTTTGTTTCTTGGGAAAAATCTATAGGTGAGAATCAACAAAAATATCAGATTGTAGACTTAATGCTGCATTTCCATGCATTTAGCAACCTTACAAATATGTTGCACTAAACATATTTTATTAAGACTTATGTGGCGAACGCAATACCACGGACGTTCTTTACATATTTATTTCGTCATAACTTGTAGTTCTCGTCAGTCTGTGAACTTAAACTAAAAAAATGAATAATAATAATAAAACAAAGAGAACTACAATTTTTCTGCCAAAAAAAAAAAACGGACAATACATTCGTCACTCTTCGCGAATCGGAATGAGTCACACAACACAGAGCGCAGTACAATATGTAATTATCGATGCGACACGGATTGTGGTATCTAAAGCACACAAAAGTATATGTTTTCATTTACTCCTTACAATTCAAAGGGTCCACAAAATTTTACTTTAACTTGAAAATATAATCATCTGAGTTAAATAATATTTGATCATATAAAAATTATCTCGCCCAATGTGCCCTGTGGTATGATTTAAATTATCTAAATTCTATTAACAACCGCCTTGAGTTTTACGTGTTTAGCCTCTGACAAAGGAGCGTAGGGCGCGCTTACTCCTATTACTTCTGAAGTACTTAATTTCTTAATATTCATTTTAATGTGTAAAATATCCTGTAGGCCTGGAAGCCATCACTATGGGTTTTTCATTGTGTTAAATATTGGTTATCGCGATCCACATTAGAAAATTTGCGGGATATTACCGCAAAGTAAAGTTTTAACGGGTTCCCCTGTTACTATGTTTGTGATGTGTTTTAACCGATCTATGTCGGTGCGGTGCAAATCATTTGATAGAACCCTACCCAACTTATCAGAGACCACGATTGCAATTGATGGGAGGCTGGTGGGTATAATGATGGCTTCTACGTCTGCAAGATATTTTACTCATAATAATGAGTATTAAGAAAAGAAATACTTCAGTTTTAATTTAAAAAATATCGACTGTAGACTACGAAACAGTAAATATTGGGGACTAGAACTGAAAATGGAAATCAGATGCCATATGAATACTAACGCTGTCCACAAGACATTGTGCCGCAAAGACAGAAATAAAAGAAACTGAATCTAATACGTGTCTTTTAATTCAGCTGGGCGGGAACTACCCATTCCATAACAATAACAACGTTATGTGGGGTTTCACCACAAACTGCCGGTTATTAAGAACGTTATATGCTCTATCATAGTACATACAGACTCTTACGAGCTCATGTCTCCCCTCTTTCTTTTCCTAAAAGAGGTGACATTAATATCATTAGCTAAATGTGGCTCTAACAACATGTGCCGACCGTCACAGTGTCGTGTTTTACCATGTACAAAACTGCACTGTCAAAAACCCAACTATGGTATAAGACATTGCTGTGCCTGGTCGACCAAGCGTCAGTCAAGTGGCGAGAACAGTTACACTGAAGTTGGCGCAGGACTGAACCGTACTTCCACAAAGGCAGAGTCTACGTAACCGCCATCTCTTTCTTGAAGGTCTTCTTTCCACCAAATTGCTAAGAAGTCCTGCTAGAAGAAGACTATTATGAATCATTGATTCAAACCCCCAAGACTATGTAAATTAGTCATCATATGAGTTGTG
Organism: Protula sp. h YS-2021; assembly: GCA_949752745.1. Taxonomy (NCBI): domain Eukaryota; kingdom Metazoa; phylum Annelida; class Polychaeta; order Sabellida; family Serpulidae; genus Protula; species Protula sp. h YS-2021. The sequence goes on along the minus strand of OX457033.1, from coordinate 9,086,780 downwards.
TATTCTTGCAAATAGTGTTTAATAAACGTGTTTGGAGAGGTCCAACAACCACCTCATAATAACACATTGACATACCATCAGTGCTGCGCAAAGAATGCACGACATGCCTGAGTTGGTGAGCCCAATCGACAACTTCTTTTGCAATACCTCTTCAGGTTCTTTCAGACTATCATCATCTCCTAACGATACGATTTTTTATATAATTAATGAAAGATATAAAGAGACGACGCTGTAACGTGTAAGTATTTGATCGTTTAGCATATGCGCGGAGACGGAAGACTGAGCATAGCGACTCGGTATCGACACTCCCACGTCAACTCACACCCGGCAAGGATGGTATCATAATTTGCTTAAATGTGAATAGGCCCTTGGTCTCAATGTATGTCTTGCCCAGAAAAGACGGTAATGGTTTCAGTACCGCAGCCTACCACGAACCGTTAACCTGACTGATAGAGTTTCAATGCGTGTATTTTCCCACAGCGCCTGCCCGACACCAGGGCGACGAGGAAAACACACTCCAATTTTAGTAATTTGGCTGACAAATAGACTGATGGAAGAATGGAGAAGTGAGATATTTCGAAATCCTAAGGTACCACTGACCTGTCGGAGAGAATACGCTCCAGTCGAAGGCAGACAAATCATAACCAGAGGAACGCTTCATTATAAACGTAAGAGCTAAGCGGTAGTCATAACCACTCTAACTGAAACCTTCCTGACTTCAAAAAGGTAAAGAAAGCAATTGGCTACTGCCACTGCCGTGGCTGCCACAAGATTGATACCTGTCGGCACACCATGCCTCGAAAAATCCCAATGCGAAAAATAAACTTTATTCGTGCAGTCTTTGCGGACCCTGTTCATTCTTTGAATTACCCTCTGAGAGAAACTCTTGGTCCTCATAGAGGAAAAGTTATGCACGATAGACTGAACTGAAACAACTGCGGATTGGAATGATATTAATCTCAATGAGGAGAACTTTCATTATAGAGAGGGCAGTGGGAATGCAAACAACACAACTGGAGGCCAACGACAGACTAAGGCATCGATCGCTTATGCTGCTATGCCCGGACACGCGGAAATGTGCAAGGGAAGGCGATGATTGAGGCGATTGGCTAAGTCATCGACCTGAGGCGGCCCCACGGCGACTAAGCTGCAATCCATTGAAATTTCTACTCCGCTAAAGCCCATGGATGATTTTACCAATTCTTGATAAAAACGTCCAGGCTGCCTGCGATGTGTGACGCGTCTATGATAAAGCCATTGTTGCGAACACTCAAGAGAATCTACCAGCTCTTACATCATAGTGTGTAATAACAGTTGCTTGTCCGGCTGCTGCTCGTAGGACATGACTAAAGTTTGGGACTGCTATTTTTGTTTTGCGCATAAGAACGTTCTGTGACTTATCTATCCCATTTACTAATACTGGAATGCGGCAACGCTTGGTAGCTTCGCAGTACGACCAGTGAGGTTAGTAGGTAGGCATTCAGTTAAAGCAGATCAGATGACGCACAATCGAACACACGATCAAACAATGAGTTTGTTTCGGATTCCACAAATTTACTCAGCGTTTCAAAGGCCGCATCCTGGAATGATAGCATGCTTAGGCTGTTCTGGGTGACTTTTTCCATGAATATACAATCCCACTGTCCCAGTGACAGCAGGTAAGGGCATTGATAAGGTTTTTTAGTCTAGGCGTCTTGCCTTTAATTGACACATTTGTATCCGACTTATCCACAGCAGTCACAGCCTCAGGTGATAAAAATTGCCGTGAGCTTGATGACTTTTCACTTTTTGAACGTTTGCGTATCTTGGTATATACACGAGCGGTCTCTCCTTTTTGCAACAAGAACGCGAAAAGTGATTCCTTCAGGTTGCACACTGGACTGGATTGTCGAGCGTGCAGGGTTGTACGTCAAAATGGCGTAGACATGCTGGGCACCTGGAATGGCGATCATCTGCCCACTTGATGTGGACGGGAGTCCGGAATCGAACAACAGAATCGATAGAATCGAATCTACAACAGAAAGACAGATACATAAGTGTGCAAAAATAACTGTTGTATAAAATTTCTGTTGCTGTATAAGTTATTAAATAAAACACAACACAACTGAAACACTTCTTATTACATTTAAAACAGATATAAACCCATACAGCCCATTAGCACTTGATTGAGACGCTGTGTAAGCAACCCGTGATATGCGCGGCTCTACATTGCGTCTATACCCGTCGCTGAAGTAAGTGACACGTCACGGAGTTACCACAGACACGACCCGGCACAGTGCCGACCCATCACAGTCACGGGTATTGACAGATAAGACCAGTCACGTGAACAACCCCGCAACAGTACCGACCAGACAAGCGACGAGTGGTCCCAATCACGTTACCACTCGAAGCATCATCTACCCGTTACGGTACGCGATCCGTGATAGCATCGACCGACCACATGATCGACCAGTGATTGTCACGGGTCGTGACAGTTAAGGCCCGATGTGCACACGATTCGTGATAGCACCGACCTATCATATGACCGATTTGTTCTGTTACAGGTCGTGACAGCGACAACCCGTTGCATACAGGATCCGTGACAGCAGCGACCCATCACACGACTGACCCGTCTCTGCAACGGGTCGTGACAGTGACGATCCGATGCATACACAACCCGGGACGGCAGCGATTCGTCACACCCGCTACAATCACGTATCGTGACAAACACGACCGAGACATGAGCGAAATGCTGCCGTAGTTACTGACCACATGATCAAGGCATGTTCAAGTGACAGCTACGTATAAGCTAGCAACACTACATTGTGTCAGATCGCTGCTGTTACGACACCGACACCTACTCGACCACGTGATCGTACGCGTATCTACAGAATTATGTGCATTTATATAGCAAATGATGCACCAACCCCTAGTACACCCGAGGTACAGCTATAGGGAAGCCTCGTACCGTGACACATGACCGATGCTTACACCCTGTTGGTGATGCACCGACTAGACACAGTGTCAAGGTGGCCGCAGCGACAAAAAGTGGGCAACTCATTCGCCGTGACCAGCTTGGAAATCAGCGATTCCATTACTCGGTACTGTGTCAAGTCATCGCAACACGTCACAGATAGAAATAGTGGTTGCGATTTTACTAAGAAAGTTGCTGCAGTACCTACCACCAGCTCACCAGTATGGATTCACCTACTTATCCAACAACCCTACAGTGCCCTGTAGCTGGTAAAAGGGACAGATGATGGTGGAAAGTTGAAACTATTTGCTGACAATGAGGAAAACCCACGAGACAGGATTGATGAGAAAATCGCTCAACGTGACCTCACTGTAAATTAGCTGCGACCTGTTTAACATATGTGTTTTCATGCAACAATAGATTTCAAATAAATCACTTCAGAATTCAATCTTTGAAATGTAAATAAAACCACACTTTTTATTGATTTAAAATATTCACAGAAACCATCTTTTATTTAACAGCCTTGCTTAGAAGTCCTTTCAAGTATTGGGTATGGAGATAATTCAATCCACTGCACAAAATATGCTTTCTGTTGGACAAAAGACAAAGAACTTCTGATAAGACATTGAAGTAGTTCTCAAAATATTTGGATCATTACAAGCAAGGACGAATTCTGCTCGGTCTTTCGACAGCAACAGGAAAGGAGACGCACTGGAGCATTTACACTTTCCCAAATTGTAAGTTTCCACACTTGGGGGAGGCATTTCTAAACTGGAATCGGTCGTGACTCTCTCTAACTCCAGCGCAAGATAGCATCTGGAATGGTGGAGAGTGGATCAATCCCTGAAACACACTGACACTTTTGCTCATCAAGCAAGATGCAAGACTTCAAATCCAGGCGGGTGTATCCCAACAAGATTGGTACCAATTTCACGGAAGTAAATAGTGATCGAGATAGACCATAGCATCAATTGTAGATGTTTATTGACAGACAACCTTGCCATCCACACTGGTCTGATCTGACGCACTGCCTGCATTCACCACAGCAACACAGCCACGTCGGATAGCTCGAGATGCAACAGGAATACTATCCGATCGTGCCAACGTATAACCCTTACCAATGAGACACTACTGCCTGTGCACTCTCCTCGTTTTCTATATGATTCGCCAGCATATTACATGTAGTCTCCAAACTCTGGCGAATAGGGTTTTGGAAAAAATCCTGGCACGGATTACGCGTTAGGCATTTGTTCGATCGTTATTTTATTGCATACAATAACAAACACAGTCGATTCCAGCCGCTATGGATATGTTTGCAAACTACGCAAATGTACATGTACATGTTACCTTGCTCGGGCAAGATAGCGAACTCAGACAACCACACCACAATACTGTCCATCTACAGCCACGTTTTCCATACAGCATCGATGGTGTCTGGTTCTGCCTTGACACAATCTTACCACAATCTTTCAAATATAAAATAGTATAGTATAGTATAATCTATAGCAAAAGTATCTATAGTCTAACGGAATCTTCTTGAACAATCGTCTTCTTGATAAAAAAATCAAGTTAATTGACAAATCATGCATGATTGCCGATTTTCTAACCGAATTATCTGTGCTCCTGGCAACGCCCATACAACGATGGGCAACAGTAGACTGTTTCGTTTGTGTTGCTTGATACCATGGTTATAATAAGGAAACTATCAAATATAACGAGTAATTATTAACTATTAATAATTAAACTTTAAGCTGGAGTGGCCAAGGGTTTTGTGAATCGTCATGCAGTGGAACACCACAGTTCTATTGGATTTCTCACAGAGGAATATATTGCTGGCCAAAGAAATCAAGTTAAAATTTGTTTGTTAGTCTTAGCGCAGAAAAACGTCGCAATTAGATTTATGCCTGAAACTATGATGCTTGTTCGTCAATCAGATTTTGTGTTGACATATAGTCATTTCCTACAAAGCTGTACAATTTTACAAGATTCACACATGGTGTAAAACACGAGGCTTTATTTAATTTTTTTAAAAGCTTAAGCACATTGTGTCCAATACCAGTTAAAACGATTTTGAAAGAAAAGTCTGAAATGCTCATTGTGTGTAATGTTTGAACTCATATAACACGAGGAGCAAAAGTGAACATCAATAACCAAACACAAAATCTCCAGGTTTGGAGTTAGTCCATATACTTTATCACCAAGGCGCTTATTTTAGAATCTTGCTACAACTTTTAAGATAAACAATTCTCAAAAACTCAGTTCTAGCAAAGAAATATTTTGCTATTTTTTGCTGTTACCGCTTGGCATGAACAGCTTATAGTGAGAATAATCACCTATGCGATATTTCTACGGTGACAAGAAATAGACCCACTCACTTTTGCAATCTATAATATGTAGTCCCCGCAAGGCTGGGCACAACTCTTATGTAGTCTTTAAGCGCAGTCATTTCCATATCATCAGTTGCACTTTCATTTATCAACGCATCAAGCAAATAAAATAAAATAAAAACTTATTGTGCTGTAATAATTGACAGGGAAATCTAGTTTAGATCACTGTTCAAGTATTTACCATATTTCTAGCCACGTTTATGTTAATTTTGCATCGAGATGCATCTGAAAAGCACTTGTTTTTGAACCACTATATGTTATGTTAAAGTAAATACTTCTAACACTCTCTCTTGTTATCGAGATCGAGACTATCCCATACCACAAATATAAAGTGTTATCACACCTGTAAGTATTAAAAACATCTGGTATGCGTATTAAAGAAATTGCTCTGAATTACAACAAAATGCAACACACAAAGGAGGCTAGTTAAAGATTTGCTCTATTTCCAGATTACTGATGAACAACTTTGCAAAGTGAGTAATAAGCATTATAAGAATTGGTAAAGTATGCACAATTTAATATGTAAATGTAGTGGTTGGAATTTAAAAGGGAGAGATTTTGTTCAGTGACGTAGGGAAAACATAAGAAACAATTAATTTTGAATTGATTAAACACTTGTAAATATTATATTTTCTACAACATTTGAAATTTTCATAGTTTTCATTAGATTGTACGCATCTCATCAATAAGGGTTGTTCTAGAAATGGTGTATGATCCGTCTTTCTTTTACTTTGTTTTATTAAAGGGTTTGCGCATAATTTAAATTGAACATTTAAGCATTATCGATACGTTAATTGCTACATCTAAACTGAGTGATTGTTAAAACTCAAACGTTTCGTTAAAAGCAGCGAATTATTTTGCATATTGTTTTCCAATGCTTTTGAATTCAGCTATCCCCCACCTGTCTCTTTGACAATTTTTATTGGTATTTTTTTTGAAAGGGCGGTGGCTTCTTTCGAAAGAGATCTATTCCTAGCGATAATCATATAAACTAATCCGTTATTGCATCATCAATCAATAATATTCTGAATGTTTACTTTTAAATTACACTTGGGTGTTTTAACAATATAACGAGCTTTACATTATAATCCACTAATGTACTGCAATATGTGGGTCGCAACACATTATTATTTGTTAAAATGAGCGTAAAAAGTGGTGTAGTGTCATTGAATTCCCTACTTTGTTGCTGCTGGATCAACTAGCAGGTATCGGCTTTGTTTCTAACTCAAAGGCTTGATAATGAAAAAGACAAATATGAAGTGAAATTTAAAAACTGACTCCACTTGGTCTATTTCTAGCAAAACAATATAATATAAAAAATTTAAAATACAAAAAATTCCCGTGGGAGGGGTTTGGGGGTACGTAAGTACCAGCTAATTGCAATGCGTGTCCATGGCTTTATATAATGACCCCTAAACCCCTAAATGTTCTAATTTTGAAACAACATCCCCCTTTTTAGACAAACGCGATCCCTATTTTTTTATGGAAAATGTAGAGTATAGCAAGAAAATTACCAGCCCTTTAAGTCCCTTTTCCACCTTGCTTCTACACGCATGGTAATACCTATTATACCAAGTGGTACCCAGGGAAAAAGTACCTGGTTCCAGAAGCAGTTGTGAAAGTATCAATTCAGCGCACATCATTGTTTCGCTCAATCCTTCGGAGCTGTCGCTACCACCATTAAATTTACTCAAAGGAGGAACACAGAAAATCCCCCTTTCAAAAAAATTATTCAAAATATCAGAAGATTCGGAGCTCGTCGAATCATTTTTACGAAAAAATTATGAACTAACTACACTGGCAGTACATTATTTTTCACACGTCAATTTAAAATGAATTGAACGTGAAATTTAAATTAGACAGAGGACTTAGACTATTCGGTCACTACATGATCTCATATAAGTACATTATCATGTACCAAAAATCAGAGACATATAGTCTCTCTAAAATTTAATGAATAGACCGAAGAAAAACGCTTCACATTGATACTCTATATTTCTTATTAGAAGTTCCTTTTTCCTTTTTTTGTCGCTGAATTATTTTGTCGCTACGTATCATCAATTCCATTGCAAGTTTTTTATGTGCTTCTTTTGAATCTCTTGCCAAAGAGTTAGTCCTTACCTGAATATGACTAGCGGTTAGAAAATCGTGGCTGCAGTAAGTGATAACGAATAAAAATAAAGTTTTTGTAATCATTGCAAATGTTCACAAGCAAATTTAAGGAAATACTCCAAAAGTATTGTTGGTTCTTTTTAAGGTGTGTGCACAAAAATGTCTGAATTTTCTTTCTTTTGTCGATGCTGAGGATAGTTGCAATCTTGGCATTATCAAAATTAATATGTCCAAGCGCAGTAACAAAATTGGAATTTGATACAGAACAGCTCCTTGAAGATTTAGAAAAACTAGAAAGAGATGTCGGTTTGCTTACTCCTTTATTCAGAATTCTTCCTTAAAGAGCTGTTACTTTATCTTTTATTTATATAAACGAGTAATCAGATTAATTTATTTAATGGTAAATTATTTAAACAAAGGCAGTAATACACAAACCATGCTTATTAAATTACTATTTACTAAATGGCCACCTGCAATTTGCAACGGTCTCTTCTGCCCAAAATAAAAACCGATTGAACAAAATAAGGTAAATCAGCTTTATGTTTGAAATATTTAACACCTGGAAATGTTTTGCATTTATTTGTTTAACAAATATTGAAATATTAGATAGTATTATACTAACTTTTCTGAGTCAACATATGTAACAATTTTAGTTCCTCATTTTCGGCGGTGTTATATTCATTCATCTAGCCTGTTCTTGTTTCATAACTTCATCTTTGACATATCACCATGACAACTCCATAAAAATAGTGAAAGAGTGAAATATTCAAGGCAGTTAAGTTATACAGTTTTTTGTATATCTAGAATCTTCTATCTCTGCCATATTTAAACAAATTAGTTTCAGTATTTTATCTGGTTGAGTGAAATTGTTTTTTTCTCTGCAGCACATATGCTTTGAGAGTTCTTTGCTATTTTTCTCCCTGAACTGGTCTATGTTTTAATAAGGCACAGAGCATTTTAAAATAATAATTTCAATGTCTTTTTGTAGCAAACATAAATATGAACAAAACTACTTTTTTGTCCGTGTCTTGTCATTATTTAACTATTAATATAAAATAGCTGAAATGACACTTCGCATTAACTGTACTACGTTCTATAATTTGTTACTGCGTTCATTGGTATATTTAACAATATTCTTCAATTTTGTGTACATACTTCTTGTAGCTAGAGTAATGTTTCTATTTATGGAAAAGTAGTTTTATTCAAAAGGATTCAAATGCTTTAAGATGTGTACTAAAATGTGCTAAGAGTGGCAGTGTAATATATTGTGTAGAACTGCTTTGAAAAAAGAATGGCTTATTATGTAAAAAACAACAATGTTATTGGCGGTATCTTGCTTTTGTAATTTTATTTAAGGGATTTGAACTTCGTAGATACATGGCGTCATACTGGCTGAGCACAAATGCAAGTGATATTGACCTCGTGCTTAGATCTTTTCAATTGCAATCTTCATTTCTCGGACTCAAATAATATTAATTTTTATTACATGAAACTTCACATGCAAAGTTTTTCGTTGGAACTTTGTGAAATTATGTCTCCAAGTCACTTTAATTGATAAGTATATATGGTAATTTATTAAGCTGAAATATTTAAAACCATCTCATTTCAATATCAAAAAATAATAGATAGTGTTCAGTATCTTAATCTCGAATGAAACCAGTTAAATGTTGTTATGTTATAGCTGAAAGAATTGAAATGACAGCCCCGGTGATTGACAAAATTATGCCTGGCAAGGGACCAGCGTCTGTCAGTAATTTTACTCGATCGTTTTTCATCGCTGACAGCTTAAAGGATCCTCCAGAACCAAGAGATCCAACTGTTTTCATCAGTGCACTACCTGAAATTACTGTTTATGTTAGGTATTTTGATTTGAGCGTGGTATTTTTTTTTTCAAACGATATTAACAACTCTGTGCTTTATGTGATTAATATATGTAAGCTTTGGCGAAAGTGCAGACTTTTGGCACACGATATTATTATCTTACTGAAAAATGTTCACTTTTGACTAAAAAGTGTTAACGTTAACAAATTTAAATTATGATCGTTTCAGAGTCATTGAGGGTTTTCCTGAGCTGTCCGATTACACGCGTGAAGGAAACATTTTAGCTGACATCCTCTCATCAAATTATCGCTATGACAAATCATTCTACTACACTGCTTCCTACGATGCACCAACTAAGTTTAATAATCGGCACAACGAAACCATATGTCGAAGTCCATGCATTTTCATTGGGGAGTAACAATGCCACAAAAATCGGTGTTGTAACATTAAAATATTAAACTACTAGATTAATAGATAGTATTAAACTACTATCTATTTAAAATATAAAATTTTACAAAAAGAATATTGCAGTGTGCAGCATGGTCTTCATACTCCTATATATCAACATTTTTTGCTCAATGTTTTTAGCACATTGTTCTCTAAGTTGTCACAGGAAGTTGAGAGTTTACGATGGACCTCAGATTTCAAGGACAAGAAATGCAGGCGTTATTCCTGTTCATTATATTAAAAAAATGCGTAAAAAAACTTTAAATATATAAATTTTTACTTTAAAATATCAAATAGAAAATAAATAGGAATCAACTCATAACACTCTAAAATTACTAGAAATATTTAAAAGACATTTTATTACCACAGCTTGTACAAAAAATCTTATTATAACATTAATATAACTTTAGTACAAGAGGAATTACACTTCTAATTGAAAAATTTATTTTTCAGCAATGTTTCCCAGCGTACTGCAATTGTCATTCCAGTGAAAAATATTAGGATTCAAGTATGGGTTAATGATTGACAACCACCAGTTTAACAATTTTTTTTCATTCCCTGTATATCAGACATATAATTCAAAGTGTTATTTTCAATGGACAAGACATCATTGACTGGGCTACACCAATCCTTTTTCCAAAATGATCCTATTTGTGAATATTATACTCAAAAGTGATCTTTTAACAAGGTGTTCACAGTTTGTTTATTAGATTTTAAGCAATTCGGCACAATTTACTCATAGTCGATCAAATTTTATAACACTATATGTAGTGTTTATTGTGCGTCTTGTCGAAGTTATTATTTCTACCCTAAATAATTAATGTTTCTGAAGAGACAATTTACTGGCTGATACTTGTGGTCCTTTTACACTTTTTTGTATAAAATACGTTAATAGGTTTCAAAATATTAAAGTTCAGAATAAAGTTCTATTCAAAATGGAATTTCAAATGCTACAGTATGTAACAAATACTTAACCAATCATATATGATGCCACATATAACCAAGTTCATTCATGGTGGTATTTTAATGATTTTATGAGACTATGATATGTGATATTTTGTCTAACTTTTTTCCATGCACACAGTTTTCAAATTTTCCAACTAGGATTACAGTACTTTTCTTTATTTTTTGTTTCGTTATGCTTTCTAGGGCTGGTGAATACCTGGATTATGTGCAAAATGCAGTTTTTGTGTACTTCAAATGTCCATATCCCTTAGGTATTAAATATAATTTGTTGATCTTGCCGTGCCATAACAGCACTGAACATTCTTTGTAAATCATAGAAATGCTTTTTACTCATACTTTGACCCAAAAGAACAAATGATTTAACCTTTTGTTTAACGAGACCCAAAGAGTTAAAGCGATTCTGAAAGTTTATCTTTGTTCTTTTTATGTTCACTTTAGAGGGAGTTTCAATGAATCATTCAGCTGCTGGAAGTTCTGGAAGTTTCTTATTTCACCTATTTATTTTTATTTATATTTTTACCCACCATCTTTACGTCAGTTTCTAAACAACTCCTCCAAGGAGAAAAATGAACTATGGGATCTTGTTAAAACCGAAAGATTTTTACCTATCGCCGTTTCTAAAGCAAAATATCTCGAAAACGGTTAGAATTACAAATTTAAGGTCAAATACGTAATGAGGCTACTTTTTCTCAAATGAGGACTAAAACGAGCTGTTGTGCTATCAGACATTGCGAAAGTCTGTCAAACAGGCTTCACGATCTTTGAAAGAGTATGTCCATGTGATGTGATTTACACAGTAAAGCATGTTTGTAGTGCCACTTTTTGCGTCATCGTGCCATCACGTTACAGGACTGATTTGACTGTAAATTTTGATTAAATGCTACTGCTCGTACAAATTTTATTTCATAAGTTTTATCTCGATTTTATTTGGTCATGCACTGACATGGTGGCGTTATTTGTAATAAAGTTTTTACTTATTTTATTTAAAGTGGGAGTTATTTTGTTAAAAGGGCATTGCGAAATTTTCTTCAAAAAGATTTATAATGAATTGAAAAGCAAGAGTGAGGACCTTGAGAATTGTGGGGAGGGGGGAGTGAAGGAGGTGTCAACACATATACATGAAGCGCGTGGAGTCAGACGTGTCTTACTTAAGATTTAAGGTGACATTAAAGCCTGTTTGTTATGACCGTTTCTCACGTCTGTCCGCCGTCTGGACTGTTCCTACAATTTCAGTCATATCTTAAAATTTTGTGTATACGACTTTCTCAGGTATATGTGTTTAGGGGAAAATCGTCAGTTTTCCATAATTTACAAAAGGAAACCTCGTTTGCTAAAAACACGTGTGTCCTCTTACAAATTCTTGAATTTTGGTATCAGGATAGCCAATGTCAGGTAAACTTTTGAAATTAAAATTTCTTATTTTCGAATCTTTGGTATTGCCACTTGCATGTGACATTATTTACGGCAAAGTTGTCTATTGTTAAAACTTTCAAGACAAAGATTTTCCGCTCCAAGTTCTAAATTTGTTACTGGGTAGCGAAAATTTTCTAGTTTCAAACGTTTGCCTCACTTATTACTCCTTACTACCATTCATTCAGCTCTATCCTCTAAGACAATTTACCAGTTGAGGCATTACTGCGGCAAGTATAATTGCTGTAATAAATCAGTAACAAGTAGGTAAAAAGTTTAGAAAACCGGGGAATTCGAGGAACTCGAAACTCTTGCCTGCAAAGACTGATTTTTCAAACACCTTAAATAACGGATGATATCGGTCTGACCACAAATTTTGCGTTCCATTCAATACCAAATAAAGCATACATTAAATGGGTATTATAAAAATGAACGTTGATTTGTGATGACTTCATAACCCTAGATTATACATAAATACACCTATACATTAAAATACACTTACAACGAACAATGAATTGCAAGCTAAAACAAACATTTGAATTTCATCTTTCAGCCTTGAAATGGATACATATGACGACGAGCAGGATGTAGTCTTAATGATATCCTTATCATTAAGGGCCATTCTAGTACACAATACTAGACATAAGATCCATGAACACTTTTCATAACATGAAGCATGGTATATATGTTCTGAACGTCTATATTTATTTGATGCGAGTTGAGTCTAATCAACCCCTCCTGTTTCTTTACCTGTTTATTATTATTATAATGAATGGATTAATCTGTAATTGTCCTTTCTGCATCTCGCATTCTTTGATCCATACAGTTCTTATGAGTAACTACAAATTGAATGCATGCAATCTTCCAGTCTCGCTTCGCTATACTTTCAAAAGCCAAGCTCTCCCATTCCACACGTTACTCCAATGCACTACTAAGGGAAATTTAGATACATATATTGCTAAACAGTGGGATATAAAACCTGTTAAAATGAAAAAATGCCACAGTTACAAAAAGGCCAACCCTTATTAAGAATAATTGTACTTGACCCTGTTCCTGATAAAGAGTCCTTATGGGTAAGCACCATCGTGATGTTTATCTCACAACGCAACACGACAGGCTGAAACCTCGCAAAGATGATAAAATATAGTAGTTTTCGCTTTGTTTACCTGCCGATAACATGGCTATTTGCACGTTTCTTTGGGTGTGACCATCTTGACAGAATGACAACTTAAATTGATTGGATTTGTTTCTCGAATAAACGTTCAGACATTTTGTGCGGATGAGCCGAGGAACTTCTATTTTCCCAGTCTCTAAAAGCCTTATTATACTAATTCACAAGAAAAGTGTCACGTTGGATATACTTTTAAAATACAAAGCTTCTTGTGTTATATGTGATATGCTTCTTTCTGTTCTACCTTAAAAAGATATTTTTGTCAATAAAACAAAAACACAGAAAGGCAAACAGTCTAAGAAGACAGATTAGGTGACAGAGGTGGAGATAGTACGGTTATGTGACTCTAAAAAATGGGTTCGTTTATCGGACATGTAGATGAAGCGACGTTTTTCATCATCGCCGGTGTTTGGTGGATGTTTAACAAATTTCCAAGGTACATAAAGGTAAGTTTAAGCTATATTAAATATTACCAATCTAAATCTTTTAGCAGAAGGTATTATTTTAAAGTCTAATTATATGTGACGGAGAGACAAAGCGAGTATTTTGGGGTGTTAAACTATGTATTTTGGGGTGAAAGGGGAGAAACAAAGCAAATATTTTTAGGTGTCAAACAATATGTTTGGGCGGTTAGACGATTACTTTGGGGTTAATAGATTCAGTAAGACAATGTTTTGGTGTTCAGATGGTATAATGTTTGAAAAGAGACACCAATACGTTGTCGCGTGCGTTGTCATCTGTTTTCCCATAATGCGTCAATTGTTCTGAAAGATAATCGTACAAATAATGTCTTTTAACGTATGCTTTGACACGTGATGCGCGCCCAGCTACAATTCATTCAACACTTCTGCCAAGTACTGGATAACAAAGGTTCCTATCTATTTCTTCCCTTTTTCCTAGCTATTTCTTCCCTTTTTGAATTCTGTGTTTATATTTTTAGAATGGGGTTTGGGGAGGAATTAGAATCTTATGTAAATTAACTGCCTGCACCCCTTCGTTCCCGTTTAAACCAATAAACTACTGAAAACAGCTTTGGAGTCAAGCGCTGATTTTTTTTCAATATGAATTTTTTACAGAATCCCTCCAGATATGAAGGTCAGCTCAGTTATGGCCTACCATGCAACCAAACAATACCCATCGAATCCATAATCAAGACTTTATTTCCATGCTGTGGTAAGTTGTGAAAATAGGCGATTGATAAGTTAACCTGTTCGGTGCCTGAAAATACAAGTGGAGATATCGTAAAAAATCTGCAGATAACTGATAATAGAAGGAGACTAATTTTGCCATGACCAACATGTAACAATGAAATATTTATGGAGAAATATAACCTGACCCCTTTATCATTAAGGGATAGAGTAGCAGGGCTATACATATCGATAATGTCAATGTTATATCTTTTTCTACCTTTAACAGCTTGACAAGACCAACCAGGAATATTACTTATGAATTAAGAAAAAAGACAAAAAACATATTATAACGTTATATCACAGATCAGAAGGTTTTATATGTGACACAGAAATTGGCAAGCCACTCAACACTAAAACATCCTTGTATTTTTTTCAAATAAATGCTCGCTTAATCTTATCACTCACTAATTGAATTCTCCTTTACCGCAGTTGATCGGAGTGTTAAAATAAGCTGATTTGCATGCATTTAATTGAGTGGTACGCCGCTGTGACACTATATATAGCGGGGCGTCTGGTTGCAGGGTTAATAGCTGAACTTGTGAATGGAAGAGGTCCTCATTTTCTCGACGCGAACGGACAATTCCAAAAGCTTGATGGCATACAACACATCACCATATACGGAATATTTATGTTACATGGCCTTGTGGATGTTATGGTGTTTTGCAAGGTCAAGATAGTTCCCCCTGGGGCTGATTATCTGACGGTCGCCCTCTCTTTTCTCTGGTACGGCATCGCTTTCCGTTGGCATGCCAACATGCCGGGAAAAGCTCCACTGGAAACAGTTGTCCATGTGTAAGTTTCGTTGTTGTCTTTTAACTTAATAACTTCATGGTAGGAATGTTTCAGTCCAATCTCAAAAAGGTATTTCAGTATCTTTTGATGATATGTACACACATTTGCTATTCAATAACAAGACACCAGCTCTATAATTACAATTCAGTTCAATACTCATGTCAATAACGATCTTGTTGAAGCAAATTAATGATATAAAAATTTTAAGATAGCAAGCAGTCACAGTTCTTTTCCTTTAAAAGAGATACTGAGTGAAACAATTTTTTCTAGAATAAACTAAATGTTGGGAAAACAACGCTTTTGTAAATAGAATTGACTGACTGCATAATGTGCACTAATTTTTGTTTAAAAACATTTATTTCAGAATTCCTCTTTATTATTATTATTAAATATAAATATGTACTGTGGACAAAAACTATTTATAGCTTGCCAACAAATGTGATGTTTCTGGTGGCAGCTGTTGCTATAGCAGAGTACTGGAAAGGAGGTTCATTCTCGTTAAATCTCGTGCGCATCTGGAGTCTTCTCGTTCTCGGAACTTGGTTCTTTCATACAAGTTTTGTGATGTATTTACCATGGGGTATGTTTCTAAATAAAATGTATAAACAAATTGGTGTTTCTGTAAAATTGATTGTTTCTCTTACTGTGGAACAATTGAAAAAGCAACATATTTACACTAAGTTTTTAAAATTTTATAATTTTAAAACAAATCAGCACTGCTTCAACAAATAGGTACTGCTTCTGTTAGATGACTTGGGTATATGCTGTAAATTTGTTTGATTCCAAAATCAATAATTTACCAACCAGAACTAAAAGTTATAAGGACTTTTTGGTAATTTGTAAACATAATGCCAATTCAATCATGAATAAAATGCATATATTACTTATTTGGGGTCACCATGATAATCTTATTGACCTTTGTCGAAAATGTTTCTTACTGGTGAATAATACCTATTGTTAACTCAAAATAGTTTGAAAACATTTCTAATGATCCTTAAATCATTTAATCCTTCTTTTACAGGCGGTGATGCAAATCCTAAATGGGATAGACATAACCACAACAATGTGCACTTTATTGTAGCCATGTTTGGAGCACACTGCTGTTTAAACGTTTTTACTGTTGTTATTACCTACATGTGTTTTCATATTTTAACATCAAAACGTCCTGATATAGCCCGCTGTAAAAATGGAGTTGCCAATTACACTTCCTTAGTAGAATGTGAAGTACTCATAGAGGAGTCTGCATCATGAATACCATCATAAACTACCATCATACCATCATAAACTACCATTCATGAATACCACCATGAATACCATCATAAACTACTACATAATGCCAACATTAGACTTAAAGTAATACACTATACAAGCATCGTTGCACCAACTGATGCATATAACTTTAAGGAAAAACTCCAACTTTGTAACATAACAACATTTTTATTGTTAAGAAATTTGTGGATATCAGATATTCAATCACAGTGATAACTGCTTCTCTTCTCTTCTCTTAAAGCATGAAACCAAAATATTTCACAGTTAAAATTTGTCTCACTTTATTACTTCCACCAACTGAATATTTTTCCTAAAATATTATCCAAAGATTTCTCTGGAAACAAAGTTGTCCATTTTTATTATATGTACCGTCTCTTTGAGAACTACATACTTTCATTGAATAGCTTTCTAAATATCAACAGAAATATTACATTGTTTAAACTGACCATTCAAATGCTAATGTTATTTTTTTGTAAGACTAATATGCCCATTGGGCTAAATAGTATATATTTTGTTTTCCATTGGATGAATCCCATTTGAAAGTTCCATTTGCCTTTCAGAAACATGCAATACTAATATTTAGTTTTTAGTGTTATAAAATTCCTGTCACTGCTTATGTCAAATGAAATTTTGAATGCTTCTGAAAAAATAAGTACTCCAAACTTCAAAGATTTTCTCTCCATGTCAATAATTTGTAATGTTGTGGAAATGCAATGTGGATGAAAGCATGTCGACGTCATAACGACGGTTTACCAATAATATATAATCTGTGTACAAAAACTCTCTATAAAATATATCACTTGACACTGCTTTATTAAAGTTGGAATTGTTGTACTGATTAAATAATTATGTTATGCAATGAAACCAGTGAACTGGGTGTCTATGGTGACAACAGGACAAGAAACATGGCTTTGCTCTTTATCTCTCCTATTTGTAACCGATCCATCTTCCAGGAATAATATTAAATAGGAATGATTTTCAAACACTTCTCTCATCGACAGCTTTGATTATTTTACCATTCTTCCAAAGTTTATCCCGTTTTCTTTTAATGCCATCGATCTTATATTTTCTTTGTCTATTAATATTTCTTTTGTTATTAAGAAACGAACTATGCGTGAAAGCAAAATAACTAGTTGATGTAGAAATCCTACGAATTACTAAATGATTGGAAAAGTAAAGTGGTTTCCTTCTTAAGGTGCATATTTTGTGTTGACATATTATTTCGCATCGAATAAACTATATGCATATGTATAAATCATCTATATATATTAAGTCTTTGCGTTTGAATCGGATTTTCTTTCACAGTTTAAAAATCAGGCACCCAGCCGCACTTTGTACAAAGTTTGCAAATGTCACTTTGATGATTGCCTTGTTCATTACACTCTTCTTGTCTTTTTATTACTTTGAGTGGCAAATGAATGTGCGAACCATCACAGAGAGGTTTCGAGTCCGTATACTTGCAAGCGCATAACTGGTATATAGTTTGTTGTTTAGGTACAGTCCATTTCAGTGGTTTCATTCCTGTTCCTCTATGGGATCCTTCAAGAAATATAAACCTTTTGCAAATCAAAAGGGCATTAAAAGCGGGAGTTTGAACGACTATTGAGGTAAAACTCTCTGGATAATTTACGAGAGAATCAAGACATTTAAACGCGATTGTAAATTTAAAAAGACAATAAAGAAAAAATCTTAAGGAAGCAACAGAGGAATAAGTAGAAAGTGTTATCACTCCATGGCAAAGAAACGCTAAAAATTAAATTCTTGCTTTATTGTAATAATAATTTTAAGTAGAATTAACGTACCATCACACCAAGGTTGTGTTTTGCTAAGACCACAAGAACACCACAATTTTTCTTCGCCTTCTTTTAACCCCCTTATGTTGACTGGGCAGTACTGTAAATGTAACATATTTTTGCACACATACGAAAAGTTACTGCCACAATTCTGTCCAAACATTTCTGTCATGGCACATTTCGTTTCACCAAATAATTGCAAAATATATCAGAGTCTATTAGTGAAACGCGTTAGACCTTGAAACGCGTCAGACCATAACAGTGTAAACAGCATGCTTAGAAATTGTGTGCCTAATAATAGCAATCAATTGCAGATTATGAATAACAATGGGTATGAATACCATTACTGAAACAGCTACAGCGTTTAAAAATAGCTGTTAAAATGCCTCATTATTTTCATATGACTGTAGACATAACTACTACACCTGAAGACTGTGACTTAGATCATAAATCAAGAAGCGTCTTAAACTGTAGTAATCTTTGGGTCTTCGGTAGTCCCACACTTTTTCATATTTTCACAATGCGTCGGTATAAAAGGAGGTAAACAAGCTATATCAATCGAATACGGAATGCAGCACTAATAGCTGTTTTACAATAGTTCGGAAAGAATGGACTTACCTGTGCAACAGCAGGAAAGAGGTTTGATTTCTCAACACTATTTGTACTGCTAATTTGGGAATCCATTTTTATGCAATCAGCGATATTTAACATTTTCAGCTAAGCTAAATATACGCCATTTCTGTTAAGCATCATGTTTTACCTTTAAATATCACAGATTAGTAGCATGTTGTGATAAATAGTACTTCAAATTACATTCTCTGCAGACCTGCAGTACCACACGCGGTTATTGATGTACTTCTGATTTTCATTCTTGTTACACAATTATGCTTCATGTATGCTTGGCCTTGATGGCAAATCAATAGCTTATTTAACAGGCGTGTTTATCTCATATACGGGAAGGAAAAGACTAGAGCATGAGCTCATGTGGTACAAAAACAACAAGCTTATCAACACTAACTCCAATAATTAAAGCACAATTTACAGACTCATGTATTTACTCAACAATATTAAGATCAATTGAACGACAATACAGGGTACGACTAATTCGTTTTGATCACAGTTATTTCATAACAATAAAGACTATACTGAAAACCTTTGGCTGAAAGACAAGTTTGTTTGCCCAAGCATAAAAAATAAAACCAAAACACACACACAAAAAAACAATTTCCACGTTTTATAAATGCATAGTTATTCACAAAAATATTTTTCTGCTATTATTTAAATACCCCCAGCTTCATTAAGGAAAAAATAGCAATATGATCGATTCATTATTATAAATATAAAATCTAGTGCTAACTTATTAACGTCAAATTTCAAAGAATTTGTACAGTACATTACATTAAATATATCAGCAAACTATTTACTATTTATATATTAATTGTTTGATTATGATGTGAATTAATGTGGCTAAATATATTTATAAAATTTAAAACAATGAAATGTGCGGCTGACAGATTCTCTTTAATTAGTAAAATAATATCAGAAAATGTACCCAAATTTGTGCTATAATTAATAACTTATGATCATTAATAGCAGATGCAGATGTGACACTTTCAGAGCGCTTTGTGACTTGTTAAATGGAGCATATTTTAAACAAGCTCATAAAAAATTCACACCAAACAAGGTGACATATAAAGTGGTAAGAATACAAATAACAAGAGGTCACTGTGGCAAAATAATTTAAAAGCCATTTAAAGAGAATATATCAGCATATACTGCAGTAAAATTGCCAACATTGAATAAATTTGCCCCTTTGTCCAACCGAATGGTTGGACGACCGGGCAACGTACGGCACAGTTTCAATAATGGCAACAATAACATGCAATCACCCTCTAAATTATTAAGTAGATGGTGATCCACAAAACTTAGCAGATGTGAGTTTATTATACAGCAAAATTAACTATGATCAAATGCCGATTTCGGACAAATAAACGAATTATTGGATTAATGGGCGACGTCCTATACAAATTTAATATGTTGGAAACAGAAGTGCATAAGCAAAGCAATCGCCCTTTTAATGTTACGGAGGACTGCATACAGACAGACGGATGGGCGGACAGACAGACAGACAAAAACTATATACCCCGCTGACTTTTGCAAAGCGGGGCACAAAATTTGACATGCAAGTCAGTAAGCCATAAAGGAACAAAAACAGCGTTAGTTACTTTAACATTTCCAAAAATTTCAATTTCTGTGACACTGTTATTTAGCTACCGAACCTTGTTTTTACCGAAAAAATACTAATCCCTATATTTATTGGGTGTCATCTATTACGGAAAACTTAGAAAAGTTTCGTTAAGGACCGGCGTACAAAAAATGGACTGGTGAACAAAATCACTGGGTATTATAACCACCCAAGCAAACGATGTACCAAGTAAAACCATGATTTCAAAAATGCTTGCTTCATGCACGATCGAATAATAAAAACACATTATTGCCCTCTGACTGAAGTCAGGCGGGCCATAAAATATAAGAAACATTGAATTTTATCAATGTAATGAACAGTAAAAATGCTGATTCAGCAATGTTTTAGTTATATACATTTTCCTGAAAATAACTCCTGCCATGTTCATCGTGTGAGTGGGCCAGATGCAAGTTCCAGTACGGCAAAGCAGCAAAAAAATAATAATTTATTTATACTGTAAAGCAAAACATCTAAGTGTAAATAATAAATAAAAAAATCATGCATACCAGAATATGGCAACTCCTTGGCACAGTATTTGCTGACGGCCTTTTTCTGCTCCTTGTTGCTTTATTCTCGTTATCCTCTTCCTTGGACTGAAATATGAAAAAACGATTATATATCCAAAAATGTAGCAATTCTTGCAAACGTACTGATTTTTTAATCTAAAGCCCCCTTCTACCCTATTCAAATATGGTCATAATGACTGCAATGCAATAATATAATACCTATCTAGTTAGTTTTTTTTAAGAAGGGATGGCCGGAAGACTCATTTGTGCTAATTTTGAATTCCGTGGTGATGAATAATCCTGTGCAGTCGTTTAGCTGAGGCAATTTGAGCGAAGGTCAATCCCCCGCTTTCCACCCCTGGCCGGATTCGAACCAGGGACCATAGGATTACAGGACCAACGCTCTACCTACTGAGCTAACCGTCACCCCCTTATCTAGTTAGTTCAGGTGACTGGCGGGAAGGAGAGTTCGGCGGGGGGAAGGGGGTCAGACATGAGGGACGGCTAGCCATCACAAGTTATTTAATCTGTCTTTTAAAGAGTTTGGATAGTTTCTCGATGGCATCGATGTGAGGGTTTTGTCGTATGTAGAGCAAATTTATTACTTAAAAATTCAAAGAAAACTGGCTAAGTAGTGAGTTGAAGAACGGGTAGCTATTTAGCGAAGATCATTGATAAACTCTTAAAGTTGACTTTAAATAAACCTTTACCATTTAACCGTCAAATTTGAAAAAAAAATTACGAGAAACTGAAGCTGAGACATTAGAAATATTACGTTATTTGATGCTACATACCATTATCTATAAAAATATATAAAAACTTTACGTCTTTGTGAGATAGTTTGGTGTAAATATTAATTAAATCCAACTTTTTTCATGCATCTTTTTACGTGTTTTTTTTTACAAAATGGCTGCCACTTGTAGAATCTACGCATGGATAATTAATGAGCTAAAGAGCAATTTGATTGGCTTAGAGAGATCACATAATACATCGCGAGACTTCGTGTCTCTGCTCGTTTATAGCGTGTATCGATCTTGGTAATAACAAGTTCTAGCTCACTAGGAAACGTGCCGTACGTTTCGTGAACATAGGGTTTAAAATGCTTTACTGTATGCTGTGCTCGCAGATCTCAAGGCACCCCCTTGGATATTTTTTTTTTACTATAAAATAGTTCTTTGTAGATAAAACTCGATTCCAAGCATGCATGTATGCGTTGCATAATGTGTACATATATGGTTCGTTTGTTGATTAAAAATTGTCATTTTATTTGATACAAGATTTGCATAGCTTTAAAATGAATTGCCGTCACTGGTTTAGTCAAATAGTGACGAAAACTAAGTACTTACAGTGTTCGAATATTCGAACTCTACTTTAGGGTTCGAGCTCTGTCAAAACGAATCGAAAATTCGAATATTCGAATATAAGTCACACCACTAATAACTACAAACTTGTATTTACTTCTTGCTGCTGAAAACATTACTTCAGTGCTAGCAACAAGATGACCCAATAGTTGAAAAGTCCTACAGATCGGTTCTTTGGGCTTATATGGCGTCGGAAAACGATGCATTTTTATTCGCACTTTAGTATCCCTTTTGCTCAGCCCCCTGTAGGTGAACTCAAGCTTGCTGTAATTTTTTAATTACTTTCAATATAATAACTACGAATCAGAAGTAACTAAAAGTTATTTTTAATTGACAAAAAAGGATCAAACGCAATATCTCTTGGTATCCATTTTATTATGATTTAATAGATTTGGTGGCATATAACGAATCTTTCATCAGTGGGATGGCGTGTTTTAAACTGCAGATTTAAGCAATGTTTGTCACTGACAACTTCGTAATCGTTCTGTTTGGTTTCAAAACAGAGAAGATTGTCTTTGCATAAATATCTAAACAAAGCAGGTAAGTCATGGCATTTGTTTTTTATAATGTTGCAAAATATGTTTGAAAAATTTAGTTGCTTGTTAAAGTTAATGCTTTAAATAGCTGAAGGTTAACTTTGTAAACCAAAAAGCTCTAAAACCATTATTTATAAAGGGAAAAATATTTCTGAGCAGCTTTCAAGGCAAGTTACAAAAGATTGTGAATTTGTCGGGTTTTTTTTAATCATACTAGGTTTTACAATAAACGTCCGAAGGTTGGTTTTCTTAAGTTCAGTTCAGGTGTAATCGGTATTCCACGTGTTGCACACCATACTACTAATTTATAGTTTATAAGGTTAACAATATTACATCTGAGTTATCTGCAAATACGCTGCTAACTTTAAGGATACGTTAATACCGGTTGGTTTGTTTCCGGTCATGGTCTGGAACAATGGTGGCAGTTTTCAAACTGAGCTAATTTTCTTTATCCTTGCTACATTCTTGCTGATTTCGATATGGTTGTTGTGGCGATAACTGTAAACTTATACTATTAGGTAATTAAAAGTAAAGAATTCTTCAGATGTATCTTGTATTAATATTCATATGTTTTCCAAAAACAATTCATATTTCTATTACATTTCTGTTTCTATTTAAATTCATGAAACAGACTGAACTTGTAAATTTGTAATATTGTTTTTTATTACAGTTGTATCTGATGTCTGTTTTTGAAAGACTTAGCTCCATTGGTGATATTTTATTAGTTCTTTGGATCACATCATGCTTTACAGTGTGCTCAAAACAATATCGAGATTTTTGGAGATCCGTGACAATCTTTGCTGGTGGTTCTAGTGCTGAAAAAGAATGATTAAGTTAGTGTTCGTGTAATGTAAAACAAGCGTTATTTTATTTCACGCAAGTTCACTCAGAACAGTCCTCTTGCTGCACCAGTTAATCTGAAGACGCACCTAATGCATCTCAAAATGCGTGAACTTATATTTAAAGCAATTCAGCATGCATAGGACAGGCGAAAACCTGACAATTTTTAAAAGTATATTTTTTGTATGTTTTTACATTTATTATGCTAAAAACATACATCACCACCGACAGTGATTTCTTTTTAGTTAGTTGCATGATTTGTTTAACGGCATGGTCTACACTTAGGGGATTACATAGTGTAATTACGTGTCAATGAATGACTAGAAAATAATATTATCGCAGTTAAAATAAAGGTTATCGAAAATTGTATATTTCAAGCATAGCTTTTAGAAATACTGTTACAGATTAATTTCTTTTAAAAATGTACCATTTAACTAGGTTCTACTTCATCAAAATTTACAGCTGAATCAAAGAATCGGCACTGAAATGACGTGTTTCTTAACTACTGCTCGTAATATTGGATATGCTAAATGGGCTTAATTCTTTGTTTTGAGGCTTGTCTCATGCGGCAATTCTTCAAAAGTGAACTAAAAGCTTACCTTGGTCTATAAATTTGCCGAATATAAACCCTGAGAGTTACTGGCTGCAAGTAATCGATTATTTTAACTGCGGAGATGGCATTCAAAAATAGTGGATTGCTTCTGTTGTTAAGTAAGACGTGTACTTGCGAATATATAGCTCAGCTGAAGCAACACTGAATTTTGCCTCAGTTTTTATGCTCAACTTTTCAGGAGGGCGTAATGGCATGGTAAGGATTTTATCCGGTTTTTGATGGAATCATTGTTCCTGACATATATTTTTTCATGAGACAGCGGGAAGAATTTCATAAAATACCTGAAATGATTGGCTTGAGTCTGAAGACAAGATCGATCCTGTTCCAGTCAGTAGCTTAATGCTAACAACAACATATCAGTAAAATGTAAAAAGTTAAGATACTGCTTCGATATGAAAACAATTTTTTTCTCTTCACTTTTAAAGGAAAAAAATGAGTATAATATTATGTAGATATATACATTTTTAATGTTTACTTTACGTTTTTTTACAATTTTTCTTATTATTGATCTATCGTTTAAAACGCTTCATCAAATAATACGTTATAGAACTAAAAGATTGAAAATGTTTTATGTCCACAAAGGATATTTGACGTTACCTACACGTCTCATAAGACAAAAAGCGTTAAAACTTTTATTAGCTTACGCTGCTGTTGCTGGTGTCGTCAGGGGAGAAAAGAATCAATATTGTGTAACGATATTCTTCTCTTTTTTCTGCAAACTGGCCTCATCCAAATGCAGATGGTGGCAGAATCACAAATGCGGTATTATGTAGACTGGGCCTATACAAATAACGCAAAGCTAACAGACAGATAAGTTGGAGGTAGCAGATCATTGCTAGTTGTATTTCCTGTTTATTTTATTATTTATCACAATACCAGAGTTTTTGTTGTACTGCTTAAGAAAGAAACATTTGACCTTTAAGGCAGTTAGCTTATATAATGCTTTGCAACAGTTTAACATTAGACGTGTAAAATCGTTTGTGGCCCACATCAATTACATTTCTTGCAGCATTTTTGAAAAATTAAAGCTTTGAACGATTTAAATAAAGGTCAATTAAAGGTTAATTATAACAACATCATTACATATTTTTGTCGGTAAATTTTGGTTTGTGATTACAAGCATCTTTTGTTTTCAAAAAGAATTTGAAAATTGAAAAAGGGGCCTTGTTTTCGATAAATAAGTATTTGCAAAAAGTAGTTCATTCCAACTTGTCTTATGATAATTCTTTATAATGCAGTTTTTTTTAAAGAAATTAATAAAGGCAATTTAATAATATCACAATTTTTACAAAAAGCGAAAAATCTAGCATGTTTGGTCATGTATTGTTGTCAGATAAGTCAAAGGCCTTAACCTACTCACAGACTGAAGTCAACCATGCTTAATGTGGTCAAACAGACAAAGACTATTTCATCGTGATGTTTCGGTCTAATTTTGTCAAATATTGGTATGCAATTGTTAAGAAATAGTTGAATGTATAAATGATGTAAAAACGTTTCTAATGAAATGAGTATGTTTATTTACTGGAGAATAGAAGTGATTTGTAAATTTCATTGGTTTTAGTCAAAATTAAGAATTTCATTCTCAACATTATGCCTGCACAAAAATTCGTGTTACGATGCATGAAATTTTCTTCCTTTGTTTCCTGAGGATCCAATCCTATAACTTTTCGGGCGTGGTAGAGAATTTGAGTGGTCTTTTTATGTAACTTTTTCATTTTTAAATAACATGAGAATGAGAACACTAAGATTTTTGTGCACTTACTTTATACCATTACTTACTTTGCACCGAGTAATGTATAAATAATATTGACCATTAGATTTATTTAAGAAATAAGTTACTTATTAAAAAAGTAGTCATGTATTATTGTTCTGAGTTATCCAGTCGTATATGCTAAAGTTGCTTAATGTGAATAAGACACATATTTTGCGATAGTATATTTATTACATTTATAGTTATCCAACCAAATTTATCGTAAAAAACCTGAAAGAATTCTTGATGAAATTTTTTCCCTTTTCAGACGCCACCACAGAAAGCATGTTTTAGAATCATACATCACTGAACAGATGCATCACACATTGATTCTCTTGTGATTTTCTTGATCACTGTTTCGATTACAAAAAATTGTCCGCTGCTGTCTGTGTGTGAATTCTGAAAATGTACAACTTGAAGTTTGGGGTTGTGGCAAGCGATCACACCACGATTCGAAACGATGCGATATGTCTGTTATAAAATTTAACAAAGAATTGGAATGTCGGGATCTTCACGGGTACCTCAGGACTCTCCCTCCAAATATGCTAGAGAGGCTTTATAACCACCCAGCTACATGTCTAGCTGTATACAGGCACGTTTTTTTAAACACCTTAATTGAGCGATAATGAGTGATGAAAATGTGAACTAACCACATACAAGGAAACATGAAGTTGAACGGTATTTAGTAATTGGCAAAACAGCAGCTGTGTTCTTTTAATTTGAAAACAGCGTTTGCGCCGGTTATTCCAGTTTTATTAACAGAAGAGGAACCGCGCATTTCATAATCCGAACCACACTGGGTGTTTCGAATAAAATGCATTAGAATTTTGAATTTCGATTTCATAGGGGAACCGGGTAAAAATTTAAGAAATGATAGATAAATTTCACCTAGATGTCCCGTTTCTCTTGCACCAAAGAGCAGTCGTGTTTTAACAACCCGTATTCTCTTTTTAAATTTTATTACTCGTAGAAGTTTTACCCAATAGTTTCAATTTGTTTTATGTTCCGAGTGCGAGCTGTTTTTTTTTTTTTTTTGCTATATTTTTTTCTGTCATTTTTTGCACCCGGTTCCCTTGTAGCTGGAATTCAAAATTCCTGCGCATTTTGTTCGAAACCCCAAAGTGTGATTAGGCTTACTCTTGTTATGAGTCATGATAATCTGCTACTAGTGCAACTGTTAGACCCTTGATTTGTTTGTTTACTTATCAATAAATGTTTTAAACTCGTTCGCGATCCTCTAGAGCATTGGAAATGGGCATAATAGCGGAAATCAATGTCCGCCATAGTTTTGGAAGATACTTCCATGTTGTGGTATACTCGATACTGGAGGCGGTGACGCGGTACAAAAAAAATAGTGCATTATCATCTCTGTTTCATGATGTTTTGTGCAAATTTAATGTAATGAAATTATAAATAATGAATTTATATATGTGTTACATAAAGTTTGAAATATAAGTAATGTTGATAGACAGCTTTAAAAGAAATTTATGAGTAAGATATTCACAACGCCGCTGTGTTTACGTCAGTATGACGTCACTTAGGTATATAAATACTCGGGATATTCAGCAGTTTAGCAGGGTGTAATGGGCAAACCCAACTAAGACACTCCAAACTCCCCTCTGAGGAGCTAAATCACAACAGCTTAAGCTGAGCCACAAAGGCGAGAATAAGGGGCACACTTTAAAATCTCCGTTGAGATCAGATAAGCGTACACTATCCTGGTTGAGGTCGTCCCTTCTCCCCACTTCTCTTCCAGGCTATTGCATGTGGGTTTCTGTGGCTCCCCTTCCTGGTCGGTGGCATCGGGCTGGGGGTTGTTTATTAGTTGATTACTTCGGGGGTTTGGAAGTCTGTATTTTATTCTTAGTAGTTGATAGATTAACTCTCACGTCTGACGCTCCATGTAACGTGTAGGGTTTAATTTGCAACACTAATTGTGAAATATTGTTCGTCTTTATGGAGAAATAAATAAATTAGATAACAGTTATCTTCTTGGTTTATGCCGCAAGGCGACTAGTTGGATTCACAGCCCACACCTACTGCACTCTCTCCCTTTCCAATAACCTTCGGTTGGCGATAAAGTAACGATCAACCGTTAGGTTATAACACAACTAACAGACCAATTTGTAATTAACCAATTACGATGTTCTGGTCATTTTGAATGTTCTTTGCCTAAATAAACTTAATCATAGTCCTTGCTTCTCATTAACCTCGTTATGAACGAAGCCGAAAAGAAACGACATGAACAGATCACAGAGCGAATCACAGTTGATCGGGTCCGGAATTCTGCAAGTAACGTAGTTCCACTGGGTGCGAGGTGAAGAGAGCAAATGGTTACAGTAGACCCAAATTGATGAAATTAAAAAGAACATCTTCCGTGGCTGGAAACAATTGAAGGGGTCCATGCATAAGCTTGATAACTCCACTTATCAAGAAAATGCACTGTTACCACCACGGTATTTCTTGGCCTCTGTTCTATTACATATTTAAGTCTAACACCTCAAAACCGATTAGAAGTGGGCATTTTTTCAGGAAAATGCGGTAGGAAAAGCCTATGTTTGTAATTAAATTTCAAACTTTAAAAGTGTTTTTCTCCATTGTTGGTAAGTGCAGTTATCAGGTTTATGCATGGACCCCTTCAATTTTTATTTCTCAAGTAGTGCATGGTAAGAATATTTGAGTCGAAAGGTTCGACAAATTTGCATATGGCTTATTAATTTTAGTTAGAATTGAACATTTTGTGGTTACCAATTGCGATCTGCTCAAACCAATTCCAGTACCGGGTAATTATTCTAGGATAAAAAATGGTAGTTTGTCCCCTCTTCCACACTTTTTAGGGGGGCATATTCGGAACAGAGAGGGGATTTTTTTCACTTTTGTTCCTTATTAATATGTGAGGTTTCTAGTTAACTAGTGAGCAAAAGACACTAGCAGCTAAAAGATACGGTGTTTTGAAAAAAAATTACAATTGTTTATTATGCTGCAAGTCTGGGGAAAAGAATGGGGGCTTTGAAAAAGTATCGGTCTATTTTGTCACCTGTTGCCCAAAAAGAGGGGTCATTTTTTGACAAAATGGGGGAATTATCCTACTCCTCTGCTCTAGAATAATCACTTCAATTCTGTCTCCTCTCTTTCGGAGATTTTATATTTTTTTAAACCGGAAAATATACCGACATTGAACCACATGCGGTGTTCATTGCCAAACAGCTAACGAATGAATTTCACAAATAAATAATAAACTAGACTGGCCAGTGTTTTGTGAAAACAAAAACGGACATGTCTCCCCCGCTCCCCAATCAGTCACGTGGAAAAAAATTCCTTACTTAAAAGTACAACATTGGCAAGCCCAAAAATTGAAAAAATCGCCAAAAATAGATTTATAAAGAAAATAAAGAAAAAATTCGCAGTAAACATTTGCACTATATGTGGGTTCTTGCCACGTTTTAGCCTAATCGAACAAACTGTGTCGGAGATATCGCAACAATATGGCCAAAAAGTTAAAAATCAAAAATTTAAAAAATCGCCAAAAAGACATTTTCAACTGAAATGAAGAAGAACTTCGCAGTAAACATTTGCACTATATGTGGGTTCTTATTGATTTTGGGTTCTTATTGATTTTAATTGGAAAGTGTTGGGTGATCTCCACGGCAGTGACCACTTTCCTATTTTATTGTCTAAGTCTAAACCATACCACGAAAAAAGATCCCCAAAATGGAAGTTTCAGAAAGCAGACTGGTCAGAATTCCAAGAATTATGTCATCAGAGTATCAAAAGGAAACATTTTACTGATGATGAAGACGAACATATCTTATTATTTACCTTTCTTCTCCATGGAGTGTGTGAAAAATCTATCCCAAGGACATCAGGATCCCGCAAGAAACCACACAAACCGTGGTTTAATGACGCTTGTAAAGAATCCATAGCGCTTCGTAAACAAGCTCTCAAAAATTTTTCAGACTACCCAGACATTACAAGAAAAATAGAATATCAAAGGGCCAAGGCAGTTGCGCGTAAAACAGTCAAAAAAAGCAAACAAGAATCCTGGCATGAATATGTTTCTCAACTCAACACAAATAATTCTCTAAAAAAGACCTGGGACATGGTTAGAAAAATATCTGGTAAGAACACTTTTAGCACAGTAAGCCATCTAGAAGCTAACAATAATATGATCACCGACCCAAAGGACATTTTAGATACCCTAGGCGAAACATTTGAACATAACTCATCTTCCGAAAATTATAGCCACGAGTTTAGACGCCATAAAGAAACAGAAGAAACTTATCCTCTTAACTTCTATTCTGACAACAGCGAAGCGTATAATGAGCACTTTTCTCTCAATGAATTGAGAAAGGCCATAGATAGTTCCCATGATTCAGCAGCAGGACCAGATGACATACATTATCAGATGCTTAGACATTTGCCAGACCATACCCTAAAGATCCTTTTAGAATTGTTAAATCATACCTGGAATTCCGACACTTTTCCAGAAATATGGAAGGAAGCCACAATAATACCAATACCAAAGCCAAACAAAGATCCACGAAATCCTCAGAATTACAGACCAATTTCCTTGACAAGTGCCCTGTGCAAAACATTTGAGCGAATGGTAGCTGAAAGATTAAAATGGTACCTGGAAAGAAACAACTTGCTTGCCGACATACAGAGTGGCTTTAGGAAACAAAGGAGCACTCTGGACCATCTTGTAAGATTAGAATCTTTTGTGAAAGAAGCTTTCAATAACAAGGAACATGTTGTTACCGTTTTCTTCGACTTGGAAAAAGCTTATGACACAGCATGGAAACACGGAGTACTAAAGGATCTTTTTGATTTCGGCCTCCGAGGCCGTCTGCCCCAGTTTATAAAAGGATTCCTGGACGACCGTCGATTCAGGGTTCGCCTTGGTACAATATTCTCAGAATACTTTGAACAAGAGGAAGGCTTCCCGCAAGGATGCATCCTTTCAATTCTACTTTTCCTGATAAAAATCAACAATATAAAAGATACACTGAGACAGGGGATAGATAGCTCACTCTTCGTGGATGATTTTGCCATGTCGTGTAGAGGCAAAAGTATGAATTTAATTCAGCGTCGTCTTCAGCAGAGTATTTATTCTCTCCAAGTTTGGGCGAATAAGAATGGTTTTAAATTCTCACAAACCAAAACGGTTTGTATACACTTTTGTAAAAAACGAAAACAGCACGACGATCCAGTTTTACACATCTCTAACGTGCAAATCCCTGTTGTCAAGGAAAACAAATTTTTAGGTTTAATTTTTGATAGCCAACTTAGTTTTATCCCACATATCAAACACCTCCGAAGAAAGTGTCAGAAGGCCTTAAATTTACTGAGAGTCATCTCCTCCCACGATTGGGGAGCAGATCGGGATACTAAACTCATGTTGTATAGAGCTCTAATTAGATCGCGACTGGACTATGGCAGTATAGTTTATGGCTCAACTAGACCATCATATCTCAAGATGCTAGAACCGATACAGAATCAAGGCTTAAGAATATGTTATAATGCCTTTAGAACATCCCCAGCCGACAGTTTACACGTTGAGGCAAATGAACAACCTCTCAATATACGGCGGTTAAAACTTGCCATGCAGTATTGTATAAAACTTTACGCCAATAGAAATAACCCTACTCATCAGATTGTTTTCGGATCACATTATGCGTATAGAGGTACCAATGCTATTTCCCCCCCTTGGAAGTAGGATTATACCACACCTGCAAGAAGCAGGTATAATCGTTGAATCTGTTGCAAATTACAAAATACCTAACCAACCCCCTTGGAAGTTAACGAAACCTGTGGTCTTGAAGACTCTTTCTGAGTCCACAAAAGAACGAACTAACCCGTGTGTATTTCAGTCAAAATTTGCAGAATTAAAGGATAATTATAATGACTACCATTTCATATATACCGATGGTTCCAAACTTGAGGACAAGGCTGCAGCAGCTATTGTCACAGAAAATAATACATTTAGAACCAGGCTCCCTGATGGGTCTTCTATTTTCTCTGCAGAAGTTAGAGCCCTGCAGCTAGCTATGCAAATTGTCAAGATTAGCCGCTACAAAAAATTCATATTGTGCGTTGACTCCATGTCAGTGCTTGAGTCACTAGAAAACTTACAGGTATCCAACCCAATAATTTTGGACTTGATAGAAAAACACGACGAAGTGGTAAAAGCTGACAAAGAGATAATATTTTGTTGGGTGCCGAGCCACGTTGGAATCCCGGGCAACGAGGCAGCCGACAAAGGCGCCAAAGAAGCGTTAAACCAAGACTGCTCAGATTCCCTTATACCGTCATCAGATTTTAAGTGCCATATTTCTAGATATGTCAAAAATCTATGGCAACAATATTGGGATGAACAAACCAACAATAAGCTATACCAAATTAACCCTGTGGTAGGGCGCAAATTGCCCTCCCTAAATGGCCTTCGCGACGATATGGTAATTCACAGATTAAGAATAGGACATTCTTACACTACTCACAAACACCTCTTAAGAGGTGAACCACAACCCGAATGTATAAGTTGTCAGGAACGGTATACAGTAAAACACATCTTGATAGATTGTATAGACTTCAATCACATTCGTCCCCGTTATTATAGAGTTGATTCCATGAGAGAGCTCTTTGAGAAGGTAAATTCCAACAAGGTCCTAGAATTTTTAAAAGAGATTAATATGTATTCCTATGTGTAGACCACCATTAAGTCTATTTTTAGTATATTTTTTAGTATATTTAAGACTTTATTTTATAATCATTTTTAATCAATAAAGTATAAATTCGACAAAGTTACCAGGAATGACACAATATGACCTGCAACAGGTTGGCGGTGTCGTTAAACCAATCAAATAACTAACTAACTAACTTATTGCCACGTTTCAGCCTAATCCAACAAACTGTTTCGGAGATATCGCAAGAATATGGCCCAAAAAAATTGAAAATCAAAAATTTAAAAATTCGCAAGAATTACATTTTCAACGGAAATGAAGAAAAACTTTGCAGTATACATTTGCGCTGTATATGTTAAAAATTTGCCAAAAATAGAATTTTTGAAGGAACGAAAAAAAATAACACGGGCATTATGTAAACAGGTACCCCAATATGTATGTATGTTTTGAGAAAAATCGACTCATTAATTTCATAAGAACTCACCGCGGACAGACAGACGGACATACCAAATACTCCCCCTTAGGGGGAGACATATAATACTTACACGCAGTATTTTCTGCAAATATCTGACAGCTGTTCAAAAAGATGTGCAGATTGCATGGAACATGTGATTTCGTTAATTTTATCCATGATACGAAAGGTTTAGCAAGAGCGGATGTATTTTCGTTCTCGGATAAACAGGATCCGGCAGACGATGGTTCAAATATGGTTGTGTTATGGTCCATGCTAAGCAGTTTTCTGATATATGCAGTTATCCAAGGGTACCAGACAATTCACCCAACAACAACTCACCCAATTTTGGACAACTCACCCAAAACGTTTGGACAACTCACCAAAAAGTTTGGACGACTCACTTAAATGCTGTGGAAAACTCACCCAATTCTTTTTAACTATTGTGATATTTGTGTTACTGACTTGGAAAGTGTTACATACAGTCCTCTTGCATAAATAAACTTTAGACATTGCTAAAAGAAGGGTTGGGGCGGCGAGGGGGTGGGGTATTCTCAATAGATTAATATGTTGCCCGGGTAGCCTCCCTCATCGGCACTTTTAAATTGCAATTAACGCTACACATTTTACACTGCGTCAAATGCTAAAATTAATTGCAGTAGTACAAAACAGCGCGGGCCTTATTCAACGTTGCTCGAGCTGAGTCGTTCACCTCGGCGAATACTGCAGAGTAGATCTTCCCGTGGTGAACACCGGAGCCGATCCTTCCGGAGTCGCTCAACACATTTAGCCGGTATTGGCCATGATCTTAACTGGCACGCTCGCTGACGAGTGTAAGAAGAGCTGCCACTGCTGAGTTATTCAACTCACTGCTGAACAGCAAAGAAGTCAACATTGGAACAATCAAAGAAGAGCAACAATTCGGATAAACTGATGACAGCATCTGAGCATTCAACAAATACACCATGTTTGTTGACAGGTGTCTGTCTTGCAAATAGAGTCTTTGTCCTCGACAACAAATAGTAAAATGTATTGAATGCGAATGGTTCCAACATAGAAAATGTGGTTCTGGCATTTCTCCAGAAGCTTACAACAGAGCCAAAAAGGGCAAGAAATTTATATTTTAATATTTTCGAAGAGGCGAATAACCTAATAAAAACAAAACTTCAATTGCAGTTAATAATGAAGAATGGACAGAACGGTGTTTTATTTAAGAATTTAAGTTGCAATTCTGTTGTACTACTTAACTTTCTTATTCATTTTCAACAGAAAAAAGGGCCGTGGTCTTCATCTGTTCTTCCTGCAAAGAGCGCATTATGCACGAAGATCGAGATGGGATCATGGAAATCGGTGAGCTTGTCATTTGTTTTGCTCTCAGCGATTACGCGAAGTGCAAGTGAGTAATGCGATCGAGGATAACCAACGCCTATCGTGTGTAATTGTCTGAATTGAAAATTGCAATTACTAGTATCATCATTTTATTAGCTGGAGTTTAATATTGATTAATGCAAATTGCAATTATTGATGTAATCAGTTCAATGTCTAAATTGAAATTATAGTAAAATTAATTAATTTGCGTGGAGTCTAATAACGATTATTGCAAATTGCCATTATCAGTATAATTCGTGTACTTTGTTTCAGATGGGGTGGCATTCGTACCGAGGGCGAAAAGCATCCCTACGACGGAAGAATTTAATGCAAAATATACGAGTGCCTTTGCCAGTGATGATAGTCTTAGATCCGCCGACAGATCTAGCCCTTATGATGGAGAGGTTCACGGAGAGCCATATCGTGAAGATGAACTAACTTGTGACCCCGTCTTGACCTATGAGAATAAGATCCGCATCCGGGACTGACCATTCTGTGGAAGGGACTGAAGGCGACGATATACCACTCCGTGAGCTCCCTGTGACCGAGGGCGGTAGATCCGTCGATGGGCCAGACCTACTCGCCGACGAGTCTTCCATTGCAGATTCACCACCTCAGGGCCCACACGAAGATGGTGACTCTGGGCCACTTCCGCTCACCTTTAAGATCCAAGAGCAGTTGTCCCAGCGCGTAAAACCGAAGCTCACAGACAGCAGTGGCCACACATGCGTTCTGAAGTACAAAAGGAAGAAAGGCACAACCAGGCGATGCAGCATTCATGGTCGAAACAACATGGGTCCGGTCACTGTGCTTCAGAAGGGGAACAAGTTCTTAATGCAGAATAACCACTCCCATGGAATTGTTATGGGCACGAGCGCGAAGCTGGCAGTTGATCGAGAGAAGTGAAAGAGTTAGCCATCGTCAACGTGTTCCCACCCGCCTCGTCTATTGTTGACGACATTTTGCGCACCCGTGTCAATACCGGTGCTGCTGGAAATACATCAAAGCCGACTACCCGTGTGCCCCTAGCGAACCCCAAGCGCCAGAAGCTTCGTCCACAAGAGCCAGCTGATCTAGACTTCGACCTCAGGATGGACTACATACCCCAAGATTGCCTGAAGAGCGACATCAGGGTCGGTGATCTCCGAGACATCAATTTCGCCACCGATCGGCAGCTAGAGTTGCTTGAAAATTCAAGATGCTGGTACCTGGATGGGACATTTCGAGTGGTTCGCCAGCCATTCACCCAACTGTTCAGTATCCATGCCTTCATCAGGAGCTAAGCAGCAGCCAAACAAGTGCCTCTTGTCTTTTGCTTATGTCTGGAAAGCGTAAGCAAGATTATGTAGCAGTTCTGCAGGAGGTGCTCGACTTGTTAGGGAATTGTCGGGTTTGCGAGGTAATGCTCGATTTCGAAGAAGCTGCGTGGCGAGCGGTCACTGAGGCACTTCCCAATGTCAACATCAAAGGATGCGTTTTTCATGGGGGTCAGGCAGTGTATCGGAAGGTTTTGGAGCTTGGTTTGGCAGTAACCTACATGCGCGATTCTGGCACACACGAATACATTCGGAAGATTCTGGCCTTGCCGTATCTCGCGCCTGATTTTGCAGCAGACCAGTTTCTCCGACTCGAGGCATTGGCCAACACGGATCGCCTCCAGGAGCTGGTGGCATACGTCCGCCGCACATGGATCGAGAGTGCGATCTGGACTGCTGCCGCTTGGAGTTGTTTCTTGTCGTCCGTAAGGACGAACAATGACATCGAAGGCTGGCGTTGTCGTTTAAACCTTACAACGAACAACGCAGGTGTAGCCCTGTACACACTGATCTCGATGCTGCACGCCGAAGCACGACTGTTTTATGTTCAGATCCGGCTCATCTCCGAGAATAAACTTGCGCGCTTGCAACTCAAAGCGTACAAAAAATCTGCAAAGGCGGCTCTTCGAATACTGGGTAGAACTCAAAGAGCAGCGCATCACCGCAGGCCGGCTTCTACGACGATATGCAAGACTGATCCCAGAGCCAATTTGAACATTTAAATTGGTGCTGTATGAGATAAGACAGTGTGCCGACACGGCCCTCTAGTGTTAAAAATTATGTGCGAAACTTGTGCTCCTTGTTATTTTTTCGAGTAGTTTTTCACAGAATTTTCCTGTGTTTTTGTGCAAACGTCTGCTTTTTAACCATGCCATGTCATTATTTCACAGTAGTTTTCGCAGATTTTGCAATAAAGACATCGATTTTAATGTGTTTTTCTTTACAAACCGTTCGCACAATTGTTTGAAACTATTCTGAACTATCAGCCACATTGGTCACTCAATAAAAAAATTGGGTGAGTTGTCCAAAAAATTGGGTGAGTCGTCCAAAATTTTTGGGAGCTGTCCAAGAAATTTTGGGTGAGTTGTCCTTGCGATATATGCAGTTATCCGAAGCTTAATTTATTTCTATAGATGCTTAAATAACTTTTGTAAATGAATGGAAAAACGTTGCTCCAAAACGTATTCAAAAGTGATGAGCAAAACTCGTGTGGCAGCGTTGTTATGCTGCAGAGACCAACGAAGTTGGTTTTTTTTGTTGGTACAATTGGCTCTTAGTATGCTTCGCAACAGGTTGATGAGCTGTTGTTGTTCCACAATTTGAGAAAAATCATTACTGAAATTTGGGAACTTCGTCTAAGACGAAAGTAAAGCACCATTATTCTTTTTGGTGTGTATTTTAACATGTCAGATTGAAACTCGATTGAATGACCACAGTTTTGACTCTAATCTTGAAATCAGCTAAAATCCTAGAGCAGCAATGGTTTTGCGTGTGATTGCAGGGTGAGAGTGCGTCTATTAAGCAAACTGTGTGTGTATGCTATTTTTAGAGATTTACCGGACTTGGCCAAGCACTTTGTGATGAGGCTTTTGTTTGTGGAGTCAGTCGTCTCCCAGGCCGTGGTTAGTTCCTGGGTTACAGCTCAGTATCAAGCGTGAGTATGAAGCCTGTGCCTGCTTTTTAGCTCCCCCCCCCCCCCCCCCCCCCAGCTGGGAATATAAGTCCCGGAGGGTAGTGGTCGGAATCCATTATTAAACCACAGTTGATTAATCGAAACAAAATGAATCATAATGGAACTGGAAATCTTGGGTTTATCAAGACTTCATCAAAATATTTGGGAACGCATGCTACAAGAGGAGCCGGCGCAAGAGATCTGCAGAGCATGAAGTTAACTTTTTAAGTCGAGGTGCCGCGTGATACCAGCCTCAGGAATCCTGAGTCCCGAGGCAATATCGATGGGTCCCGAGTTTTTAGGTCTGTTAAAAATACAGATATCCTTGTCATACAACTCCTAGTAGTTTTAACGGAACTCAAAATTATAAAATCACTTGGGCTAAGCCTGAGTTCCGGAGGTTCCGAGCAAATTCTCGGGGGTCCTGTGATCTTGTTAGCTTTATACCTATTATCCATAACTGAAATGACTTATTTTTCCAACAGCTGTGGTGAATTTTTATCACTAATTTACAAAAATACTTGAGAAAAGTGTAAAAATCTAAACACCGCTGAATGGAACTCAGCACTTGTTTGGTGTATGCACAAACATTACATTTGCACACCACGGAAAAGTAAGCAAATAATACGCTATACTATTCACTCAACGTATTATTATTAATATCGATAGAATGTTCCAGTTTAAAATTGCTGATTGCTTGCAACAGTTACAGGAAAATCTGTTAACCTGATATGGGTTGAGTCAGCATGCAATATTCACACATCTTTAAACAGCTTAAGGTTGAAAAATTCTTATCAATTGAAATATCACATAATAGCCGTATGTCGAAATCGATTAATTAATCGATTAATCACAAACTGATTCGATCACTACCGGAGGGGAACTAGAGGTCTGGGCTGCTGTTGCTTCCGCCCTGGCAATGCACTTCCTACGATATTTAGTATGTAGATGAGTTTTTTCAATGTGACAATGGCCGCCATCTTGGATTTTCAGTTCCGGTTGGGGGCTGTGGTCTGGATAGCTTTTTTGTGAATTGAATCCTTATAGATGCGTAGCAGCGTTTTCCAATTTGGAAAGTGTACAAGCTGTAACTCCACGTGTTCCAAGAGTCTGAAATGAAGGACTTTTTTGAAAGTGCTCATGCTGTGAAAATGATCTCTGTGCATATAGACTAATGTAATATAAGGAATTTCTGTTTTAGCGAACATTTGGAGTCGGCGAAAATACTTAGTGGGCTGGGCGTGTGGCAGGAGAGTGTGCAACCGGGCGGGCTTCGTGGCTGGAAGCTCAGCGACACATTCCGCGCCAACCTCAGAGTGGCACTGCTTGGGGGGTAAGGTACATTCCGCGCCAACCTCAGAGTGGCGCTGCTTGGGGTGTGAGGTACATTCCGTGCCAACCTCAGAGTGGCACTGCTTGGGGGTAAGGTACATTCCGCGCCAACTTCAGAGTGGCACTGCTTGGGGGGTGAGGTACATTCCGCGCCAACCTCAGAGTGGCACTGCTCGGGGGTGAGGTACATTCCGCGCCAACCTCAGAGTGGCACTGCTTGGGGTGAGGTACATTCCGCGCCAACCTCAGAGTGGCACTGCTTGGGGGATAAGGTAGCAAGTAAAGGCTAGCTGCAAAACAGCTCTATACTGTAATATAAGTATTTTGAACTGCTGTGCTGTATATGTCGCATCGGAAAAAGCAACGCATCATAATTGCTTTGATTGTGTCTGCGTGTTCTTGGACGAATCAAATGGTAGCAAAACTAGCAATTACTATTCTTTTGTTAAAGACTTGGCACATATTGAAGTCATCCTCGCAATAACGAGTTTGACACTGGTTCAGGTGCGGGATAACTTGCTTGAGGTTCCAGGCAGCAGTGGTACAGAGCATACTTTTCCAATATCGATATCAAAGCAGTCGCGCATTAAAACGTTGCAGAAAAAGCTTGACACTGTTGTTCAGGGGGCACGGCACATGATACAGGTATTGTGAATGCCAGCTCCAGAAAGTAACTGATTCGTCGCAAACAACACGTTAGTTTGATTTCATTTTAGAGGGAAAGCGTGGATGGGTACTGGGTCCTTGACCGTAGATAAACACGCCAGGGATGTCAGCTACCTGGATCAGTACGCCTTAGAAAGGTGGGAGGTAAGTCCGTTACGGGGTTGATAAATGACGTCATCGAAAGGTAAACCTAAACATGAGGTGTGTGCGATGTAAGTTAGTGTGCGATTGTTAGTTTTGAAAAAAAAAAAACTGATCAGCTTGTTAAAAATATGGGTATAGTTAATAAATTTCTTGCATCAGTGGGTGTTTGTGCTACTATGTTTGTGTTCCTTTTTGTGCGAGTGATATTTAAAAATATAGACGAAAGTGAAGAAATAAACCAAGAATACCAACGAAGAACTCGGAATTCATGTTGCGCAGCCGGGCCTACAGAGAGCTCGGAATATGTGTTATTTTTCCTGGAGGGTGCAGTGAGTCACTTGGCTCATTTTGCCTGGAAGGTGTAGTGAGGCACTTGTCTTATTTTGCCTGGAAGGTGAAGTGAGGCACTCGTCTCATTTTGCCTGGAAGGTGTAGTGAGTCACTTGGCTCATTTTGCCTGGAAGGTGTAGTGAGGCACTTGTCTCATTTTGCCTGGAAGGTGAAGTGAGGCACTCGTCTCATTTTGCCTGGAAGGTGTAGTGAGTCACTTGGCTCGTTTTGCCTGGAAGATGTAGTGAGGCACTTGTCTCATTTTGCCTGGAAGGTGAAGTGAGGCACTCGTCTCATTTTGCCTGGAAGGTGTAGTGAGTCACTTGGCTCGTTTTGCCTGGAAGGTGTGGTGAGGCACTTGTCTCATTTTGCCTGGAAGGTGAAGTGAGGCACTCGTCTCATTTTGCCTGGAAGGTGTAGTGAGTCACTTGGCTTGTTTTGCCTGGAAGGTGTAGTTAGGCACTTGGCTCATTTTGCCTGGAAGGTGAAGTGAGGCACTCGTCTCATTTTGCCTGGAAGGTGTAGTGAGGCACTTGGCTGACGAGAGTGGTCTTGGCATGGCGTTGGCATGTTTCAGTGTGTGCTGCACTTCATGGTCGGATCGCGAGAGGGTGTTGGTGGCGTCAGCAAAGATGTCGTCGATATTCTGTTATGGAGCGGACTTATGAAATGGTAAAGCGATGACCAGCTTTGTGGCACATTGTATAGATGTTGTTGATGTTCACATATTATGCATTGGTATTTTTAAACTTTGCGTTGTTAAAACGGTCACTGCAGCTGAAGGAAGTTTTGCCGAGTAGTGATGGCTCTTATGATGATCTATTCTAATGCTTGTTTATTTCGCCACATTGATCTCCGTTAAGGCGTTGTGCGTAACATGGTTGATTTGTGGCTTTGTTTCATGGTTGCCCTGTGGGTACACACAGCCGTACTCACCGCTCTCCCAGTACAGTAGAACCCCCGATATGGACACCCCTCTATATGGACACTCCACTTATTTGGACACAAATGTAGCTTTGTTTCATGATTGCCCTGTGGGTACGCACAGCCGTACTCACCACTCTCCCAGTACACGAAAACGAAACGCTATTTAAAGTGTGCACTTGACTAGTCATAACAACGGATCGTTCCACCCGCTGATGGGGTTTTATCATTTGCTTACCTTGGGCATCATCTGATAGTATTCCCTATCTCATGCGGCTTCTGGCTATGAACAGGCGGTGGTTGTGATAATGTAATCCTTATCGCTTTCTTATTTACCAACACTCGCTAGTCTAAGTCAGTTTCTGATTACAGCTGCACCTCATGATTAACTGATAGAGCTCTTATCTCATAATAAAAATAATTCATTAATAAATGAGGAATTTAAGCAGAAAAATTCGGTGGTTCTGGAACAATTATACAAACAATGACTTAGGTATTGGCTGCTATGAAACGTGGCTAATTTTGTGCAGGAGACCATTTAGCCATCGAAAAGGCATCTTGCAATAGAGAGGGAAACAAATTGTAAAATATATTTATTTGTGTATATTATTTTTGTGTATTTTAAGTATGTAGCTTATTCACAGTGCATCATTTGACAGGCATGTATTTAAATAAGGCGATCTGAAATCTGCAGTCACATTTTAACGGCGTTGCTTTTGGTGGAAAATTACTGCAGCACATTTAGATGATATTCCAGGCAGTGGAAAATTCCGGCGGATCATTTTCATAGTGTCAATTGGAATGGAAATTTACAGCGGCACTCTCATGGCATACCAGAAATTTCCGTGCTCTCGAACGACAGTTGCCCTGAAATGAAGCCATATCTCGTAATTCTCATTCAGAAAAGAAATAGATGTTTCTATCCAACTGAGAATATACATGTTTTTCAATTGAAAG
Source organism: Protula sp. h YS-2021 (assembly GCA_949752745.1). Lineage (NCBI taxonomy): Eukaryota > Metazoa > Annelida > Polychaeta > Sabellida > Serpulidae > Protula > Protula sp. h YS-2021. The sequence goes on along the minus strand of OX457033.1, from coordinate 9,044,778 downwards.
GGTTCAGTCCTTATGATTTTCTTTCTTCGTGGAGTTTAGTGTCGTTCGGATAGTTGGTATTGCGCTTATGCTGAATGTAGCCGACTTTAGGTACCATAGACAGTACTGAAGGTAGCAGTACTTACACCATCTGCATGCCGGCGACATCAGCACCATCTGGGTAGAACTCCACCTCCACCGCGGTCTTGGTCTCGTTGTGTGTGTGTGTCACGGCGTCCTGGTCTGACACGCCCAGGCAGTTACGGTACTGAATGCTGAAATCAGCATGGACATGCTTTATGCTACTCAATGCTGACATGAGCTGCGTAAGCTCATCAGCATGCCTATGTTTATTGGGCAACTGACTTGTCTGCGTCGGCGTGTTGGAAGGCCTTGGGGAAATCTGCTCTGCCCTTGGGTCCAGTGGGTGGGGGGGGGGGGAGGGATGCTGGGTGGGGGCGGCTCACTTGCCTCCGTCGGCGTGTTGGAGAGAAGCCCTGGGGAGTCTGCTCAGCGCTCGGGTCCTAGGGGAGGGGAGGGGGAAGAGGGTGGGGCGACTCACTTGGCTGCGTCGGCGTGCTCGAAGAAGCCCTGCGGAGTCTGCTCGGCGCTTGGATCCTCATCACCGATGTAACGAGCCTGGATGAAAAATCCTTTGAACTCTGAGCCACTTATGGTCACTGCGGAGAACAGAAGGAAAGCCAATGATGAAATATCTATCCGAAATCTCAGTACTACCCCAGAGACTTCGAGAAAGAAGTGAATTTGGCAAGGATCACAAGACCGGGTGTTACAGTTTTCTACTCTTACAGATGTTGCGTTTTAGAACGTCTCTAATGAAACAAAAAGAAAACAATGTCATAACGGAACGTGCGTTTTACGCCTTGATGGCTGGAAAAACTTAAGTGACACATGTTAGTTTTGCAGTAATTCTAAGTTCCAAAAGTGTTTCGTGTGTAGGGTTTTTTGGACGAAGAAATTTGTTAAAAATGCGTCTGGAAAATATTGCTTGCCGTTTTAAGAACTACCAGATGCGCAGCAGTGTCGGTTAAACTTTGATAACACGAACGGTGATAGTCATTTGCAGTGCATGAGCGATGGACTATGGCGACAGTTTGAAACGTAGAGCATGTTACCTTGGTAGCAGGAGTCGCCACTGTCGCAAGGGGCGGCGTTGAGCGTGTAGGGGTTGGGCTCGCTGCTCGAGTCGGCGCCGTGCTGGGGCATCATATCGGCACAGGCCTCTTCCGGTGCACCGTTGGGCAGCGCGTGCGCACTGGCCCACATCGTCATCAGCATCCAAGTTAACATTGTTTACTTTCGAATGTCTACCTTTTACGGCTGGGATATACTCTGGAAAAAAAAAAAAACTATAAAAAAGTGACAGAAAAATAAAGTAGGAAATTGTGACCCATTGTGTTATAAGCCGTAACTGCAAATTGTTTCAGCAAGAACAAAGAAAGATTGCAGTATGTTGAGTTGTTATGAATTAAAACTAGAAACCGTATTATGGCTGCAGAATCATTAAAGATCTGTCACAAAAGCAAAAGCTTCTTAAGCGAAATGCCTCATTGTCTTATTGCTTAAGTGTATTTGTGACAGAAAATTTCTACTTAAGTTTCAAACCGGCCCGACATCACCCAGTGGTGGAAAAGTAAAAGAAAGTGCATAACCTCACTTTGCTTATGCCAGTGTACACTGTCCACGTCTTGCTGATCGCTTTATATAAAACAGGGTTATCGCTTGGCATTGGCGATTATCTCTCCTGCGGTGATAAAAACGTGGGACATCACACAGGCTGTTCAGGCTATAAGGGAGTGCAAATTCCAAATAGGGGAGGGGGGAGGGGGGTAGTTTTTGGTGGAACTTTTGAAAATGACAGTCCTTCTTTTTCTGTAACTCATTGGGAAATTTTCAGTTATTTAAGCCAGATTCAATTTGGCCTGAACTTTTCGGCTGCAAAGTACTGAGTTTAGTATGCAAGGGTTCCATCTGACCCACAACTGAACTATCTTACTACATTTTCCAACAACCTATTTTTCATTTAGGATTGAGGTACAATAGCTATTCGATAACTCGAACTTCGTTGCACCAACGAAATTTCGGGATGCCGAATATTTCGAGTTATCGACTATGAAATGAAACACAATGATTGGACATATAGCCAAGGAAAACGACTGGGGTTATCGATTATCTACTGTATAGGCACAATGCTCAGCCCACTCCTTGATGTCCCCACGCGCCATGGTCGATCGTAGAGCGAGCACAGAGGATTACGTGCTTCGTGATGACTATGGTCTGTGGCCGAGTTCTCACCGATAGCACAGGAGATGTGTAGATTACGTGAGAGCGGGTGGATGGTAGGGGGGGGGGAGGGTGTGCGGTCGGCTGTCAGTAGGGCCGCTGTCAGACTACCAACAGAAGATATGCGTGAAATAGTATCATTCTTCTCCCAGTCGTGAAAATTCAAGGGACTGCCGAGTGGACTTAAAAGAAGCCTGGAGTCACTGTGGCACCGTGACTCAGTAGTTAACGTCACACCTCGGTTCAGAACTATTCTGAAAGATTTATATATATAAATATGTTACAGCGAATCTGTAAAACCAGTGAATCTATAGATTCGCTGAAAATTTCAGCGAATCTGTAGATTCGCTGACTCATTTAGCGAATCTGTAGATTCGCTGAAAATTTTCAGCGAATCTACAGATTCGCTGGTTTTTCACCTTTAAAATTATACAGATTCGCTGAAATTGCCTGATCAGTAATCTTTACCGACAGTATTACTTGTGTTGGGTGATATTTGAAATTTAATTGTTTTACTGTGACCTCTTTACTCCAAAGATGTTTTACGCACCTTTTTCTTGTTTTTTGGCAATGGGATATATTGCAATCGGAACTTTTAAAATTACAGATATTTTTATTTAATTGTTTTTACAATGCATTGTTGAAATGCGAATTTCTAGTCTCAAATGAAAAACAATATTGGAAAGCGTTCGAAAAAAATCTATCACTATTCACAAAGGCTTAAACTGAGTTTATCTCTTTGTGTTATTGTCTTTCATAAAAGTGATCACAGCAAATCTTAAAACTATTGATTCTAAATAAATTGCAATCATTACTCCTCTTCTGAGTATCATTCAAATTTTGTTAAAGGGATGGTCGAAAGCCTCAGTGGGCGTTAATTTTGAATTATGTGATAGGTAATCTAACCCACCGTATTCGCTTAGCTAAGGCAACTAGAGGGAACGTCAATCCCCTGCTTTCCACCCCGAGCCGGAAACGAACTCGAGACCTTGGGATTACCAGACCAGCGCTCTAACCTACTGAGCTAACAGTCACCCCCGAATGTCGTTCAAATTGCCATTAGCCAAATTGCAATTATTTTTCCGTGAATGCAACACAAAAATCTCTTCACCTCCGGGTGATATAATTTGCAATTGAATTACGGTACGCTTATCCAATCAGAGTTAATTAAAATAAGAATTCTGTAGCAAATAAGATACCAGATAATTTTTGGTAGGCTATTCCGGAATAGCGTACCGATAATTCAAATGTCACAGAAATCAATAATGCTTCATGTTTGTTATGCTAAAAGGTGAAAATAAGTTGAATAATGTAAATTCTTATCTTTTGACGAAAGGAAAATAAAAAATATTGAAAAATTAAATAAACATTTGATTGTTTATTAAAATGTCGGTAGTTCAGTGTTGAATAACCTATTGAAATTTTAAATTTAAAAAAAATTATTTGTAGTTTAATTTTTTCAGATTTTTCTATTTATAAGATTTATAAGCTATTTACGGAGTCTGCAACGTGAAATGGTGAAATAATAAAAAAAATCTGTGACATTCGATTTATTGGTATTCTCTTCCGGAATAGCCTACCAGAAAATATCTGGTTTCCTATTTGTTTCAGACTTCTTATTTAAAAAAATCCGTGTTAAAAGTGATTTTTAGTTTTCCAACCCAGGAAACAGTGTGTAAATTTCGATCCCATCGTAGGCTTTTTTGTGTGAATAAAACTGATTTTTGTTTAACTTTTTCTGTCGTTATTTAATTTACTGTCACCTGTCCGATTTTAATATTCCCATCACACAAACCAATAAAAAGGTGTGTAAAATACATCTGGAGTAACGAAATCACACAAAAGCAATTAAATTTCAAATATTAGCAAAAACAAGTGATCATGTCGGCAAAGATGGCCGATCAGGCAATTTCAGCGAATCTGTATAATTTTTTAGGTGAAAAACCAGCGAATCTGTAGATTCGCTGAAAATTTTCAGCGAATCTACAGATTCGCTAAGTGAGTCAGCGAATCTACAGATTCGCTGAAATTTTCAGCGAATCTATAGATTCGCTGGTTTTACAGATTCGCTGTTACATATATATGTTACAGCGAATCTGTAAAACCAGCGAATCTACAGATTCGCTGGTTTTTCACCTTTAAAATTATACAGATTCGCTGAAATTGCCTGACCAGTCATCTTTACCGACAGGATTACTTGTGTTGGGTGATATTTGAAATTTAATTGCTTTTATGTGACTTCTTTACTCCAGGGGTGTTTTACACACCTTTTTCTTTCTTTTTTTTTTTGAGAATGTGATGTATTGCAATCGGAACATTTAAAATTACACATATTTTTATTTAACTAGCTTTAAAATGCATTGTTGAAATGCGAATTTCTAGTCTCAAATGAAAAGCAATATTGGAAAGCGTTCAAAAATATTTGCTATCAATATTCACAAATGCTTAAATTAAGTTTCTATCGTCTTTCATAAAAGTGATCACAGCAAATCTTAATACTATTGTTTCTAAATAAATTGCGATCATTACTCCCCTTCTGAGAAGCATTCAAATTGCTATTAGTCAAATTGCAATTATTTTTCCGTGATTGCAACACAAAAATCTCTTCACCTCCGGGTGATATAAATTGCACTTGAATTACGGTACGCTTATACAATCTGTTAATTTTCGATGCTCCGCATACTCGTAGTTTAATTTAACAGAAACTGATAGGACAAGGATTTCAGCGAATAGAAACTTTATTCCGATGTGAAAGCATATAATTGCTGTGTTTTCATCAAATGACCGAAAAACCTCAGGTACATGAAATGAGTTACTAGCAATGGAAACAGAGAATGAAGGCCGATTTTAATATGTTCCCTTCACACAAACCAAGAAAAAGGTGTTTAAAATACGTCTGGAGTAACGTAATCACTCAAAAGCAATTAAATTTCAAATATTAGAGAAAACAAGTGATCATGTCGGTAAAGATGGCCGATCAGGCAATTTCAGCGAATCTGTATAATTTTTTAGGTAAAAAACAAGCGAATCTGTAGATTCGCTGAAAATTCTCAGCGAATCTACAAATTCGCTAAGTGAGTCAGCGTATCTACAGATTCGCTGAAATTTTCAGCGAATCTATGGATTCGCTGGTTTTACAGATTCGCTGTAACATATATATGTTGAGAGATGGTCAATAATTCCGCTGTTTTTTGGGTGTAGCTGGTAGACTTCTTCAACTGTTGGATTTTCTGCGAAACGTGCGCCTTTGTAGGGTGGGGGGGGGGGGGGTGCATTTTTCATTGTATTTTTCGCAATGGCTGCAGTGGAGGTTCATTCTGAGTTCGAAAATGCAACGTGATAACTGCTCGCTTCTCACGCCATATCATGCAGGTCTCTCTGCAGTATCAACACACTTTCGTGTTCCCATACAGATTAAAATGTGCATCGTCACCCGGCTCTCACAGTGCCCACAATCTGCCTGGTATCGAAAATGATTACACTGATCTCAAAAGGAGACCAAAACAACACCTTGTTCCAGCGCCTGCTTTTTCAGTTCTAATTTTGTTGCAGTCTTCTACGGCAAATCATTTCACATACAGTGTAACCTCGTTATTACGAACTCGGATATCTTGAACTTCGCTGTTCTCGCTGAATCCCAACTACAATCCCCCTCCCCCCCCCCCCCCCCCCACCCCACAATTTTGCTGCTATCGGTTATCTCGAACCCTGGATATCTGGAAGTCGAAATTCCGATCCGACAAATTCAAGATAACAAGGTTCCACTGTACCTATGAATTGGTAAATAAGTTTGCTGAGGGTTTGCTGCTTGCAGTGAGAAGGACGGGGAAGAGCCATTCATTACGCCGTCGGGTTTCCAGTTCCTCCTCATGGACACGCCCAGCCAAGTCTGGTACTTCATGCTCGAGTATCTCAAAACTGTCGAGGTGTGTTTGTTCACCTCAACTAATACTGACATTTGTTATGTAAATGTGAAGTCTGTTACAGTATAATGCCCTGCCATGCGTAGCTGCGTATTACACGAGTAGAACGTGGGGAGCGAGCAGACTTAAAAAAAGGTGTCAGAGTAGCCGTATTTTGTGCCACGTATATCCGAGTGAAGGCATGTCTGTTGTACTGTTAGTTAGTAGCGACGTGACATGCACCTTCTGGTTCTGTCCACAACATGTAATAGTATCGCGCGGGTACTTTAAGTATCTGTCTTTAGTAATTTTAAGTGAGTACTGTTGTTTATTTCAGAGACGGAATATGGATCTGGCGGATACACTTTCATTCTTGTTCCAGTTGAACTTTCTCACTTTTGGAAAGGTGCGTTGTACGTGCTCAGTGCTCCCGCACAACTGTCGTACTTAGTTCACTCACACCTTACCGTACACGCATCCTAGCGCGTTCCCTCCTCACCCAGTTCATCGTTGTCGTGGCGCACGAGCGCCCTCCCTCCCCACCCAGTTCTTGCTTTTCCTAGCGCACGAGCGCCCTCCCTCCCCACCCAGTTCATCCTTGTCCTAGCGCACGAGCGCCCTCCCTCCCCACCCAGTTCATCCCTGTCCTAGCGCACGAGCGCCCTCCCTCCCCACACAGTTCATCCTTGTCCTAGCGCACGAGCGCCCTTCCTCCCAACCCAGGTCATCCTTGTCCTAGCGCACGAGCGCCCTCCCTCCCCACCCAGTTCATCGTTGTGGCGCACGAGCGCCCTCCCTCCCCACCCAGTTCTTGCTTTTCCTAGCGCAGGAGCGCCCTCCCTCAAAACCCAGTTCTTGCTTGTCCTAGCGCATGAGCTCCCTCCCTCTCCACCCAGTTCATCCTTGCCTTTCTTGTGTAATTTGAAATTTAAATCTAGTGTGTCAGAAAGGCGATTCTACAACGAAAATGAAGGTCAATCTTGAAAGATTTAATACACATGAAAACAAAATATTTTTTTGTGGTGTTGTTTTAGGATTATTCTACGGAAGGCATGAGTGAGAACCAGCTGCGATTTCTACAGCATTTGCGTGAATTGGGTCTGGTCTTTCAGAGGAAGGTACTTCTCCCCACGCTCCGACTCCCCCCCCCCCCTTCTCACCCCTAGTTCTTTCCTTGTTTCACAAGATGTTGGTGCTTGTCCTATTTTAAAGGTTGTTCTGTTAGTGGTATTTTTCTCATGTTTCGAAATTATGCGACGTGAAATTTTACCATTCCAATCTCCAGATAGTAAATTGCTTTAATGAATAAAGTTAAGCCAAATAGAACATGTCTTAATCTTCGTCTGAATGTTTGAATCTTCGTTTGAATGTCTGAATCTTCGTCTGAATGTCTGAATCTTCGTCTGAATGTCTGAAACAAGTTTCAAGTGTGTTTTCTCCAAACAATTCTAAACGAAATGTACACTATTTCGTTGCAGGTTAGGTTAAGAAAAAAACTACGCAGTTCTGTTGTTAGTATGACAAGAAGTGTTTACTCAACCTTTAGTGGTGATGTGTTACAGAGGAAGTCCCAGCGGTTCTACCCAACGAGGATAGCTATAAACCTAGCGACCGGGGTGGGCGGTTCGGCACCGCAGTCAGCGCGCCAGGGTTACATCGTGGTGGAGACCAACTACAGGATATGTGCTTATACGGGTTAATAGCTTTAGCCACGTGCTTTTCAGTCGCCTGTTCTTAGGTTGTACCTGGAGCTTCAGTCCACGCCTTTCTTTAGAATGAAACATTGAAGGCAGAGAAACAGGTTATTTGGGTTTGGTGGTCAGTAAAGACATTGACAGTGAAAGCACCTGACTATTGTATGATTTCATGTTACGTAATTAGATTTGGGGTGGGGGGGGGGGGGTGAAATGTCTCTGTACAATAATGTCACTACAAACATCTTATAACTTGCTGAAGTATGTGCCTCTTCCACGTTTCAGATTCCTCACTACAGGTGGCGCTGCTAGCTCTCTTCTCGGAAATGGTTTACAGGTGAACGAAAAAGAAGTGAAAGTAAAATCTTGATTTAACTTTTAGTGATATTTTAGTGGCATAGGGGTATTCTGCAAATTATTTAGAATCCCAAAGGGATTAAGATACTATTTAAAAATAGTTTTAAAAAAATCAGTGGAGAGTATTCGCGTATATCTTTTATAGATGGCCCCTACTTTTTAATGTTTTATGTTTGGAGAGTGGGGAAGGGGGATATATTCGCGTATATCTTTTATAGATGGTCCCTACTTTTTAATGTTTTATGTTTGGAGAGTGGGGAAGGGGGATATATTTGCGCATATCTTTTATAGATGGTCCCTACGTTTTAATGTGTTATGTTTCACAGATTTCCTAATGTAGTGGTGGCGAACTTGACCCGCGGCAGCGTCCGGGAAGCGCTAATGCGGGGCATCACTGCCGAACAGGTGCCGACACTGCTTGTAACGTTCGTATGGATAAAAAAAATTATCATTAAAAAATCATCGATACTTTAGGTACTACTTGGGGTCGGACGCAATAACATGTATGCCGCGCTGCCAAAAATAGAAATCACAATAGGGCATTTGATTGAAAATTTTGAAGGACCATGAATTCTAAATCGTAAGGTCTTCTTGGGATTTGTTGAGAATAAATATTGTTAAATAGATATCCTTATCGTGATAATAATTTAAGATTAACTTGGCTGTCATGTCATTATTTTTTCAGATCATTAATTTCTTAAGAAGTCATGCACATCCTGAAATGGTAAAAAATGTGAGTACGTCTGTTAGTCAGAATCTCAAAGCGTGTCCCCCCCCCTCTTCCCCTTCCCACCCCCCACCCGTCGCACCTAATCCGTTGTTAGCACAGCCTGATGTATCGGTGCCTCTATCACGAGCGAGGGATAGTAAAGAATAGGGCGTGTGGAGCCAACCATTGAAACGCTTAGCGATCCCGTGGCTGTCCAGCACCCAGCCTCTACGGCGAATCAGTCTGTTCTGTTCTGGGCCTTTTTGGTCATTATACCCACTGGGGATTCCACAAAAAGGGGAACTACTTTAAAAGTCCATCCGCTTTGTGTTTATACTCAACAGAAGTCCGCTGTAACAACGTGTACAATCTAGAAAATAGAGAACCACGTAAATGTTACCACCGATCCTGTAAACACAAGAAGCTGTCCGCCGCATTTACGGTAACATTGAAAGTACACGTGTACTGCAATGAGTGGTATTTTTACAGAAGCCTGTGATACCCCCTACCGTGAGTGACCAGATTCGCTTGTGGGAGCTGGAGCGGGACAGATTCAAGTTCTCCGAGGGTGTCCTCTACAACCAGTTTCTCTCCCAGTCGGATTTCGAATTGTTACGAGATTACGCCAAGGTAACCCGAATCACTTTGATTGCCAGCATTAGCGCGCTTTGTCGCCAGTGTTTTGCTGAAGTTTGACTTTTAGTTAGTCCCCCGCCGGGGGACTATAGTTTTCGGGTTCGTCTGTCCGTCCGTCGGTCCGTCTGTCGACACCTTTTTTGTTAACAAACTCAAGCCTACATTTTTCCACCGATTGTTAAGATATTGTATATATGGGTAGTACTGGAACGTACAAGGATCGGTATTGTAAATGAGCCATGTCGGTCCAAGGACATTGGCCCAGCTGAACTTCACAAATTTTCCCAATCCTTACTCAGTCGAATGAGTTTGTTAACACACTCAAGCCTACATTTTTCCACCGATTGTTAAGATATTGTATCTATGGTTAGTACTGGAACGAACAAGGATTGGTATTGTAAATGAGCCCTATCGGCCCAAGGATATTGGCCCAGCTGAACTTCACAAATTTTCCCAATCCTTACTCAGTTGAATGAGTTTGTTAACACACTCAAGCCTACAATTCTTGATCGATTGTCGAAATATTTTAGATATAGTAAGTATTGGAACCAACAAAGGTCGGTGTTGTAAATGAGCCCTGACGGCCCAAGGACATTGGCCCAGCTGAACTTCAGAAATTTTCACAACCTTTACATACTGGAATGAGTTTGTTAACACACTCAAGCCTACATTTCTGCATCGATTGACCAGATATCGTAACTATGAGTAGTATTTGAATTAACAAGGTTTGGTGTTGTAAATGTGCCATGTCGGCCCAAGGACATTGATCCAGCTGAACTTCACGAATTTTCCCAATCCTTACTCAGTTGAATGAGTTTGTTAACACACTCAAGCCTACAATTCTGGATCGATTGTTGAAATCTTTTAGATATAGGAAGTGTTGGAACCAACAAAGGTCGGTGTTGTAAATGAACCCTGTTGGCCCAAGGACATTGGCCCAGCTGAACTTCAGAAATTTTCACAACCCTTACATACTGGAATGAGTTTGCTAACACACTCAAGCCTACATTTTTTGAAACAATTGGCAAAATGTTACACACATAGGTAGTATGGGTGGTAACAAGAATTGGTATTGTAAATGAGCCATGTTGGCCCAAGGACATTGGCCCCGCTGGAATTTTAAAATTCACGAATACGATACGAAGGGTTGTAGTCCAACCTAACAAAATCAAATACTGGGATTGTGCGGCGGGGGACATAGTCAGTTTCACTGACCCACTTGTTATACTTAAAATTTAAAATATAAAAAAAATTTAAAGAAAAACTGGAACTGTTGAACCCGCTAAGAAATGAGAAAGTGCCCATCGATCACTCTTTTTTTTTATTTTGTTTTTCTCTTTTTAGGACCTCGGTGTTCTTGTTTGGGACAGTACAGAAAAACGCAACATGGTTGTGACGCGGGCAGGTCACGATGACGTCAAACGCTATTGGAAGCGACATAAACAGGAGAGCTCATAGCGCAATGCAGCGCTTCTTATTTGTAAAATGCATTTATGAATTACTTAGATAAAATTTGCTAGGATTTGGAGCGTAGTTGATGGAGATGGCATTGAAATTTTCCATCCAAGTTTCCACGCCGCAGTGGGCAGATGGATTTTTCCAGCCGTGATTTATTCCCCACAGGGGGAATATATGCGATCGACCGCGTGTCGGTCTGTCATCAAGATCTTGTTAACACGATAACTTAAAAACTCCTGGAAGGATTTTAATGGAACTTCGTATGTAGTTTCTATGGGAACAAACACAGATCGGTATTGTAAATTGGCCAGGTTCGTCTAAGGAAAATTTCAGCTCTTGATTGACTATTGATGGCCGTGCTTACTGATGGGGAGGGGGGAGCCTGTGGGGAATACGTGGGCTGTACACACTGCTCTAGTGTTTCTCATGCCACTCACAATCAAGTCATATAGTTCTGGATCATACTACAATTTCCATTTTGCCAACTTTCCGCGCCACCCGTACCTTTGTGGTGTTTGGAAAAAAGCTGGAAATTTCCATACATTATACCTCTTCCATGGAGTGGTAGGAGGTTAGGTAGATAATAGCACAGTATTTAATAAAATTGTATGTTGTGTCAAAGGATTAGAATGGCGAGACTTAAATATGAATTTGTAGTTGAAGTTTTCCGGAACGTTGAAGTTTAATGGTTCGTTAATGAAGGGAATATGTGTTATAATGAGCAGTTTTAGTATAACAGAATTAAAATATGAACCGCTAGTTTTTTAAAGAAAAGAATCATGAGAGTTCATTACTTAGCTGTAATTTTCCTGAACAGTTAATTCTTCATTTTGGAAGGTCCATTCATTGCATTTGTTCATTGTCAGGGTCAGAAGATTTGGAAATAAATGGTCTGCTGGTGCAACTCAGTGCTGACGTGGTCTAGTTTCTTTCAAGAGAAGGTTTTACAAGAAAAACCAGAAATGCAACTTATCTTTCGTTACAATCTTCTCATTAAAATTTACTTAATATGAAGCAATTTGAAAAAAAAAACAACACACACACAGCAAGAAAACAATTGAAGGGGTCCATGCATAAACTTGATAACTGCAGTTATCAGCAGTGGAGAAAAACGCTTTAAAGTTTGAAATTTTAGTAACAAACATAGGTTTTTCCCATCGCATTTTTCTCAAAAATGCCAACTTCTAATCGGTTTTGAGGTGTAAGACTTACATATGTGATAGAACAGAGGCCAAGAAATACCGTGGTGGTAATAGTGCATTTTCCTGATAAGTGGAGTTATCAAGTTTATGCATGGACCCCTTCAATTATGGGCGATATTCAAGTTCCCGCCAGTAACATTTGCCCTGATTTGTTTATAGACACGTGTGTACGGTGCACGGTGTACATTAGTTACATCAAGAAAACTCCAATGAAAACATCAAATTCTGTTTTATTTCATTGACGATATTCATAAAAATGGCCCGAACGGATTTGGGTAGCGCTTTCGAAATGACTTCTGTTGTTTAGCTTGCATAAACAGATACATGGCCAGGTAAATTATCATGTTTCCTCATACCCTTAGTTGTCCCGGCCAGACGTAAAAATTTTAAGTTAGAAAAAGAGTTCTGGAACTCTGCCAACGCCCTCAAAATTCTCTTACAATCTTGCGCTTGCCTCGATCGGCATCATTTTCCTACCATAAACATTTTAAAATCATCACTTATAAATATTTAATACAAGGCAAGAAAAAATTCTCCGGGCTTGATCATTCAAGTTACAAACTGACGAGCCAATAAAAAGCAAACAAACAAATGACGTCGGCTCTAAGTGTCTGACTTGGCTTTCCAGCTTTAAAGTATTCGATTATTGTTTTCAATCTTATCTTCATTCGTGCCCTGTTGCACGCAAGAATAAAAGTTCGCCTCCGGAAGATAAGACACCTCACAAAAAATATGTCCGTTGAACTCGATCTTGTACATTCTTACGCAGTTAAAATACAGACAACTTTTTTCTGTCGCTCCTGGATTGTTTCTGGTTTTGTATGGATGACTCTGAGGACTTCAGTTGCTGTAGATATTTCTCCAACGACGACAACTGTTCATTCATCTTTTTCGCAATTAGAGGCTCTCTAACACAGCAACACGGGAATTAATCCAAAGTTATGACGCAAGAATTATTTTCAAAACAACAGGTTCTTGTAATAATTTTGAGTTAAGCTTTCATGTAACAAACGATAAATCTGAAACCTGCGACTATTTACTACACTCATAAACAGCGTACATCACAGAAAGCACTCTTGTTGACAGGTTTACACAGCATATTTCAGAGAAAGCACGCTTGTTGAGTAGTCTTCTGCTACTGCCTGTTTCCAGATAATAAAAAGTGAACTCGAAATTTTTTTTTCACATCTCATTGTCCTTAAATAGCACCATGCTGACATTAAATGTATAATTTATTTAACCACAATACAAACTTGGTTAAAAATTATGTAAAAAAAAAAAAGAAAATACTAAGAAATGAAAACACTAACCCCTTGTTCCGCAGCAGACTGACTTTAAGGCGTTCGATTTCTCTTTCTGTGGATCGGATCTCTTCCGCTGTTTGAAACAGCTGTAATGACATAAAGAAAAGCTGACAGAAGAACAGCTCCCAAAATTCAATAGATCAAAATTCCAAAAAACTTTGATGTTTCTTCTTTCTTTGCTTGAAAACAACAATTGAAAAAAAGTCGTTCGTACCAACTACTACAGCAGCGAATACGTCTCTGTCTGACAACAACACCCCCTCTCCCCCCCCCCTCCCCCCTCCACCAGTAGATGTTCAAACAACACCTTTCCCCTTTCTGACACACCCCCTCCCCACCGCTACCAGTGGATGTTCAAACAACACCCCTCCTCCCCCCCCCCACCAGCGGATCAAACAACACCCCCCCCCCCCACCTGTGGATGTTCGAACAACACCCAACCCTTTCTGACAACCCCCCTCCCCCCACCAGTGTATGTTCAAACAACACCCCTCCCCTTTCTGACAACAACACACCCCCTCCCCCCCCCCCCCCCCCCATCAATGGATGTTCAAGCAACGCTCTCTCCTCTTTCTCACAACAACACACGTTACGGATGTCCATTATATACAGCAGAGCATTCTCACCTGAATGTTAAGACTTTTATCCGACTTTTTCTTCAGCTCGCTCTGTGATATATGCTTGGTTGCTTTCCCTTTACCGCTGCTCGCACCGCCGCCTTTCGTACCAAACTGTCCGTGGACATCGCCTATAAGACAGAAAAATACGTACTTAAAAAAATCAACGTGCTAAACTTCAATATCTCCTTAGCTGAATATTTACCTTCTTTTATCTAATCCGATGTAATCTCACTAAAAAATTAAGACGCTTTATCTTTCAATGTTTGTTTGTTATCTCTTGACCTCGTTTTCCTTTTCTCTTCATATATTTATTGCTCGGTGGTGCAAACACAATTTCTCACACAATCACCAAGTTGAATAATTTATAGACAAAAGACAGCACAAAATTGATAAAACGTCTCGTGGTCTTTCAAAGTCTTAGCAATCGATACGTCAAATGGGAAGTAAGCTGTCTATTACTGCTCCACCTTTCTTATCTCCACCTTTCTTATCTCTACCTTTCTTATCCCCCAGCTTCTTATTGATAAAATCAAACACGTTCAGTTTGTTCTTCTCGTCGTAGCTTTTAGCAGCTTTGTCGTCGATCTTCTTCTGCTTCCGTTTATGTTTCTTCATGACGTCATACAAGTCTCGATTTCCCGCCATTTCTTTCAATTCCATGATCTTGTCCAAACTTTTGCCTGCAAAAAAGCATATTGTTTGAAGCAACGTTTGAGTTTAAATTAATGCCTTAAATTTAAACAGGAGTCTAGATGTTTGTCAACTTTTTTTTCTTCATACACAAGTCCAATTCGTTATTTTTTCCGCCGTTTTTCATGCGGATCACTCTTACTGTAACACGGTTTTCCGGAGGCTGCAGATGTATGAGAACGGGTTCTATCCGACCTGCTCTTTCGTTTTCCTGGTTGAAGGAATTGTATGTTCACAGGTTCGGTGCTGCCTTGCTAATTCTTTTACCTGGGGGCAGCAGCTGTATGGGCACGGGTTCGGTGCGGCCCTCCTGGTTCTTGCCTAAGCCCTGGCCCATGATGTAGCCCATTGCCATCATCAGCCGTGAGCCAATGCCCTAATAAGGCAAAACATGACGTAATCTATTGCATCTATGGGGAAGAAGATACAGAAAATTTCAAATATTCTGTTATCATTTTGCACCTGCAGACACATGTCGGATAAACTCCCACATCAGACCTTCTTGCAACTGGACAAGTAGAACAAAATAAAACATGAATTACTTCAAAATACTGATGTCTTTTCCACAAACTACATAGCATTGAACAGTTTTTATTGAATGATGACGCTGTACTTTGGTGTGCTTTTCCCAATCAGCCATGACGTCATTACACTGGCCTGGTCGCCATAGATACACCGGTAGTGCGTCATCGTCGGTGTCACTCGCATGCAAGCTGTCTACGTCATCCATGACGTCACCATCACTCTCTTCGTCACTGCCACTCGAGTCGCCTGCTGACAAAACGCCACTTGCAATTATCTGCTATTATTGAACAGAAAGAACACTTGAAATTTATTATTATGATTGCTATTATTATTATTATTATAATTGTCGTTGTTGTCGTTCTTCTTCTTCTTATTATTATTATTATTCTTAGTATCAAAAGGTTTTTAGTGCACTTTTTATCTTATTATAAAAGGATCAAAAGTCCACGCTTTTCTGGATGTCAAGTATTTCCATTGTTAGGCAATGAACACACAAGGTACCTTAAAATGAAAAAAAAAACTGTGGTTGTCATGGAAACAAAAACTTGACGTCGTTGGCTCTGCCTACCTAACGGCATTACATCGCACACGTCGATCGTTTCTACGGCTTGGCTCTTGTCAAACATGACCTGAAAGGTGTGGTCTGGGCACACCTCCACCACGGTGGCCGGATGCCACACTCGGTCCTGGCCCTTGGCAAGGCACCGACTTTCTAACTTCAGGCTCCTGCAAGTAAAACACCTGCTACACGTCGAGACAAAAGCTGCAGCAGTCAGTTTTAATTATTGATCAGTGTATTTTATTGTTTTTAGGGCTCGCAATCTCAGCCAAATTTCGGTTTCGGTTATGGATGAGTTTGCTGATCGGTGACGGCGGTCACCGACATTTTTCTATGCCAACATTCTCGCAAAACTGCCTGCAAAAAAACTCTGAAGTCTCGTCATCCCTCTTCACTTTCGCAACGCCTGGTTTGGTGTTGGGAACACATCGTGTGTCACGGTGCTGTTTTGTCTATCTGCAGTTTTCCCCTCGCCCTTTCTGTACTTCTAAGATTTTTTTCAAGGAATTTTCTAGACTAAATTTTGGTGTTTTTTTTTAGGAATTTTAGGGATTTAGGAATTTTTTTTTAGGAATTTTAGGACCGCTAGAAAGCCTGTATCTGACATGCGCCTATGATAACACACTAACATCTGACATACGCCTATGATAACACACTAACATCTGACATACGCCTATGACAACGAGTTGACATTTGAGTTACTTTTATCGGCCTTGAATGATGCACGATACGATGATACACAAAGAAGGAAACGAACAGGTTGATAACAGTTAAAATGATTTTAGCAGGCTGCAAATGAAACCATTTTTTAATCATGCCTATACTTTGTTACTCAATTAACCGAAATAACCGATGTGTTGATTTCGAGCACCGACAGTTTCGGTCGGGGACTGTTTTTCGGTCGCCGATTACAAACCTTAATTCTTATTATTTTTAGTGCAATAACTACAAAGCAAGGACTACCTTTGTGTGCGAAACATAGTGCTGTCCCTTTAACGTATCGCTGTTTCTAAATGCTTAATAGCTGAATTATTTTTCAGACTAACAACTGTAAAATTTCAAAGTGACCAAAATAGGAAAAAAAACACATTCTCGTCCACGAAATATTAAAATGTGTAGTTTTACACAATGAGCTGTCATAAAGGCAGACAAGGTGTGCAAAATGCAGTTGATGTCACTTCGACATAAGCAATCAAACTTCTCCCCTTAGGGCTGAAACAAAAGCACGTCTTCACGACAACGATTTACCCATGGTCAGGTTCCACATATTCCCGCAAGCTTTTCACTTCGACAACGTGCCCGTGCGAATACCTGTAACCAGATCAAAGATCGAACGCATTGCAACGCGAAACGCGTACGGCACATCACAAAGAAAGTCCCAATCAATAATTAGTAAGTTCACAGCATCAATATAACATTTTGTCAAAGCCAGGAGAATAACATTTTGTCAAAGCCAGGAGAATAATATTTTGCTACAGTAATGAGAATAATATTTTTTCAAAGCCATGAGAATAACACTTTTGAAAAGTCATGAGAATAACCTCTCAGTTCTTTGAACCTTTATAATCCCACCAAATGAACAAATAAATGAACCGCCATTTAACTCCGTATTTAAAACAAGACGACCACCTTTTCATTTTATTTATTTTTTAATATTTATTCAAGTATGTGCATATGTTACTATCATTACATATTTCATGTTGCATTTTGATATTTTATTTATCATTTTATTTGTATATCGTACATGTTTATTTTTATTTGTTATGTTTATTTAATGCCAGAGTGTGACATAGCCTACTTGCACGTTTCTCCATAAGAACAGCGGTTGTCGAGAAAGAATTGACACGGGACTTGAGACCTGTGCCTCGGCTGTGTAAACAACACTCTCACCTGAAATGTACACCGCTACACTTCCAGTTCTCCATTCATTTCATTTTCAGAAAAACAACAATAATTATAAATATTTTCACATTAGTAGAAGAAACCAAAAGTTTCCAGAGACTATATAACAGCTAAATTGCATTCGCTTAGTATTCAGAAACTTTTATGTAAACGATTTTTTCTGTACATAAGCGCAACCTTAAAAGCAAGCTTCTAATTTAGTTTATTATGTTTTCACTCAATGGTGAATACATCTGTAATATACCACAGTCAAAATGCTCAAATAAGTGATGTGAAATGAGCCACAAAACACCCTCAAAACGTAGACCTCACGTCGGGTGGGGTGCGGGGGGGGGGGGGGGGGGGTGGGGGAGACAGCGCTGCGTAAGTTACCTTAGGCTCCGATGATTGCGTTACCGGTTCTAGAGACACGACCATGGCATTGTGGTACGTCATGCCTCCCCAGTCGTGCGAGAAAGCCGCCCTGCATTTCGTACCTACAACACACGACACATGCAAAAGCATTTCCAAAGGCCATCATCACACTTCAACACATCTAATACCTTCCACATGTAAAAATATCTTCTCAAACTACATATTTCACTGTTTTCTTTTAAAGAAACAATAAGTAAAACTAGTATATAGTATCTAAATCGCTTGATGAGTTTTGATACTTTAGCTATTCTAATGTACACTAATGGCACAGCACTACCTATTATTTGCTCCAATTCCGAGTCAGCCGACGTCTGGCCGCCACACAACGAATGGTCTGCTGCACCGTCGTCATCAGAGGAGCTATCACTATTTGACAACGCTGTCTAAAAAAAACAAAACTACAAGTAAGTGCTTTACAACAGTTCTCTAGCGATGAAATGAAATCAACTAAGTTTTTGTGAGATCCATCAACATAAAATCATTTTCTACCCGAGATATATTTATTTGTACATCTCATTTGAGTAACTTTTGCAGTCAAGCAACTTTACAACATAGTTCTATTTTTTTATCAGTTTAATTAAAGCATAAGGTTTACGATTAATGATAAACAAATATTTGTTTTCCTTTAAGAAAATACGTCTAGGTACCACGAAGAGACTGTATACAAAATGCTAATACTAGCACCGAATTCAAGTAGCATCACGGCGATTACTTTGACTGTCGACTCATTTTCCGAGTGCGATGATCTGGACTTGCTTTTTTCTTTAGTCAGACTAAGAGTACTTGAGACAGGGCAATTTTGACTAGACTTTGATGGGTCCCCCTCCAGCTGAGACAGCAACTTGCTTTTCATCAAAGATATCAGGCTTTCTGAAGAGGATAAGAGAAGAAGAAAAATACAAGTGTATATAAAATATCGATATTATAACATCAGTTATACCGTCGTTGTGCACATACGGATTATATAAAGTTTATAATTTTATCACATAACGACGAATTCCAAAATACAATATCCTAAATTCTAAACAATTTCAATTCCGCTGGACCACAAATGTAAACCGATAAGTGAACTAACCTTCAGTCAGACCAATGAGTTCCTTCAAATCTGTCTTTAGTTTGCTCAGATCTGCGTTTTCTCCGGCCGCAGCCAACGCTGCCTCCACTTGAGAAAGCTACAACGTAAGACAATACATCTACTTCAAATTTCAAACAATTCATACTGCTTTTAAACAACTGGATAGTTTGCCAATTACGATGTGCTGTTCACGTGTTTGTGCCACGCCTCGTAGGTAAAACAATAAACCAACTTACACTTTTGCAGTTACAAATAAAATGTCCAAACTTTCTGTGTTTTGACTGCAATATAACCGGGTATAAAGTGAAAGATATGAGATTCGGCTAAATGTCAAATTTCTTGGCAACAAAGAGAAATTGCTTTGATTTTTTTTTTTGAAAGTTTTAACAAATGGTTTTAAATTGCAAATGCCTAATGTTCCGAGTATGAGCAAAAAGGCGATATTTTTTCTGTCATTTCTTTCGTTTTTTATCCGGTTCGCTTGCACCCGAAATGCAAATTTCTTGCGAATTTTATTCGGAACACGGAAAATGTGATCAGGTGTATTAAATATGAGGACTTCCAGTTCAACAGAAATGATTAGATTTCGGTATTTAGCTACATCGTAGTTTTTGCTGTTGATTAACAAAGTGGTACCATAATACTCAGAAAACAGCTTAAGTGCTACCAAAGCAAAATTTGTTTGAATCCGCTTATTGCCCTTTAATGCCGCCCTCTCTTTAGTCTTTGATCTGTACATACGGTCTGTGTAAGTGAGAGATACTGTAATTGAGAGTTATGGGTATTTAAATTATTGGCATTTAATGATTTTAGGGAAATATGCCCTGAATTACTCGGAACAAATATATGCCACTGACAGAGGAGTGAACCAGTCACGGACAGCGATACAAACGATATATGGCACTGACAGAGGAGTGAACCAGTCACGGACAGCGATACAAACGATATATGCCACTGACAGAGGCGTGAACCAGTCACGAACAGCGATACAAACGATATATGCCACTGACAGAGGAGTGAGCCAGTCACGAACAGCGATTCAAACGATATATGGCACTGACAGAGGAGTGAACCAGTCACGGACAGCGATACAAACGATGTAACAGAAACCAAGACGGCGACTTCGAAAGCTGATCAGTCTGGCCAGTATTGTTATTATTATTACAATTATTATTATTGTTTTTTGTAACAGTAAGTTTGTTGATTTTGTTCACGTAGCATTGCTTCGCTATTTCAGGGGTACAAATCCAGACACTCCGGAATCTTTTGTGTTACTTTCTGTTTGTTGCTCCAGATTTTTGATCCTCTGCACACTCTATATATATTATGCTCTCACAAAGGCTGTCAGTGAGCTAAAAAAAACAAAACGAGCGTGACCACGGATAACGACAATTCCCACGTCGTATAGGACAGTGGAAACAACATAGAAACACCAACCGCTTAGCTGGTTGAGGCCAATACTTTGAGGGACAAGAGTATAACGTGAAATCGGTGCAAGAAGCAGACGCGTTATTGTCGGGATAAGGTCAGCGACAGTCAGACCTTCGGCTGGACAGCCGCTCTACAGGTAAAAAGGCCTTAATTTTTATGTCCTGGTGGTCACACCGAACGATAAAGTATACATTGAATTAGGTAATGTGCGCATTTTGACAAATTCTCGTGGTGCTGCAATGAAGGCTTTCGGCACTTAACCAACCCAGTACTGGTCGGATCATGAATGCTCTTTCTTGAACTGTTGCCGCGATGGTTTGAGGTACCTGTTTTAAAACAGCATCCCACATGGTCCGCACCCAAATAGATCGACCCCCACAGCGGCCGAGAGATTTTAAGAATTATCAGACACAAATGGGCTGCACTCGAAGGGATGGCAAGTTTACTAACGTTTGCATTGTGGCTGGTTGTCACAGGGTCCACCAGCAATGTCGAAATCCCAGAAATTAACCCGAGTCTCTATTGCTTTAATGGACAATTTAGACACGTGGATTACCTAACTGAAGAATGACCGGGCATGCGATTTTATAGCCAATGGCTTAAAGCAAGGTTTTGGCTTAATCACATCTGGTTCCCCGCTCACCCCAGTTGACCTTCCCAAGACTTTGAAAGCAGAAACAACGTACCAAATAGAAGTCAAAAGGCAAAAAACGCGAAATTACACTTGCTCGAGAAGTTAAAGTGGACCATAAACAGGATGTTATCAGTCCATTAACTGGTGTTACAAAAGGCGACGGCTCGATGCTTCTTATCCAGACGGTTAAGTGTCAACGATCAGGCATACCCCGATAAGCAGGCGAGTGTGACAGTGTAAGCCCACCCCCCAGCAGCACGCCAGTGTAAGCCCACCCCGAGAAGCACGCCGGTGTGACAGTGTAAGCCCACCCCCAGAAGCACGCCAGTGTGACAGTGTAAGCCCACCCCCAGAAGCATGCCAGTGTGATAGTGTAAGCCCACCCCGAGAAGCACGCCAGTGTGATACTGTAAGCCCACCCCCAGAAGCACGCCAGTGTGACAGTGTAAGCCCACCCCCAGAAGCACGCCAGTGTGACAGTGTTAGCCCACCCCGAGAAGCACGCCAGTGTGATACTGTAAGCCCACCCCCAGAAGCACGCCAGTGTAAGCCCACCCCGGAAGCACGCCAGTGTAAGCCCATTCCGAGAAGCACGCCAGTGTGACAGTGTAAGCCCACCCCCAGAAGCACGCCAGTGTGACAGTGTAAGCCCATACCGAGAAGCACGCCAGTGTGATACTGTAAGCCCACCCCCAGAAGCACGCCAGTGTAAGCCCACCCCGAGAAGCACGCCCGTGTGGCAGTGTAAGCCCACCCCAAGAAGCACGCCAGTGTGATAGTGTAAGCCCACCCCCAGAAGCACGCCAGTGTAAGCCCACCCCGAGAAGCACGCCAGTGTGACAGTGTAAGCCCACCCCCACAAGCAACCAGTGTGACAGTGGATACCGCAGTAAATCTCGTGAGCAAAAATTGGTTCATGTTGAAACTTGGCCTAAAATGCGTATACCGGATTTTAAATGGCCTTTTTACGCAGATTCCCATTACACCTTTACACGCGGTGCTACCTTTCAGCGCCTAACTTGGTTTTGGAAACGTTCACAGGATAATACAGAACGTGACTCGCATGATGAATCGCCGCGGTATTGAGCAACTATTTGCTCCATTCATAATTTTTTTATCACTCCGCCTACTCCAAGAGAATGCGACCTCTTCAAGCGCCTGGGTTTCGCAATTTATTTGTGAAAAGTGTGTATCATCAACGCAACAACTTATTTTTCTGGGCATAAACATAGAGAGTGGTGGACCTGTTATCAACACCAGGCGCGAAACTACAGGATATAATGAACACTCTAAATACATGTGATTTCAATAAAAACCGTGTCTCCAAACGCGACCTTCAGATCTTAATTGGGCATCTAAATTGAGCTGCACCGGTAATTCATTCAGTGCTGCCTACGTTACGACGCCAGCACCATTTCCCTTCTTGTCTGATAAATGTGACATAACGAGTAAATAATGTATGTTTTCAACTACATGACACCCAACTCATATCGATTCGTGTTATCATTGCTTATGATAAATAACAACAAATATTTCCCAACTTGTGTTTTTCTGAAATTTTGACCGTGTCTGACCAATTTCTTTGGCCAAATTTTCAAACACACTACAAGTGGATTGAAGGACTATCTTGGGAACATCGCTGCTTCATTTCAAAACGATCGCACCAGAAATGAGGGAGAAGTAGCAGTTTAAAACCGCATGACCATTTTGGACGATGGATAAGCCTACAAGCGATGGTAATACCCCACCCATGCAAGTATCACAGATGCAAAGCCCTCAGTCAGAGGTGCATGCTCAAAATAAAACGCAGCATAATAACATTGTTCAGTAAAAATAAAATTATCGAGAAAAACATAAATATTATGAAAATAACTTGTGAAGTAACAACACTCAAAAGAGAAAATTTATGGCAAAGAAGCGCCAACAAAGTAACCCAAGTCAATATCCAAGATTTTCACGTATTTTCAAAGCGATGGCAGTTTAATAATTTATTGTTGAAACCTGATAAAACCTAGAGCAGACACAATTACATTATATAGTCTTTCAATGCGTGAAGCTTTAAAACTGAAGGGAAAAAAGTTATGGCAAAGAGGCATCGACAAAGTACCCCATATGGGAGTCAATATACAAGATTTTGAAGTAGTTTTCATTTTAAAATAGTGACATTCCGATCCTTTTGTCGACCCTTATGAAACCCGGACCAAGAACATATTCTTTGCTGTGTGAAGTTACTTAGCTGAAGGGAGAAACTTAGTGGCTGAGAGGTGCGAACAAAGAACAGGGGTAATCGTTTAAGGAGAATGTTGAGAATGAGAATAAAAATGCACAAAAACTCTACGTTTCGAATAAAAATAACCGGCAAAAAATGAAAGAAATTTCGCCTAAATGCCAAATTTCTCTTGCACCAAACAGAAATCTGGTTTTTAACAACCCGTATGCTATTTTAAAAAATTATTAAGTGTTAACAAAAAGTTCCAATAAGCCAATTCGCACTTTGACTTTTGCCGAAAAGTTTTTGCGTTTCGGCTCAATTCAGGTGGGATAAGGATATAAAGAAATGATAGAAAAAACGGCAAAAATCAACAAAATTCCATTTTGCCAGAAACATATTCACATAGTTGGTTATTAAAGTGACTGAATAATATGTACAATAGTTTTAAGAAGATCATATGATGGCTTTATAAATTTGAAAACGTGCATGTTGAAAGAAAATTAGAATTTTGATGTATTTCCCTTGTCATTTCTTTATAATTTATCCCCCTTCCCCAACATTTTCTTCAATATTTTTTATCATTTCTTTCATTTTTTACCCGGTTCCCTCACAGTCGAAATTCAAAATTCTTGCGCATTTTATTCGAAACACCTAAAGTGTGATTTGGCTTATTGTGGTCCAACGACCTCTTGTATAAGCCAATTCGCACTTTTGACTTTTGCCGAAGAGTTTTTTGCGTTTCGGCTGAATTCAGGTGGGATAAGGATATAAAGAAATGATAGGAAAAAAACGGCAAAAATCAACAAAATTCCATTTTGCCAGAATTATAGTCACATGTTTGTTATTAAAGGTACGGAATAATATGTAAAGTAGGTTTTAAAAGATCATATGATGACTTTATTAATTCGAAAGTGTGCATGTTGAAAGAAAATTACAATTTTGATGTTTTTCCCTTATCATTTCTTTATAATTTATCCCCAAACATTTTCAGTCGAAACAACACCTCCACCGGAAAAATCCGAAAGTGCGAATTGGCTTAATTATTCGGTGGGCGATAATACAGTTAGCAATCAAATGGTGTTACCTGTAACTTGTATGTTTCTAGAGATGATCTCAAGTTCTCCTCGTCCATGATCAACTTAAAATTTTTATATATACCATAACACGGTCACCAAAAAACGAAAAGCAAACGGAGAGCGAAAAGGGGAAATGGCTAATTGTGCGGTTGGCTGATAACAACCGTATACTTATTCAGTAGGGGAAAGTGGGGCTCCGAAAACAGGAAGTGGCGTCATAATGACGTCAGGAGGTGTTTTCGGAACCCCATGGGGCTCCGAAAACAGTGACGTCATATTGACGTCATATTGACGTCATATGGACGTGTTATTGACGTGATATGGAGGTCATATGGAGGTCATATGAACGTCATATGAACGTCATAATGACGTAATAGGGATAGTTTGCGGCCATTCAAACGACCATTCAAACGGGCGGCCATTTAAACAACCATTCAAACGGCAGACGGACAGATGAGACACCTCCCCAAACGTACAAGTTCTCCATTTTATAAATAGAGAACTCATAGCTACATGGTTAGAGCTCACCTATAAGGCCCTCCTTAAAGTCAAAATGGGGTATAAAAAAGGGGATAAAAAAATAACCCTTTTTTTAAGCATTTCCCACACTCTCATGCATACACATACATACTAACACCATGACACGATTAGCGTTTATTTCGTATTGATGGGTGGCCCTTAGAAGGGCCGGCAGGTTTTTGCTGCCGGACTCAGAAAAATTCGACGATGTCTTGGACTGGCCTGCTGCAGTGTGTGAGTTGCTGCCCATTGAAAAGAAAGTGATCGCCTCTTAAGCCACAGGTGTAACATCTGACTGTGTAACAGTTGTTCAGGGCCAACAGCTGCGTCCAATAGGCTGCACAAATCAAGCAAAGCTGGTGACCACATTCTGCCAGTACCCGGTCTGGGGAGATCATGATGCCACATCCTGCGCAAATCTCCAGGTCCTGTTGGAGGAAGTATCTCCCCCAGGCCGGATACTCTTCCTCTTCAAGACGCGATGGAATGGTCTCCCCCAGCATGGTTGTCCTGAAGAAAGCCCCGTCTTAATCACCAGCCTCGATGTCCCTGAGTCGCTTTCCAAGTGTGACCCTTCTATTAAAAAAGACGGGCATGCGGTGTGACAGGCAGGTGAAGTTCTCTGACTTCAGCAATGGTAAGAGCATCATTCAACGCGAAGAAGCACTCCATGTTGACGGTAGCGATTTTGAGCCCAAACTGAAATGACCATGTTTTATATACCACCTCAAGTGAGGACCCCCCCCCCCCTAGCCAGCCAACCTGAAGTGAGGACCCCCCCTCCCAGGGACAGCAGCAAACTGCCTACAAGAATAAGGACCCCCACCCCTAGGGATAGAAGCAAACTGCCTGCATAAAGTAAGGACCCCCCCCTGCCAGTCGACCTACATGTGCTCTGTCAGGACCCCCCCCCCCCCCCCCTCACCTGGTCAGCATATAATGCGAGGATGGTCGCTAGTAGTATATAAAGGCGGGTTAAAGGCCGCATTACCCAAAACCAGCAGCCAGCAAGATGTCGACAAGTCATGCAATCACAGTAATGCGAAACGGCAAGGCAGTGACGCTAACGACCGAATGTTACAAGTGTTGGGTGTGGATAGAGTATCCAGGACAACCACACAACTGCCCGGTGCACCACAATGCACCACGACGGTACTGTTGTAAAACCTGCGGTGATTTGCTATGGTACAAGTTTACTGCACGATTACCTGGACCGGAGCCATGCACAGACTGCTGGTGGTGCGGTGCGACGATGAAAAACTTTGGATATTATAATTTTCATCCTTTCAAGTGTTCCAGAAGACCTTTCACGATGGAACAATTTTACAGATATCAGTGTGATTGCGGAAATCCGACTTGTTGGTGAAGAGCCAACTCACTAACATCTTTCGGCCCTTCTAAGGGCCATCCTCTGTTGTGAAATGAAAACGCAAATTCTGTCTATGTATGAGTGTGTATAAAAGGGGTATGTCTGAGATTACATTTAAACATTTCAGTTTCAGCAGTTGACGGAACAACAACCAGCTATGATGAAACGTGAAGAGCATGGGAAAGGAACAAAGAGACAAAGGATGGAAGAAGATGACATTTGGCCATACGGTCAAGTTCAGTGAATGGAATGCAATGTGAAATTTCCATCTATGGATGCTTATGAGACACATACATGCAGTAAAGCTAAGATGGAATGCAATGTGAAATTTCCATCTATGGATACTTATGAGACACATACATGCAGTAAAGCTAAGATGGAAGAAGATGACATTTGGCCATACGGTCAAGTTCAGTGTATGGAATGCAATGTAAAATTTCCATCTATGGATACTTATGAGGCACATGCATGCATACCAGCTGAGATGGACAATGTGTCTCATGAAGAACATGTTTCAAAGAAACAAAAGACAGGACAAGTAGGGAGAGGTAGAAGGGTTAGTCTTGGTGAAAACGCGCAGGAAAAACGGTTTGAATCTGAGGATGGATCAGATTTACTGCTTGAAATGCGACAGCAAGAGAACCGTATCAAGACACATTTGTTGGAGACCTTAAACCACGGAATGAAATGGTACATTGTCGTGCACGCACGTTTCAAGAAACTGACAGCAAATGATGAAGGTGTTATGGTAGAACAAGTGGATAATGCATTTATCAGCAGTCCAACATATGCAGCATACAATCCAGCAGATATTGAGCAGGACCTACACGTTTCAGAAACTGACAGCAATCGATGAAGGTGTTATGGTAGAACAAGTGGATAATGCATTTATCAGCAGTCCAACATATGCAGCATACAATCCAGCAGATATTGAGCAGGACCTACCAGAAGCCTATAAAGAATTATTTACCAAGTTTGACGAACATGAGCGACAAGGCTCTGGCTGGGTATTGGAAAACATACTGTACATTGAAGTACACACAGCTACGTTGATGCCTGTAGAAGCGAGTAGTTATATTCCACTACCGAAGAAAGTGAAGAAAACAGAAGGTGTGATAAACATTAAGAATGAGTGTTTCTTATGGTCAGTATTGGCTTACCTTCACCCTCATGACAACAACCCAAATCGCGTGAATCATTACAAGCCATTTGAGAAGGAATTAAAGGTAGAGGGTATGACATTTCCGACACCAATTACTGACATTCCAAAGTTTGAAAAGGAGAACGATGTAGCCATCAACGTGTTTGGATATGAAAATGATGTAGTTGTTCCAATACAACTTAGTCGAAACGTCAGTGTGACAGAAATCAACTTACTTCTGATTAGCAATGACAAGACGAGGCATTACTGCCTAATCAAGAATTTTAGCAGATTTATGTCTTATCGATCAAAGCATAAGGGTACATATTTCTATTGTTTCAACTGTCTTCACGGGTTTGTATGACAAGATCTTTTAGATAAACATCGTGAAGTGTGTGACAAGAATGGAGCACAACGTTTATCATTTCCCAAGGAACCCTTCATCAAGTTCAAGAATGTAGCTAAACAACAGCGAGCACCTTTTGTGATTTATGTCGACTTTGAATGTTTCACGCAAAAGCATGAAGAAGGAGGCAAGTATCAACATCATCGTCCAAACAGCTTTGCCTATGTGGTTGTGAGCCAGTACGACACACGTGCACCAGTGGTGTTTCGAGGAGACAATGCTGTGAAAGTCTTTTTAGACCATATGGTGAATGAACGTGATCGTATTGTACGTGGTTTAGAGCGGCCAAAGGAAATGATGATGACTCGTGAAGACAAAGAGAATTTCAAGAACGCTGTTGATTGCTACATTTGTCATGAACTTCTAGGAGCAGATCGTGTGAGAGATCATGACCATATCAATGGTAAATATCGTGGAGCAGCACACAATGAATGCAACTTACAATTCCGACTTAGAAAGGATCAGCAAGGGGATAAAGATTCTTTTATCATTCCCGTGTTTTTCCACAATTTGCGAGGCTATGACAGTCACCTGATCATGGAGGAAATTGGGAAATTCAAAGGTGAAACGATAACAGTCATTCCCAACACCATTGAAAAATATATTGCATTCAGCATGAGCTATCTGAAATTTACAGACAGCTTTCAGTTCATGAGTACCTCTCTACAGAAGCTGGTATCCAACCTTGCAGCAGAAGGGAAAGATAACTTCTACAACATGACCTCTCACATTCACGACAGTGACCAACAAGATTTGTTGCTGAGAAAGGGAGTGTACCCCTACGATTACGTGGACGAACCATCCAAGTTTGCTGAAACACAGCTGCCATCAAAGGACAAGTTTTATAGTAAGCTTAGCGAAGAGGACATTAGCGATGAGGATTATGCGCATGCGCAGAAGGTGTGGGATATATTAAACTGTACCACATTTGGTGAATACCACGACCTGTACCTGAAATCAGATGTGTTATTACTAGCTGACGTGTTTGAAAATTTTCGTCAAGTATGCCTCAACACGTATGAATTGGATCCTGCTCACTACTATACAGCACCAGGACTGTCGTGGGATGCAATGTTGAAAGAGACAAAGGTGAAGTTGGAATTGATCAATGACATTGACATGTATCAAATGGTTGAGCAAGGCATACGCGGAGGAATATCTGTGATCACACACAAGTATGCGAAAGCGAATAATCCCTACGTAGCAGATTACAGTTCTGAGATACCAAACAACTATCTGATGTACCTCGACGCAAACAACTTGTATGGTTGGGCCATGTCACAAAGCATGCCGCAAAGAGGATTTATGTGGGTGAGCGAGCCAGAATCCCTCGACGTCATGGATGTAGCTGAAGATGATGACATTGGATTCATTTTGGAAGTGGATTTAGAATATCCAAATTCAATCCATGATCGTCATAATCACTACCCAGTGGCTCCAGAACGGAAATGTGTCAAATTTGGAGAATTGTCAGAGTACAGTCAGAAGCTACTGGAAGATCTAAATATGAAAGGCAAACCCAGTGAAAAGCTCATTCCTAACTTGTCTGACAAGAAGAAATATGTATTTCATTACAGGAATTTACAACAGTACGTCTCACTGGGGTTGACAGTCACTAAAGTTCATCGCGCCATCATGTTTGAACAGAGCAAATGGTTGGCAAAATACATTACCTTGAACACGGAAAAGAGAAAATTG
Organism: Protula sp. h YS-2021; assembly: GCA_949752745.1. Taxonomy (NCBI): domain Eukaryota; kingdom Metazoa; phylum Annelida; class Polychaeta; order Sabellida; family Serpulidae; genus Protula; species Protula sp. h YS-2021. The sequence continues at coordinate 9,014,962 of OX457033.1, read as the reverse complement.
GCCAAGAACCCATTTGAGAAAGACTTCTTCAAACTGATGAACAACTCGGTGTATGGCAAAACCATGGAAAATGTGAGAAAGCGAATCAATGTTGAACTTGTTCACAAGGAAAAGCGGTTCAAGAAACTTGTAGCCAAACCTTCTTTCCATAAATTCAAAATTTTCAACGAAGATTTGACCGCGGTACATTTACGCAAAGTGGATTTGCTTCTGGATAAACCCATTCAAGTTGGCTTCACCATTCTCGACCTCAGCAAAGTGCTTATGTTCAACTTTCATTACAACTACATCATGGTCAAGTATCCTAATGCCAAGTTGTTGTTCAGCGACACCGACAGTCTAGGTTACGACATAGAAACGGAAGATATCTAAAAGGATATGCAGCAAGATGCTAACCTATTCGACACAAGTGACTATCCGCCAGATCATTTCCTACATTCCAACGTGAACAAAAAAGTGCTTGGGAAAATGAAGGATGAGACGGCAGGCGTCCCCATTGAAGAGTTTATTGGACTCAGACCGAAAATGTACAGTTTATTGTGCGGTGGGAAAGAAAAACATAAAGCTAAAGGCATCACTCGAGCTTGTCAAAGACGTATTAAACATGCGCAGTATAGAGACAGTTTGTTCAAGAAAACTCAAACGATGGCTGCAGGACACATTATTCGAAGTCATAGTCACCAGCTTTTCTCGGAGAAGTTGAGGAAAGTAGCCCTCTCCCCATATGACGACAAGCGATATGTGCTGAATGATAGCTATTCCACCTTAGCGCATGGACATTACAAGGCTGTGGTATAAAAGAGGGGAGGTCCTCCAACGGAAGAGTTATTTGAGGTGGGAACATTGAAGCGTTAACATGGAACGTGAAAGTCGTAAGAGATCTACAACTGATATGGATACTCTTGCAGATACAGTTAAAGACTTAAAAGTGAAAAATCCTACCACTACCATCAAGAAATTGAAAGTGGAGACGGCAGCAACACCACAGTCGTGGGATGGAATGCTTTCTCTAGGAAATGGAAAGTATATCAAGATTATGAAACAAAGCAATGAAGGCGTGGTAAACATTCGCAAATACCTCAGAGATGAGGGGACTGGAAAAAACCGTCCAACGAAAAAGGGAATTTTGCTGACAATACCTGAATGGAAAATGCTGAAGAAGCAGTTGAAAGAAGTGGATAAAAGGCTTCGCAGACAAGAAGACAGCGCATAACAAGGTAAAAACATGAATGCACTCATGTTGAACGGTGGTGCTTACCTTACTGTAAATGAGAGGAATGAAGTGAAACTAGGTTCTCGGATAAGTTCTGATTACCGGTTTAAACCTGAAGTGTGGAAAGACTTTAAAAACATACCACTTGAACCTGGGTTTAAACGTAGACTTGAAAATAAAGTGGAAGTGACGGTAGCTGAATATGATTCTAACATACGTGTAGAAATCTGTAGAAATCTTTTACTGGATTATCCAGAGGATTATAAGGGAGTTGTGGCAGATACACCATATACAGATTTGATCCTCTTTGATATCAAGAACTGGCGCGCAGTCTTACGATTCCTAGAAGCTATACAACATCCACTCTTCGCCATCTTGCAAGCATAAAAACGTCATTGCAGACAAGGAGACAGCTCATAGTTCATCTGACTGTTGAACGAGATGGAAGACTTTTTATCGGAATATGAACCAATTACGCATGGATTCTCATATCTGAGAAACTTATGTAATGACATTGTGCTAAGACATTTTGGAAAGTATATCATTCTATCAACTGACGAACAATCTGTGTTGAAAGACCATCTAGAGAAGTTCAGGATACCTGGCTTTCTCCTAATACTCTCAGAGGATTTAGAAGTGCGTGTGACTGAGAACCGCCTAGACGTGTTTGTACAATTTCGCCAATATGACGAGCTTACAGAACGCAACGACTGCATCACCCTCAACACAGTGGAATGGTACGCCCTGTCGCAAGCATTGGATTGGAAAGAACCTGACACTTGAATTCAAAGAGGAAGGAGTGCAACTCATGCGGGGCACCAAGTCCATTGAGCTAACACATCCCATGTGTGTTATGGTGATGGACATTGACATGAATGATCATGGATATGAACTGAAACCGTCTGAACACGAAGATGTTAAAATAATAAAATTTGGTAATGGACATTGTTATGCTAGTTTTCATAGCATTTACAAACGTGGGTGTAATGTCTATGATACATATATTAATTTAGATTGGTATGAATGGCATTTGTTTATCAATGTATTGAGTGTATTTGTGAAATAAAAGTTTAATGTAAAATAATTGTTAAAATGTAAATAATGTATAACACAATAAAAAAAGAATGTTGTATAAAACTGTCTTGTTCATTTGCAATATTCATAATAAAATTAACAATTACAAACAACTTAACTAATACAACTTAACTAATACAACATCAATAAAATAATGGTTTATAATGTCTATATACAAAATCCTTTACAACAAAATCACCATCACTTCTTCCTAATACATCAATGATTTCAAAAGGATTTCAAAAGGACTATGTCCTCGAGCTCTTTGAATCATATAATCCACATGTAGAGGATATCAGTGTTTGTAATGGAACTGAATTATAAATGAAATAAAACTTTAAAAACTTATTCAAACGACTGTCTATAGGTAAAAGTCCATAAGAGTCAAAATATTCTGCAGGGTCTTCGTCATAATATACTGCCACCCAATGCTCTCCTGGCTCATCATGATCGTCTGTGTTGATGACATAGGCACCGCGTTGTAAAGATGGTAACTGGTCCATGGCAAACACACCTTGAAACAAGTCTTTTGTCCTGGCATCATGGGATAGGATGGCTTCTATCTGTTTCGTGTTTATGACTGGTAGTCGAATTGAATTGACTGTATTTTGCAAGGCACCAGCAAATTTCATTTCTAGTCTCAAATTCCAATGTTTGATAAGGGCATAATGATCAGCACCATCATAATCAGGTGTTAAGTCAAAAGAAAATAAAGGATAACCTCTAGGCCAATCTTTCCGTTTTATAATGGAACTTTTCTCACCATCCAATCTATCAAAAGATTTGTAAAGAGTTTCAAAAGCATCAAGATATTTGCCTTCATTTATATCAAGCTTGAGAGGTTAGGATAGGACTGGTTCACCATCAGAGTAAAGCTGCATAAAGTTAAGATTAAAATGTTCAAAATTGTATGGATTTCTCAATACTGTTCCAGCAAAGGATTCATTATGAACCATTCCAATGACAATACGTTTTGGTAGTTGGCCTAAAAAGATGCTATCTTTCACAAAAGATTAAAATCCAGTTGGAATAGCTAAAACTTTACACTCTTTTCTATTAATAATAAACCTAGCAGGACTTTTCATCAATGCATCTGCATGTCCCAACTGAATACCTGGACTAACCCTCACTTTGCGAATGGTTAAAAACGCTTCTCTCACTTCTACTTTAAAACCATTATTTGCAGCCATTAATACATATCCATCTTTTTGTCTATGTAAACGTAATTTCATACTAACACCATTGGGAAGATAACGATCCTGCTCAAACAAATCTACCCTTAAACGTGTATACAAATAGCGATTATGTAAACCATTATTTCCTGTTCCAGCTATATCACCACCTTCAATATTTACATGAAAACCTGATACATATCTTTCATGATTAGGTCTATTCACCTCATCAGTATTCATTGACCCGGCAGTATCTTTAAAGATGAGACGCATGGATGGAGACTTTCTTCCGAGTCATGAATGAGATGAGATATGATGCTGGTATAACCATGGGTATTGTTACTATGTGATATCAAACGATCATTTAGAAATAGTTCAATATTAGACCATAACCGATTAAACAAATCATTGATACATGACACGTTATCATCTACACCACACAGTGTTCCATCAGCCTTTACAATGCGACATACAATATGGAGTTTACTGTTCTTTAAATCTAGATATTCTTCTGTACTCGCAGGAATGTAGAATTCTATTGGAGCACCCTCTCTAATGGTAGTCATTGGTTGATAGTCTACATTATAATTTTTTTCTACAGCAGTTTGCGTTGGTGGTACGTGAAACCATTCTAATGGAGAAAGGCTACATTCACAAGAATGATTATGAATTAAAGACATGATTAAAAAATATCTTTCTTATGTTTTTTGATGTTATCCGTTTAGCTGCCTTTCGCCTTCTGACACGTTTTGCTCGTTTCGCTCTCTTTTGTCCTCGTAACCCGCCACCAAACAAACGTTGTGCTACTCGACCTGTAACATCTTTCGCGATATCTTTTGCAGCCATTTTAAGATGTGGTGCAACGATTTTAGCCCCTGTCTTAAGCAGTGGAATAGCTTTTCGAGCCAATGATCCCAGTATTGAACCAATACCATCTCCATATTGTATTCGCGCTCCTTTAAATCCTGGTAATTCTCCACCCACTTGACGAAGAAAATGGTTGCGATATATAGATGGATTGTGTGTGTATGCTTTCATAATGCTTTTGGTCGAAAATGAAGTTTACAGATCACCTTTCCAGTTTGAAATGGAACATTATGGCCTGTGTCGTCCTTAATATTCATTTCTATCACGTCAAATTTGGATGTGTTTACAGGAACATAATGAGGTTCTCTATAAGTTTTCATGATAATGTCTCCATCATGTCCTTGTATTCCAACAGAACGTAGCAAAGGGACATAATAATCACCAACAGCTTGTGGCTCACAAATACTACAGTACACATAAAGTGTATAAAATCCCTGTTTCACATCGGCTATATGTTCAGCTGTACACGTTTCAGTATACCATTGATCTGGGATAAATCCTAAAATCTCAGCTAATCCAGTGGAGAATGACACTTCAAAGCCGTAATTTAGAAATAGAATAACGCGTCGCCTAATTTTATCATACTTTATCCGAATAGCTTCTTTAAGGTCATCTTTCATAGAATTAGTCGCTTCTTCATTCACTGCCTGACATATCTCTTGTATGGATCTGTAGTAACCATAAGGAATAGTGACTGTGTCAAGGACAACATCTGTCAGTGGTTGTTGTCGATACTGAATAGAATAGTCCATTCCATGTCTCATGGTTGTCCATGTATGTGGATATTGAATTTCAGCTAAAGCCACTTCATATTTTCCGTTCAGATAGATGGATCGAGGCATACGAATTTGATAATTCGAAGTCTTGTTGTTGGGATAATAGTTCATACTAGCATTGCTAGGTAAAGTAATGTAAAACCTTGTTGACTCCATGACAGCTAAATCGTTTATGTGATGTAGATAGACTAGATGTGTATATACATTACTTAATGTTTGACACTCTTCATCCTCACTTTCTACATTGCTGTCTACATTATTGTCTAAATTGCTATCTACATGATCTAAATTAGTATCTACTAATTCTCCCTGACAACAAGCACTAACACACCTAATTTTTACAGGAATAGTATTTTTATTTCCATTTTCTTTACAAAAACAACACCATAACTCTTTAATCCATGTTTAAAAGTTTCCCATCCTTCTGGAAACAACCTTTGTTGACGTTGTTGTTGCTCTTTTGTAATATCTTCACGAGTTGTCTTTTTGCCAAAAACAGTTTTTGGAATATTAGCGTCTACAATTTCCTCAATAAACTGCTTCCAACCACGTGGTGGTTCTCGTCGTTCTTTTCTTTTTGTAGCAACCAATGCTTCTTTCAACAAATCAATAATGTTAGAATTTGTAATGACAGTACCTGTTTTTAAAACAAGTTCATTTTTATCTGTCCATCTCGTACCATATTTCTTAAGTTCTGCCAGAAGTTGTGTTAGTTTTACATGATAAATAGGTTGAAAATGGTTTAGAAACTGTTGGAACTTTTCTGATTTTTCTGCATTACATGCTGTAACAGACTTTTGTCGTTGTTGTTGTGATTAAATTGTTCGTAAATGACGTCCAAGCACTTGAGACATTTCTATTGCTTTTTCACGAGTTCGTTTCCCACGTAAAAGTTTATTCACTTTCGTTTTGATTTCAACATCTTTTCCCTTCTTTTCTAACATCATTTTATATTCATATTCAGGAATGAGAACCATTTTCAAAGTATGTTTCATTTTAACAGCAACTGAGCTAACAAGGGTAATGCAAATTTAGCAATAGCTCCAATAAATCCTCCTTTCTGATTAACCAACTTCTTTTTTCTTCGAAGTGATATCTTCTTATCTGCCAGTGTATGTAGGGTATGACGTTCACGCTTGAATAACTTATACCTTTTTGAGCTTAAGGGCAAATGTCCTCGCAATATATTCAAACAAATTTCAAACAAGCTAGTTAATTCCTCCTTAGAAGCTTGCTGTAGCAAGGATTTACGTCGTTTAGGCCCGCTGCGTGCGAGCAAGTGAAGGAAAGGTTGATTCGCTTGAATACGTTTAGACATCTTGGCTGCGAGTGGTTAAGTGACTTGGTTCTTGTTCATACGCTACCTTATCAACATATACGTAATGTGTATCTTTTGGTAAAATGCCTGTGCGAATACGTAGTTGATCATTTGTCTTCGGCTTCAAATCAATGAATAAATAGCCATGAGGTTTGCTGGTAGCATCTTGATAGGCTTCTATGAGAAATTGAGATTTTCCAGGATACATTTGTCGCGCTAATGTACTTATTTGTTGACTGTCTCTAGGATTTTTAAACAGAATATTGTAATGTGTATTCAAACTAATATTTCGCATTTCTCTACCATGATGAAACAAATTATGCACAATAAAAATAATGCTTAGATTTTGATGACTGCTGCCAACACTAAAGAGACGTGTCATGCGCTCATCACTATGACATTTGGTCATTAAGTCATCAATGATGAGTAAGTTTTTTTTTTTTCGGGTTAAAACGCTCTTCAATGTTATCTGGAATGCCTTGGTGAAATTCCACACCTTTCATTCCCTTATACAAAGGCTGATCTGCTGCATAGAGCCATAAAATGGTTTTTGGAGAGGGTTTAATTAACTTTTGTTCTAGAATTTCTCTAACTAGAGAAGTTTTACCACTGCCTGTAGGTCCAGAGACCAAACACGTAAATGGATGCTTCATTTTCGAATATCTATTTCTTTCACCCAACTGTTAAACTTCTTTGGCCAACCTAACCACTTCACAAATAATTCTTTAACATCTCGTCTTTTTCGTGTTTTCAAAACCTTTTCAATTCTGTAGACTGATTCAATATCTTTTGTCACTTTCTGCAGTTCTTCTTCATAGAAATGTCCATCAATATCTTCATCAAAAAAGTCTTTCACACGATACAAGTGTATTCCTTGCTTCTTACAACGATGTGTGATAATGAACACTTCTTGCGTCCACTTTATATGATAATCCCGTTGAAATACATAATTCATGTGAGAAATGCGAACCTGATCACCAATTTTAAATTTGTAGAGTTTTTTCTTCTTTGGTTTTAATTTCAATTTGTCTACATACATATACTTCCACACTTTCGATTCTATGTCTTTACGAATATCTGCAGGAGTATACTTATTAGGGAGGGAGCCATGAGGTCTATGGTTATAATTATACACTAAGTCTGGAAGGATGTCCATATATCGATACGTTTGATTATGAAGGAAATATCGATACATCATTCCCTTTAGAGTACGAATGACTCTCTCAGCAAAGTTGGCTTTGGTTTCATTCTTTGTCGTATAGGCATGTATTCCCTCCTTCTTCAAAAATGCTTTTACCCATCTGTTTTTAAATTCAGTTTCTTTATCTGACCTTAGAGTTCGTGGTCTTCGTTGTGTTTCATGAAAAATCTTTTGAAAGGCTTCTATGACGCTGGTATGTGATTTATTAGGTAATGGTTGCACCCATAAATATTTGGAAAACACATCAATGACAACCAATAAAAAGTGGGTGCCATCATTATAGGAAGCTATGTTTCCCATGTCAGCTAAATCAATATCCCACATGTCATCAATTCCACGTGTAATGGCACGTTGCCTTTTAAACCTGTATTTTACAGGTTGTAGTAAACTGAAGGCATCTTGATCCTGCAACCATTTCTTCACTTGTGAATGAGTGACTGGTTGATCATGTTTTTTTAATATGTGATAAAGTTTGTAAGGACCAGCAAATGCCCCGGGTTGACCAGGTTTAAAGTAAATATTGGTTAAGTAGTCTTTCCACGTCGACATGTTAACACTAAATGATTAACACTTGTTAACATATCTTGCATTTTATTTTATCAACATATCTTGCATTTTATCAACATATCTTGCATTTTATCAACACATCTTAAATTTTATTTTATCAACATATCTTACAAATCAAGTATTGATACAATGGTGTGAATAATTGGAGTCCATTGCTCTTCAATGTATATTAACCAGCTACTTAATTCATCAAATGTGATAGCATCTGCACCATATTTTTCACAACGTTGATTTGCATTATCTAACACTTTATCTAAATGAATGTAATATTTAGCTTCATTCCAATATGTATAGACACATGTAGAATGACACATATGTTCTGAACACTCTTCATTTTGACAAGTAGGACATACTAAACATGCAAACTTTTTTATAGCTAATAACATTTCTTCACAATATGTTTTTTGCACAATATATTGTCTCAATGTAATGTCCGCCATTATACTGCAATGTAGATTAACCACTCTCTCACTTCATCAAACAGTCTTGGATCAAATCGAGCGAAGTGATATGCTGCTTCCACATCAAACTCCTCAGCTCCACCAATGTTTGAAAACATACACTCTTTGATGAAATCCTCGCGTAAGTTTGGTACGTTCAACGTGGAATGAGCAAATTCCCAATAAATGTCAAAGTGCTGCAGTTGTTGTTGAATAGATCCAAAACGTGCCAGTTCACTTATCATGTAGTCCACATACTTGTCCTTGAAACACGTTTCTACATCCATCTTTCACATGTCTATATAACACGTCTGCACACTGTGACGGCTGGTAAGCAAATGACTCTCAGTCTTACTCCGCAGAAACAGTTAGTGAGCCGCACTTGTTGCAGAAGTTGTCTGGTTCACACAACTTGCAATTGTACTTGTGGCAGTGACAATCATAATGCTCAGCATATCCGTAAGCACCACAATATTCACAGGTAAGTCCAAGTTGATTTTGCACATCCATATTCTCCAATTGAACTTCAGCCAGTCTTTTCTTAGATAACTTTGACACTTTCATCCGATTGTCCTTTTGCAGTTTGATCGGAGGTTTCTTGCCATGACATTCCGTACATGGCAATAAGGTTGAATTAATGCTATCCATCTCCTGAAGCAATGTCTCCCATTCACCATCATTCATGTTGATGTAAAACTTGTATTCTTTCCCTTCAAACAGTGATGCTTGCACAAAACTCACATAGCGCATATCCAAGTATGAAATGACTTCAAGCCACTTCGTTTGCGCTAAGTACAGTTTGAAGCCAATGTCGCGTAATCTTGCTAAGTTCAGGCACACAATCTTCCACAAGGATGGTGATAAAGCAAGCCATCTCTCTCCACGTTTGATTCGAATAAATAATCCAAATTGTCCATGCTCCACAGTAATGGTTAAGTTTGCACTAATTTTAAAGCTGCTTGTCTTCTCCATGGCTGCGCGTCGAATGATGACTGCACTTGACACCTCACTCCTTTTATATGGACATTACATATATGTTTTCATGAGATGTTTGTAAAATCGCGGAGTGATCTCGTTGAAACCATCAAGAAAGGCTGTTGGCAAACCGTCTGTCAGAGATTGTCTCATGACAATCACTAAAAAGTCTCCTCGTTTGCCACTCCCAATTATCCATTGAAAGAGCATTGGCATGGTGAAATGTCCTTTTTCATAGAGGTAAGCCATCATATCGTACACCTTAATACGTTCTTCAAGGTACTTGAAGCCATGTAGCATGACCTTTGCACATTAGGAATCGCGATCCTCATCAACACACTTTGGCGCCGGTAGACATAAAGTCTTAAAAAATTCCTCATGAAGACTTCGAATAAGTTGAACGAAACGTCGGGTCATGGCTTCGGAGAACTGCGGCTCTGACGCGGGAAGATGCTCTATGTTTCCTTCTAGCATGTAGATAAACCGGAATGACAGTGTTCACTTCTTCCGTTAGGTACATGTATGTGTGCTGATCGAAAAAGCCTTCTTCACATAAACGCCATAAAATGTTGCAATCGATCAGAGGAATCACTGCTTGAAAGTTTCGTTTCAAAAGCGTGACGTCTTCCTCTGTAACAGGAATAGTTTTGCTCAATTCGAATTTAGATTTGAGTTGCTTTTCATCGTCGTCGCTGTCATCATCGTCGTTGTCGTCATTGTCGTCATCACCGTCGTTGTCATCATTGTCGTCATCACCGTCGTTGTCATCGTCGTCGTTGTCATCGTCATTGCTTGACATGACCACTTCTTCCTCCTCAAGATGCTCTAGATGAGCCTGTAACTTTGTACTAAGTGGCTTGGCGCTACCATTTACAAGCGCATTGGCAACCCAGAACGGGTAGTCAGATCCCTCAGGATCGGGCATTGCTTGCTGTACTCGCAGAGTGAGAAAGTCGAAAAAAGACTGTTCGTTTGCCCCTCAGACGCCGTGGTGTGATGGAGAGAGAGATACAAAAATAAAAAAAAGACTGTCCGTTTGTCCAGCTGTCCGTTTGTCCGGGTAGTCCGTTTGTCCGGGTGTCCGTTTGTCCGACTGACCCGTTACCAGTCTGGTCTGGTGTGTGTTTGGAGAGAAAATGCTAAAAAAGAGTTGTTGTTGCTTGTATACATAGAGTGGCCTGCGGTGAGCCGTGAGCCAGCGGCTAAAAAGTCGGTGAGCCGGGGGAGGTGGGCGGTGAGCCCGGGGGGGGGGGGTCCGACCAGCTCACCCATATAGATACAGTGTATGCGTGAAGGTCGATGGGCCGGGGGGGTCTATGAGCCGGGGGGGCCTGTCGACCTGCTGTACGGCTGGCCCCTGGGGGCCTGTCGACCTGTTGTTCGGCTGGCCCCGGGGGGTCTGTCGACCTGCTGTACGGCTGGTCCCGGGGGGCCTGAAAGTCGTCTGGCCCCGGGGGGCCTGTCGATCAGCTCTATCATAGCATAGATATTCTCGCAGTATATGCCTGCCTTGCAACTGGCTCTTTTTCTTGACACCCATATGGCGCCTATATGGCACCCATATGGCACCTATATGGCACCCATATGGCATCATATCGCATCCATATGACACCATTATGGCACCTATATGACACCTATATGACACCTATATGGCACCCATATGACACCTATATGGCACCCATATGGCACCCATATGACACCTATATGACACCTATATGGTACCCATATGACACCTATATGGCACCCATTTGGCACCCATATGACATCTATATGGCACCCATATGACACCTATATGGCACCCATATGGCACCCATATGTCACCCATATGACACCAGTATGACTGGCCGCTCGTTTGTATGGTTGTTTAAATGACCGCCCGTTTGAATGGTCGTTTGAATGGCCGCCCACTATCCCTATTACGTCATTATGACGTTCATATGACCTCCATATGACCTCCATATCACGTCAATAACACGTCCATATGACGTCAATATGACGTCAATATGACGTCACTGTTTTCGAAGCCCCATGGGACTCCGAAAACACCTCCTGACGTCATTATGACGTCACTTCCTGTTTTCGGAGCCCCACTTTCCCCCTACTTTATTCAAAGACCTCGCTCAGAATCATACTCAAATTTGAGTTACAAACTTATTTGGACATTTGCTCAAATTTTGAGATTGAACTGTATGTGTGTATCTAACATTAAAAAAATAACAGAAAAAGACTTTGCAGGCTCAACTAGCCAGCACCATTTCCCTTCTTGTCAGATATATGTGACATAACGAGTAAATAATGTATGTTTTCAACTACATGACACCTAACTCATATCGCTTCGTGTTATCATTGCTTATGATAAATAAAAACAAATATTTCCCAACATGTGTTTTTCTGAAATTTTGACCGTGTCTGACCAATTTCTTTGGCCAAATTTTCAAACACACTACAAGTGGATTGAAGGACTATCTTGGGAACATTGGTGCTTCATTTCAAAACGATCGCATCAGAAATGAGGAAGAAGTAGCAGTTTAAAACCGCATGACCATTTTGGACGATGGATAAGCCCACAAGCGATGGTAATACTCCACCCATGCAAGTATCACATATGCAAAGCCCTCAGTCAGAGGTGCATGCTCAAAATAAAACGCAGCATATTAACATTGTTCAGTAAAAATAAAATTAACGAGAAAAACATAAATATTATGAAAATAACTTGTGAAGTAACAACACTCAAAAGAGAAAATTTATGGCAAAGAAGCGCCAACAAAGTTACCCAAGTCAATATCAAAGATTTTCACGTATTTTCAAAGCGATGGCAGTTTAATAATTTATTGTTGAAACCTGATAAAACCTAGAGCAGACACAATTACATTATATAGTCTTTCAATGCGTGAAGCTTTAAAACTGAAGGGAAAAAAGTTATGGCAAAGAGGCATCGACAAAGTACCCCATATGGGAGTCAATATACAAGATTTTGAAGTAGTTTTCATTTTAAAATAGTGACATTCCGATCCTTTTGTCGACCCTTATGAAACCCGAAACAAGAAATATCATACTCATTCATTATCAAAAACACAAACACATTTTATAGCACTGTGAAATTTTACATGATTTTCGAACATTTTTATAATTTTTCCTTCTAAATTTTCAACCCTCTCTTGCTGTGATTCCGGTGTTCTGTTTCTACCATTTTCTAAATAATAAACAAAATGTGTCCATTGATATCTCCAAATCTCCAATTAATACGATGGTGTAGAAGTAAACATCATGAGTCAATTTTGCACATCGTTTAAAAGCATTTCTCATTATTTTGTTCAGATGTTAAGTAGAAAAATCATCTGATAACAAACCCACTCCATCAAATATTCCAGTATAACTTCTATAAGAAGATAAAAACAAGTAAATCTTTTATTTAGGTACACTGACACTTTGGCATTGGAACTGAGTGTAGTGCTGCAAGTGGCAAATCAGACATCCGAACGTCCTTCCTCTATGATTATAGGATCAAAGAGAGCTGTTCCATACTTTCTCAGTCAACGTTAGGATTTATTTCCACGAAATTCTAGTTTTCACACTGGTTTTAGACGACTTTTCCCTTTTAATCTTTTCCTTTATTTTTAAGTTCCCTCTTTAATCAACATTTAAGAAGAAAGAAGCGAATACTATAAAGCTGATGAGCGATGCGGCAGAGAGAGCAACAAACTGGTTGTGGATAAAAAGAACAGGAAGGAGATGGGAGCACCCTAGCTAGCTGGAGGGACGTGGAGTCGGACCAACTCTTCGTTCGCACTTTACCAAGGATGTGTTTGTGTGTGATCTCTTCAGCTAATGACCTTATAGATAGGCAATAATAAGCCTAATTTTCTAGTGCAGTATCCAGTGGCAAAAGGATTATAGCGGGCTAAGAATTAGCTGGGGCATAAAGAGATAAAGTACATTCCGATCCCCCCCCACCCTTCCCAAGTGCGGTACTCAGTGGCTTAAGGATATTTCTTGACACTTTTTGTCAATAGTGATGGTAAACACAGAGGCACATCTCGCAATTTGCGAGACTGTATATTATACAATAGATAATCATGCTGGGTTCTTAAGATAAATATTCACCACTTATTAGGATAGTCCCATATTTTGAATATTTTTATACAGCAAAACCTCAATTTGGGACTGGAAATGTTGTCCGGTATTCGAAATTCCGAGATGTAAGCTTTTCCAAATTTCGTTGATACACAAGTCTATGGAAATTTAAACGGGACTGAGAAAAAGTTGTCCGGTATATTAAGATGTACGATGTATCAAAGTTTGTCCGGACTAAAGTTCCACTGTATATGCAAAAATGGACATAAAAAAAAAATTATCACGCACGCTCTTTCGAGAGAGCTAAGGCTAGGACTACCAAATTTGGCAGAGACATAATGTAGCATGTCAGTTAGTCGAGCTTAAATTTTGTTTTTAGAAAAATGCTATAACGTTTTACATGCAAAAATGGACATTGAATTTTTTTCAATTGAAGCCCACTATCAGGCATGACTTCTTTGGTCATAGTTAAGACCAAAACCGAAATTTGATCGTTATCTCGAAAATGGTTAGATATAGAGATATTGTGAGCTTTTTTCTATCCATAATACCAAAAAGACGGCATGTAAGAGATACCTCGATGACCTTGACCTCCTTGGTCATGGCCAAGGCAAAAACCGGAAATTGAAAATTTCGAAAACAGTTAGGGGTAGAGCTATTTTAGTTTATATTTTACCCTTTAGGATTAAAAGACCTTACGTAAGAGGTACCTCAGTGACCTTGACCTCTTCCGTCATGGTCAATGTCAAAAAGCGGAAATTGACCATTATCTCAGAAACGGTTAGAGATAGAGCTATTTTGAGCTCATTTTCGACCTTATGAGCCTAAAAAAAACCCATGTAAGAGGTGCCTCTGTGATCTCGACTTCCCCGGTCATGGTCAAGGTCAAATCTAGGAAGCTGACCATTATGTCCAAAACAGTTAGAGCCAGAGCTGTTTTGAGCTTATTCTCGAACTCTTGAGATTGAATACGTCAGATAAGAGGTGCATCGGTGGCCATGACCTCTTCGATCATGGTCAATATAAAAACGGAATCATCTCGAAAACGGTTAGATTTGGATCGGTTTTGAACTGATTTTCGATCTTTTGAGCCTAAAAGAAGAGGTACCTTGGTGACCCTAACCTCCTCTTTCATGGTCAATTCTGAATTTTAAAGTTCAGAATAATACGTGGCACAAAATGTAATTTTCGCCGACGCGAGCGAAAACGGTCTAGATATACACCATAACATTCCGCAACGATCAATATTTTTTTCTAAAAGACATTCGAATTAAGATTTACAATTCATTAAATGATATGAACAATGTTGTGTAAGTATTAGTTCTTGAAAAAAATGCATGTAAAAAAACAATTTAGAGTAATTTCAGGTTTTTGCATTATATTTGCATAATTATTATTTGCTCATTAATGTGTGTAGTAAATTATAACACCGTGTCGCGAACAGAAACCTAATTTACTTATAGAGACAATATTTTCTCCGTTGCGTTTGCTGCTAATTTAAGCAGTGCTCGCGTTGAATTACTGATAACCAGAATCTGGATGACCACATGATCAAATTATCTGGAAAGACATATCCTTAAGGAAACAGGCGGTCTCCCCCCTGGCGCTCCCCCCCCCCGACGATTTCCCCCCTGGCGGTCTCCCCCCCTAGGCGGTCTCCCCCCTGTCCTTGTCCCCCCCGGCAGATTTTCTAAAACTTACATCAGCAACACTTGTACATTTCATTCTTTTTTTTCCTTCTCCCCCCTCAAACTTGCTTTCCTTATTGATGTATGAAGACCAAAGGGTTATTGATGTTTCTTTAATCTGTTTAATTAAGTGACTGATATATTGAATTTTTGACCGAATCAATGAAACGTCGGATCTAGTGTTATGCTCATTGCATGCACAAGAATTGCAATTGTTTATTAGCCTTAACCGCCAGAGTAGGCTACTGATAATCATCGATGTTTTCCGGAGTAGTTTGGTTTATTTATGGATATAAGATTTGCGTCCGGAGAACGTAAATGGCTGCATAAAAGCTCACCAAAAAGTGGCCAAATTACCACATCAAGATGGAATTCATTACAACTATACGAGGAAAGCAGTAAGGTGGTGACACAGTAAAGCTGGTGATCTGTAAATTAAATTTCGTGATCGCATTTGAAAGATCAGTTTACAGTAAGTGTTTGATTGTAATTTCGTAACTGGATTTTAAAGCAGATTAATTTCCTAGTGATAATCATGTAAAAGTAGATGAAAGGTGAGGTTGAAAATTAAATAAGGAATGAAATGTACAAGTTTTGCTGATTTAAGTTTTACTAACTAAAAAAAATCTGCCATGGGGGGGGGGGGGAGAAGGACGGGGGGAGTCAGTCTACGGGGGGAGATCGCCAGGGGGAGTTGGCAAGGGGAGTCCGCCGGGGGGGGGGAGACCGCTGGGGGGGAGACCGCCTAGACCCATCCTTAAGTGCGAATAAAAAATTGTAAATTTTTCTAAACTTTTTTATTAATATATATTTGGGTAAATTTTGGTAGAAGCACTCTCGAGAATCTTAATTATTGGCAGTGCGGTAAATAATATGAGAGTCAAACAAAACAGAAATTGTTCAAGAATTATGGAATTACCTGCAAAGTCACAGACCATTTTGGATCCCTCTTTCTTTTATTCGCCATTAGTAATTGTTTCAAATTTAGTGTTATGGAAAGATGGTCAACCTTCCATTAGATGCCACAAATTCATTAATACCATTTTCTTACAAATACTTTTGCTTCTTCCTACTGCAGAGAACTCGAACCACGCGCATTTAGACCCGCAACTTTGCCAAACTAAGCATGAGGTTAGTTATTTATTAGATGCTCTTTACATTTTAGGTTGAACAATGAGAGTTGTTACATGCAGACTACTCCCGCAATAAAACAGACAATGGAGGCTCAGGTACATATATACAAGGGTCTTACCTAAAGCGTTCGATACGTTAAGTTTACTTCTACGGACGGTGGAGCCTGTATTTGATGCCAGTCTGTGTGTCCGGTGTCCCGACCAGTGAGGTGTAATGTTTATTGATAGTTTTGTTATGGAATCCAAGGAAAACAAAAAGAACAGAATAAATCTGTCCGGTATAGCCAGTTATCTCCTTTATGGTTTTTTGACGATGATTTCATGTATTTCACAAGACTGACTTCTTGTAATTTTTTACTAATTAACAAATTTTAGTTGCATATAAAGAGATTGAGCGTGTGCTGTTATGAGAAATTTCATATGGAATGAGTGGATATGTATTTGATTTATCATTTTTGTCATTCGTTGCCACCACCAAACTTGACAGACCTACTTTAAAATAAACCCTATTTCAACCAAACAGAGACTCGAAAACGTAAAATGTAAATTTGAAAATTGCATGCTGGCAGTTTACTGAAATTATTCAAATGTTCTGAAGGACAAAAGAAAATTCGCATATAAAAACCAAAATACCTCCAAAGTTAATGAATATTTTAATTTTTTTTAGCATCAGATTGTAATCCCAAGTTGCAACCGTTGTTTTTTTCATGCGGGTGTTTTTATTTATTAGGTGTTTCTAGGCATTCACACATGGTACCATATCAATCCACAAAGTCAGTACCGGCTAAATGTTAAAAAATTATGAAATTCCACACGTGGTCATCCAATATAACCGCATATATAAACGCAGTAAATCGATGAAAACAACGGAAGACTGAGATGCCGCGAATACCGCAAAATTGTCGCGACCAGGCTATTAGCATGCTTGAAGCTGGTGCTTCTGCTCGGTTCGTTGCCAGACGTTTCGGGTGCAGTAAAAGAGCAGTAGAAAAGCTCCGAAGATGATATCGGGACACTGGATCAACCAAAGACCAACCACGTAGTGGCAGACCGAGTGTGACCACACCTAACCAGGATCGCCGGACCTGTATGATCCATCTCCGGGATCGCTTCAGACAGCCACAATAACAGCAACGGAGATGCCCGGACGGACGAATAACCGCATAAGCTCGAAAACCGTTATACGGCGCCTACGCGAACATGGGATCCGCACTAATAGGGTGAACATCGGAGTGGTACTAAATCGCAAGAGACGGCGAAACCGAGTGCGCTTGGCCAGCAACTAAGGAGCATGCAGACATAACAATTGGCGGCGTGTGATGCTTTCAGATGAGTCGCGATGCAAACTTTTCTGCGCAGACGGCCAAGTGAACGCTACGCGCCATGTTACATAAAACAAGTTAACTGGCACGGTGGTGGCTCAGTTATGGTTTGGGACGTAATACGCTTTGGGTGGAGGTCATTATTGATAGAAATTTGACCGGAACCGGCATATAATCCGGATATGAATCCCTGAGAACATCTATGGAATTATCTGGATCGCCATGTTCGAGCCCGTTCGAGCTTTTGCTTCTTCCTACTGCAGAGAACTCGAACCACGCGCATTTAGACCCGCAACTCTGCCAAACTAAGCATGAGGTTAGTTATTTATTAGATGCTCTTTACATTTTAGGTTGAACAATGAGAGTTGTTACATGCAGACTACTCCCGCAATAAAACAGACAATGGAGGCTCAGGTACATATATACAAGGGTCTTACCTAAAGCGTCCGATACGTTAAGTTTACTTCTACGGACGGTGGAGCCTGTATTTGATGCCAGTTTGTGTGTCCGGTGTCCCGACCAGTGAGGTGTAATGTTTATTGATAGTTTTGTTATGGAATCCAAGGAAAACAAAAAGAACAGAATAAATCTGTCCAGTATAGCCAGTTAACTCCTTAATGGTTTTTTGACGATGATTTCATGTATTTCACAAGACTGACTTCTTGTAATTTTTTACTAATTAACACATTTTAGTTGCATATAAAGAGATTGAGCGTGTGCTGTTATGAGAAATTCCATATGGAATGGGTGGATATGTATTTGATTTATCTTTTTTGTCATTCGTTGCCACCACCAAACTTGACAGACCTACTTTAAAATAAACCCTATTTCAACCAAACAGAGACTCGAAAACGTAAAATGTAAATTTGAAAATTGCATGCTGGCAGTTTACTGAAATTATTCAAATGTTCTGAAGGACAAAAGAAAATTCGCATATAAAAACCAAAATACCTCCAAAGTTAATGAATATTTTAATTTTTTTTAGCATCAGATTGTAATCCCAAGTTGCAACCGTTGTTTTTTTCATGCGGGTGTTTTTATTTATTAGGTGTTTCTAGGCATTCACACATGGTACCATATCAATCCACAAAGTCAGTACCGGCTAAATGTTAAAAAATTATGAAATTCCACACGTGGTCATCCAATATAACCGCATATATAAACGCAGTAAATCGATGAAAACAACGGAAGACTGAGATGCCGCGAATACCGCAAAATTGTCGCGACCAGGCTATTAGCATGCTTGAAGCTGGTGCTTCTGCTCGGTTCGTTGCCAGACGTTTCGGGTGCAGTAAAAGAGCAGTAGAAAAGCTCCGAAGATGATATCGGGACACTGGATCAACCAAAGACCAACCACGTAGTGGCAGACCGAGTGTGACCACACCTAACCAGGATCGCCGGACCTGTATGATCCATCTCCGGGATCGCTTCAGACAGCCACAATAACAGCAACGGAGATGCCCGGACGGACGAATAACCGCATAAGCTCGAAAACCGTTATACGGCGCCTACGCGAACATGGGATCCGCACTAATAGGGTGAACATCGGAGTGGTACTAAATCGCAAGAGACGGCGAAACCGAGTGCGCTTGGCCAGCAACTAAGGTGCATGCAGACATAACAATTGGCGGCGTGTGATGCTTTCAGATGAGTCGCGATGCAAACTTTTCTGCGCAGACGGCCAAGTGAACGCTACGCGCCATGTTACATAAAACAAGTTAACTGGCACGGTGGTGGCTCAGTTATGGTTTGGGACGTAATACGCTTTGGGTGGAGGTCATTATTGATAGAAATTTGACCGGAACCGGCATATAATCCGGATATGAATCCCTGAGAACATCTATGGAATTATCTGGATCGCCATGTTCGAGCCCGTTCGAGCTTTTGCTTCTTCCTACTGCAGAGAACTCGAACCACGCGCATTTAGACCCGCAACTCTGCCAAACTAAGCATGAGGTTAGTTATTTATTAGATGCTCTTTACATTTTAGGTTGAACAATGAGAGTTGTTACATGCAGACTACTCCCGCAATAAAACAGACAATGGAGGCTCAGGTACATATATACAAGGGTCTTACCTAAAGCGTCCGATACGTTAAGTTTACTTCTACGGACGGTGGAGCCTGTATTTGATGCCAGTTTGTGTGTCCGGTGTCCCAACCAGTGAGGTGTAATGTTTATTGATAGTTTTGTTATGGAATCCAAGGAAAACAGAAAGAACAGAATAAATCTGTCCAGTATAGCCAGTTATCTCCTTAATGGTTTTTTGACGATGATTTCATGTATTTCACAAGACTGACTTCTTGTAATTTTTTACTAATTAACACATTTTAGTTGCATATAAAGAGATTGAGCGTGTGCTGTTATGAGAAATTCCATATGGAATGGGTGGATATGTATTTGATTTATCTTTTTTGTCATTCGTTGCCACCACCAAACTTGACAGACCTACTTTAAAATAAACCCTATTTCAACCAAACAGAGACTCGAAAACGTAAAATGTAAATTTGAAAATTGCATGCTGGCAGTTTACTGAAATTATTCAAATGTTCTGAAGGACAAAAGAAAATTCGCATATAAAAACCAAAATACCTCCAAAGTTAATGAATATTTTAATTTTTTTTAGCATCAGATTGTAATCCCAAGTTGCAACCGTTGTTTTTTTCATGCGGGTGTTTTTATTTATTAGGTGTTTCTAGGCATTCACACATGGTACCATATCAATCCACAAAGTCAGTACCGGCTAAATGTTAAAAAATTATGAAATTCCACACGTGGTCATCAAATATAACCGCATATATAAACGCAGTAAATCGATGAAAACAACGGAAGACTGAGATGCCGCGAATACCGCAAAATTGTCGCGACCAGGCTATTAGCATGCTTGAAGCTGGTGCTTCTGCTCGGTTCGTTGCCAGACGTTTCGGGTGCAGTAAAAGAGCAGTAGAAAAGCTCCGAAGATGATATCGGGACACTGGATCAACCAAAGACCAACCACGTAGTGGCAGACCGAGTGTGACCACACCTAACCAGGATCGCCGGACCTGTATGATCCATCTCCGGGATCGCTTCAGACAGCCACAATAACAGCAACGGAGATCCCCGGACGGACGAATAACCGCATAAGCTCGAAAACCGTTATACGGCGCCTACGCGAACATGGGATCCGCACTAATAGGGTGAACATCGGAGTGGTACTAAATCGCAAGAGACGGCGAAACCGAGTGCGCTTGGCCAGCAACTAAGGAGCATGCAGACATAACAATTGGCGGCGTGTGATGCTTTCAGATGAGTCGCGATGCAAACTTTTCTGCGCAGACGGCCAAGTGAACGCTACGCGCCATGTTACATAAAACAAGTTAACTGGCACGGTGGTGGCTCAGTTATGGTTTGGGACGCAATACGCTTTGGGTGGAGGTCATTATTGATAGAAATTTGACCGGAACCGGCATATAATCCGGATATGAATCCCTGAGAACATCTATGGAATTATCTGGATCGCCATGTTCGAGCCCGTTCGAGCTTTTGCTTCTTCCTACTGCAGAGAACTCGAACCACGCGCATTTAGACCCGCAACTCTGCCAAACTAAGCATGAGGTTAGTTATTTATTAGATGCTCTTTACATTTTAGGTTGAACAATGAGAGTTGTTACATGCAGACTACTCCCGCAATAAAACAGACAATGGAGGCTCAGGTACATATATACAAGGGTCTTACCTAAAGCGTCCGATACGTTAAGTTTACTTCTACGGACGGTGGAGCCTGTATTTGATGCCAGTTTGTGTGTCCGGTGTCCCGACCAGTGAGGTGTAATGTTTATTGATAGTTTTGTTATGGAATCCAAGGAAAACAAAAAGAACAGAATAAATCTGTCCAGTATAGCCAGTTAACTCCTTAATGGTTTTTTGACGATGATTTCATGTATTTCACAAGACTGACTTCTTGTAATTTTTTACTAATTAACACATTTTAGTTGCATATAAAGAGATTGAGCGTGTGCTGTTATGAGAAATTCCATATGGAATGGGTGGATATGTATTTGATTTATCTTTTTTGTCATTCGTTGCCACCACCAAACTTGACAGACCTACTTTAAAATAAACCCTACTTCAACCAAACAGAGACTCGAAAACGTAAAATGTAAATTTGAAAATTGCATGCTGGCAGTTTACTGAAATTATTCAAATGTTCTGAAGGACAAAAGAAAATTCGCATATAAAAACCAAAATACCTCCAAAGTTAATGAATATTTTAATTTTTTTTAGCATCAGATTGTAATCCCAAGTTGCAACCGTTGTTTTTTTCATGCGGGTGTTTTTATTTATTAGGTGTTTCTAGGCATTCACACATGGTACCATATCAATCCACAAAGTCAGTACCGGCTAAATGTTAAAAAATTATGAAATTCCACACGTGGTCATCCAATATAACCGCATATATAAACGCAGTAAATCGATGAAAACAACGGAAGACTGAGATGCCGCGAATACCGCAAAATTGTCGCGACCAGGCTATTAGCATGCTTGAAGCTGGTGCTTCTGCTCGGTTCGTTGCCAGACGTTTCGGGTGCAGTAAAAGAGCAGTAGAAAAGCTCCGAAGATGATATCGGGACACTGGATCAACCAAAGACCAACCACGTAGTGGCAGACCGAGTGTGACCACACCTAACCAGGATCGCCGGACCTGTATGATCCATCTCCGGGATCGCTTCAGACAGCCACAATAACAGCAACGGAGATCCCCGGACGGACGAATAACCGCATAAGCTCGAAAACCGTTATACGGCGCCTACGCGAACATGGGATCCGCACTAATAGGGTGAACATCGGAGTGGTACTAAATCGCAAGAGACGGCGAAACCGAGTGCGCTTGGCCAGCAACTAAGGAGCATGCAGACATAACAATTGGCGGCGTGTGATGCTTTCAGATGAGTCGCGATGCAAACTTTTCTGCGCAGACGGCCAAGTGAACGCTACGCGCCATGTTACATAAAACAAGTTAACTGGCACGGTGGTGGCTCAGTTATGGTTTGGGACGCAATACGCTTTGGGTGGAGGTCATTATTGATAGAAATTTGACCGGAACCGGCATATAATCCGGATATGAATCCCTGAGAACATCTATGGAATTATCTGGATCGCCATGTTCGAGCCCGTTCGAGCTTTTGCTTCTTCCTACTGCAGAGAACTCGAACCACGCGCATTTAGACCCGCAACTCTGCCAAACTAAGCATGAGGTTAGTTATTTATTAGATGCTCTTTACATTTTAGGTTGAACAATGAGAGTTGTTACATGCAGACTACTCCCGCAATAAAACAGACAATGGAGGCTCAGGTACATATATACAAGGGTCTTACCTAAAGCGTCCGATACGTTAAGTTTACTTCTACGGACGGTGGAGCCTGTATTTGATGCCAGTCTGTGTGTCCGGTGTCCCGACCAGTGAGGTGTAATGTTTATTGATAGTTTTGTTATGGAATCCAAGGAAAACAAAAAGAACAGAATAAATCTGTCCGGTATAGCCAGTTATCTCCTTTATGGTTTTTTGACGATGATTTCATGTATTTCACAAGACTGACTTCTTGTAATTTTTTACTAATTAACAAATTTTAGTTGCATATAAAGAGATTGAGCGTGTGCTGTTATGAGAAATTTCATATGGAATGGGTGGATATGTATTTGATTTATCATTTTTGTCATTCGTTGCCACCACCAAACTTGACAGACCTACTTTAAAATAAACCCTATTTCAACCAAACAGAGACTCGAAAACGTAATATGTAAATTTGAAAATTGCATGCTGGCAGTTTACTGAAATTATTCAAATGTTCTGAAGGACAAAAGAAAATTCGCATATAAAAACCAAAATACCTCCAAAGTTAATGAATATTTTAATTTTTTTAGCATCAGATTGTAATCCCAAGTTGCAACCGTTGTTTTTTTCATGCGGGTGTTTTTATTTATTAGGTGTTTCTAGGCATTCACACATGGTACCATATCAATCCACAAAGTCAGTACCGGCTAAATGTTAAAAAATTATGAAATTCCACACGTGGTCATCCAATATAACCGCATATATAAACGCAGTAAATCGATGAAAACAACGGAAGACTGAGATGCCGCGAATACCGCAAAATTGTCGCGACCAGGCTATTAGCATGCTTGAAGCTGGTGCTTCTGCTCGGTTCGTTGCCAGACGTTTCGGGTGCAGTAAAAGAGCAGTAGAAAAGCTCCGAAGATGATATCGGGACACTGGATCAACCAAAGACCAACCACGTAGTGGCAGACCGAGTGTGACCACACC
Source organism: Protula sp. h YS-2021 (assembly GCA_949752745.1). Classification (NCBI taxonomy): domain Eukaryota; kingdom Metazoa; phylum Annelida; class Polychaeta; order Sabellida; family Serpulidae; genus Protula; species Protula sp. h YS-2021. The sequence goes on along the minus strand of OX457033.1, from coordinate 8,990,838 downwards.
TAACCAGGATCGCCGGACCTGTATGATCCATCTCCGGGATCGCTTCAGACAGCCACAATAACAGCAACGGAGATCCCCGGACGGACGAATAACCGCATAAGCTTGAAAACCGTTATACGGCGCCTACGCGAACATGGGATCCGCACTAATAGGGTGAACATCGGAGTGGTACTAAATCGCAAGAGACGGCGAAACCGAGTGCGCTTGGCCAGCAACTAAGGAGCATGCAGACATAACAATTGGGGCGTGTGATGTTTTCAGATGAGTCGCGATGCAAACTTTTCCGCGCAGACGGCCAAGTGAAAGCTACGCGCCATGTTACATAAAACAAGTTAACTGGCACGGTGGTGGCTCAGTTATGGTTTGGGACGTAATACGCTTTGGGTGGAGGTCATTATTGATAGAAATTTGCCTGCGAACCGGCATATAATCCGGATATGAATCCCTGAGAACATCTATGGAATTATCTGGATCGCCATGTTCAAGCCCGTAACCCATCGTCTCAAAATCTCGCGGAATTGAGGAAAGTATTGGTTGAGGAGTGGCACAGATATCCTCAAAAAAAAATCAACAGATTGATCATTTCAATGCATAGTCGAATTGAGGCCCTACTGCGTTCCAATGGATACCACACACGGTATTAGTGAGGTTATAAACATTATAAATCGAAGAAAATTCAAAATGGCATTGACGCTTTGCATCCTTTCACTAATATTTCTTCAGAAGTTCTATTTTTCGATTATATTGTAGCACTATCTGAGAGGTATCTTTGGTACAAATTGGATGTCAATTGAGCAATTAAGTGAGTAACAATAATTTTGTCATTATATGCGAACTTTCTTTGGTCCTCAGTATATTTTAGTGTTTAAAAGCCGAATGCTAAATGAAAACACCCTCTCTTGCAAAAGAATATTTTATTATTCCACTCGATAAAACACCCGATCTAACCACAACAAAATGGTTTGATGAGATCATTTTGATGGTTAAACTAAACGTCTAAGGGACTCTTAGAGACGGGCTTCGTCGAAAAGAATATAATCAAATAACCAGTGTCTAGGGCACCGAGCATTTAGTGATAATCAGCGGTGATTGAAAAGTGCCATATCAAAATGGCTCGTGTGCATGGTTTGTTTATTTGTTTGAAGTTTCACTCTGAACTCCACAGGCTACTGTGGAATGCTTCAAAACCAAAAATTTCTTACCTGACAGGAACATAGACAATTATTGAAGCCACCAAGATAAAATAATGCTCAAAATACCTTTTAATATCTTTTGAACCATATTAACAGAAACTTTAAGCCCCCAACAATCAAATGCGGTAAAAAGTTAAAATTATCCATTTATTAATTTTTTTCACAATATTTGCAATTGAATATCAAAATTTATATATTCTCTCTTATACTAATTAAATCAACAATTGTTTTAACAAGCTTAATCAAAGGTTGTCAGAATACAAAACCCCACTAATCTTCAAGCTCCACTTCTTAGTGTGAAGTCACTGACATTTTATGTTTCCTCGAACGTATCAAGCCTATATTTGTTTTATGGCGCCGCCGGATTCAACTGAAGTCGTGTTAATATAACTATAACTTGCCTTGCCTTTTTATACGACAATGATCAATCACCAGAAAGTAGCCCTAAAACTTTTGTATGTTAAGGCAGCTTTTAAGTACGACATCCTGTCTAGGTCCCCCATAAAAAGTTAACAAGCATGTAAAAGCATGTTGCACAGCGTTGTAAAATGATGCTTATTTTTGCGGAGAAGCACGAAACAACACTAATGCATAACAAACAGTCTTGTCTCGAGGATTAAATTCGGCTTGAAATTTAAAATGATCTTCAGTCGAAGTTCGGGTTCTCTTTAAGACACGTCAACGTTGAACGAGAGAATTTTAAGAGAATTTCATTTGGATTTTAGTTCTTTTGAATTACATTTGAACAGAAGCTAACAACATGGTAAGTGTGCTGCAACTTGTACATTTTTTAAATAACATACCACAAATTCAACAGTTTTTGATTTTATTAATTTCATGTGGTATCTCTAGACTTTAATGCGGATGAAATTTTAAGACAAACGAATTTTTTTGATAATTAAAAATGCTAAATGGTGCCTTGAAAGATTCAAGCATAATTGCAATCTTAAAACAGCCTTTATTGATTACTATTGTGAACAAGAAAATATTTATGGATAATTTTGCTGTGAAGAACTTTAGTGTAGTGCAAACATACAGTGTATATAGTAGCAAAGTATGAAAAAGGTGTGTATTACCTTACAAATAGAACCACATTTCAGATAGAAACACCTCCCAAATATACTTCTCAATAGTCCAGCTCTGTTCCCTTAGTAACTTCTCCACAAAATCGGACATCCTTTGTTTAGTTCTATACGTGGTTCAATCAAATTGCTGTTAATACTAAAACAATTTTTTCTGTTTTTCTATCAATGGTAACATTGAATTATAGATATCAAGATTTCAGTTAATGATTCCTAAATTGAATTTTTATATTATCAATGAAATGTTTTATATCGTAACTCTTTTACTGATATCATTAAAAAGACCCAAATTCTGATATTAACAATTAAATCACTGATATAGAAATTGCTATAACAAATCATGCTTATATGGATTCCAACAAAAGATAATTATAGCTCACGGGTATAAACAAATTATGTTTTGATAAAAATGATATTAACTTGTACATTATATATATATATATATATATATATATATATATATATATATATATATCCGTAACTGTGCTTTGCTATAGGAAATACAAAACTGATATCAGTTGTTGCATTTGCACACTCCGTGGAAAAATTGGGTTGCGAATTTCTGACATCAGAAATTACTGCTATCATGATTCAATTATTGACTTAAAAAATTATGCTGAATAATATATGATATCAGAAAGTATTTTGTTTATATTATGAAAAAATTGACGCTCAATCTTCAGCTAATGAGATCTTTAAAAGACACGGAAGGTGGGATATCATTTTTGCTCATATTATTAATAAACAATAGAATATGTCATAATAAAAGCAACAAGTAGTATAAAAAATGCAAATATCAGTGTGAAAAATTACTTCATGACATATATAACAGGTTTTTTATCTCTCAATTTCATTAATTGTCATTGTTTGTTGAGTTTGTGATATCACTAATTTGATTTCTGACATTATGAATTATTTAAAGATATCCAAACCAACCAGCTGACTTTTTATATTAAGTTTTATTTAAAAGTATGAAAAAGTTCACTTTCACAAACTTGCGCCTGGGGGGAATTGAGTCGCTGCTTGACGAGCTGTCATTAGCTTGTGAGATCTCACTCTTAGAATCTTTTCCGAGACTTAGATTCTGATCACAGTTTGGATCACTTGCAACAGTTTTACGTTCGCCAGTTTTTTCGCCTGCCGTGAGGGTTTCGGAATCAGAATTCTGTCTCTGTGCCTGGGAAGATTCGCTTTTATCAACAGGCAGACTGACGTTTGGATTAGGGATGAAATAAGGTCTTAACCTATCCCTGTGCATTATTTTGGGCTTAGTACGGGGATTTAACTGTACTTTATAGTTTACATTCCCTGTCCTCTCAATAATTGTAAAAGGGCCCTGCCATTTGGACATAAGTTTGGGCGATAAACCGGACTTTTTGCGAGGGATATGTACCCACGTTCTGGTCCCTACGCTGAAAGAACTGGCTTTTGCTCTGACGTCATAATCACGTTTCTGTCTCTCTGCAGCCACCTTAATGTTTTTTCTCGCTATTTCATAGGCTTGCTCAAATTTTTCCCTTAAATCTTTGACGTACGCATGTTCATCAGGGAAATAATCTGTCTTTGGCCTACCAATAATCAAATCAAGGCGCATTTCTGTGGCACGGCCAAACATGAGCATATTGGGGGAAAGACCTGTGGACTTTTGGGGCGTGTTTCTGTACGCAGACATTACGAAACTTAGTTTTTCGTCCAAATTTCTCTGATTTTCATCCACAAGAAGAGAAAGTAGGCTTTCACTCGAGGCATTTGCCCGTTCGATATACCCATCAGTCTGCGGCCTGTAAATAGTTGTACGAACCTGGTCAATTTCTCGGTACAAACCGGACATGAACTGTGAACCCTGGTCACTCAGAATCATACGAGGGGTGCCGTACCTAAGTATAAATTCTATAAACTTTGTTAAATGGTCGCCAATAACCAATATATACTGATTACCACGTTCGATTGTCGGCTATTTACCGGAAATATCAAAAGCAATTCTTTCCATGGGTGCTCTTACACGAAAAGGCTTCAGGAGGGTGTTTTTCTTGTATGGATTTGGCTTTCGCGAGTTGCATTTATGTCAGTTTCGAACCCAGTCTGTCACATCTCTCTTAAAACCATACCAGTACACCCTACTTCACACAGAACCAAATGTTTTGTCAACTCCCACATGACTACCACTCGGACTATCGTGCAATGTGGATAATACACCGAGGACTAGTATTCTTGGGAGTACTAGTTGCCAAACTTCTCCCACCTTGTTTTCACTGTAGAATGCCCTGTATAAGACTCCAATTTCTACTTTCAATCTTCCCCAATCAGCTAATAATGCTTTGATGGCTGGACTTTCGGGAGATATTTTATCCCAGCTCGGTTTAGGTTCATTTTTCTCAAACTTTTCCAAAATGTAGGAAATTTTATTATCCTCCATTTGCTTTTTTCACAAATCCTCGGGAGAATAACCTTTCCCCCGAGTTTGAATTTAGGCTCTGACCATCTCCAGACTTTGCATCGGTCTAAGCCACTGTATCAATACCATTGGTTACCTGATCAATACTTTGAACGCAATTCTCAATAGCATTTTGGCTTTCTTATGATCCTAAAACACCCCTAATCCGTTTGGTTTGGTGTCCCTGTGCTAAATTATTTTTCCTGATACCATTTTTCCTAGATTATGGTCGGTTTTTCTTGATCTTTTTCAAGATGTCTTTAGCTTTCTGTCTCCTATCTTCAACATACTCAAATTCTTCAGAATCCACTCCCTCCCCGCACTGCGCACATGGAATCCGAGACAAGGAATTGGCATTCTGATGCAATTTCCCAGAACTGTGTTTAATGTGTTTAAATGTTGCATAATGTTCCCCCCGAGGTGTATTTAAGGGAAGGAGAGTGTAAAAAAGCATAATGTATGTATGAGTGGCTGGTTGCGGAGGTTGGTTGGTTGATGGGCTGGTTGGTTGGTTGTCTGTCTGGATGGTTGCCGTTTTAGCGCATTCGGACAGTGGCGTGGTGACAGTGAAAAGACCCTGGACTTTTGACTACTGATTGAAAAAAAAGATATGGCTGGCTCTTTAAGAGTATTGTAAGCGACCACGCGTGGCTTACGGTTTTTAGCAAGTGTGTAAATGTACAAAGAGTGTAATGTACAGAGTGTACCATACGATGTGTACCATACAGAGTACACCTTTCATGTATAGAGTAAGGCAGTTCAGTTAAATAAAAAAAGACCGAATACTCTTTGCATGTAGGGATAACGCAGAAATTAAATCACTGCAAATGATTTGAAAAAATAAAAACACTTGTTTCGACTCCAGGTGCAAGAAAGCCTAATGCTTGATAAGGGTTTACACGCAGAGAATGCGTCTGATCCTATCAAAACATCGATAAAAAACCAAAAGAGTTTCGTCTTTAAGTATAAGAAAGCCTGATGCTTGATTTTGATGGCTTTACGGCCAAAGAATGCCTTTGATCCGTTCCAAGCAATGGAGAAATAAAACTGGGTCGACGCCTATCACTTTTGGCAAAGTAAACTGTGCTAAAACGTATGTATTTATGTGACTGGGAAAGAAAAATGTAGATTAATGTATTTTAGGGTTTGTCTCCAAGTTTGAAGCAAATCCGCCAAGTTTCAACCTAGAAAATTGAGTTTTAGTGAAGCCACCTTTGATCCTTTCTGGCTTGGTTCGCCATTTTGACATTTATATGGGGTTAAAAGGGGCTTTAAAGTTGCCAAATTTCTTATATTTAAGCCGACAAGTTTAAATTAGTTGCTGACGAATGTTTCTTTATAGCTGTAATTCCCAATGTATCTAAAAATATATTAGGATGTGAGTGTATCTAGAGAAAATCGAGTTTTAATGATAACAATTTTCCCTGGTGTTTGGCCGGGCGCAATATTTTCACATTTATTTTAGGCATAGTTGGCTTAAAAGGACTTAAATTTTCCCCGTCCCGTGAGGACTCGTAAATTTTAGTTGAATAGATGTGAAAAGAATGGGTAGTAGAAATGGTGGATTTAGTGTATATTAAATGTATTTTAAAAGTCACGAAATTTTTCCTATGGTGCTTCTAAAATGGCTGGACGGCTGTGATTATGCATATATACGTAGGGATAGTGAGAATACTCGCTTTGTTAGAGTAAATAATCACGTAGAAGTTTCATAAAATGCTTATTGGCAAGTATAAACTTGCCAATATGCGTGTGTATTGTAGTATGTTCGCTACATATTTTGGTTAAAAAAATGTAATTTTTGATCATTTGGAGACCCACAGTTCGTAGTAGTAAGTGGGTGAAAAGATGGCCGTAGCTTGCGGTATAGAATCATAATAAGAATAGTTCTAGCAGTTCTAGCTCGTTATAATGAGCCCAGTAGTGTCAGAGAGTTAAAGAAAATGTAGGTACAATTTAATGTGTTTGACCAGACATAAGTGTTAGGTTCTTAGCGAAAAAGATAGCTCGTAGTGTTAGCTTTGGCATTAAGTGATGGCAGAGCCAGGGGATTTGCCTGTGGAAATACTAAAAGGGTCAATAAGTGGTCCGCTGTGTCAGCTGTTTTGTTGGATTTCTGCCAAATTGCCTCCTACAACAAGAAAGAAATGGGGATTTTGGATTGTTTTAAAGTTCAATTTTGGCATTTTCGGTGAAGATTATAGTAAGCTAGTATGAAGATGGAACTGAAGAAGGCTTTAAGTATGCATATCTCAGAGTGGGGTTGAAATGGTTTTGGTTTAGTAATATAATTTGGCCAGAAAAGTAGAATATTTACTGGGTTTTGGCATAGCTTTTCCGTAAAGAGCTCGTATGTGTCACCTATGTGTTATTTTTGCGTCTTTTACTCGCTAGGGGTTCTAGTGTTGCTGCCCGGAAATTTCCGGAAATTTTTGCATTTAAATTTTATATTAAAATCAATCAAAGTCCTTCCTTATTACGATTATGTTTATCTAATCGAAACTAAGGTTTCTTGGGGCTGAAGAATGGTAGGTCTTTGAAAAGTATTGTTAGAAATATAGTTGCTTAATATCCGTAGATTTCCGCGAGTTCTTCCGGTGCGCTCACTTTGTAAACAAAACAGTGGAAAAGTTGAAATTTTTGATAATCTTATAATTATCATAGTTTATTAGGGTTTATTGCTAATTAGGTACTGGTTTGGGACAGAGTGCTTGTTACAGATTACTTTCGTATACGGAAATGTATGGTAGTTGAGTGATAATGTGTAAACAGAACTCAACCAAATGATACACGATCTCTGACCGGTATCACAGCTGAAGTTCGCCATGAAAAATACTAATTTTTGGCTATTTCTCATTTTTTCGGTAGTCAGTTCTTGGGCGACAATAGAAGAATTCATAAAAAAATTGGTAAAATCTCGTTTTTCGTAACCAGCATTCTGGCTTAGTACTGACTCCAAGTCCACTCTTCTTCATTTTAATTGGTATATTCCTCTGTCAGGTCCGCTCATGGAGCTAGTATAGTACGGGGTTGGCAATACAAAATTGAGGTGAATTAGGTTTAGTGCTTGAAATACGCGGTTCGTATTCCCCGTATTTCAAGTTTTAAGAAGAGGAGAGTGTGAGAACCCCAGGGTTGTCGCCCTCTTTCTTTTAAAAATATTTTGGTCGAATTTTAAAAGATTTTTTAGAATACGGGCCGGGCTAGGTTTCTGGACGTGACTCTCAAAAAATACGGTCCCATTGGCTTGGCAGAATAAAAAAGGCCCCACTCTCCCGGCTGCCAACTACCCGAGACCCATTCCCTTTTTAGGCAATGTTTTTTAGAAAGAGCTCCGCCTTTCTCTTCGTATTTTGAATATTTTCTTATGATTTCTTTATAACTGATTAGCAATGGCGTCGTGTCCAGATTCCTCCGCGGATAAATTCGGCTTATCATTGGCTGTCTGGGGAGCCCCTGTCTGGATAACCGGGGAATAAAAACTCCCATGCGAGGCTGGAGAGGGCAGAGAGAGAGCGAGAGACGGACAGAGACTGAGCAAGAGAGAGAGAGAGAGAGAGAGAGAGAGAGAGAGAGAGAGAGAGAGAGAGAGAGAGAGAGAGAGAGAGAGAGAGAGAGCCTTACCTGACAGCCATTGAAAAAACCGAGAATAGCGTTAGAGTTAAAGATTCCACGGTAGAAATCTGTGAAGAAAATCTGAAATAGTGGAATAAATTTATAAATCGTAGATAAAAGTTAAGTCTGTTTATTGAAGTTTATTTTGGATAAAACTAGCTGTTTCTGAAGGAAACAGCCCCGAAGAGTCGCACTTTTTAACCTGGCAAAAAGTGCACCTTTTCCAACTCTTCTTTACATCATTTAAGGCCGGAAGAGTTGCACTTTTCACTAGCTGAAAAGCGCATCTTTGCCACTCTTCGGACAGTTGCTAGTTGGGGTGGCAACACACGGTAAATCAACCCTTTATCGACCTCCCCAAGCGACACCGTCGTCGTACTGTCGGTACCTAATCGCCAATATTACGAAGGTGGCGACATTATTATCATTATTATTATTTGTAAGTTTGTTGATTTTGTTCAAACAGCATTGTTTCGCTATCTTAGGGGTACAAATCCAGACACTCCGGACCTTTTGTGCCACTTTCTGTTTGTTGCTCCAGATACGCTGCGTTTTTAATCCCCTGCATACTCCATATATATTATGCTCTCACAAAGGCTATCAGGGAGCTAAAAAAAATAAAACGAGCGTGACCACGTATATTAACAATTTCCACGTCGTACAGGACAGTGGAAACAACACAGAAGCACCAACCGCTCAGCTGGTTGAGGCCAATACTTTGAGGGACAAGATATTGCGTGAAATCGGTCCAAGAAGCAGGCGCGTTATTGTCGGAATCAGGGCAGCGACAGTCAGACCCTCGAAGTATACACTGAACTAGGTAATGTGCGCATTTTGACAAATTCTCGTTGTGCTACAATGAAGGCTATCGGCACTTAGCCAACCCAGTACTTGGTCGGGTCATGCAGGCTTTCTTGAACTGTTGCCCCCCCCCCCGCCCCCAGAGTTTGAAGTACCTGTTTTAAAACAGCATCCCACATGGTGCGCACCCAAATAGATAGACCCCCACAGCGGCCGAAAGATTTTAGGAATTACCAGACACAAATGGGCTGCACTCGAAGGGATGGAAAGTTTACTAACGTTTGCATTGTGGCTGGTTGTCACAAGGTCCACCAGCAATGTCGAAATCATGAAATTAACCCGAGTCTCTATTGCTTTAATGGACAATTTAGACACGTGGATTACCTAACTGAAGAATGACCGGGCATGCGATTTTATAGCCAATGGCTTAAAGCAAGGTTTTGGCTTAATAACATCTGGTTCCCCGCTCATCTCCGCTGACCTTCCCAAGAGTTTGAAAGCAGAAACAACGTACCAAATAGAAGTCAAAAGGCAAAAAACGCGAAATTACACTCGGTCGAGAAGTTAAAGAGGACCATAAACAGGATGTTAGCAGTCCATTAACTGGTGTTGAAAAAGACGACGGCTAGATGCTTCTTATCCAGACTGTTAACCGGAGGGGTTAAGTGTCAACGATCACGCGTATCCCGAGAATCACGCCAGCGTGACAGTGGATTCCGCAGTAAATCTCGTGAGCAAAAATTGGTTTATGGTAAATCTTGGCCTAAAAAGCGTGTACCGGCTTTTAAATCATTTCCATTACACCTGCAATTCAGCGCCTCACTTGGTTTTGGAAACTTTCACAGGATAATACAGAACGTAATTCGCATGACGAATCGCCGCGGTATTAAGCAACTATTTGCTCCATTCATATTTTTTTATCACTGCGTCTACCCCAAGAGAATGCGACCTCTTTAAGCGCCTGGGCTTCGCAATTTATTGTGAAAAATGTGTATCATCGACGTAACAACTTATTTTTCTGGGCATAAACATCGAGAGTGACGGACCTGTTCTCAATACCATAAGCGAAACTACAGGATATAATAATACACTCTAAATATGTGTGATTTCAATGAAAACCGTGTCTTCAAACGCGACCTACAGATCTTAATTGGGCTGCACCGGTAATTCATTCAGTGCTGCCTACGATACGACGCATGGCACCACTAAACAAGCCAAATCACCACACACGTACGGATCGTGCACTGCATCTTACGCTATACGCACTTGCTGATCTGTGCAAAAAACTTCAACGGTACCTCGTTTTTGTACAAAAGGCGGAGCCCAAATTTCCATTTATCACTGGTCCACTGAGAAAGCGACTCCTCGGCGCCAAAAAATTCGCATATAAACATTAAAAACTTGCGAGCGGTAAAATAAGCAATGCGGCACTCGTCACTAATTTTGATTAACACACAAAACGGTGATACGCACTGATAACATCAGAACCCTTCATGCCGTTATTTCTGGATCAATTAGTAAAACTACAGGCAGTGAATTGCTATGAGAAATACTCATTACCTGAGCATTTTACAGCGTTAAATTTGCGCTATATCTGTGTATCTAACATTATAAAATAACAGAAAACGACTTCGCTCAATTAACCAGCTCCAATTATCTTCTTGCGCGATATATGTGACATAACGAGTAAATAACGTGTGTTTTCATTGAAAACTTTTCAACCACATGACGCTTAACTCATGTCGCTTCGTTTTTCAGGAGTGGAACAGCAAGAAAATACTGTACGTTATTTTTATCATTGCTTATGGTAAATAAAAACAAGTATTTCCCAACTCGTTGTTATTCTTTAGAGACTATAGGCACTGATTTAAAACACACTCTCCTCGCACTTGCCAATATAATTCAAGTGTTGTATTTTAAATGAACAAATTTTATTTTAATGTTAAAAAACTTTGAGATATACTTTTCCAAGTATATGGTGCACTGGATATAAAATAGAGCAAGTAAGTATTTGTGAAACACAAGCAGGCCCCGACCGCCCCCGAATTCATAGGGGTATAAAGCGATGACGGACAGACGGACGGACGGACAGACGGATGGACGGACGGACACACCAAATGCTATATATGTCTCCCTTAGGGGGAGACATATAATTTTCTTAAAGCACCTTTATTAAAAATCAAAGGTTAAAGTCAACACATCCATAAAGTATCCAAAATCCCACAATATGTGGTGAAGGATGAAAGCTGTTAGGTGACCGGTACATACATGACGAGAGAAATGCCCACAGTATGTGGTGAAGGGTGAAAGCTGTTAGGTGACCGGTACATACATGGTGAGAGAAATGCCCACAGTTTGTGGTGAAGGGTGAAAGCTGTTAGCTGACCGGTACATATATCAGGAGACAAACGCCTACATTATGTAATGAAGGGTAAAAGCTGTTAGGTGACTACATACATCACTAGACAAATGCGAACAGTATGTGGTGAAGGGCGAAAGCCGTTAGATGACCGGTACATACATGGTGAGAGAAATGCCTACAGTGTGTGGTGGAGGGTGAAAGCTGTTAGGTGACCGGTACATATATCACGAGACAAACGCCTACTTTATGTAGTGAAGGGTGATAACTGTTAAATGATTACATACAGCACGAGATAAATGCCCAAAATATGTGGTGAAAGGTGAAAGCTGTTCGGTGACTACACACATCACGAGACAAATGCGCACATTTTACTGTGTCGATACTTATTGTTATTGGTATCGCTGAATTCACCGACAATAAAACAAGGTCTTTTCTCAGCATTTTTCATATTTTTTATTCAACGAACAATTTCGATGTCGTTTGCTCAAATTATAAAATATGAAAATATAAAATGTTTTATACAATTTCACTGACCATTGTGTTCCGCACCTGTTCTCACACGCACACCTTCACGCTCGCACCGTTCACACTGGCACAAGGCACCTTTCATACCCACACACTTGCGCATTCACAAGCAACGTGCATTTTCACATTTACGCGTACGCGCCACTGATTTCCGCGTCCGCATATTTCCGCATCTACAGAGGCACTGTCATTGCAACAATCTACACCTACCCTCTACTGTCACTAAATAATAAAAATGTACACGAGGTATGTACACGAGGCATGGACACGAGGCATGTACACGAGGTATGTACACGAGGCATGTACACGAGGCTTGTACACGAGGTATGTACACGAGTATTTCCAGGTATTCCTGGTGGGACAACCTTTTGCTTGCAATCGTATTGACCGAAGATGCACATCGCAGCTACGGTATTTTCAATACGTACACTGCCACGCCAATAAATAAACAAACACGTCATGAACAAACACCTCATAAACAAACACGTCATGAACAAACACGTCATGAACAAATAGCAGTTTACCGCAAAAACACACAGGGTGTATAGCTAGGTGGATAGCAGGGCAGGGGCGGGGCATTTGATTCGTTCCTCGTACCGTGGGTAAATATACAGGTTACCCCATTTCGAGCTATGAATCGAGATATATGTACAGTAGATACTAATAAAGACGGGGTTTGGGGTGGGGAAGAGGGTGCGGCTGGGGGGGGGGCAGGGGTTGGGAAAGTTGGGGGGCTGGAGTCGAAGGATTACATTCACAAATTATGAAATAACAAATCACACGTTGGTTGTAAGGCTTTGAAAAGACACTTTCTTTCTCAAAGGGGCTGAGCTCGAGTAGCCGGAGGACTGGCTGCCATGGTCAGTTCAATTCAGCGTGGGCGGCGCGGCTCCGTCAATCCACCCGTAATCCTTCGTACTTGTCGAAACACTTCCGGTGTGCGTTTGCAGTTTCATGCGACTGCTTGTTTTGAATTTCATGTTGCGCGGAACAGTGCCGCTGCTAAACTGTCTGGAGTAGAAATTTCCACCAATATTGCTATAATAATCCTCAATCTGTCCACGCATGTGGAATTTTTCATCTACGCTATGCGGCACTTTGAAGTATCGGTCAGAGATTTCTGTAGTGGCTTCGTAGTTTTCTTTTCCCTCGCCGTCGAGCCAGCCGTAGTCATGCATTCACTGTCGCATAAAAGCCTAGATATGCCATCACTGCCTGCATACAGGCCTAGAATGCCCTCACTTCCTACGTACAGACCGATACATGCCCCACTGCTGCATTCAGACCGACACATGCCTTCACTGTGTGCCAAAATGCCAATCAATTGCCCTACACATAGGCAGATACATTCCGTCACTTCCTGTATACATATAGACACATGCCCTCACTGCCTGCTTATTGGCGGAGACATGCTTCCACTGTCTGTATCCAGGGCAACACATGATTTTATTGTCCGGTTGAGCGACTGTGAAGACTGCATTGGGATTTCCTTACTGAAGGAACAAATGGAAAAAAATAGAAGAATGAAGCAATAACAAAAGCACAGGCAACATCCACAGCTACGTAGTTTACGGTTGTCCTCTCCATCGCTCCAACTATTCTGCAACAGGCCGAGATATAAGTCACTGAGGTGTTTAGTCGACGTCAAATTGTAAGTTATGAATTGTGAGAAGACGTGACAGACTGTTCAAAGACTCTGATCGCACATATACAGGTTATGATACAGTCACATTGTGACTGGGTAAGTTGATTTGCTTTGTGTTATAATTTCAGCTTCTTTTCCTTGTTGTCGATTTTGAACAGCTCACTTGGCGTGACGATTAATCCGAAGTCCGTCAAAACCCAAGCACTCCGATGTCCCACTAGTCCGACAGTTCGAGACTCTGAAACACGTTTCTCGGGCGTATTTTCCAAGACTAACAAAGATATGGGAAGTAAATCAATAAAACTGTAATGATGGTTGCTCCGCGTGAGAAAATACTGCTTTATTATTGCAGAAAGTATTTCGGTTTTGTTTGATCACACAAGGTAAGGAATCCGCCCCTCCAATTACTTGGGGGTGGTGGGCAGGAGGAAAAGCGGCAACAGCTCAGGACTACCCTTATTGTGAAGCAATAGGACTCTTTTTCCAGTGAATGAGAAAACTGAAGTTAAAACAATGCTTTTTTAAACTTCAAGATGAATCACGCAAAAGTCCACAGACAACCAATACATGCCCACTGTCTGCAAACAGACCTATGCATGCCCCGACTGCACGCATACAGGCCAATAATGTCCCACCGTCTGCATACTGGCCAATACATGCCCTCACCGCCTTCACATAGCCTGATGTGTGTCCCACTGCCCACACACAGATCTATAATTGCCTCCATAGCCTCCATAGAGGCCTACACATGAGCTCACTGCCTGTACACAGACCGATACAGTCCCACTGCGTACATGCAGGCCTACACATGCACTCACTGTGGCATAAAAGCCTAGATATGCCATCACTGCCTGCATACAGGCCTAGAATGCCCTCACTTCCTACGTACAGGCCGATACATGCCCCACTGCTGCATTCAGACCGACACATGCCTTCACTGTGTGCCAACATGCCAATCAATTGCCCTACACATAGGCAGATACATTCCGTCACTGCCTGTATACAGATCGACACATGCCCTCATTTGCTGCTTATTGGCGGAGACATGCTTCCACTGTCTGTATCCAGGGCAATACATGATTTTATTGTCCGGTTGAGCGACTGTGAAGACTGCATTGGGATTTCCTTACTGAAGGAACAAATGAAAAAAATAGAAGAAGAATGAAGCAATAACAAAAGCACAGGCAGCATCCACAGCTATGTAGTTTACGGCTGTCCTCTTCATCGCTCCAACTATTCTGGAAGAGGCTGAGATATAAGTCACTGAGGTGTTTAGTCGACGTCAGTAGTATGAAAATGGCGGTTTTGGACCAGGAAGTGACGTCATACTGTCTTGACCGGAAGTGACGTCATAGGTGTGGTCATGGCAACGAAGTGTTGTGATGGCAACGCAGTGGTGTAGTCATGGAAACGAAGCGTAGCCAAGCATAGCCAAGCCTAGCCATGGTAACATAGCCAAAGTGAGGACCTCCCCCCCTAGCCGGCAGTCGGGACCCCCCCCCCTCCCTAGCCGGCAGTCGGGACAGACCCTATGGTAAAAAGTTTGGACCGGCAGTCGGGACAGACCCTATGGTAAAAAGTGTGGAACCCCCCCCCCCCCGGTGGTGAGCAACATTCTATCACGTCAGCAAAAATTACACACCACCATTTGATCACATCAGAGGGGTATATAAGGGCTGGGCACCCAGCAACAACAGTGACAACTATATCGGTAAGTGGAACTCATTGAAAGTTTGTAAACAAAAAGTGGAAAAAGTGTGATAACTTTCGTTATAGTTGGTCGATTTGCATGAAAATTTCACTGTTTGATTCAGTGTTGTATGCATATTTACCGCCATTTTAACTTTGTAACAACTTATATAACTTTCATTATAGTTGACCGATTTACATGGAAATTTCACTGTTTGATGCAGTTTTATATCTAGTTCTTGCTATAAAGTGATCATGAGCTAGTTGCGCAGGTGGCTGTATTTTTACCGCCATTTTAACTTAAAAATGTGATAACTTTCATTATAGTTGACGGATTTACATGAAAATTTCGCCATTGGATTACAGTGCTTCTTCGCGGATGAATACCATTTGAGTTAACACATCATTTAGCGGATGAATACCATTTGACTTCACGCTAGATGTCTCTGCTATGCAGCTGTAAGTGAGACATTCAAGCAACTATCTGCTGAGTCAACAATTTTTAAACACGTTTGAAAAGTTACACACTATATTTTGATTACATGTAAGTAGCATAAAAGCATGAGTGAAACATGCCAATCAGTGACAAATTCTGCTGAGTCAGCAATTTTAACAATTTTTACACACCATATTTTGATTACATCAAAGTGGTATAAATTCTGCTGAGTCAGCAATTTTAACAATTTTTTACACACCATATTTTGATTACATCAAAGTGGTATAAATTCTGCTGAGTTAACACATCATCGAAGTGGTATAAAAGGAAGAGTGAAACGTGTATTTTTACCCATTTCAGTTCTAGCAACAGCAACAGCAACAACGATGGCGACAGTCTACTGTCATGAATGCGATGTGACATTTCCATCTCTGGAATTGTTAGTAGCACAACCAGCTAGGTTGAAACGTGCTCGTGAAGAGCTTGGTGAGCAGATTGAAGCTAAGAGACAAAAGACGGTGCGAGATGGCATTATCAGACCTGATCCAGTCCTCTGCTGTGAATGCATTAAGATATTTGCATCTATGGATGCCTTTGACACACATGTATGCATGATGGAAGAACCAAAGAGAGTACAAGTAGGCAGAGGCAGAAGAGTGAGTCTTGGTGGAAACGCACAGGAAAGACGGTTTGAGCCTGAAGATGGATCGGATTTACTACTTGAAATGCGACAACAAGAAAACCGGATCAAGAGACATGCATGAAATGGTGTATTGTCGTACATGCACGCTTCAAGAAACTGACGGCGAAGGCTGAAGGTGTTATGGTAGAACAAGTGGATAATGCCTTTATCAGCAGTCCGACATATACAGCATACAATCCAGCAGATATTAAGCAGGACTTGCCAGAAGCCTATAAAGAATTGTTTACCAGGTTTGATGAACATGAGCGACAAGGTTCTGGCTGGGTGTTGGATAACATACTGTATATTGAAGTACATACAGCTACGTCAGCGCCTCTGGAAGCAAGTAGTTTTATCCCACTACCGAAGAAAGTAAAGAATACATTAGGTGTATTAAACATTCAAAATGATGACAACAAATGCTTCTTATGGTCTGTATTGGCTCATCTTCACCCTCATGAGAACAACTCACATCGCGTGAATCATTACACGCCATTTGAGAACGAATTCAAGGTGGAAGGCATGACATTTCCAACACCGATTACGGACATTCCAAAGTTTGAAAAGGAGAATGATGTATCTATCAACGTGTTTGGATATGAACATGATGTAGTTGTTCCCATACAACTGAGTCGAAACACCAGCGCCAGAGAAATCAACTTACTTTTGATTAGCAATGACAAGACAAGGCATTACTGCCTCATCAAGAATTTCAGCAGGCTTATGGCTTATCGATCAAAACATCGGCATGCAGCATTTTATTGTTTCAACTGTCTTCACGGGTTTATACGACAAGATCTTTTAGACAAGCATCGTGAAGTGTGTGGCAAGCATGGAGCGCAACGTTTATCATTCCCCAAGGAACCCTTCATCAAGTTCAAGAATGTAGCCAAACAACAGCGAGCGCCGTTTGTCATTATGCAGACTTTGAATGTTTCACGAAAAAGCATGAAGGAGACAAGTATCAGCATCATCGTCCAAACAGCTTTGCCTATGTGGTTGTGAGCCAGTATGATACACGTGCCCCAGTGGTGTATCGAGGAGATAATGCCGTGAAAGTCTTTTTAGACCATATGGTGAATGAGCGTGGTCGTATTGTGCATGGTTTACAACAGAAAAAGAAAATGGTCATGACTCGTGAAGATGAAGAGCATTATAAGAACGCTGTTGATTGCTACATTTGTCATGAGCCTCTAAGAGTAGATCATGTGAGAGATCATGACCACATCAATGGTAAATACCGCGGAGCTGCACAAAGTGAATGCAATTTACAATTCCGATTTCGAAAGGATAAGCAGGATGTGAAAGATTCTTTTATCATTCCTGTCTTTTTCCACAATTTACGAGGCTATGACAGTCATTTGATCATGGAAGAAATTGGAAAGTTCAAAAACGAAACCATTACAGTCATTCCCAACACCGTTGAGAAATATATTGCATTCACCATGAGCAATCTGAAATTTACAGACAGTTATCAGTTCATGAGTACTTCTCTACAGAAGTTGGTATCCAACCTGACGGCAGAAGGGAAAGATAACTTTTATAACATGACGTCACACATTCATGATAGCAACCAACAAGATTTACTGTTGAGAAAGGGAGTGTACCCTTATGATTACGTGGATGAACCATCCAAGTTTGCTGAAACACAACTGCCGTCCAAGGATAAGTTTTACAGTCTGCTCAGTGAAGAAGACATTAGCGATGAGGATTATGCGTATGCGCAGAAGGTGTGGGGGACATTCCACTGTACTACATTTGGCGAATACCATGACCTATACCTCAAATCAGATGTGTTGCTGCTGGCTGACGTGTTTGAAAACTTTCGTCAAGTATGTCTCAACACGTATGAATTAGATCCTGCTCACTACTATACAGCGCCAGGACTGTCGTGGGATGCCATGTTGAAAGCGACAAAGGTGAAATTGGAATTGATCAACAACATTGACATGTATCAAATGGTTGAACAAGGTCTACGTGGAGGAATATCTGTCATCACACACAAATATGCGAAAGCAAATAACCCCTACGTAGCAGATTACGATCCCTTGAAACCAACCAACTGCTTGGTGTACCTGGATGCAAACAACTTGTACGGCTGGGCCATGTCGCAAAGCATGCCGGAAAGTGGATTTATGTGGGTGAGTGAGCCAGAATCCATTGACTTTATGGATGTGGATGAAGATGACGAGATTGGATACATTTTAGAGGTGGATTTGGACTACCCATATTCAATCCATGATCATCATAATCACTATCCAGTGGCTCCAGAACGGAAATGTGTTAAGGTGGGAGAATTGTCAAAACAATGTCAGAAGCTACGGAAAGATCTGAACATGAAAGGCAAACCTAGTGAAAAGCTCATTCCCAACTTGTGTGACAAGAAGAAATATGTGCTTCATTATAGACATTTACAGCAATATGTCTCACTGGGATTGAAAGTCACTAAGGTGCATCGTGCCATCATGTTTGCACAGAGCAAATGGTTGGCAAAATACATCTCCTTGAACACGGAAAAGAGAAAGTTGGCCAAGAACCCGTTTGAGAAAGACTTTTTCAAATTGATGAACAACTCTGTGTTTGGCAAAACCATGGAAAATGTGAGAAAGCGCATCAATGTGGAACTTGTTCACCAGGAAAAGCGGTTCAAGAAACTTGTAGCCAAACCTTTCTTACACAAATGTACAATTTTCAACGAAGATTTGACCGCGGTACATTTACGCAAAGTGGATCTGCTTCTGGATAAACCCATTCAAGCCTGCTTCACCATTCTTGACCTCAGCAAAGTGCTCATGTTCCACTTTCATTACAACTACATCATGACCAAGTATCCCGACGCCAAACTCTTGTTCAGCGACACCGACAGTCTATGTTATGACATAGAAACGGACGATATCTACAAGGATATGCAGGAAGATGCGGACTTGTTCGACACAAGTGACTATCCGTCAGATCATTTCCTGCATCCCAACATGAACAAGAAAGTGCTTGGGAAAATGAAGAATGAGACGAGATCCCCACTGAAGAGTTTGTTGGACTTCGACCGAAAATGTATAGTATGATGTATGGTGGGAAAGAAAAACGTACGGCTAAAGGCATCACTCGAGCGTGTCAAAGACGTATGAAACATAAGCAGTATAGAGACAGTTTGTTCAACCAAACGCAAACGATGGCTATAGGACACATCATTCGAAGTCATGACCACCAGATTTTCTCGTAGAAGTTGAGGAAAGTGGCTCTCTCCCCCTATGACGACAAGCGATATGTGCTGAATGAAGGCTATTCCACTTTGGCACATGGACATTACAGTATATAAGGGGGAGACACTTCAACTTTAGAGTAAGTTGAGGTGTGAACGTTGAAGCGTAAACATGAAAAGATCTGCAACGGATATTGATACTCTTGCTGATACAGTAAAAGACATGAATGTGAAAAATCCCACCACTACCATCAAGAAATTAAAAGTGGAGACGGCACCAACACCACAGTCGTGGGATGGAATGCTTTCTCTAGGAAATGGAAAGTATATCAAGATTATGAAACAAAGCAATGAAGGTGTGGTAAACATTCGCAAATACCTCAGAGATGAGGGGACTGGAAAAAACCGTCCGACGAAAAAGGGTATCTTGCTGACAATACCTGAATAGAAAATGCTGAAGAAGCAGGTGAAAGAAGTGGATAAAAGGCTTCGCAGACAAGAAGACAGCGCATAACAAGGTAAAATCATAAATGCACTCATGTTGAACGGTGGTGCTTACCTTACTGTAAATGATAGGAATGAAGTGATGATAGGTTCTCGGATAAGTTATCATCGGTTTAAACCTGAAGTTTGGAAAGACTTTAAAAACATACCGCTTGAACCTGGGTTTGAACGCAGACTTGAAAATAAAGTGGACGTGTTTGTGACTGAACATGATTCTAACATACGTGTGACATTCTGGAGAAATCTTTTACAGGATTATCCAGAGGATTATAAGGGAGTTGTGCCAGATACTCCATATACAGATTTGATCCACTTTGATATCAAGAACTGGCGCGCAGTCTTACAATTCCTAGAAGCTATACAACATCCACTGTTCAACATCATCCGAGTATAAATATTTTACACAGACGAGATGGAAGACTATTTGTTGGATTATGAACCCATTACATATGGATTCTCATATATGAGAAACTTATGTGATGATATTGTGCTACGACATTTTGGAAAGTTTATCATGCTATCGCTTGACGAACAATCCGTGTTGAAGTATCATCTAGACAAGTTGAGAATACCCGGCTTTCTGCTTCACCTTTCAAATGATATAGAAGTGCGTGTGATTCAGAACTGTCTAGACGTGTTTGTACAATTTCGCCAACATGACGAGCTTACAGAACACCACGACATCATCACCCTCAGCACAGTGGAATGGAACGCGCTGTTGCAAGCATTGGATTGGGAAGACCCTTGTGCTTGAATTCAAAGAGCATGGAATACAACTTATGCGGGGTACCAAATTCATTGAGCTGACACAGCCTATGCGGCTGATGGACTTAGAAGAAGGATATGAATTGAAACTGTCTGAACATGTCACTGTTAAAGTGATAAAGTTTTGCAATGTGCGTTATGTGAGCTTTCATAGCATTTACAAATACGGGTATAATGTCTATGATACCTATATCAATTTAGATTCTGATGAATGGCATTCATTGATGAATGTATTGAAAAATGAATGTGTTTGTAAATAGTGTTTGTAAATAGTGTAAATAGACTTTGTTAATTAAGAGTTTGTAAATAGTGTGAATAGAATTTGTTAATAGTGTTTGTAGTTAAGAATTTGTAAATAGTGTAAATAGACTTTGTTAATTAAGAGTTTGTAAATAGACTTTGTTAATTAAGAGTTTGTAAAGTGTTTGTAGTTAAGAATTTGTAAATAGTGTAAATAGAATTTGTAAAAAGGGAAATAGCGTTTGTAGTTAAGAATTTGTAAATAGTGTAAATAGAGTTTGTAGTTAAGAATTTGTACATAAAAGTTTGTAAATAGTGTATAGAGAGTTTGTAAATAAACGTATGTACAACACAATAAACAAGACTGTTTGAAACTTGGTTTGTTTTATTTAACAAACTTGAACAACAACAACTTAACTAATATAACAACAACTTAACTACAACTTAACTACAACATTAATAAAACAATGGTTTATAATGTCTATATACAAAATCCTTGACAATAAAATCACCATCCTTTCTTTTTAATACATTCACAATATCAAACATACTCTGACCTCGAGCTCTATGCAATATATAATATACACAATAAAAACCACATGATGATGATATTGGCGTTTGTAATGATATGGAATTATACATATAGCCATTTCTTAAAAACATTTCTAAACGATCATCTAGAGATAAAAGTCCATCAGAGTCAAAATATTCCACAGGGTCTCTATCATAATACACTGCCACCCAATGTTCTCCTGGTTCATCTTGATCATCTGTGTTGATGACATAGGCACCGCGTTGTAAAGATGGTAACTGGTCCATGGCAAACACGCCTTGAAACAAGTCTTTGGTCATGACATCATGACTCAATATGGCATCAATCTGCTTCGTGTTCATGACTGGTAGTCGAATTGGATGCTGCGATTTGCACTTATTTCAATAATGTTGTCAAATTCAGCATAGACAATGACTTGATTGTATGTTGTAAAGCCCTAGCAAAATTCATTTCTAGCCGCAAATTTCTATGCTTGATCAGGGGAAAATTATCATCGCCATCATAATCAGGTGTTAAGTCAAACGAAAATAAAGCATAACCTCTAGGCCAATCTTCTTTTATAATGGAATTTTTCTCACCATTCAATCGATCAAACGATTCTAAAGCGTTTCAAAAGCGTCCAGGTATTTGTTCTGTGTAATGTCAAGCTTGAGAGGTTGGGATAGAACTGGTTCACCATCCGTGTACAATTGCATATAGTCCAGATCAAAATGTTTGAAATCATATGGATTCCTCAATACTGATCCACCAAAGGCTTCATTATGAACCAGACCACCATGACTCTTTCAGCAAAGTTGGCTTTGGTTTCATTCTTTGTGGTATAAGCATGAATTCCCTCTTTCTTCAAAAATACTTTTACCCATCTGTTTTTAAATTCTGTTCCTTTATCTGACCTTAGAGTTCGCGGTCTTCATCGTGTGTCATGAAAAAGCTTTTGGAAAGCTTGCATGACGCTAGTATGTGATTTATTAGGTATTGGCTGTACCCACACATATTTGGAAAACACATCAATGACAATGAGTAAATAGCGTATGTCATCATGATAGGGAGCTATTTTTCCCATATCAGCCAAATCAATATCCCACATATCATCAATACCACGTATAATGACACGTTGTCTTTTGAACCTGTATTTTACAGGTTGTAGTAAACTGAAAGTATCTTGATCCTGCAGCCATTTCTTCACTTGTGAATGTCTGACTGGTTGATTATGTTTTCTTAAGATGTGATACAGTTTGTAAGGACCAGCAAATGCTCCAGGCTGCCCAGGTTTGAAGTAAATATTGGTCAAGTAGTCTTTCCACGTCGACATGATGAATGAAAAAACACTTTTCAACAGAACACTTTTATTTATAACTCAACCAACACAATTTTACTAACATCGCTTTACTAACATATATTTCAAATCAAGTATGGATACAATGGTATGAATAACTGGAGACCATTGGTCTTCAATGAACACTAGCCAACTACTGAGTTCATCCAATGTAATAGTATCTACACCATATTTCTCACAACGTTGATTTGCATTCTCTAACACTTTATCTAAATGAATGTAATATTTAGCTGCATTCCAATATGTATAAACACATGCAGCATGACAAGTATGTTCTTGGCACTCTTCATGTTGACAAGCAGGACAGACTAAATATGCAAACTTTTTTACAGCTAATAATATTTCTTCACAATAAGCTTTTTGCACAATATATTGTCTCAATGTCATGTCTGCCATAATGCAGTCTGTTGCTCCGGCAATGCAGCACAAGTCTGTCAAGTTCAGCAAATTTTTTCCAGTTGTTGTTCACTTAACACACTTCAAATTTACATGTCCACACGTCTGCACGTCAAGTCTCACACAACATTTCGAAAAACTTTCCCATAATATTCTGACCAGGATATGAAGGAGATGACACATGTTTTACACCAGCTCCCCACCAATGATCATACGTTGCTTCAACTAAAGTTTTGTCTTTACATTCTTTTAACTTGTTGTGAAACAATACACACTGATTCAATTTGACATGTAAAACACTTGCATTTTACTTCTCTTTACTGTATGCCATAAAGGACATGGCTTTATCACTTAAGCAATACGTTTCGCTTCATATCCATTTCTACATGAAGCCATGGCTGAAGCAATATCTTGGCGGTGATGAAAAACTGCTTTCTCATATTGATACAACGCTTCACTCGAGTTGAACACATGTCCATACTTTTCAAGTCGTGTTGGAAACATATTTGAAAGAACGCCCTTGTGACCGCTGAATAGCACAAGATTCTCCATGTTGACTTTGTTTCTGTTGCTTATTCTGACATGTCGGTTTCTTCCTGTTATAAAATATCTTTTAATATATTTGCTGCCTCTTCTATCATATTCTTTCTTTGTTTACGTTAAAACCACTCACACAAAACTAGATTTGTTAGTAAGAAAAACATTGTTATCAACTCGCATAAGATTCACTATGTTACCACAAAGATGTTTAAAAGGTTCTCTTACCTGATAAAGCTGGGCGGTTTCCTCTTCTTCTTGTAGTCCACAACAATCTCTCAAATGATCAACTACGGTGAAATATACTTCTACATCAGTACGAGCAGAATAAAGCGCAGAATCAAAGTCAAAGTCAGGATCTTCTTCTATTCCAATTTTATGACATTCTCCAAGAAATCTTGAATGCAGTTCAATCACATCAAGACTATGATGTACAATATCCCAAAAAGCGTCTAAATGATAAAGTTGATAGTCTGGAGCGCCAAAGCTAGCAAGTTTAACAATCATCAAGTCAATATATGCATTTTTAAAACATGCGTCCATCTTGTTTCAGTGTCACTTTTACTTTGCTTCACAGACTTTAAGTACTGCACACTTGCCGCAGAAGTTGTTTGATTCACACAACTTGCAATTATACTTGTGGCAGTGGCAATGATAATCCTCCACATATCCACAAGCACCACAATAGTCGCAGGTAAGTCCAAGTTGATTTTGTACGTTCATATTCTCAAACTGAACTTCAGCCAGCCTTTTCTTGGATAGCTTTGACACCTTCATCCGACCATTCTTTTGCAGCTTGATGACAGTTTTCTTGTCATGACATTCCTCACATGGTGATAGGGCTGAGTTGATGTTGTCCATCTCCTGAAGCAGTGTCTCCCATTCACCATCATTCATGTTGATGTAATGCGTGTATTCTTTCCCTTCAAACCGTGATGTGCGCACAAAACTCACATAATGCATATCCAAGTATGAAATGACTTCAAGCCACTTCGTTTGTGTTAAGTATAGTTTGAAGCCAATGTCGCACACAATCTTCCACAAAGATGGTGAATAAGCACACCATCTCTTTCCACGTGTGATGCGTAGAAATGGTCCATATTCTCCATGCTCCACAGTAATGGTTAAGTTGGCACTAATTTTAAAGCTGCTTGTCTTGTTCTCCATGGCTGCACAATGTACTGATGACTTTGAGTCCACTCCCTTTTATACCCAACTATCTGCTGAGTCAGTCCACTCCCTCCAACTGTCTGCTGAGAAATGACTTCACTCCACTCTGCTGAGTTAGTCCACTCCCTTCAACTGTCTGCTGAGAAATGATGACTTCACTCCACTCTGCTAAATCCACTCCTTTTTATACCCAACTATCTGCTGAGTCAGCTCCCTTTTCAAAGAACTTGCAAACTTTTGAATTCACTTCAACTCGCCCATGGTTGAACCGAACAACGTCTAATACATTATTTGGAACATCATCATCATAATGTAGAATAATTCTAGTAGCTACAGCTAACATGAGGTCAGTTGCCCAAATTGTATTCGCGTTGATAAATGCTAAATCAATGTCATAAGTTGATAGTAAATGCAGTTCTTCACATTCATGTAGAAACGAGCGGATGAAACGATCTCTTGGAATAGCCTTTCCAACAGCTTCCCAATGCAGATGTAAATTCTTCACTTGCAACATCCAATCCTATTCAAAAGCAGGAAGCTTTGAAAACACAGTCAATATAGTTCACTTTGAAGACGTCATCCATAGTCATACATCTGTCAAGAAGTAATGTCGACATTGTGAAGTATTTATACCACTTCCATATAATCAAATTATGATGTGTAACTTGTTCAAAATTTGCTATAGTGGCTGAGTCAACAGAATGTATCACTGCTTTATATCCATGTCTCACGAAATCATCGTGTACAGGTCAAACGCTTTATGAAATTCCTCTAACATATGCTTGCAGCCAATGACTGTACAACTCCTTACATGTAGGTTTTCATGAGATGTTTGTAAAATCGCGGAGTCATCTCATTGAAACCATCGAGAAAGGTTGTTGGTAAACCGTTTGTTAGAGATTGTGTCATGACAATCACTAAAAAGTCTCTTCGTTCGCGACTACCTACTATCCATTTGAAGACCATTGGCAAGGTGAAATGTCCTTTTTCATAGCGGTAAGCCATCATATCATACACTTGAATACCTTCTTCAAGGTATTTGAAACCTTGTAGTATAACCTTTGCACATTTAAAATCACGATTCTCATCAACACACTTTGGCACTGGTAGACATAAAGTCTTAAAATGTTCCTCATAAAGACTTTTAATAAGTTGAACGAAACGTCGAGTCATGGCTTCGGAGAGCTTTGGCTCTGACGCTGGAACATGTTCTATGTTTCCTTCTAACATGTAGATGAGTTGAATAACGGTATTCACTTCTTCCGTTAGGTACATGTACGTATGTTGGTTGAAAAAACCTTCACATAAACACCCTAAAATGTTGCAATCGATGAGAGGAAGCCCTGCTTGAAAGTTTCGTTTCAACAACGTCACATCTTCCTCAGTAACAGGTATGGTCTTACTCGATTCAATTTCAGATTTCAGATGAATGTCTTCGTCATCGCTTGACATGTCCACTTCATCATCACTCACTTCATCATTACTCACTTCATATTCCTTATAATGCTTTAGATGTTCTTTTAACATTACGCTCAGTTGTGAGTTGTTACCATGGACAAGTTTATTCGCAACCCAAAACGGGTAATCAGGTCCATCAGGGTCTGGCATTCCTTCCTCCATTCCAGGTGACGCTTACTCCTGAGGTATTCCTTGCTCCATTTCAGCGACATCTGACGGAGCATTTAACGCTTGCTCCACTGCAGCGACATCTGATGGAGCATTTAACGCTTCCTCCTGAGGTATTCCTTGCTCCACTGCAGTGTCGTCTAAAGTTTCCTCCAAGGCTTTTTCAGCGTTTACCAGGAACGCATCAATATCCTCCCACGGTAATAATGTTTCATCAAACGTAACTGTTTCCGACAGGTCATCCATGTCTGTGTTGTCCATGTTGTCCATGTTCCTCCTGAGGTATTCCTTGCTCCACTTACCGATATGACTGTCACTGTTGTTGCTGAGTGCTCATCCCTTATATACCACTCTGATGACCAGACTGCCGCCTGGGGGGGGGGGGGGGGGTCCACACTTGTTACCATAGGGTCTGTCCCGACTGCCGCCTGGGGGGTCCACACTTTTTACCATAGGGTCTGTCCCGACTGCCGCCTGGGGGGGGGGCGGTCCGTCCCGACTGCCGCATGGGGGGAGGTCCACACTTTTTACTATAGGGTCTGTCCCGACTGCCGCCTAGGGGGGGGGGGGGGTCCCGACCGCCGCCTAGGGGGGAGGGGGAGGAGGTCCTCACTTTGGCTATGTTACCATGCCTAGGCTTGGCTATGCTTGGCTACGCTCCGTTTCCATGACTACACCACTGCGTTGCCATCACAACACTTCGTTGCCATGACTACACCTATGACGTCACTTCCGATCCAGACAGTATGACGTCACTTCCTGGTCCAAAACCGCCATTTTCATACTATTGACGTCGAATTGTAAGTTATGAATTGTGAGAAGACGTGACAGACTGTTCAAAGACTCTGATCGCACATATACAGGTTATGATACAGTCACATTGTGACTGGTTCAGTTGATTTGCTTTGTGTTATAATTTCAGCTTCTTTCCTTGTTGTCGATTTTGAACAGCTCACTTGGGGTGCCGAAGAATCCGAAGTCCGTCAAAACCCAAGCACTCCGATGTCCCACTAGTCCGACAGTTCGAAATTCTGAAACACTTTTCTCGGGTGTATTTTCCAAGACTAACAAAGATATGGGAAGTAAATCAATAAAAAATTTAATGATGGTAGCTCCGCGTGAGAAAATACTGCTTTATTATTGCAGAAAGTATTTCGATTTTGTTTGATCACACAAGGTAAGGAATCCGCCCCTCCAATTACTTGGGGGTGGTGTGCAGGAGGGAAAACGGCAACACGTCAGGACTACCCTTATTGTGAAGCAATAGGACTCTTTTCCAGTGAATGAGAAAACTGAAGTTAAAACAATGCTTTTTAAAACCTCAAGATGAATCACGCAAAAGTCCGCAGACCACCAATACATGCCCCACTGTCTGCATACAGACCTATGCATGCCCCGACTGCACGCATAAAGGCCAATACATGTCCCACCGTCTGCACACTGGCCAATACATGCCCTCACCGACTAAGTAAGCCTGATTTGTGTCCCACTGCCCACACACAGATCTATAATTGCCTCCATAGCCTCCATAGAGGCCTACACATGAGCTCCCTGCATGTACACAGACCGATACAGCCCCACTGCGTACATGCAGCCGTACACATGCACTCACTGTCGCCTACAAGCCTAGATATGCCATCACTGCCGGCATACAGGCCTAGAATGCCCTCACTTCCTACGTACAGATCGATACATGCCCCACTGCTGCATTCAGACCGACACATGCCTTCACTGTTTGCCAAAATGCCAATCCATTGCCCTACACATAGGCAGATACATTCCGTCACTGCCTGTATACAGATCGACACATGCCCTCACTGCCTGCTTATTGGCGGAGACATGCTTCCACTGTCTGTATCCAGGTCAATACATGATTTTATTGTCCGGTTGAGCGACTGTGAAGACTGCATTTGGATTTCCTTACTGAAGGAACAAATGGAAAAAAATAGAAGAAGAATGAAGAATAACAAAAGCACAGGCAGCATCCACAGCTATGTAGTTTACGGCTGTCCTCTTCATCGCTGCAACTATTCTGGAAGAGGCCGAGATATAAGTCACTGAGAGGTTTAGTCGACGTCAAATTGTAAGTTATGAATTGTGAGAAGACGTGACAGACTGTTCAAAGACTCTGATCGCACATATACAGGTTATGATACAGTCACATTGTGACTGGGTAAGTTGATTTGCTTTGTGTTATAATTGCAGCTTCTTTCCTTGTTGTCGATTTTGAACAGCTCACTTGGGGTGCCGAAGAATCCGAAGTCCGTCAAAACCCAAGCACTCCGATGTCCCACTAGTCCGACAGTTCGAAACTCTGAAACACGTTTCTCGGGCGTATTTTCCAAGACTAGCAAAGATATGGGAAGTAAATCAATAAAAATTCAATGATGGTTGCTCCGCGTGAGAAAATACTGCTTTATTATTGCAGAAAGTATTTCGATTTTGTTTGATCACACAAGGTAAGGAATCCGCACTTCCAATTACTTGGGGGGTGGTGGGCAGGAGGAAAAGCGGCAACACGTCAGGACTACTTTTATTGTGAAGCAATAGGACTCTTTTCCAGTGAATGAGAAAACTGAAGTTAAAACAATGCTTTTTAAAACTTCAAGATGAATCACGCAAAAGTCCACAGACAACCAATACATGCCCCACTGTCTGCATACAGACCGATGCATGCCCCGACTGCACGCATACAGGCCAATGCATGTCCCACCGTCTGCATACTGGCCAATACATGCCCTCACCGCCTTCTCATAGCCTGATGTGTGTCCCACTGCCCACACACAGATCTATAATTGCCTCCATAGCATCCATAGAGGCCTACACATGGTCTCACTGCCTGTACACAGACCGATACAGCCACACTGCGTACATGCAGGCCTACACATGCACTCACTGTCGCATACAAGCCTAGATATGCCATCACTGCCTGCATACTGGCCTAGAATGCCCTCACTTCCTTCGTACAGACCGATACATGCTCCACTGCTGCATTCAGACCGACACATGCCTTCACTGTTTGCCAAAATGTCAATCCATTGCCCTACACATAGGCAGATACATTCCGTCACTGCCTGTATACAGATCGACACATGCCCTCATTGCCTGCTTATTGGCGGAGACATGCTTCCACTTTCTCTATCCAGGGCAATACATGGTTTTAATGTCCGGTTGAGCGGCTGTGAAGACTGCATTGGGATTTCCTTACTGAAGGAACAAATGGAAAAAAATAGAAGAAGAATGAAGCAATAACAAAAGCACAGGCAATAGCCAGAGCTACGTAGTTAACGGTTGTCCTCTCCATTGCTCCAACTATTCTGGAAGAGGCCGAGATATAAGTCACTGAGGTGTTTAGTCGACGTCAAATTGTAAGTTATGAATTGTGAGAAGACGTGACAGACTGTTCAAAGACTCTGATCGCACATATACAGGTTATGATACAGTCACATTGTGACTGGGTAAGTTGATTTGCTTTGTGTTATAATTGCAGCTTCTTTCCTTGTTGTCGATTTTGAACAGCTCACTTGGGGTGCCGAAGAATCCGAAGTCCGTCAAAACCCAAGCACTCCGATGTCCCACTAGTCCGACAGTTCGAAACTCTGAAACACGTTTCTCGGGCGTATTTTCCAAGACTAACAAAGATATGGGAAGTAAATCAATAAAAAATTTAATGATGGTTGCTCCGCGTGAGAAAATACTGCTTTATTATTGCAGAAAGTATTTCGATTTTGTTTGATCACACAAGGTAAGGAATTCGCCCCCCCCCAATTACTTGGGGGTGGTGGGCAGGAGGAAAAGCGGCAACACCTCAGGACTGACCTTATTGTGAAGCAATAGGACTCTTTTCCAGTGAATGAGAAAACTGAAGTTAAAACAATGCTTTTTTAAACTTCAAGATGAATCACGCAAAAGTCCACAGACAACCAATACATGCCCCACTGTCTGTACACAGACCGATACAGTACCACTGCGAACATGCAGCCCTACACATGCACTCACTGTCGCATTCAAGCCTAGATATGCCATCACTGCCTGCATACAGGCCTAGAATGCCCTCACTTCCTACGTACAGACCGATACATGCTTCACTGCTGCATTCAGACCGACACATGCCTTCACTGTGTGCCAAAATGTAAATCCATTGCCCTACACATAGGCAGATACATTCCGTCACTGCCTGTATACAGATCGACACATGCCCTCATTGCCTGCTTATTGGCGGAGACATACTTCCACTTTCTCTATCCAGGGCAATACATGGTTTTAATGTCCGGTTGAGCGGCTGTGAAGACTGCATTGGGATTTCCTTACTGAAGGAACAAATGGAAAAAAATAGAAGAAGAATGAAGCAATAACAAAAGCACAGGCAATACCCAGAGCTACGTAGTTAACGGTTGTCCTCTCCATCGCTCCAACTATTCTGGAAGAGGCCGAGATATAAGTCACTGAGGTGTTTAGTCGACATCGAATTGTAAGTTATGAATTGTGAGAAGACGTGACAGACTGTTCAAAGACTCTGATCGCACATATACAGGTTATGATACAGTCACATTGTGACTGGGTAAGTTGATTTGCTTTGTGTTATAATTTCAGCTTCTTTCCTTGTTGTCGATTTTGAACAGCTCACTTGGGGTGCCGAAGAATCCGAAGTCCGTCAAAACCCAAGCACTCCGATGTCCCACTCGTCAGACAGTTCAAAACTCTGAAACACGTTTCTCGGGCGTATTTTCCAAGACTAACAAAGATATGGGAAGTAAATCAATAAAAAATTTAATGATGGTTGCTCCGCGTGAGAAAATACTGCTTTATTATTGCAGAAAGTATTTCGATTTTGTTTGATCACACAAGGTAAGGAATTCGCCCCTCCAATTACTTATGGGGGTGGGCAGGAGGAAAAGCGGCAACACGTCAGGACTGACCTTATTGTGAAGCAATAGGACTCTTTTCCAGTGAATGAGAAAACTGAAGTTAAAACAATGCTTTTTTAAACCTCAAGATGAATCACGCAAAAGTCCACAGACAACCAATACATGCCCCACTGTCTGAATACAGACCGATGCATGCCCCGACTGCACACATACAGACCAATACATGTCCCACCGTCTGCATACTGGCCAATAGATGCCCTCACCGCCTTCACATAGCCTAATGTTTGTCCCACTTCCCACACACAGATCTATAATTGAATCCATAGTCTGCATAGAGGTCTACACACGACCTCTCTTCCTGTACACAGACCGATACAACCCCACTGCGTACATGCAGGCCTACACATGCACTCACTGTCGCATACAAGCCTAGATATGCCATCACTTCCTACGTACAGACCGATACATGCCCAACTGCTGCATTCAGACCGACACATGTCTTCACTTTTTGCCAAAATGCCAATTCTTGCCCTAAACATCGCTACACTTAGGCAGATACATTCCGTCACTGCCTGTATACAGATCGACACATACCCTCATTGCCTGTTTATTGGCGGAGACATACTTCCACTGTCTGTATCCAGGGCAATACAGGATTTTATTGTCCGGTTGAGCCACTGTGAAGACTGCATTGGGATTTCCTTACTGAAGGAACAAATGGAAAAAATAGAAGAAGAATGAAGCAATAACAAAAGCACAGGCAACATCCACAGCTACGTAGTTTACGGTTGTCCTCTCCATCGCTCCAACTATTCTGGAAGAGGCCGAGATATAAGTCACTGAGGTGTTTAGTCGGCGTTGAATTGTAAGTTATGAATTGTGAGAAGACGTGACAGACTGTTCAAAGACTCTGCTGGCACATATACAGGTTATGATACAGTCACATTGTGACTGGGTAAGTTGATTTGCTTTGTGTTATAATTGCAGCTTCTTTCCTTGTTGTCGATTTTGAACAGCTCACTTGGGGTGCCGAAGAATCCGAAGTCCGTCAAAACCCAAGCACTCCGATGTCCCACTAGTCCGACAGTTCGAGATTCTGAAACACGTTTCTGGGGCGTATTTTCCAAGACTAACAAAGATATGGGAAGCAAATCAATAGCAAATTTAATGATGGTTGTTCCTCGTGAGAAAATACTGCTTTATTATTGCAGAAAGTATTTCGGTTTTGTTTGATCACACAAGGTAAGGAATCCGCCACTCCAATTACTTGGGGGTGGTGGACAGGAGGAAAAGCGGCAACAGCTGAGGGCTACCCTTATTGTGTAGCAATAGGACACTGTTCCAGTGAATGAGAAAACTGAAGTTAAAACAATGCTTTTTTAAACTTCAAGATGAATCACGCAAAAGTCGACATACAACCAGTACATGCCCCACTATCTGTATACAGACTGATGCATGCCCCTACTGGACGCATACAGGCCAATATATGCCCTCACCGCCTTCACATAGCCTGATGTGTGTCCCACTGCCCACACACAGATCTATAGCCTGCATAGAGGTCTACACATGACCTCACTGCCTGTACACAGACCGATAAACCCCCACTGCGTACATGCAGGCCTACACATGCACTCACTGTCGCATACAAGCCTAGATATGCCATCACTGCCTGCATACAGGCCTAGACTGCCCTCACTTCCTACGTACAGACTGATGCATGCTCCACTGCTGCATTCAGACCGACACATGCCTTCACTGTGTGCCAAAATGCCAATCCATTGCCCTACACATAGGCAGATACATTCCGTCACTGCCTGTATACAGATCGACACATGCCCTCACTGCCTGCTTATTGGCGGAGACATGCTTCCATTGTCTGTATCCAGGGGAATACATGATTTTATTGTCCGGTTGAGCGACTGTGAAGATTGCATTGGGATTTCCTTACTAAAGGAACAAATGGAAATAATAGAAGAAGAATGAAGCAATAACAAAAGCAGAGGCAACATCCACAGCTACGTAGTTTACGGTTGTCCTCTCCATCGCTCCAACTATTCTGGAAGAGGCCGAGAAACAAGTCACTGAGGTGTTTAGTCGACGTCGAATTGTAAGTTATGAATTGTGAGAAGACGTGACAGACTGTTCAAGGACTGATCGCACATATACAGGTTATGATGTAATCACAGTGTGACTGGGTAAGTTGATTTGCTTTGTGTTATAATTTCAACTTCTTTCCTTGTTGTCGATTTTGAACAGCTCACTTGGGGTGCCGAAGAATCCGAAGTCCGTCAAAACCCAAGCACTCCGATGTCCCACTAGTCCGACAGTTCGAAACTCTGAAACACGTTTCTCGGGCGTATTTTCCAAGACTAACAAAGATATGGGAAGCAAATCAATAACAAATTTAATGATGGTTGTTCCTCGTGAGAAAATACTGCTTTATTATTGCAGAAAGTATTTTGGTTTTGTTTGATCACACAAGGTAAGGAATCCGCCCCTCCAATTACTCGGGGGTGGTGGACAGGAGGAAAAGCGGCAACAGCTCAGGGCTACCCTTATTGTGAAGCAATAGGACTCTTTTCCAGTGAATGAGAAAACTGAAGTTAAAACAATGCTTTTTTAAACTTCAAGATGAATCACGCAAAAGTCCACAGACAACCTATACATGCTCCACTGTCTGCATACATACCGATGCATGCCTCGACTGCACGCATACAGGCCAATACATGTCCCACCGTCTGTATACTGGCCAATACATGCCCTCACCGCCTTCACATAGCCTGATGTGTGTCCCACTGCCCACACACAGATCTAAAATTGCCTCCATAGCCTGCATAGAGGTCTACACATGACCTCACTGCCTGTACACAGACCGATACACCCCCACTGCGTACATGCAGGCCTACACATGCACTCACTGTCGCATACAAGCCTAGATATGCCATCACTGCCTGCATACAGGCCTAGACTGCCCTCACTTCCTACGTACAGACTGATGCATGCTCCACTGCTGCATTCAGACCGACACATGCCTTCACTGTGTGCCAAAATGCCAATCCATTGCCCTACACATAGGCAGATACATTCCGTCACTGCCTGTATACAGATCGACACATGCCCTCACTGCCTGCTTATTGGCGGAGACATGCTTCCATTGTCTGTATCCAGGGGAATACATGATTTTATTGTCCGGTTGAGCGACTGTGAAGATTGCATTGGGATTTCATTACTAAAGGAACAAATGGAAATAATAGAAGAAGAATGAAGCAATAACAAAAGCAGAGGCAACATCCACAGCTACGTAGTTTACGGTTGTCCTCTCCATCGCTCCAACTATTCTGGAAGAGGCCGAGAAACAAGTCACTGAGGTGTTTAGTCGACGTCGAATTGTAAGTTATGAATTGTGAGAAGACGTGACAGACTGTTCAAGGACTGATCGCACATATACAGGTTATGATGTAATCACAGTGTGACTGGGTAAGTTGATTTGCTTTGTGTTATAATTTCAACTTCTTTCCTTGTTGTCGATTTTGAACAGCTCACTTGGGGTGCCGAAGAATCCGAAGTCCGTCAAAACCCAAGCACTCCGATGTCCCACTAGTCCGACAGTTCGAAACTCTGAAACACGTTTCTCGGGCGTATTTTCCAAGACTAACAAAGATATGGGAAGCAAATCAATAACAAATTTAATGATGGTTGTTCCTCGTGAGAAAATACTGCTTTATTATTGCAGAAAGTATTTTGGTTTTGTTTGATCACACAAGGTAAGGAATCCGCCCCTCCAATTACTCGGGGGTGGTGGACAGGAGGAAAAGCGGCAACAGCTCAGGGATACCCTTATTGTGAAGCAATAGGACTCTTTTCCAGTGAATGAGAAAACTGAAGTTAAAACAATGCTTTTTTAAACTTCAAGATGAATCACGCAAAAGTCCACAGACAACCTATACATGCTCCACTGTCTGCATACATACCGATGCATGCCTCGACTGCACGCATACAGGCCAATACATGTCCCACCGTCTGTATACTGGCCAATACATGCCCTCACCGCCTTCACA
This sequence comes from Protula sp. h YS-2021, assembly GCA_949752745.1. Lineage (NCBI taxonomy): Eukaryota > Metazoa > Annelida > Polychaeta > Sabellida > Serpulidae > Protula > Protula sp. h YS-2021. The sequence continues at coordinate 8,955,122 of OX457033.1, read as the reverse complement.
TAGCCTGATGTGTGTCCCACTGCCCACACACAGATCTAAAATTGCCTCCATAGCCTGCATAGAGGTCTACACATGACCTCACTGCCTGTACACAGACCGATACACCCCCACTGCGTACATGCAGGCCTACACATGCACTCACTGTCGCATACAAGCCTAGATATGCCATCACTGCCTGCATACAGGCCTAGAATGCCCTCACTTCCTACGTACAACCCGATACATGCTCCACTGCTGCATTTAGACCGACACATGCCTTCACTGTTTGCCAAAATGCCAATCCATTGCCCTACACATAGGCAGATACATTCCGTCAATGCCTGTATACAGATCGACACATGCCCTCACTGCCTGCTTATTGGCGGAGACATGCTTCCACTGTCTGTATCCAGGGCAATACATGATTTTATTGTCCGGTTGAGCGACTGTGAAGACTGCATTGGGATTTCCTTACTGAAGGAACAAATGGAAAAAAATAGAAGAAGAATGAAGCAATAACAAAAGCACAGGCAAAATCCACAGCTACGTAGTTTACGGTTGTCCTCTCCATCGCTCCAACTATTCTGGAAGAGGCCGAGATATAAGTCACTGATGTGTTTAGTCGACGTCGAAATGTAAGTTATGAATTGTAAGAAGACGTGACAGACTGTTCAAAGACTCTGATCGCACATATACAGGTTATGATACAGTCACATTTAAGACTGGGTAAGTTGATTTGCTTTGTGTTATAATTTCAGCTTCTTTCCTTGTTGTCGATTTTGAACAGCTCACTTGGGGTGCCGAAGAATCCGAAGTCCGTCAAAACCCAAGCACTCCGATGTCCAACTAGTCCGACAGTTCGAAACTCTGAAACACGTTTCTCGGGCGTATTTTCCAAGACTAACAAAGATATGGGAAGCAAATCAATAGCAAATTTAATGATGGTTGTTCCGCGTGAGAAAATACTGCTTTATTATTGCAGAAAGTATTTCGGTTTTGTTTGATCACACAAGGTAAGGAATCCGCCCCTCCAATTACTTGGGGGTGGTGGACAGGAGGAAAAGCGGCAACAGCTGAGGGCTACCCTTATTGTGTAGCAATAGGACACTGTTCCAGTGAATGAGAAAACTGAAGTTAAAACAATGCTTTTTTAAACTTCAAGATGAATCACGCAAAAGTCGACATACAACCAGTACATGCCCCACTATCTGTATACAGACTGATGCATGCCCCTACTGGACGCATACAGGCCAATACATGCCCTCACCGCCTTCACATAGCCTGATGTGTGTCCCACTGCCCACACACAGATCTATAATTGCCTCCTTAGCCTGCATAGACGTCTACACATGACCTCACTGCCTGTACACAGACCGATAAACCCCCACTGCGTACATGCAGGCCTACACATGCACTCACTGTCGCATACAAGCCTAGATATGCCATCACTGCCTGCATACAGGCCTAGACTGCCCTCACTTCCTACGTACAGACTGATGCATGCTCCACTGCTGCATTCAGACCGACACATGCCTTCACTGTGTGCCAAAATGCCAATCCATTGCCCTACACATAGGCAGATACATTCCGTCACTGCCTGTATACAGATCGACACATGCTCTCACTGCCTGCTTATTGGCGGAGACATGCTTCCACTTTCTCTATCCAGGGCAATACATGATTTTATTGTCCGGTTGAGCGACTGTGAAGACTGCATTGGGATTTCCTTACTGAAGGAACAAATGGAAAAAAATAGAAGAAGAATGAAGCAATAACAAAAGCACAGGCAACATCCACAGCTACGTAGTTTACGGTTGTCCTTTCCATCGCTCCAACTATTCTGCAAGAGGCCGAGATATAAGTCACTGATGTGTTTAGCCGACGTCGAAATGTAAGTTATGAATTGTGAGAAGACGTGACAGACTGTTCAAAGACTCTGATCGCACATATACAGGTTATGATACAGTCACATTGTAACTGGGTAAGTTGATTTGCTTTGTGTTATAATTTCAGCTTCTTTCCTTGTTGTCGATTTTGAACAGCTCACTTGGGGTGCCGAAGAATCCGAAGTCCGTCAAAACCCAAGCACTCCGATGTCCCACTAGTCCGACAGTTCGAAACTCTGAAACACGTTTCTCGGGCGTATTTTCCAAGACTAACAAAGATATGGGAAGTAAATCAATAAAAAATTTAATGATGGTTGCTCCGCGTGAGAAAATACTGCTTTATTATTGCAGAAAGTATTTCGATTTTGTTTGATCACACAAGGTAAGAAATCCGGCCCTGCAATTACTCGGGGGTGGTGGACAGGAGGAAAAGCGGCAACAGCTCAGGACTACCCTTATTGTGAAGCAATAGAACTCTTTTCCAGTGAATGAGAAAACTGAAGTTAAAACAATGCTTTTTTGAACTTCAAGATGAATCACGCAAAAGTCCACAGACAACCAGTACATGCCCCACTTTCTGCATACAGACCGATGCATGCCCCGACTGCACGCATACAGGCCAATACATGTCCCACCGTCTGTATACTGGCCAATACATGCCCTCACCGCCTTCACATAGCCTAATGTGTGTCCCACTGTCCACACACAGATCTATAATTACCACCATAGTCTCCATAGAGGCCTACACATGAGCTCACTGCCTGTACACAGATCGATACAGCCCCACTGCGTACATGCAGGCCTACACATGCCCTTATCGCCTGCATACAGCCCGATATATGTCGCACTACCTACGCACAGATCGATAATACCTCCAAAACCTCCATACAGACCGACACATGCTCTCACTACCTCCATGCCTGCCTACACATGCCCCAGATTCCTCCATAAAGTGATACACATTCCCCCACTGCCTGTATACGGATCGATACCTGTCCCCAGATCGATACCTGACTACATACAATGCGACACATGCCCTCACTGCCTGCACACAGACGGACACATGCCCTCACTGCCTGCATGCAGACCGATACATGCCCCACTGCTGCATTCAGCATGATACATACCTCCACTGACTGCCCGAATTCCAATCCATGCCCTACCGCCTATATATAGGCCGATACATGCCGTTGCTGCCTGCAACCAGATCGACTCATGCCCTCACTGCCTGCATACAGGCCTAGACATGACCTCACTTAATGTATATAGTCCGATATATATATATATATATATATATATATATATATATATATATCACTGTCTGCATACAGATCACCACATGTACTCTCTGCTTGCACACAGACCGACACATACATTCATTGCCTACATATAGTCCGACGTATACCCTCACTGCCTGCCAGGGACTGATAAATGCCTTCACTGTTTGGATACAGATCGAAACATGCTTTCAATGCTTGCATATCGGTTAACACATGCCCTCATTGCCTGCATACAGGCCTAGATATGACCTAACTGCATGCATAAAGGCCTAAAATGCCCTCCTTCCTGCATACAGGCCGATACATGCCCCAATGGCCAACACATACCTGCACTGCCTGCCAAAATTCCAATCCATGCCCTACTGCATACATATAGGCCCATACATGCCCCCACTGCCTGCATACAGATCGACACATGACCTCACTGCCTGCGTACGGTCGGAGATTTGCTTCCACTGCCTGTATACAGGGAAGTAGATAATTTTATTATCCGGTTAAACGACTGTGAAGGCTGCATTGGGATGTCATTACTGAAGGAACAAATAAGAAAAAAAAGAAGAATGGAGGAATAACAAAAGAACCGGCAACATCAACGGCTAAGCAGTTTACGGTTGTCCTCTCCATCGCTCCAGCTATCCTGGAAGAAGCCGAGATATAAATCACTGAGGTGTTTAGCCGACGTCGAATTGTAAGTTATGAATTGTGAGAAGGCGTGACAGACCGCCAAACGACTCTGGCCGCACACATTCAGGTTATGATACACTCACATTGTGACTGGGTAAGTTGATTTGCTTTGTATTATAATTTCAGCTTCTTTTTTGTGATTTCAAACACCAGTCGCCGTGCCGAAGAATCCGAAGTCCGTCAAAACCCAAGCAGTCCGATGTCCCACTAGTCCAACAGTTGAAAACTCCGAAACACGTCTTTCGGGTGTATTTTCCAAGTTTGACCAAGAAATGGGAAGTAAATCATCAAAACATTTAGTGATGGTAGCTCCGCGTGAGAAAATACTGCTTTATTATTGCAGAAAGTATTTCGGTTTTGTTTGATCACACAAGGTAAGGAACCCACTCTTCCAAATACTTGATGGTGGTGGGCAGGAGGAAAAGCAGCAGCAGCTCAGGGCTACACTTCGATTGAAGCAGTAGAACTCTTTTCTAGTGAATGAGAAAATTGAAGTTAAAACAATACTTTTTTAAACTTCTGGAAGAATCACGCGAATGACCGCAGACAAGCAATACATGCGCCCATTGCCTGCATAGAGACCAACACATGCCTCACTCTCTCCATTCACACGGATGATACCCCCATTGCACGCCTACAGGCAAATACATATCCCACTGCCTGAATGCAGGCCGATCCATGCCCTTATCGCCTGCATACAGCCCGATATATTATTATTATTATTATTATCTCAACTCTTATATAGCGCTAATTCATAGTGAATGCTCTAAGCGCTTCACATAGAGCCTAAGGGAGATATTACTACACTAAAATATATTATAAATATTTATAAATGAATAAAAAAAATAAATAAAAAAGATACAAATAAATAAATATGAGTAAAATGCAAATATAGATATTGCTTAGAAAAGTAAGATTTGGCAGTAGAGCAGGAGCTGCAGCAGCAAACGATCGATCACCACCTGATTTCAGACTAGTTTTCGGCTTTTTAAGCAACATATTATCCTTAGCTGAACGGGTAGATCTTGTATGTCGCACTACCTACACACAGATCGATAATACCTCCAAAACCTCCATACAGACCGACACATGCTCTCACTACCCCCATGCCTGCCTACACATGCCCCCAATTCCTCCATAAAGTGATACACATTCCCCCACTGCCTGTATAGGGATCGATACCTGTCCCCAGATCGATACCTGCCTACATACAATGCGACACATGCCATCACTGCCTGCACACAGACAAACAAATGGTCTCACTGCCTGAAGACAGACGGACACATGCTCTCACTGCCTGCATACAGACGGCCACATGCCCTCACTGCCTGCATGCACTCCGATATGTACCCCCACTGCCTCCATGCCTGATACACATTGTCACGATATTAGCGGGTAGTCGCGTAAGGTGTCGTGTGACTTTCGACGGAGCAAGATTGCAATGTCTTATAATCCTTTTCTGAAATTCCGTTTTATAATATCCCAGTAAAACTGCAGTGGAAATAAACAAATCTCTCTCTCTCTCTCTCTCTCTCTCTCTCTTTCTTTCTCTCTCTCTCTCTCTCTCTCTCTCGAATATTTGTTTTTATTTTCCTTAGTTAACACTTTATCCGTATTAACAACTCTCCGTGCACCAGCAAAACAATGGCAACTTCCTGTGCACCACCAAGTCTCACTCCCACCTACTCCCTGAAAAATCGACTGCAACAAGCCCGTTCCTTATACACTTGTGGGCAGAACATCCACCCCTAATTAAAAATGCAACCAACCAAAGAGCTAAAGCAAGAACCAAATAATAACAAAATAACAAAATATCTGCCCACAAACATATGTTACAAGTTACACAGGGACCAAAAAGTGATGTTTTTGAAACGATCAACAGGGCATTATCGGTTATAATCTATGGTATTTCTAAATACTTGAAGATTACACGAAAAGTTTGTGCTAACTAGCACAAAAATTTTACTCATCTCAAAATCCACTAAAACTGAAAGTTCCAAAATCAAAATTGATATCGTCCTCCCCATCTCAATGAACTCTTTCATATCCTATGCAAACCTTGTAAATCCAAAGTCTGGTTCCTGAGATATCCCGTATACTTAAAACATAAGTAAAATTTTAAATGGTGCAAAATCTGACAAAACGACTTCAAACGATCTTGAAACTAATACCATTGCGTTCACCATACCAAGATCCCACTATACCCTCAACTGACGTCGCGGTCCTGTTGCGCTTTGTAACATACCGTCAAATCACCAGTTTTTCGACAAATTTACTCGCGCAATAAAGTTTATTCATCACTTTACAACATAAAAGGAAACGATCGCACCGACGGGTGCTACTCTGCATTCCCACAAAGCACACGCATCCCATACCATAACAGAGTGGGGCACAAACTAAATCATAAACACGCTCAGAACATTCAAAACACCACACATTCACACACGGCGCGACAACAACACATGCATGCCCAGAAGATCACTTTTTCATGTCCTAACAACTACATATAACAAAACGACGAACTCGGTCGACATATGCCGTGATACTCGTGCAAGGTGTTAAGAAAGCCTCAACGTCAAAATCATAATACATGTATATTCAACACATACGCTAACAGATCGATACATATTCTGAAACACATGCCCCCTCCACTGCCTGCATACAGATCGATACCTGCCCCCACTACCTCATACAGATCGACATATGCCTTCACTGCTTGCAATCAGATCGACACATGCCCTCAATGCCTGCATGCACGCTGATATATACCTCCACTGACTGTATACAGATCAACACATGCCCTCACTGATTGCATACAGACCGACACATGCACTCACTGCTTACATACAGACTGATGCTTGCCCACACTGCACGAATACAGGGCAATATATGTCTCACTGACTGCATACAGGCCGATACATACCCTCACCGCCTGTATACAGCCCGATATATATCCCACTACCCACGCACAGATCGATAAGTGTCTCCATAACTTCCATGCAGGAATACACATGAAGTCACTGATGGCATACAAGCCTAGACATGCCCTAACTGCCTGCATGCAGGCCTAGAATGCCATCACTTCCTGCAAAAATGTCGATACAAGCCCCACTGCTGCATTCAAAAAGACACATAACTCCACTGACTGCCCAAATTCCAATCCATGCCCTACTGCCTATATATAGGCCCGATACACGCCGTCACTGCCTGCATCCAGATCGACTCATGAGCTCACTGCCTGCATATGGGCCCAGACATGACCTCACTTCCTGTATCACTGCCGATACATGCCCCAATGACCGACACATACCTGCACTGCATTCCGAAATTCCAATCCATACCCTACCGTCTACATATAGGCCGATACATGCCCTCACTGCCTGCATACAGATGGACACATGTCCTCACTGCCTGCATACAGATCGACACACGACCTCAATGCCAGCGTACTGGCGGAGACTTGCTTCAACTGCCTGTATAGAGGGCAGTACATGATTTTATTGTCCGATTGAGCGACTGTGAAGACTGCATTGGGATGCCCTTACTGAAGGCACAAATGGGAAAAATAGAAGAATGAAGGAATAACAAAAGCACAGGCAGCATCCACGGCTACGCGGTTTACGGTTGTCCTCTCAAGCGCTCCAGCTATCCTGGAACAGGCTGAGATATAAATCATTGAGGTGTTTAGTCGACGTCGAATTGTAAGCTATGAATTGTGAAAAGACGTGACAGACTGCTCAAAGACTCTGGTCGCCAATATACAGCTTATGATACAGTCACATTGTGACTGGGTAAGTTGATTTGCTTTGTGTTATAATTTCAGCTTCTTTATTGTCAGTTTCGAACAGCTCAGTCGACGTGCCGAAAAATCCGAAGTCCGTCAAAACCCAAGCACTCCGATTCCCCACTAGTCCGATAGTTCAAATACCTTTTCGGGCGTATTTTCCAAGTCTCACAAAGAAATGGGATGCAAATCATAAAGAAATTAGTAATTGTGGCTCCGCGTGAGAAAATACTGCTTTATTATTTCAGAAAATATTTCGGTTATGTTTGATCACGCAAGGTAAGGAATCCGTCCCTCCATTTACTTGGGGGGGGGGGGGGTCGGCAGGAGGAAAAGCAGCAAGAACTAAGGGCTACCCTTATAGTAAAGCAGTAGGACTCTTTTCAAGTGAATGAGGCAACTGAAGTTCAAAAAATGCTCTTTTAAGCTTCCGTTTATCTATTCCATTAAGCGCTACTCCAGCTGTGATTGTCAGAACCAAAATTGCGAAATTATGTAGGGATCTTATTGGCATGAAATATGCCTAAGTGAAGTAGGGGGAAAGTTATCGGATGCTGCCATAAAGCTATGACCGAGGTTATCCTAAGTGGAGCGCATCAGCATTACAGTCGGTTGAAACTCGCTTGGTGCTCCAAGCTGCAGAGCTTATAACAGCACACCGAGAACCAGGGGACATCGGTCGTGGGCCATAACACTGCCTACTGCTTCCGATGATATTCAGGGAGACACTCGTTCCTTAAAAGATAACTGTCGGAGAATCCAAATGGAAAGGAACTGTAAACTCAACGCTGACAAAACGGGTATTCGTCGGGGTGACCAGCCTAAGTATGTTATAATAACAAACGGCTATATTTTGTGAAACTATTCATGAGGTTGATGCCACTCGTGGCTATGAAAGATGACTGAGTATGGAATACTCGGAGGCAATCGTGGCATAGGATTACGAAAGGTATCGTGACAGGGAATCGCGGCACAGGATCATGACAGGGAATCGTGGAGGGGGATCGTGGCACAGGATCATGGCAGGGAATCGTGACAGGGGATCTAGGCCCAGGATCATGGCAGAGAATTGTGGCAGGGGATCGAAGCACGGGATCGTAGCATGTAATCGTGGCATGGGATCGTAGCATGCGATCGTGGCAGGGCCTCGCGGCAGGGGATCATAGCACCGGTTCATGGCAGGGGATCGTGGCTGGGGTCCATGGCTCGGGATCGTGGCAGGGTATGGTGGCAGGGGATCTGGCAGACGGTCGTGGTAGGCGATCGTTCCAGGCGATCGAGGAAGAGATGGTGGTAGGAGATCGTGTCAGGGCATCGTGGCACAGGATTGTACCGTGGCAAGAAATGGTGGCAGGGGATGGTGGTAGGGGATTGTGGCAGGAATCGTGGTACAAAATCATGGCAGGGGATCGTGCAATAGGATCGTATCAAGGGACCGTGGCACAGGAATCACATCATTGGATCCTGTAGTGGATCTGAAAAGGCTAGCAGGGAATCTTAAGAGGGGATCACGACAGGGATGGTGACACAGGGTTGTGGCAGGGGATCGCAGCACAGGATTGCGGCAGGGATCTTCGCATGGGATCGTGGCAAAAGATAATGACAGGGGATCGTGGCACGGGATCATGGGGTGGGGATCGTGGCACAAGATCATGGCGGGGGGGGGGGGGGTAGTGACAGGGGATCGTGGCACAAGATCATGGCAGGTAATCGGGGCACGGGATCATGAGTGGGGATCGTAGTACAAGATCATGACGGGGGATAGTGATAGGGGATCGTGGAACAAGATCATGGCAGGTAATCGGGGCACGGGATCATGACGGGTAATCGTGGGTGGGATCAAGGCACAGGATGGTGGCAGGGGGGGACGTGGCACATGACGGCAGGGGATCGCGGAAGAGGATCGTGGCAGCGGATCGCGGAAGAAGGTCGTGGCAGTGGATTGTGGAGAGGCAGTGGGGGGGGGGGGGCTGTAGGAAAAGTGGCAAACAGCTCACGACAACGGTTTCACCTAGGGCTACCCCTACAGTAAAGCAGTGGAACTCTTTTCCGGTGAATGAAAAGATTGAAGTTAAAGCAATGTTTTTTAAACTTCCGTTTTTATCCCTTCAATTTACCTCTGCTTTCGCTGTGGTTGTCAAAACCAAAAATGCAAAATTATGTAGCGATTTTCAGTGACAAGAAATGCCTTAAGTGAAGTAGGAGGAAAGTTATCGGGTGTTTCCATTAACATTGACCAAGGTTATCCGAAGTGGAGCACTTCAGCAGCGCACTCAGTTCAAATTCGCCTGGTGCTACAAGCTACAGAGGTTACAACAGCACACCGAGACCAGGGAACATCGGTGGTGGGCGGTAACACTGCCTACTGCTTCCGCTGATATCAAGGACACACTCGATCCTTAAAAGACAACTGTCGGCGAATCCAAATGGAAAGGGACTTAAAACTCAACGCTGACAAAACGGTATTCGTCGGAGTGACTAGTCTAATTATATTATAATAGCAAACGGCTATATTTGGTGAAACTATTCATGAGGTTGATGCCACTCGTGGCTATGAAAGATGACTGAGTATGGAACACTAGCAGACTATCATGGCACAGGATCATGGCAGGGGATCGTGGCAGGGGAACGCGTCTAGGGGGTCGTGGCAGAGGATCGTGGCACAGGATGATAGCAGGGGATCGTAACAGGATATCGTTGAGGGGATCGCAGCAAGGGATCGACTGACAGGGGATCGTGGCGGGAGATTGTGGAAGGGGATCCTGGCAGGCTGGCATGGGATCGTGGCATGGGATGGTGACGTGCGATCGTGACACAGGATTGTGGCAGATCGTGGTACAAGATCACAGCAGGGGATCGTGTGAGGGGATCGTAGTATGGTAACGTCGCAGAGGATTGTGACCGGGAATCGTGATCGGATAGTGGCACAGGCTGGTGGCAGGGGATCGTGGGGGGATCGTGGCAGAGGGTCGTAGCATAGGATCGTGGCAGGGGGTTGTGGTACAGGATCGTGGTAAGGGATTGTGGAGGGAGATTGTGGCTGGGGATCGTAGCAAAGGATGGTGGCAGGGGATCGTCGCAGGGGATCGTCACAATAGATCGTGACAGGGGATCATAGGAGGGGATCGTGGCACAAGATCATGGCAGGGGATCGTTCCAGGGGATCGTGGCAGGGGTCCTGGTACAGGATCGTGGCAGGGAATCATAGCATGGAATCTTAGCAGGGGATCTTGGCAAGGGATCGGGGCAAAGGATCGTGGTAGGGAATCGTGGCACAGGATGGTGGCAGGAGATCGTGTTCTCATTTTGGACATGGGGTATCAAGCATTCGGCATATTTCCCTTTTCCCAGAAATAATGAAGAAAACGCCTAGATTGCTATTAACAGCCTTAAAACTGCGTGAGAAACTACGAGATCAAGGCGACCCCCGAAGTTGTAGACTAGATAGATTATCATTTTTAGTTGCTGATAATATTCCCCCAATACAACTCCTGTTCGTTACTTAAAAAAATCGAAAAATTTGTTTAGAATGTAACAACTTTTGGAGTGAACGTCAGTATGGTTGTTGTACTGAGACAGTAACGCAGTGAGTTTGTGCGCATGTTTATTTAACTTGCGTTGATGTGGGGTGCTTATTTTGGACGAGTGCCTGAGTTCATTTAATTACGTTAATGCGCTTTTGACATTACTATGGAATGCCATTTTCACATTTACTTAGGGAATTATTGATATCAAGAATTAATTTTTGATATCAAGAATTAATTTTTGATCTAAAAAAATCCATATTTTGATATCAAGAATTAATTTTCGCTTCTGTTATTGTATTTCTGATATCTCTAAATGTATTCTTGATCTCAAAAAATAATTTTTGATACCAATAAATATTTAGAGATATCAATCAATATTTATTGATATCAAAAATGATTTAATGATATCTAAAATTGAATTTTTGAGATCAAAAATTCAATTCTTGGTAGCAAAAATGAAATATATAAGAGCACAATATCATGTTTGAGCTCAATAATTCATTATTTCATCAGGAGACTTTTTTAATTTGTATTTTGAAATCTGCAAATGATTTTTTGATCTCAAAAATTGATTTTTGATTTCAAAATATCAGTTTATTTTTCTAATTAAAAGTTCAGCAGTACACATCTGTATATTAAAAATGACTGGTCCTTATATGCAGAATCTTTCTTTAAATTTTTTACTGTATAAAAAAGCAATTCTTGAGATAAAAAATTGTGTTTTTATTATTGATCTCAATAATTCAAGTTTTCATCTCCAAAATCTAACTGACCATTCGTTAAATTTTATGTAAATGTATGTCTCCCTTAAGATTTTTTAAGTTTGTAAATTTGATTTTTTGATCTCAAAAATAAATTTTTGCCATCTAAAATTCAATTATTGATAGCAAAATATACATTACTGAGATTTACATCGATTTCTTGATATCTGTAATTATATTTTGATATCAAAAATAAGCATTAAATGTTAAAACGGCATTCCATACATAACTTAATTTGGGTCGAAGCGCCGTTCGCATTTCGGTCATTTTGAACCAATACGCATATTCATTTAACTTGCGTCGATGCCTGGTTCATATTTCAGACCAATGCGCATGTTTATTTACTTGCGTTGATGTGTCATTCTCATTTTGGTCAAGTGTCAATGTTTAGTTAAGTTGAATTAATGCGCGGTTCGAATTTCGGGCCAGTATGCATGTTTACTTAAGTTACGTTGATGCGCGGTTCACATTTTGGACCAGAGGGCATGTTCGTTTAACTTGCGTCGGAACGCTGTTCACATTTCGGTCCAGTGCGTATGTTTATTCAACTTCCGTTGATGAGCGCCTCACATTTCGGCCAGTGCAATGTTTATCTGACTTACGTTCATATGCCGTTCACATTTGGGGCCAGTGCGCATGTTTATTTACCTTGCGTTGATGCACATTTCTTATTATAGACCAGTGCGCACGTTTATTTAACTTTCGTTGACGCGCGGTTCGGATTTCGGACTAGTACCCACGTTTATTTAGCTTGTGTAGATGCCCGATTCGCATTTTCCGGACTGATGCGCATGTTTATGTAACCGCGATGATGTGCGGTTCTCGTTTGGACCAGTATGCACGTTTCTTTTATTATGTTGATGTGTAGTTTGCGGTCCGGACCGGTGCACGTGTTTATGTAACTTGCGTCGACGCGCGGTTGTTATCTCGGACTAGTGCTCAAGTTCGTAACTTGTGTTGATGCGCGGTTCTCATTTTGGACGGCAGCGGGACAAATCGTACCCAAGACCAATCGTACCCAGGTCAAATCGTACCAGAGTCAAATCGGACCAAATTTATTCAGGTGCAAAAATATTTTAATTTTCCACAGCCACTGTTTTTGAAACATGCCGTGGTGCGTATTTAAATTTGTGAGTTATTACAGGAGATGCACAGAAATCAAAACTGTGCATGAAAGAGCCTTTTCTTCTCATTCATTTTGTTCAACCAAAGGGTTTTTTTTATCTGATTGTGTCATAATCCGAGGCTCTGTTACTTGATCAATCTAAGACGATTATTCAACTATGATCTCTTTCATGTAAAGTTCAATTGCAGGTTTGAGTAATTGTGTTTGTAAATAGCATGCCCTGAATGGAATTGCAATTTTAATAGCATGCTCTCACGCCTTGAGTGTAATTTCAATTTGCAATCATATAAAACTGTGTTGAACAAACAGCACACTCTGGACAATTTAAAGTTGTTGGCTCGTGGTCAAATTTTAGATATCAAAGTATAGAACGTCTTTGTTTGTATAGAACGTCGAGGACTGGTCAATATTTCGCACAAATAAAAAAAATTATGAAATGATTCCGAAACCGTGAAGTTTCATCATCACAGCTGTTGAAATCGGTTGGAGGAATTCTGGACATGGCTTAGAAATTTTTGAGAGGGAACGATTTGTGTGATTGTATGTGATTGAACAATTTGAATGTGATGTAGACTTTGCTTGCTACATTTGCAATTTTTTAAAAGTAGAAAAGACCAGAAGAAAGAGAAATAAATACGCAGGATATAATAAAAAAGCTGTTTTTCTTCGGTTCTTCAACATGCATTGCTTATTCGGAGTATTTGGTACGATTTGTCTTGGGTACGATTTGACCTGGGTACGATTTGCCCTGGGTACGACTTGATCTGGGTACAATTTGTTTTGGGTACGATCTGTCCCCAACTCGCTTTGGACCAGTGCGAATGCTTACTTCAAAAATTCCCCCAAAATCGCCAAACTTACATGTTTTAAAGAAATTGAAAAATAATCTAACGTTGCACAATACATTTTGAAGTTTTTTCTTCAAAAATGCCGACAAAATACAAAAATTGTCCGATCGACTAAAATGCATAAACCGTATGCACTATCCCTTAAGGATGAGTCATACCAAAATAAATATAATCGGACAAAAATTGTAGGGGGATGTTTTCCCTCAAAAATTTCCCCAAAATACAAAAATACCAAATACCAAAAATAAATGACATCGGATCAAAAATAGTCGGGAGCAGAAACATTTTAAATTTATTTCTTCAAAAATTCTCCCCAAAAATTAAAAAGAATCAGCCCGATCGATGAAACCAGCCGTACGTGCAAGTCCCTGAGATACTTCATATCAAATATCAATGGCATCGGATGAAAATTGTAGGAGGAGATGTATTTTGAAACAACAATTTACTTTAGAAAACTATCTAAAGGACGCCGCCTGCCTACCAATAGGTTATACCCCAGCTTACTTGTAGTATCAGCTGGGCTAAAAATAGCTTCCTTTTTAAATAATTTTTGGCAGATCGCCAAAAAACTAATTTTTCCAGAGAGGCCTACCTAGAGATTAACCGTACATAATTTAAAGAAAATTTGATTAAAATCGTGTGAAAAGAAGCTTTTTGGAAATTCATAGCCATAAAATTATAAATGCCCCCCCCCCCCCCCCAATTTAGCCAATTTTTGGCGGATCGACAAAAAAAAGGAAAGAAAATCTGATCCAAACTTCGAGAAAAAGCATTTTGAAAATAAAATCGGAACAAAAAATTTTAAATACCACCATTTGGCGAATTTTGGTGAATCACCAAAAAAGTAACTTTTCAAAAGAGGACTATCTAGAGAACAATTGTGCAAAATTAGAAATTCAATTAAAATTGTGAGAGAAGAAGCATTTTGAAAATCTAACACCTAAAAAAAAAAAAATTGAAAATTTGACGCCGAAAAAGTTAAAAAATGCCCCTCCCCCAATTTGGCCAGTTTTTGGCGGATCGCGAAAAAAAGTAGCTTTTCACAAGTGGGTCAGTGAAACTCACTGTCCCTCGAAGGCGTACAATCCCCGTATTTGATTTTGTTAGGTTGGACTACAACCCTTAAGCAATTCGTATCATATTCGTGAATTTTTAAGAATCCAGCTAGGCCAATGTTCTTGGGCCGACCTGGCTCATTTACAATACCAATTCTTGTTACCACCCATACTACCTATGTGCATAACATTTTGCCAATCGGTCAAAAAATGTAGGTTTGAGTGTGTTAACAAACCCATTCCAGTATGTAAGGGTTGTGAAAAGTTCTGAAGTTCAGCTGGGCCAATGTCCTTGGGCAGATAGGGCTCATTTACAATACAGACCTTTGTTGGTTCCAATACTTCCTATATGTAAAATATTTCAACAATTGATCCCGAAATGTAGGCTTGAGTGTGCTAAACTCATTCAAATGAGTAAGGATTGGGAAAATTTGTTGAGTGTGTTAAAACTCATTCAAATGAGTAAGGATTGGGGAAAATTGTGAAGTTCAGCTTTGCCAATGTCCTTGGGCCGACTTAGCTCATTTACCATACCGATTCTTGTTCGTTCCAATACTACCCATATATAAAATGTCTTAACTATCGGTCGAAAAATGTAGGCTTAAGTGTGTTAACAAACTCATTCCAATGAGTAGCAATTGGGAAAATTTGTGTAGTTCAGCTGGGCTAATGTCCTTGGGCCGACTGGTTCATTCACAATACCAGCACTTGCTGGTTACAGTACTAATTATAGTTAAGACATCTTGTCAATCGATGCAGAAATGTAGGCTTGAGTGTGTTAACAAACTCATTCCAGCATGTAAGGGTTGTGAAAATTTCTGAAGTTCAGCTGGGCCAATGTCCTTGGGCCGATAGGGCTCATTTACAATGCCGATTTTTGATGATTCCAATACTTCCTATATGTAAAAGATTTCAACAATCAATCCAGAAATGTAGGCTTGAGTGTGTTAACAAATTCATTCAACTGAGTAAGGATTGGGAAAATTTGTGAAGTTCAGCTGGACCAATGTCCTTGGGCCGATATGGCTCATTTACAATACCGATCCTTGTTCGTTCCAGTACTACCCATATATGGAATATCTTAACAATCGATCGAAAAATGTAGGCTTGAGTGTGTTAACAAAAAAGGTGTCGACAGACGGACGGCAAGACGGACAGACAGACCCGAAAACTATAGTCCCGCGGCGGGGGACTAAAAAGAGGTCTACCTACAGAATATTTGCACCAAATTTAAAGTAAATACCATTAAAATTGTGGGAGAACAACTTTGAAAATTGGCAACCGAGGAATTCTAAATGCAGCGCCCCCCTATTTAACCACTTTTTGGCGGATCGCCAAAAAGTAACTTTTCAAGATAGGTCTATTTAGAGAACAATCGTGCAAAATTGGAAAGCAATTCAATCAAAATTGTGAGAGAAGCATTTTGAAAATTAGACACCAAAAAATTTAAAAAAGCTCCTATTCTGGTAATTTTTTGGCGGATAGTCAAAAAACAGTTTTAAAGAGAGATTTACCTGGGGAATATTTGAAAGGAATCCGATCAAAACTGAAGGAGAAGCATTTTAAGTAAAAGTTTACATATGCACACACATACATTCAGACGACGGATGCCCTTCTATCGATGTGATAAGACCAGCCCGACAACATTTTTGTCGACCCGGATGAACCCTTGAGCAGGAACAACTACAATAAGATACCGTTTTTATTCTGTTGAGTTACAAAACTGCCGTGTGAAAATTAACCGCACAGAATGGGATAAAGTATGGTTGGTAATTGTTACAGGTCACGTGGCCTTTTAACGTCTGCATAGGTTAGTAAAAAAGTTTTCCTTTGTATTACTGCATACGAGGAATGAAATCCATGTTTCTTCGATTCTTGAATCTCTAACAGTTTTTGAGATAGATACAAGTTTTGTTTTACGACTCTTGTTGTTCATGTACAACACTTACAGAATATTCTTACCCCAGAGTTAACGGTCTTTGGGGTCGGAGCGAAACAGGAGCTCAGAATGCCTTATTTAAGCGAGGGAAAACTCACTTTGTTTCTCGTATCTCAGTCGGTTCACTAGAAGTCAAGGATACTCCATTGTTAATGGTTGTTAACAACTTTTAAGTATACAAGAAATGGCTGGAGTGTGTTAACAAACTGATTCAACTGCTAAAAGATTGCCTAAATTTGTGCAACAAAAATCACCTTTTCACTATTTCGTTTATTTTATTCTCTATTTTTTGGGGGGGTTTCAGTCTTTTTGGTCGTTTCAGTCTTTTTGGCCGTTTCAGTCTTTCTGGTCGTTCCAGTCTGACGCAGGGATGGCTTCCGACTGTAATACCAAGTCGGTCACAGATAACACAGGTCAATAGAGAGTTTTCAGGCAGTGTGCGGCGGATGCTTCTCCTGACCACTTTCATAGACGACAGTGCCAATGCAGACACCTGCTCATTCTGTTGGTGAGGCTCCGCCTCGACCTGTGACAAATAAAAATTGCATTCTTTTTAACCACTTTTTCCTAATTCACTTCTAATTTAATGAGTGTATGAAGAAGATTGTCCATGGACAACGCCCCAGCTCACGAATGCTGATGTCAAGTTTCATGACATACAAGTATTACCGTAACCGAAATTTCAACACAGTAAGGCTATGCATCTCGCATCAGTCATCATTTCAGAAAAAACTGTATATCGCCAATATATCCGCCAATTCTGGCGAATCGCCAAAAAAAGTAATAGGAACAAGTTTCGATAACAAAAAAGTACCAGCAAGAGGGACATACATACCACTACTCTTAGGACGTTGCCATTTAAATCCTAGAAGATATGTTTTCATGAAAATTGGTTTTTGGCTAATATCTCTACCAATTTCAGGTATCACGAAAAAAGTAATAGACAGGCGGATACCAAAGCCTGCCACCTTTATTCAGAATTTCAAGAAATTAAGGTCAAATACCTGAAGCCACTAATTTCCATAATTCAACATTTCAAGGAGGTAAGATATATCCCTAGCGTTACTACGGTTATAACAAGAATTGGTTTTTCGCCAAATATTTCCGCCATTTTTTCGAATTACAAAAAAAAAGAAAAAAAAAGAAAGAAACAGCAATAACCAGGTAAGTACCGATGACAATTATCTTCTTAACTCACTCAGACTTTACCGCTATTTTTTGGTTTTTCGCTAATATTTCCGACAATCTTTGGCCAATCACCAAAATAGTAACGGCCGGATATCCAGTCATACCTGCTACCTACAGTTAAAGTTTCAAGACAGTAAGGCTATTTTACTGAAGTTGATAAAGCTTTTTCGTTAAATCTTAACCAAGTTTTTACTGAAGTTGGTTAAGATTTAACGAAAAAGCTTTATCTAAAATTTGAAGACAGAGAAAAAATCTGTAAAATCTTAATTCAGACCAGAGATATGTCCGTACTGTCTTCAAATTTTAGACATATCTCTTTTCTGAATTAAGATTTTATAGATTTTTTCTATATTTTGCTAACATTTCTGATAAATTTTGGCCAATTACGAAAACCAACAAATGCCAGGCTGAGTAGTAATGGTTGCTAACCTTACTGAAAAGTTCAAGATAATCAAGCTTTTTTAGCTATTTTTCCGGATTCCGTTCGTTAAGATTTTGCTGATTTATTTTACTTCTCGCCAAAACTTCTCGCCAGTTTTTAGTCTTTCGCCATAATTTTCGTTAATATTTGGCCTATTACCAAAATTTGCAACAGCCAGATGGGTAGTAAGGCCTGGTATCTTTTGTAAAATGTTCAAGACAGTCAGCCTATTTTCCTGGAGTTCGTCACGATTTTAATAACAAGCATGTGCAAAGACATGACCCAGCCACGTTACAAAACAAGCTCTGAAACGAATAATGTCAGGTCAAAAAATGCAGTCAGGTCAAAAAATGAAGTATGTAAAATGCATTCAATACTAATTTGGAAGCTACCCGAAGAGGGATGTTGGAGAGGATGAGTTTTGACGATTTACGTATTTACCGACATTAACACAATTTTACAAACTTTTTAGAATTCCATCTTTTTGCCATTTTTTGTCATTTGCGAAAAAGCAAAGTCCAGATGGAAAAGCACTTGGTTTGACGACAATTCAGTTATTTAATACCATTTATTCCAGTTTTTGCCAAACTTCAAAGTTCCGCCATTTCGGCAGTTTTTTGGCGAACCGCAAAAAAAAAAAGGTCTGGTAGGCGATCCCATGGGGAACATTCCTGCGTAACATCTAAACGATTGGTGTAAAACTGTAGAAGTAGCACATTGAAAATGGGTCAAATCGGGCACAAAAAGTGCCGACATTTTGCCATTTTTTCGTCAATCGTCAAAAAAGTAATAGTCAGGTGGGGGACCACCCAGGGAACATTCCTGCGTAATATCAAAACGATTGGAGCAAAACTGTAGGAGGAATAGCATTTTAAAGAAAAAGTTTAACATACGCACACACATTCAAGCCCCCTACAGTGAAACGACTAACCCAGTCCGACAAAGTCGGCTGGGTTAAAAATGTTTGTTTTTTTTTCGCGAAATTTTCGCCAATCACCAAAATTAGCAACAGCTAGGTAGAGAGTAATGTTTGCTACCTTTACTTAAAATATAGGCTCTATTGAATTTCTTTTTGTTTTTCGCCAAAAATTTCGGCAATTTTCGGCCAATCACAAAAAAGTAATAGCCAGACAGACAGTAGCTCCGGATACCTTCATCTACACTTTCAAGACCGGCAGACTACTTTCCGGTTAGGGCAGCGGGGGATAATTACTAAGGAATCCAATCAAAACTGCAGAGGAAGAAGCGTTTGGTTTGGTTTATTGGTGCTTCAAGTCCCTTTCAGCGATCACAGCGCTATATCGGGACTACCCTGCCTCATTATACTAGAAAATGGGGAAGACTGGGAATTTAGGGGATGGGGCAGAAGGAGTATTAAGGGGATGAGGCAAACTGAGTATTTAGGACATGGGGCAGACTCGGAATTTAGGGAATGGGCCAGACTCGGAATTTAGGGAATGGGACAGACTCGGAATTCAGGGAATGGGGCAGACTGAGAATTTAAGGGATGTTTCAGCGATTACAGCGCTATATCAGGACTACCCTGCCACATTATAGAGTTTTTGAAAATTGGCAAACCGCAAATTATAAAAAAACCTCGATCTTTTTTTTCCAATTTTTGCAGTATCGCCAATAAAAATGAAATTTTGAAGCTCCTACCTAGAGAACAACCGTAAAAAATTGCAAAGAAATCCATTCAAACTTGTGGGAAAAGAAGCATTTTGAAAATTGGATGCCAATAAATTAAAAAACTGCCCCCTCCCCATTTCGCCACTTTTTGACAGGTCACCAAGTAAATTTTCAAGAGGCCTACCCAGAAAATATTGGTAAAAATAAGAAAATTGGCAACGAAAAAAAAAACTGTAAGTGCTCCCCTCCAAAGAAGTCACTTTTTAAGAGAACCCTTCCTAGGGAAGAATCGTTCAAAATTGGAAAGGAATCCGATCGAAATTGTGGGAGAAGCATTTTGAAAATTTCAAACCAATAAATTAAAAATGTCCCCCCCCCCCCCCCCCCATTTGACCAATCTTTGGCGGATCGCCACAAAAAGCAAATTTTCCAGAGATACCTACCTAGAAAATATTCGCAGAAATTTGAAGAAAATCTGGTCAAAACTATTGTAGAAGCATTTTGAAAATGGAGCAACGAAAAATCTTAAATGCCATATTTGGCCAATTTTTGGCAGATCGCCAAAAAAGTAAATTTCAAGAGGTTTACCTGAATAACAAACGTATAAAATTGGAAAGGAATCCAATACAAATTGTAGGAGGAGAAGTAGGAGAAGTCTTTTGAAAATTGGATGTCAAAAAATTTCAAAATGCCCTCCATTCAGCCAATTTTCGGCGGATCGCCACAAAAAAAAAAAAATTTTAAAAGAGTCTCAGCTGGAGAATAATTGTACAAAATTGCAAAGGAATCCGATCAAAACTACGAAAGAAGGATTTTGAAAATTAGACACCAAACAATTTTTAAAATGCCCCCATTTGTCCAATTTCTGGCATATCACCAAAAAACATTGAAATTTCAAGACATGCCTACATAAAAAGCATTCATACAAAACTTTTAACAAAATCTGATCAAAATTGTGTGGAAAGAAGCAGTTTTAAAATTGGCAACCATAAAATTATAATTTTATAAAGCCTACATAAAGAAAATCTGCTCAAAATTGTTTGAAAAGAAGCACTTTGAAAATTGGCAACAAATTTTAAATGCCCCCCCCCCACCCCTTCCATTTAAGCCAACTATTGGCGGATCGCCAAATTTTTTTCAAAAGAGGCTTATCTAGAGAACAATTGTACAAAATTGGAAAGTAATCCGATCAAAACTGAAGGAGAAGAAGCATTTTAAGTAAAAGTTTACACACTTACATACGTACATACTTACATACAGACGACGTATGTCCTTCCATTGATGTGATAAGACCGACCCGACGTAGTCTGATGGTCTAAAAAAGTAAAAGCCAGGTAGGTACTACCATCAACTCAAATTTCAAGATGTTCGGGCTAAAAACATGGGGGCAGATGATTTTTCAGCTTAAAAGCGTACACACTTTCAAGCGTACTGCGTATACCAAAAAAGTGGTTTCAGGCAACGATTTTAGGCAGCACGTAAAAATTGCCTTTTCAGAGTTGTTAAGAAATGGACACCGCTTACGTACCAAGTCTGGGCTTCTGTTCTGGTCATCTTTTGCAGAGATTCACCATCTGAAATATCAACATATATAAGTGTGAAGTAGGACCAAGAACAAAATTGCTGTAATATTGTGATGTGTCAGCTTTATATGTAAGTGATTTGTCAGCTTTATGTAGAGGTGATTTATCACCTGTATTAGCATTTATTTTCGTTTTAAAAATATATAAACACACAACACTGTAATTCATTACACTTGGTGTTATTTGAAGATTAAGAGCCCATCTCCTTCCTCAGTTTAGTTTACTGAGCTGGGTTATGTGGTTCAAACAAGAACTGTCAGGTTCAAACAGGAACTGTTAGGTACAAACAGAAACTGTTATGTTTAAACAAAGTTGTTGCTTTGAAACAAACACGCAAGACCATATTTCAATGCCACGTTTTGAAGTATTCTCCAAACATCTTCCATCATTCAATCACGATAAACCCATCTCACTGCGGTGACTTCTCTGCTTGTCCACTTCAGGATGATGAGCGTCGAGAGGATCAGAAACTCCACCCACACCGGCCGGGGACGGTGACCGACTCAGTGAAGTAACACTGCGGACAAGGCGTGCCCGACGAACCAAGCCTAAGGCATCAAAATGTCAAAACAAGGGGCGGCATCCAAAAAGTACGCACGCAAGCTGAAATTGGCGTGCATACTTAATGGGTGGCACCCCTGGGGCGGCAACCAAAAAGTACGCACGCAAGTTGAAATTGGCGTGCATACTTAATGGGTGGCACCCCTCGGGGCTCGCCGACAAGAAGTGGCAAAGAATTGCAAAGTTATGCTGTGCTCAATGCCGGGGAAATGCATGAAGACCGCCTCCGTTCTGTACCCAGTCCGGGTAGGTAAAGGTGAAAAAATAAGCACTTCAGAAAACAGAAACCATGGGAACCAAATACGACCCACAAAACTTTTTCCAGATTTTGAGTAATGGAATGTTTTGTTTTCCAGTCACAAAAAATATTAATCTCATCCTCTCTCCATTCTGACTTAAAAGGGGTGTAACTTCGCACTCTTCGAATCCTGAAGTGTTACACGTGGTGCTTTAAAATCTGTAGATCTGTCTTTCACAGTTGGCCCATTAAATTTCTTAACTTGCAGCCTTAGTGAAAAACTGATATGTCTAGCTTGTGAAAAACAATTCAAGCCGTAATTTCGATTTCCAATTTCAAGTGGAGACGACTGCAAGTTACCCTTTATTCCCTTCCTATTGACACAAATTATTAGAGCCTCGTAAAACGCTTTCATTCATGCTCAATTAAAATGTTATTCCATGAACAAATTATTCCACGTGTAAACGTGGTCCACCCACAATTTTTGTATACCCCCATCAATTTCTGTACACCAATAAATTTTTATACACCTATCAATTTTAAATTTGATGCAGAAAGTGTAATTGTAGTGCAGGACATGAATGTACACATATCTTTCTTTTTGGGTCAAATCCAGAAAAGATTACTAACTGCAGTTCACAAAGAACGGGGATGGTTTTCAATTATCCCGTGAGAACTTCTCCCGATAATTTCGTCGATACTTAACCAGGCATGTTCTATGAATTGGCAGAGGAAGGCTGTAAACTTAGCTATTTTAGTAAGCCGAATGTTTTTATCCTCAACAATTCTACTCTTCTGTCCTATCTACAGCAAAATGATATCATTGTGGTTGTTTCTCTTTTTAATTTAAATTACTTACAATAAGAGACCTTTAGAATATGTGAAGGCCATGAGTTTGAAGTTGTACTTGTCAATAAATAAGGCAATCAATGCCAATACAAGCATTGACTAAAAAATATAAAGCTCTATAACTGTCTGATATAAGAAAAATGCAAATAACAACACCGAAATATCTCTGACTAGCACATTTCAAATCAACCTCAAAAATGTTTGTTGGATCATCGAATCCGTCGAGATAGCAGCGTTAGCTTATCTGCGCTTCTTGACAAATATAAACGTTGGTAAGGTGGTAAAAACTAAAAAAGACTCGCCGAAAATAGTGCAAACACAGGCGGATATTAAGGGCTATTATATCGCTACACCACTTCCAGTTCATGCCTAGGTGTTTGGTCATCCTCAAATCACTTTTAATTAATCCTAAATTTTTGGGTTTGGTTTTCTTCAAACTGAAAATATCTCTATTTCGGTAACTAAATGGGCTAAACATGAAGATTCATGACCTAAATCTCAGTACTAAGGCAACAATGAAAAAAAAAACGTTAAAGTGAATAAGTGTACGAGTTTGGGGCATGTGAGGACGGATGGACAATTCACCATCTGCATACAAATGGTAGGTAATTTTTAGGTATTTTTAACAGAATCTAGGCTCTACATCTTTTTGTATACTGGTCAAAAACAGTTTATGTTCAATATGTTTTGCTTCTAAGCTTACATATCTCAACTGTCTACAGTATAGATTGCTACACTGTTAATTTCGCTGCATACGGAAGGTAAACTTTGCATATCGGAAGTACGCAGATATTTCAAACAATTTCACTATATTTTATCGGTAATTTAAAACAATTTCACTATATTTCATCTCACTATATTTCATCAGTATTTTGTCGAGTTGTAAGAATATCATCACGAATAGTGCTCGAGAGCTCGTTGGAAAAAACAAACATGCTACGCTGAACTGTTTTCGTCTCTTTCTTCTGCCAAATTTCTAATCGCATATTATTATTCCGTAACAGTCACTTTTTATTACAAATGCACATCCACAACTTGACTGTAGACAATATCAGAACTCAATAACCAAAAGTTTCAAAGAACATTTATGCTTTGTTTTAATTCAAATTTCATGGCTTGGGGCAAAAGTCCCGTTCAGCGACTTTTAAGGCTATATTAGGAAGCACTTGCTACGGGAACAAGTAGAGAAGAGGAAAGAAAAATGAACAGTAAAAGAAAGCCAGAAAGAAATTCCTATTAGTCGCCTCCAACATATAAAGACACCAGTGGGTCTATCCATTCACGTGTTTTACTTTTCGCTACACACAGGAAAGGAGCTCTGTTTACGCATTTTGACCTTTCGCTGACACAATTTTCGGAACAAGATTGCTAAAAAATTAATTAAGAACTACTAATAAAAGTTCACTTTTGCAATTAAATAATTTCCACTGATTAAGAATAATCATATTTTAGGAGAGAAACCAAACTATTTTTGGACTTTTCGTGACGTGGCAACATGGTGGTATACTATTTTTGACTTTGTGACGTGGCACCTCGGTTGCATACTATGTTAAGAGTTTTCGTGACGTGGCACCCTGGTGGCATGCTATTTTAGACTTTGTGACGCGGCACCCCGGTGGCATACTATGTTAGACCTTCCGTGATGTGGCACCCCGGTGGCATACTATTTTAGACTTTTCGTGACGTGGCACTCCGGTGGCATACTATTTTAGACTTTTCGTGACGTGGCACCCTGGTGGCATGGTGGTTGAGACTACACCAATACGACAAAGCCGAAAATACCTTGTTTGAAAATCCACTCTGTGATTGCAATGATAATTAGACCGGAGTATAGAAACAACGCTGGTTTTATTCCTGGTCTTCGGTTATTTGTTTGTCAGATGGGAAACCAAAAGACAGACACACACTGCAGGTTTGCATGCGAATTGCACGCCAACTATGCTAGATTCTTATTCTATTTTTGTGAAGATCCGGTTTCGATATTTTCACAAAAAATGCCCTGCTTGACCAAAGATCATCTGAACACATTCAAACTGTGAACTGCTTTCTAAAGTTTAGTTTTATAACCAAACCTTTGTTAGCTGCATAATACTTATCGGTAATAAATAAATAAGATACATTTGGTTAAGGAACAGCCCTTGAGGAGGGAGGGAGGGAGGGGGCTCTCAATTACATCATTATGTAATTTGTTTAGCAACACGGCCTACCCATTGCGGGTTACATTGTGTCTTTAGCAGAGAGAACTGATTGCATACTACGTGTAAAATGGCCAACACAACATGCCCGAAATATTTCCCCTCAGTAAACAGTCAACTTTCTCCTTAGCAGCAAAACATAAACACTTCATCTTCACTTCGTAAGCAAAATATTATCCCTGCTTCTTGGACTCGAAGAAAATTAGGCTTCAACAGTTCTACCTGCTGAACTCTTAAGCACAAAACCAATCTCTCCTGACAGTCTGCAGGTGTTCACACCAATGCTACGACCATCAGAAAGCAACAGGCGCACTCACTCATTTCGCACCAATCTGTCCTGACGGTCTGCAGGTTTTCACACCAATGCTACGACCATCAGAAAGCAACAGGCGCACTCACTCAACCCGCACCAATCTGCCCTGACGGTCTGCAGGTTTTCACACCAATGCTATAGCCATCAGAAATTGACAGGCGCACTCACGCAACTCACACCAGTCTGCCCTGACGGTCTGCAGGTTTTCACACCAATGCTATAGCCATCAGAAATTTACATACGCACTCACGCAACTCGCACCAATCTGCCCTGACGGTCTGCAGGTTTTCACACCAATGCTATATCCATCAGAAATGAACAGGTACACTCACGCAACTCGCACAAATTTGCCCTGACGGTCCGCAGGTTTTATTACCAATGCTTCGAATATCGGCTACGAGTGACAGCTGAAGCGCTGAAGTACACGCTTCTCAGAGAAGGTAGCTGCTTCTGAGGGGCATTTCC
Source organism: Protula sp. h YS-2021 (assembly GCA_949752745.1). Lineage (NCBI taxonomy): Eukaryota > Metazoa > Annelida > Polychaeta > Sabellida > Serpulidae > Protula > Protula sp. h YS-2021. The sequence continues at coordinate 8,928,811 of OX457033.1, read as the reverse complement.
GGTATGAAATGAGCTGTGACAAGGGGTTGGGGTGTGGTCGCGGTGTCAGCTCTGCTGCACTGAACGACTTTACCTTTTTTCATGTCATTTTGCTTTTCTTAGCTTTCATACAACTTTTAAGCCTTTTTATTTAATTTTATGGTATGGGTTGCTACATTTCATGCAACTAGCACATTTAAAAACTGAAAAAATTGTTTCTATATTTCAAAGTTGATGTTTGGTTGATTGCTTCTAGCTTCAAACAAAAATGCACGGCACACATTGCTAATGCGAAATAAGAGACCTTACGTCAAGCAGGGCAAATTGTAACACTCAACACTGATTTAAGCTTGAGGTTACTCATCGTCAAAGGTCATATATAATTTTAAAAAATCCAATCTCTTCATCTCCTCTGAATTAAAAGAAATGAAACACAAAAATACAATCAAATAACATCTAATTTAATCGGAATAAAAATACTGAAAGCATCTACCGTTGCTAAAAGTTACAAAATGAACATAAAAAATGAAACACCAAAAATACAATCAAATAACATCTAATTTAATCCCACTAAAAATACTGAAAGCATCTACCGTTGCTAAAAGTTAAAAAATAAAGAACAAAATTTTTCAAAAAATTTCGTGTTAAAATGGGACGGCTCGTGGAGAGGCGGCAGGCAGGAAATTTTGATTGCTCACTTGTATTTAACGTGTATAACTCACGGTATCACATTGGGTCTTATGCCATGACTTGACTGTTAGTTTCGTTTGTTTGTTTGCTGGTAAGCATCCCGTTCAGCGACTACGACGGCTGTACTGGGACGCACGTGCTAAAGTGGGAAAAAGAAGGAAAGAAAGAAATAGTTAAAGGGCTAGAAAGAAATTCCGATTTTTCGCTTTCTACGACATGAACTGAACACACAGCAGTGAGTCTGTTCTTAAGATTACTTCAAACTCTATAGCATCTTGCATGAGGGCAAAATTAATAAACTAAATAGAACTAAAAAGAGCCTATATGCGGCAAAATTAGATACTGAAAAGATCCCAGCATTCTGTTGTTTTATATAGCCAAGAAAATAATCAAAACTCAAGACTTTTAAAAATTTACAAAACCTTGTGCTTTAGTCCCTTTTTAACGTTTTCTCTGACTTAGTTAAATTTTTGGCACAGAGTTCAGTATTCCACACAGTGACAATATCTAGCCATTGTTGTATTACTTAGACACTTCATTGTTATTCTTGTTCGATTCCTGTAATTTATTTTAAGTTTTAATATCCCTCAATCATCTATCACTCCATCCATCAATCCGATTTTAAATCTCTCGGCCAATATCGTTTATATGTCTCCTAAATGAAGGTTCGCTCACCAACAAGGCACTAAATCATGCCCAGAAAATCGTAATGATCCCGATAGGAGACTTGAGATTTTGACCACCCCAACCCCCCCCCCCCCCCCAAAAAAAAAAAAAAAAAAAAAAACTCAGTTAAAAGCTGAAGGGAACGGACGTGTTGTATTGCTTAAAATTGAACTATCTAGCAACTTAATAAAATTTAAAAAAAAAAACTGTCCACAGGAAATGACCCAGCTCACGAATAATGACGTCAGGATTTATGATACAGAAGAGCAATATTTCAAGACAATAACCCTATGAACCTGGTGTCAGCCAGGACTTTAATACAAAAATAGTTTATCGACAATATTTTCGCCAATTTTCGGCTAATCTCAACAAATAACACAGCCGCGTTGGTATTAATTTCCCCTGTCTTTAATAAAAATAAAATCCTATCTAGTGGACACTTGTGCCCCTACATTCAATCAACGTTTTGTTTTAATAAAAGATGCCTTTACTTATACCCCCTCTCCCCACATTCGATCAAAACTTTATTAATTTTCCTTAATTATCCTAGCAGCAACATTTTTTAAGAAATTTGATTTAGACCAATATTTCCACCAGTTTTGCTAGATCGCCAAACAAAAGTAACAGCCACACAGTTGCTCAAGTCGGCCTTTCACTAACATTTTAAGACAGACTATTTCATTGGCGTCTGTGAAGACTTTATTAAAATTGCATTTTTTTTCGCTAATCCTCTCTCCCATTTTTGCCGAATAAAACGAAATTATAGTCAGGTAGGCAACACTGCTCGACATCATTATCACAATTTGAACAGAGTACGGAAATGTGACTGGGGTCAGGATTTCTATAAGATAAAAACCACCACAAAAAAAATTACTGGTCAGGTAGTCCTCATGTCCGCTTCCATTCTTCAAAATTTTCTGACAATAGGGTGACATCCCTATCGCTTGTTAAGATTTTAATAACAAACTGTTTGTCACCCTATTTCCCTTATCTTTTTTTTGAATCACGGCAGAAAAAAGCGTTATGGCACGACAAGAAAAAAAGCGTTATGGCAAGGCAATTACCAATGACCGCTATCTTAACCAAAATTTCATTTCTCTGGTATCGGTAAAGATTTAACTAAAAATTAGTTTTGGCAAATGTTTCGGCCAGTTTTTAGTGAATCACCAAAAATAAATAAATAAATAAAAATAAACAAATAAAAAAGTAATAGCCAGGAAGTTGGTGACGCTTATTCCAGTACAGTAAGCAATTACCGAGGCATCAGTACAGATTTTACTAAAAAGGCTTTTTGTAAATATTTCGTCAATTTATGGCAAATGATAGATAGGTGGTCACGCATGCCCCCGAAATCTTATGACAGTCCATTAAAATTCCGGGAGATATGGTTTAAAAAAATTGGCTTTTGGAGAATATATCGGCCAATTTTTGGCGATTTCGCAAAAACGGAATGGTCAAGTAGGTACTTATGTCCACTGCCTTCAACCAAAATTTCAAGGCATCCAGGCTAAAAGTCTAAGTGGTGGTTTTTTAACTTAAAGAACGCACATACGCACATCTACTGCACAATACAATACAATACAGTTAATTTTAGTTTTAAAACTCTTTAGCTACGCAAAATTAAATTTTGAAAGCTGTCAGACCGAACCATACATTTAATAAATTTTAATCAACCCGAGAAGTGATTTTAGTGGTTAGAGGCTGTGGGCTGTGGGTTTTGTTTTAAAGTACAACGGGAATATGATGGCTCAGGGTTAGAACTTTAAGAGGTCAAAAAAGTTATATTTCATTTTCTACTGGATACTTGTCTGGCATCAGGCGTTACGATGAAGACTCTGAAGACACGGCACATTTGAACGTCAAAAATTACATCTGCTTTATGCGCTAAACATCGAGAAAGACATGAAATTACACCACACTGTTAAAATCGAGAGGTTTCTGGATTTTGTTTTACCAACAACACAATTGTTTCACGGAGAGGGTTAAAAAATAACACATGAATTGCACATTAGAGATAACGGGCCTTCAAGCAAGAATTGCAAATGGTGTCATGCTGGGAGAGAAATGAAAAATTGGTGCGGTAATAAACAATCAGATCTCATGCAATATGAATTTCAAATAAAAACTATTTAATGGTTGAAGCTTCGCTATAGGGACCAGATTTTACCGGTATATAGACGACTTTAAAGAATAGTTAAACTGCATATTTAAATTTCACTGACGAAATTAAAGAACTATAAGGTGAAAATTTCAGAGCCTTTGTGGTGAAGACAAATACTATATACAATTTTTGTAAACACGGAATCTAAAGGCGCATCGCTGTAAAAAGTATTTTACATATCAAGCTACATTTCAGGTCCATTTTAAAAGGCGTTGAGAAATATAGTAAAATTTTCAAGAATGATCACTAAGCTCAACACAAAAAGAATCGTAAAAATTGAAATACGGGTTTGCAAAATGTTTCAGTGCAGCCAGTGTTTACAAAATCATCCATCGTGATAAATTATTGAAAAATCCTCCTTTGTCACAACTATCCGCAGCGGTCCAAAAAAAATCAACAGTTTTAAATTAAACATCTGAAATTCAAATCCCAAAAATCTTCCGTAGCGAAACACAACTCCTAAGAGTTCAGCTTCAAACTATTTTCGATGAATTGTTACAGAGCATCAAAATATAGAATAGCCAAAACTCTAAAACATTTTTAGACGGCGGATTTTTTAAAGTGGCCTTTGAGTTCTATTAACCTTCTTTTATTTAATTCTCGCATTAGTCCACGTGTAAATGTTCCTCGCAAAGCGGCCAAAGAAACACCCACATTTAAAGGCAATACCGTCAGAAATGTTAAGAACTCTGTACATTTTTCTCTGACATTTATTCTGGTGTCTTACAACGGTATGTTCGTGTAACAAATACTCAGCCATTTCGGCCTGCACTAGAACCCACTCTCCGCATAACTTGATCCTGGAAAGCAGGTTATTACTAGGTGTTATTTTTCAGCCTGGTACAGGGGACCCTCGTTAATTCGTACTCCTCGGGACCAAGGGAAAAAGTACGAATTAACCTAGGGTACCAATTAACCGCGGTCAAATTTTCGAATGGACAAAAAAAAAAAAAACAATGAACTTAATGTCCATTGTGTAATCAATATGTTTCCGTTTTGATACCATTTTGCAAGTTGAAATGCTTGACCACTGTTCACAATTAATATACAGCGCGAAGTGTCCACAGACAACAAACGGCATCTTAAGCTGCTGCATAGTTCGTGGCCGACGATGCTGTGCACACTAAGACACTCGGTGTATTGAGTAGACAACGTCAATCATAATCCCTAAACCCCCATCATTACTGCCCCACAATGCGCATTATGCAACCCCTTCATCTCGATACACATGATGCCTGAGTAACGTGTTGTTTTAACCGTGTGGCATGCCCAGTCTGTATGGCTCTGCATTGATAAAAGACCGGAATAGAAAAAAAGTAAGGGTAAATTTTGGGACGAATTATCTCAGTCCTCGTTCATTCGTACTTTTACATGGAAGTGAATGGGTCCTAAAATCGGAACCGACGGAATTGGTACGAATTAGCCGAGGGACCGAATAAACAGAGGACGAACTAGAGCGGCCAGTGCACACAAAACATAAGAGTTCAGGCTTATATTACACACTTTCAATCGATACCTACTTAGTTTCTTGTTTTTGTGAACAAAAACAAATGTCTCCCCGACTAAACCAATGACCCCCCCCCCACCCAAACTGAAAAAAATATTAATTTCTGCAAACATAACCTTCATTCATTGTAAAAAACTCAAAATAAACCAAACAGATGGTGGTCACTGAAACAGATATAAATGAGCATCTTTTTTCATCGGAGTCTGGAAGGTGGTCGCTAAAACGGGTTTTACTGTAGGCCCCTCTTATCCAGATCTGAAGTTGGTCACTATAGCAGTTTTACTGTACGTTACATTTTTATCCGGGTCTGGAAGGTGGTCAAGACAGGCAGGTTTTACCGTACTTCTTTTTACCTGAATGTGGAAGGGGTCACGACAAACGGTTCTTACCTTACATCTTTTTATCCGGGTCTTGAAGGTGGTCGGGATTTTTTTTTTTTTTTTGCTAACCATCATCCTCCACACGCCCCCCCCCCCCCCGCCCCCAGCTATTTACTGTAGGTCCGACTATAAACACAACTCTAACCCTTTTACCCAAGGCAATGGTAACAGTCTGTACCCTAAGTGTAGTTATAGCCATGATAGACTACCTTGTCTTCGCACATTCCCATCGGCCAAATAGCACTAGGAAGGCATTCTTCATAACTGCGCATCAGAGATGACGCACCTCGGTGGGAGAAGGGGGAGGCATTTCGTAGGCAAAATGGTGAGCTGCTCCTCATAACACAAGATATCAGACGACCCAATTTAATAGCGAAAAATGCTTCTGCACACAATGCTAATCGATACAGCATGGCTCCTATATATAGCACATCTCGGCAACCTAATCAAGTATGCGGCGAAAAAAAAAATCAATAGCTAGAGCTGCTTAGAGATATAATACGACAATAGCATTCCATGACCTCGTAGATAACGATCCATCATGCACGGCAACTGACACTGACCCCTGACTAAGTGGCATGTTACGTAACAACCACAGATGAGAAATGCACAAAGGCTCAATTTCAGGCAATAACCAATAGCGATGGACCGACAATAATGCTGTTACTGTTTTGAAGCTTTCTAAAGAATACAGGAACACTAGAGAATCTTCGGGAAAATCTTCCGAAATCCCCAGCGCAGTTAACACCCATGGGGGGGGGGGGGCTGTTGACGTTATGCACCTTTCTTGATTTTCTATACGAGTTCAATAATGTTTAATAAAACCATGTGACCTATCCGAGGAATAACTACACCAAATTTAAAGTCGATCCGACTTTCCGATGTCGAGATATTTTGCTTAAGAACAGATAACTTTTTACCTGTTGAAACAGTCGTCTGACTGAACCAAGGAATATCCATATAAAATTTTAAGTCGATATGACTTTCCGTTATCGAGATATTATGCATAAAAGATCTGGTTCAAAATATACACATTTTACGCGATGACGTCATACGCCGCTTTCGTTCGTTCTACTCGTAAAAAATATTTAAAGTTTCTTTCGGACCTACCAAGCAATCATCCGACCAAGTTTCAGCTTTCTCCGGCGTCCAGCAGCTGAGAAATTTCGCACACAAGATTTTTACGCAATGACGTCATACACCTGCCCTAATCACGTGACACGCCAAAAATTGATAGAACAGTCCGGCTGACCCAAGGAATATTCATATAAAATTTGAAGTCCATAGGACTTTCCGTTATCGAGATATTTTGCACACAAGACCTTGTTTATAATATATACATATTCTACGTGATGACGTCATACGCCGCACTCGTTCGTTCTACTCGCGATAAAATTCTATAGAGTCTTTCGGACCTACCAAGCAACAATCCCACCAAGTTTCAACTTTCTCCGATGTTCCGCAGCAGAGAAATTTGGCACACAAGATTTTTACGTAATGACGTCATACACCTGCCCTAATCACGTGACATACGTAAAAAGTTGACAGAACCCTCCGACTGACCCAAAGAATATATATATAAAATTTGAAGTCCATAGGACTTTCCGTTATCGAGATATTTTGCACACAAGACCTTGTTTATAATATATACATATTTTACGTGATGACGTCATACGCCGCATTCGTTCGTTCTACTCGCGAAAAAAAATCTACACCGTCTTTCGGACCAACCAAGCAACAATCCCACCAAGTTTAAACTTTCTCCGATGTTCAGCGGCTGAGAAATTTCGCACACAAGATTTTTACGTAATGACGTCATACGCCTGCCTTAATCACCTGACATGCGTCAAAAATTGATAGAACCCGCCGACTGACCCAAGGAATATTCACATAAAATTTCAAATCGATAGAACTTTCCGTTATCGAGATATTTTGCACACAAGATCTTGTTCAAAATATATACATATTTTACGTGATGACGTCATACGCCGCATTCGTTCGTTCTACTCGCGAAAAAAATCTACACCGTCTTTCGGACCAACCAAGCAACAATCCCACCAAGTTTCAACTTTCTCCGATGTTCAGCGGCTGAGAAATTTCGCACACAAGATTTTTACGTAATGACGTCATACGCTTGCCCTAATCACGTGACATGCGTCAAAAGTTGATAGAACCGTCCGACCTTACTAAGGAATAATTCGATCAAGTTTGAAGTTGATCCGACGTTTCGTTCTCGAGATATCTTGCACACAACACTTTGTTCACAACAGACTGACACACACACACACACACATATACAGCTACGTCGGGAAACTAACGACGAATCGCGATTTCTTCTCCAACTCGCGAAATGTACGCCAAAAATCTAACTTCGTTATTAGGGACTTTTCAGACATAAGTTGTATATGAAAATCTCGGTAGATTTTTTTTACATTCAATTCCGAAAGCGAAAATATAGAAAAGACAACAGATTGAGAGAAATTTAACAAAGCATGAACCCTGCGAAACGGAATATTTTGTTTACATAATTTGCATATTTTACACCATTTTTTGATATCTGCAACTATAAGTTTGATGTGAATCGAGACTGTGTAAAAAATGTAAACAAACCGATTTTGTTTATAAACAAAGGCCACGTGCTTTCTGTAAAAGAGTATTAGGGAAACACTAAATAAAAGCCAAACAAGCGTAGAGTTTGTTTTCTTTTATTTACACCTTTTATTTTATTTATTACATAATCCCAATGTAATATTTATTTTCTTTCATTTCTATACATAAACTATTTAACATTAATTGAAGATTTACAAAATATTGAAGAGCAGCACAAAAGATATTAAAACAGATGAATGTTTAAAAACATAGATTTATATTATACAGATGAATTGTTTAAAAACAAAATACAGATTTATACAGATGAATGTTTAAAACCAAAACTCTTTTAAAATATAACCAAAATACAGGAAAAATAATACAACAAAATCCTTCACTGATATAACCGTCTTGTGTAAATAACCAACTCTATCTGATTTTCAAGCTCAGTGTTATGTACACTACTTAAAATTTAATGATAGGCCGAAAAAAACGTGAGGCAATGAGATATAAACCACATAAAAGCTTCCTAAAGAAAACAAAATACACAGCAGAAACTTTCAAACTAACTTGCGAAATGTACGTACACAACCATGCACAAAATTTGCAAGTTTAGAGACCATGCAACACAACTTGGGTGTACTACCCCTCTCGTGACGTTCATAAAGTTAATGTCGGTGACTTCGTATGAGAAAAATTAACTGAAAATAACACAATTAAAACTTTCAAACTGACATGCGAAATGTACGTACAAAATCATGCGAAATGTGCGAACACCAAAATTTTTTAATCACGGAAACATCGGCAAATTTTCCAAGTTTTGAGACAATGTCACGTTTGCGCGTACGCCCTTCTCGCGACGTTCATAAATTTAAAGTCGGTCACTTCGTATAAGAACAGTGAACTGCAAATAACAGGTAAAACTGACAAGCGAAATGCACGTTTATACACAATCATGCGAAATGAACGTATAACAACCATGCATGTGACACGGTCTCAAACTTTTGACAATTTTGCCGATGTTTCTGTAAATAAGCACATTTTGGTGTTCGCACATTTTGCATGGTTGTGTACGTACTAAAGTAGGTGACTTAGTATGAGAAAAGTGAACTGCAAATAACACAATTAAAACTTTCAAACTGACATGCGAAATGTACGCACACAACCATGCGAAATGTGCGAACACCGAAATTTTCTTAATCACGGCAATATCGGCAAAATTTCCAAGTTTTGAGGCTCTGTCACATACCTTTTGCTCGTACTACCCAATCTCGTAACGTTCATAAACTTTGAAATTGGTCACTCCGAACAGAGAACTTTCGAACTGACAAACGAAATGTACGCTCATACACAACCATGCGAAATGTAATGCAACCACGCGAAATCTGCGACGCAAGTATTTATTTTTTTTAAATACATAGGCAAACTTGGCAGCTTTTGTCACCTGTCACATGAAACTTATCCGTACTACCCATCACCGCCACTTTCATAAATTTACAGACTGTCACTTTATACAAGAAAAATCAAATGCAAATAACACACTGAAACTTGATACGCGAACGCACATAACCATGCGAAATGTACGAAACAAAAACACTTCTTAATACCTCGGCAAATTTGGCAGGTTTTGAGACCCCGTTACATGAAAATTGCCCGTACTACCCAGAACCGTGACGTTCATAAATTAAAAGTCGGTCACTTCGTATAAGAACAGTGAACTGCATGGAAAAAATGATACAAAAAAAAAAAAAAAATTCCCCACACTTGTGTAAACCAAAACAGAATCCCACGAACATGACATCACCGCGAAATGTCCCCAAAACAGTTTATTTTTTTAACGGATTTGAAGCTTCATCCGCCTTTTTATTTTTCTTGTGAAAATTTGAAAGGTATGCCCGCAACTGAACTTTGTCCCTGTGTCCTAAAATATCACATGCTAAATGTACGTCCAAAACCATGTATGTAACAGGGTTTCAAACTTCAAAAATGTTGCCGATGCTTCTATGAATTAGAACATTTTGGTGTTCGCACATTTCGCATGGTTTTGTACGTACTTAATTCGGCCACTTGGTGTGAGAAAAATGGACTGCAAATAATGCAGCTAAAGCTTTCGAATTGACAAGCGAAATTTACGTACACAATTATGCGAAATGTGCGAACACCAAAATGTTCTTACTCACAGAAACATCAGCAAAATGTGCAAGTTCTGAGACCCTGCCACATATCATTTTCTCGTACTACATCGTCTCGCAACGCTCATAAATTTAAAGTCGGCCACTTCTTATAGGAGCAGTGAAATGCAAATAACACAGCTAATACTTTCGAACTGACAAGCGAAATGCACGCACACATCTACAACCATGCGAAATGTAGTGCAACCACGCGAAATCTACGACGCAAGTATTTATTTTTTAAATACATCGGCAAAATTGGCAGCTTTTGTGACCCTGTCACATGAAACTTATCCGTACTATCCATCACCGCCACTTTCACAAATTTACAGTCTGTCACTTTATACAAGAAAAATCAAATGCAAATAACACACTGAAACCTGATACGCGAACGCACATAACCATGCGAAATGTACGAACCAAAACACTTCTTAATACCTCGGCAAATTTGGCAGGTTTTGAGACCCCGTTACATGAAAATTGCCCGTACTACCCAGACCCGTGACGTTCATAAATTAGAAGTCGGTCACTTCGATTAAGAACAGTGAACTGCATGGAAAAAAAACTGATACAAAAAAAAAAAACTCCTCCCACTTGTGTAAACCAAAACAGAATCCCACAAAAATGACATCACCGCGAAATGTCCCCAAAACAGTTTATTTTTTTTTTAAATGGATCTGAAGCTTCATCCGCCTTTTTATTTTTCTTGTAAAATTTTGAAAGGTATGCCCGCAACTGAACTTTGTTCCTGTGTCCTAAAATATCACATGCGAAATGTACGTCCACAACCATGTATGTAACAGGGTCTCAAACTTCGAAAATTTTGCCGATGTTTCTGTGAATTAGAACATTTTGGTGTTCGCACATTTCGCATGGTTTTGTACGTATCAAAGTCACACTTGGTGTGAGAAAAGTTGCCTGCAATTAACACAGTTAAAGCTTTCGAATTGACATGCCAAATGTACGTACACAACCATGCGAAATGTGCGAACACCAAAATGTTCTTACTCACAGAAACATCAGCAAAATTTGTAAAGTTTTGAGACCCTGCCACATATCATTTTCTCGTACTACATCATCTCGCAACGCTCATAAATTTAAAGTCGGCCACTTCTTATAGGAGCAGTGAACTGCAAATAACACAGCTAATGCTTTCGAACTGACAAGCGAAATGTACGCACACATCTACAACCATGCGAAATGCAGTGCAACCACGCGAAATCTACGACGCAAGTATTTCTTTTTTAAATACATCGGCAAACTTTGCACCTTTTGTGACCCTGTCACATGAAACTTATCCGTACTATCCATCAACGCCACTTTCATAAATTTACAGTTTGTCACTGTAAACGAGAAAAATCAAATACAAATAACACTCTGAAACCTGATACGCGACCGCACATAACCATGCGAAATGTACGAACCAAAACACTTCTTAATACCTCGGCAAATTTGGCAGGTTTTGAGACCCCGTTATATGAAAATTGCCCGTACTACTCAGACCCGTGACGTTCATAAATATGAAGTCGGTCACTTCGTATAAGAACAGTGAACTGCATGGAAAAACTGATACAAAAAAAACTCCCCCCACTTGTGTAAACCAAAACGGAATACCACAAACATGACATCACAGCGAAATGGTCCCGAAATAGCGTCTTTTTTTTAAACGGATCTGAAGCTTCATGTTACCATGAAAACACTGACATTACTAACACCATGGAAGACATCACGTTTCACCGCCAGAAAATGCAACGACAGAAACATAAGCATAAAAAACATGTTATACAATGAATAGCAACGAAGGAAGTGTATATTTATCCTTTCTACTTCGCTACCGTGCGCTTTGCGTCTTCAACATTTTTCCCTTCCCACTCGAGTTACACAGTTAGTCCCACACACGAACCCCGTGCCAAGGTAAGACTTGAACGTCACCGCACAGCCCCCCTCCCTTACTTTCATTTCTAACAAGTACGCTTTCTGACAGCGAAACTAAAAACAAATTAAAACAAATACTCGCTGGGTCAAACAGCATGATTTCATAAAGACAGGTGTCCTGACTTAATACTGGAAAACGAAAAAACCTGCCCCGTAATTTTTGAAAGCTCTTGATAAATCGACAATCCCCTACCACCAATCCCACCCACCCACCCCCAATATTAAATGAGTATGTTTGTCAATACACCTTTTCCTGTCTACCTAGCAAGTGCTTTGTTTAAACCAACCGCACGAGTTTAAGTAATAACGCCACAACCGATGGCCCCCGATGCCGACTTACAACACTACGTCCAGTGTTACCATGAAAACACTGACATTACTAACACCATGGAAGACATCACGTTTCACCGCCAGAAAATGCAACGACAGAAACATAAGCATAAAAAACATGTTATACAATGAATAGCAACGAAGGAAGTGTATATTTATCCTTTCTACTCCGCTACCGTGCGCTTTGCGTCTTCAACATTTTTCCCTTCCCACTCGAGTTACACAGTTAGTCCCACACACGAACCCCGTGCCAAGGTAAGACTTGAACGTCACAGCACAGCCCCCCTCCCTTACAAATTAAAATAAATTTTGCCGATGTTTGTGAATTAGAACATTTTGGTGTTCGCACATTTCGCATGGTTTTGTACGTATCAAAGTCACACTTGGTGTGAGAAAAGTTGCCTGCAATTAACACAGTTAAAGCTTTCGAATTGACATGCCAAATGTACGTACACAACCATGCGAAATGTGCGAACACCAAAATGTTCTTACTCACAGAAACATCAGCAAAATTTGCAAGTTTTGAGACTCTGTCACATATTATTTACTCGTACTACCCAATCTCACAACGTTCATAAACTTTGAAATTGGTCACTCCGAACAGAGAACTTTCGAACTGACAGTTAAAAAGAAAACTCCCCGCACTTGTGTAAACCAAAACAGAATACCACAAACATGATATCACAGCGAAATGTCCCCAAAATATTTTCTTATTTTTTAAACGGATCTGAAGCTTCTTCCGCCTTTCTATTTCTCTTGTACAAATTTGAAAGGTATGCCCGCAACTGAACTTTGTTCCTGTGTCCTAAAATATCACTTTCCTCTGAAAGGCAGGACTTGATTTCTTTCATCGTTGGCGGCTTGTATCGGTCAATGTGGCCTTGGAAATGTTTATGCACCGCCTCTTTTTCCTCTGTTGTCCACGGCCTACTCGAACCTGTAAAATAATTTGCACAAGTGTAAAACATGTGTATCTAGCAAAATAAATTTGTGAGTTTACATTAAGTGTCGAGCATTGCAAAAGATAAGGCGAGATTATAAAATGTAAGTGCAATGAACTGTCAATTCTTGCGAAAGCACACGTTACATTCAATATAGTTTTCGCAACGCTATTAACAGAACCACGCGAAATGTACCACCTAAAATTTATGTGAACCGAATGCTTTCTGTTAAATCCTACCTTTAGTTTTCTTGGGACTCTCTGACCTGCGGCTGTGACCGGATTTCTTCCGTTTCTTTTTCATAAGTGATGATACTGAGGTGACAGGCAAAGGAATTTCATATTCCACCTCGTCTGAAAGAAAAACATAAATGAACACGTCTAAATGCAATGTTTTTGCTTATATGCAAGAGAAATTAATTATACATAGTGAAGGGTCAACAACATACAATTAAAAACAATGTTAAATATTCATCTACACTAAAATTTTCTTAGTCTCTCACTCCATGCGAAATGTGAAGTACATCTTTCTTTAATATTTTTGCTTGTATGCTTGTACCTGAACTATCGTCTGAAGCATCAGCGGTCGGTGGAGCAGGAGCGGAAGGAGCTGCTGTTTGTTGTTTTTTTGCTTTGGTACTTTTTTTCTTCTGCGCTTTCAGGAAATTGAAGATTTCTCTCACAGAACGACCCAGTAACATTTCCTCGTCTCGAACTCGATCCTCCACTTCATCTAACGTTGGAAGACTACCTCTGTGGTGTAATTCTTTCTTGAATATGGTCTTCATGAGAGCCACTTCAACTTCACTGAAGTGGGGACGAGTTGCTTGATCGCCTGTAAAAACATAAAAAAATGCCACTTTGTTATAAATAACATTGGCGGAGTTGCAGCAGTACCAAAAACCTGCGAAATTCAAAGGTCACACATTTTATTACTACTGTCTCATGTTTTGTACAGCCTTGTAAATGATAATTACATTCTGAACAATGTTTAAAAAAAAATAATAAAAAAAAAACGTTTAATGAAATAGTCATTACAAATATCACCCCTTTATCATCTTACACAACTTTACTCCTGACTGTTTACGCACAATTCAAGCGAAATCCGATTAATAGGTTTCTTACCCAGCAGTCGTTGCTCCGTCTCTCTTATGACGTCCACTTCTCCCTCTCCGTCTGATTCTTCAACATCACCTGCGAACAGCATAGACGGGTATCAAATTAACTCCCAATTACATATACACGTCATTTTCGCGCCAAACTGAACTGTGTGTTACTTCAAATCTTCTCAGCTGTAAAACATACATGGGAACGGGGTCGAAAAAAGTAGGAAAATAAACGTACTGAAACACACACATCTTAAAACATTTTTTGGGTTTTTTAACATCTCCCTGTTACAAAGTCAGCTAACTATACTTTTCAAATTTTCTTACAAATTTTGAAGTACATTTTGCACGTAAAGTGCAACATAAACCTACTTTCCGTTGGTCCACCCTGTGCAGTCACCTCGCCAATTTCCACATCCGGCAACGCTTCGTAGCCCGTTTGTTGGTATGGTTCCCTTGGCTTCCCACTGTTTATGGCAATGAGGACCTGTGCCACTTTACTCTTTTCGACAATGTCGACCGGTAATCTGTAGTAATCCCTATGAACCCTTATGTCGTGACCCATGAAATTTGCCAAAAAGTCCTGCTCTACGTGCGGCAAGTTTAACACTTGCGACATCGTTGCAAGGTGTTTTCGCATGTTTGTTGAATTAAAAATGTTCAAGTCGGTAAGGCCTGCTTCCACTGCTACCTTTTTTACCGCGACGTGCCCCTCCATCGGTGTGTTATAATTTCCGGGACGTGCAAAGACATAAACCGAGTTCTTGTGGACGTACTTTTCGCGTAGCTTCAGCAGCAGCTTGATGTTTTCGTGCATATCGTTTGTTAACAGCACCGATATTCGTCTAGAGCATTTCCCCAAGAACTCAATCCTGATCAATTTGCTTGCCAACTGCTTTTCGAATTCCTGCATTCCCGCTAGATATTCGGGATCTGGCTCTGATGAAATTTTCAGACCGTCAGTTAAATCCTTCAATAGCAACCTTTCGACCTCACCACTGCGTTTTCTGTTGAACATTATCACCTGTGCGAGGGTATACACCACGACTTCCCTATAGATGTCTTCTTTCGCCGGTTTCGTATGAAGTACCTTCATTCTGTTCGATATGTGTTGGAAAAACTTGTCAATGTCTTGAAACATTGGCAGAATTTTTCTCTTGTTAAATTTTCGTCGCTTTAGCAGGAAGTTAGCTCGTCTGGACAAACATGTGTAATAACGATCGAGCACAGAATGGAACACAGAGGCAATCTTGTTTTTCGAGTAGTCTCCATTTCGTAGGCAATGCATCTCGTATTCGGTTGCAAGGGTTCTTAGAGTTCCTCCTAATCTCATAACCGCCGATGGATGGCTGAATTCTTCTTGTGATGCTGGTCCTTCGTCCTGGGACATTTTAATAACGCTCTCCATTAGCCTGTAGTGGCCAGGGTGGACTAGGTCTTCACTGCTTACGAAAACATCGGGATATTTCTCGCGACACAGCTTAAGTAACTTTGCCAAAGCTATGACGGGTTGTGTTATCATACTTTGCGCCTTCGACATATGACCATGTTTATCGGATAAAAATTCCATCAGCTCTAGCAGCAACTTGTCGTTCTTTATGATCTCCGTCGTATGACACGGGTGCATGCGTGCCAAAGCCTTTTTAACAGATTCAGACTTGGTGTCCACTTGCATCATTTTAGCTCTTGCCTCAGGAACAAGTCGTTTTCGCGTAGTTTTTTCGGGCGTATCAATTTTCTCTCCTTTTTCCCGTCGATCTGCATTTTGCTTACATTCCCTCCTTTGATGACGTGCGAAGTTTTCTTTCGTTATCATTGCCTTGCAGTATGGACACAACAGGTACTCTTTTTCTTCAGTCGCTTTCTCCCTCTTCCTCATGGTGTTTCGGTATTTGACAATTAAGTCTTTCAACCCTTTCTTTTTGGCCTGTTTGTTGTACCAATAATCTCCCAATTTTCGAATTCTATCCCATTCCAATGCACGACAACGCTTGTCTTTGATTTCTTTTATAACTTTTATTTCGTCTTCGTTTCGATGGACGCCTGTGCAATGTTCGGCTACACGTGCAATCAATTTGTGACAGAAGAAACAACAATGCTTTTTTTTACTGGCTGGGTCCAGTCTTGGTAGATCGAAATCACTATCCGCAGTTGCTACCGTTGAAGATTCAATTGCAGTAGCTGGTTCTGTATCCGAGGTTTCGCTTCTTAAAGCTGATGGTGTTGAAACCGTTCGTTTCGCTGACTTGCGACGTGATTTCATTGGGGTCGATGTGACGGGCGTAGATTCGGATCTGTCGGTACTTGAACTAAACATCGGTCCCTCTGTTGTGTCTTTTTCTCCAACAGGCACCGATGGGTCCTCCATCTGACCGTGTTCGTCGCCTGAGATCTCGCTACTTTTCACTGATCTGCGAACCGTTGCTTTCGCCGCTTTTCCTGGAGTTGTGACAGGGGTTTCATTAGACTCACTGCTACTTGTAGTAAATGTATGTTTTTTTCCTGGTAACCTTTTCTTTTTCGCAGTGGGTACGGAGTCTGAATCACCATCATGAGCGTGGCCAGAGCTTCTGACGGACTTGGGCTGTAACTCCGACTTTGTAAGATATTTCTGTCTCCCTCTTTTGTCTTTCTCTGGCGCCGATGAGGCTTTCAATTGACTGTGTTTGCCACCTGATCTCTGGCTACTTTTCACTGCTGGTCTGCGAACTATTGCTTTTGCACCTGATCTCTGGCTACTTTTCACTGCTGGTCTGCGAACCGTTGCTTTCGCTGCCTTTCGTGGAGTTGATGTGATAGGGGCTTCATCAGACTCCTCATCACTGCTACTTGAACTAAATTTATGTTTTTTTCCTGAGAGCCTTTTCTTTTTTGGAGTGGGTACGTAGTCTGAATCATGGTCACGATCGACGGAAGAGCTTTCATCGGACTGGGGCTGTAGCCTTTTCTGTTTAGGGCGAATTCGCAGTGAGAAACTCTTTGGCTTTTCTATCTGGGCCACTGATACGGGAGAACTGTTTTCTATCTGAGCCATTGGTACGGGAGAACTTAATACCGATGAATCTGAGACGTGTTGTTCAACATTCGGTTCTAACGGAATGACCTCTCTTAGGGACACCTCGAACACCTCAGGATCACAATCTTTTCCCGCCTCTGCAATAAATATATTAACCTAAAATAGCACTGAAATTCAGACAAAGAAATCATGGCAAATGCAAAGCAAGTCATTTTTACACAAGTAGGACAAAATACTACCATACCACAGCGAATGTAACCCCCTCTCATATGTTTGCATCATGAGCTGGTTACTTCAATTTGTTAATAACATTAACTGCAAATGCTAAACCTCATATCGCACTTTTTGGTTAAAAAATAAACATTGTTGTGTATCAACATGTCGCAGTGAAACGAACCGAATTTAAAAAAAAAAAAACCACAGCAGACTCCAGATTTAGGGCACCAAGTGGCGAGTGCTGAAACTGAGTTCAATCTATCTTTTTTTTTCTTTGAGAAAGGGGCGGGGTGAGGGGGGGGAGAAGGTTGCAACCCACCATAGCCCCCTAATTACACCAAGTACACATTTTTGATTCTGGTGTATCAACATATTGCAGTGAAACGAACTGAATTTTGAAAAAAAAACCACAGCAGACTCCAGATTAAGGGTACCAAGAGGTGAGCGCTGAAACTGAGTTCAATCTATTTTTTTTTCTTTGAGAAAGGGGCGGGGTGAGGGGGGGAGAGGGAAGGTTGCAACCCATCGTAGCCCCCTAATTACACCAAGTACACATTTTTGATTCTGGTGTATCAACATATTGCAGTGAAACGAACTGAATTTTGAAAAAAAAAAACCACAGCAGACTCCAGATTAAGGGTACCAAGAGGTGAGCGCTGAAACTGAGTTCAATCTATTTTTTTTTCTTTGAGAAAGGGGCGGGGTGAGGGGGGGGGGGGAGAGGGAAGGTTGCAACCCATCGTAGCCCCCTAATTACACCAAGTACACATTTTTGATTCTGGTGTATCAACATATTGCAGTGAAACGAACTGAATTTTGAAAAAAAACCACAGCAGACTCCAGATTAAGGGTACCAAGAGGTGAGCGCTGAAACTGAGTTCAATCTATTTTTTTTTCTTTGAGAAAGGGGCGGGGTGAGGGGAGGAGAGGGAAGGTTGCAACCCATCATAGCTCCCTAATTACACCAAGTACACTTTCTTCATTCTGGTGTATCGACATGTTGCAGTGAAACGAACTGAATTTTGAATAATAATAAACATAGGCATCGGAGATGCAGAGCCTTCAGCCAATAACAGCTACATCACTGTGGTCCAGTTACTCTTTTGAAATACCGCCCGGATAAAAACAACATACAAGGTGCAACGGATGAAGCGGCGGACAGGTGTTTGCACATTTACACTATATATACTTTCTTCCTGTAAAGTTTCGTGAAGCTCCGATAAATAGTTTTTGAGATATCGCCCAGACAAAAAAATTTACGGACAGACGAACGGACAGACCGATAGCAATAGCTCCCTACTAACACCAATATTACGTCCTGCGATTTTGTGAAACAAGCCGTTTGGGTGTGGGGGCGGTCTCGCCAGCAATAATGTCTTCGTTTAACGGTATTGATATTTTTCTGACCACTACACTTTACCACTGCACAAATGCTCAATACCAGCGAAATGGACATCGCATAAAAACTATTTTACTTACCACCTTTTGTTTCTTCTGTCAGCGCGCAAAACCTTTCCAAGACATGGTGCTGTTGCTCTTGCATAAGGTCCTCCTCCCTTACAGCTGTTGATGGAATAGGCCGCTGCCGAGATGTTACGGGTGCACTACAGGTCGTCAAGTGCTCTAGAAATTCAGGATCAGGTTCGGCGTCATCACGCAACATCTCAGAAAATGATAAATTTGGAAAAAAGTTTTGCTCTTGTGCTGTTGTAGCTTGTGGCTGACAAAGTTCATGGCTAGTTTGCTCCTGCCCCTCCCCCTCATCACTTGCTTTGGCCAAGACATCTGCTGAAACAAAAGAAATAAAAACAAAATGCATTTCTAAATATCTTTTCCATATAAAACACACTCAACATGCGAAACGCGATATTGCTATGTTTTAGACTTGCACTTAACCTGGATGGTTTCGCTTGCTTGACGTCCTCATCAGTTTACAACCATACCGTAAAATGTATTATATTGTATTAAAGCATACAGCTAAAAAAAAAATGAAATACGTAAAACCTACCCAAAATAGCACTTGTATCTACTGTTTGCAGTGAAGACCTGGGTTCAATGTGGGAAAAAGTTATGCCTTCAGGTTTCAGTCCTTCTACCACATCCCTCACAACACATGTCGCAATTTCCTGTCCCGCAAATACCTCCGCATCTGCCCCTCCAGGCCTCTGTACCATCCTGCAAACAAGTCCGGCAGCTTCTACAACAAAACAAAATGACAGACATGAGAGTTACACAAGCAAATGGTAAATGCATTTATGTGATATACGCGAAACCAGATGCACTGCACACTTTTTTTATGTTCAACTTACTTGATAACACATCTAAAATGAGAAAGAAACAAAGCCAATAAATAACTCTGAGTTACCTTGTTGATTAAAGTGCAAGGCGAAAAGCGCTGTATTTTAATTGATAACAAAGCTAAATACGACTTACCCATTGCATTTGCAAGGTAGGTATTCCCTGGTTGGACCGTGTAAGTACCTTCCGTCTTGTGGGACAACTCAAAGATCTTGACTGGTTGAGGTACAGGTTTCACCACTCCTAAAAAAGTTAAAAGGATTTTGAATTTAAGTCATATTTTAGTTTCTTTCCGAGCATTTTTCGTGGGCGCAAACACAAAATTATTTGGAACAGCGAAATGGGCTGCAGTTGCAAACCCTAAAAACAAAAATAAGCAACACACGAGGTGACCACTTTAAACACAGCTGGGCAACAGAACATCTTATGCTTCAATAGTTAAAAAAAAATACACTTACCAAGTAATTTGCCCTCAAACGACTCTGTAGCACCCAATTTCGCATCTTCAGCCAGTTTTGTGTTACTAAAATGTGTAGCTGCCCCCTCTTTCTTTGACTTGCTGGCAAACTTTTGTAAAAGGGCACCAACGCCCGTAATAACGGTATCGCTTCCCGGACTACATTCAAAAGTGTCCCTGTCTTCTGTCTCACGCCTTCCCCTTGCTGCTACGGGAACATTTTCTGAAAATGTATCACATTCTAACTACATAAGCGAAATGAGCAGCACATCAAAGCTGGACACCCTGGATTGCATTTGTTTTGCAAACTCTAAACCACTGCGGATTCGCACGACAGAGACTGACAACTTCACGTGAAATCAAAATGCCAACTACGCTTAAAGAGACCATGTAGCGGCCAGGAATAACCTTTACATTCAATCTTCAATTCAAAGCTGTACTCACAAAACTCTTTCAATCACATTCGGAAGACCTGGAGGGCCACTACTGCTGTTGCCCTACTTGAATTTTGCACGTGACATCCTGCTAAGGCAGTGCTTAAGCAATGCCTAAGCAGGATTTCACATGCAAAATCCAAATAGGATAGCAGCAGTAATTGCCCCCCCCCCCCCCAGGTCTTCCGTAATCACAGCAGTGATAAGCAGTCCTTTTCGCCGACAACCATAATGCAAGAAAAAAGTTTTGAATTCTTTAAAATGCCAGCACCCGATTCCCTTGACCAAATCTGCACTACTGCTACATATGTCAGGATACTCCTTCCGACACACCTCAGCAACAATTCTTACCCTTTATAAATGCAAAAGCATCACTTACCCAGCGACTTCTCATAAGACGCCCCTTGAACAGCCGATTCCGCATTCGCTGTGTCTTTTTCGCCCTGCGATGAATGTGTGTGTGCCCCCTCTTCCCTTTTCACCGATCTCTCACAAAGCTCCTTTGACATGATATCAACGCCCGTAATGACGCAATCGCTGTCCGAACTACGTTCTTCGGATTGCGCCACCCCCTCCCCAACGGTGACCGTAACGTCTGTGTCACGGCTTCCGATTGCAGCAACGGGGACATTTTCTGAAAAAGTATAACACTGGTATTACAAACGCTAAATCACTGAATTCGTACGACAGAGACACTGACAACTTCACATCAAGTCAAAACAGCAACTAAATTTGAAAAGACCATGAAGCGCCCAGGAATAACCTTCACATTTCATCTTCAATTCAAAGCTGAACTGTACAAAACTCTTACAATCTTAGCAGTGGGCACCGATAAGCAGTCCGTTTCGCCGACAACCACAACGCACGAAAAATGTTTTGAATTCTTTGAAACGTCAGCACCTGGTTGGCTTGACCAAATCTGCACTAGTGCTACATATATCCCGATACACCTTCCGACACATCTCAGCAACAATTCTTACCCTTTATAAATGCAAAAGCATCACTTACCCAGCGACTTCTCAGACGACGCCCCTTCAACAGCCGATTCCGCATTCGCTGAGAGTTTTGTGTCTTTCTCGCCCTGCGATGAATGTGTGTTAGCCGACTCTACCCTTTTCACTGGTCTCTCACAAAGCTCTTTTGACATGGTTTTAACGCCTTGAATGACGCAATCGCTGCCCGAACTACGTTCTTCGGATTGCGCCACCCCCTCCCCAACGGTGGCCGTAACTTCTGTCTCATGGCTTTCGATCGCTGCAACGGGGATATTGTATGAAAATTCTGTGCAAGCGAAATGAACACATGTTTTAAAATTAATTTGAACTCTGTGATTTCTTCCAATGCCAATGTTTCATTCTAATGTAACAGCCGAGTCATAAACTATGACGTCCTTATTTAATCCTTGAACAATTTAAAGCTTAGCCGCACAGGACATGCATGTTCAAAATTCTGACAACAGTCCGTTTCGCTCCAGTCTTACAAGTTCCGGTTCAGGAAAATAACGAAACTGCCCTTCGGATCACACCCACAGACACACAAAAAAAAAGATGTCGAATGAAACGAGAAATACGCGTCAAGCAAAATATATGTTGTATATTCGTCCATCTGTTATTACCTGAAATCGACGCAGGGATATTTTCCGCTGCTTTCTTAATCTGGCTACAGGCTTGGTTAACATCCGAACTGTCATCACTATCTTTAACCGGTCCCCCAACAATTTCACCCACAAAATGGGTCAAGTGGCTCTGATCCCTGCGGCATAACCTCTTTGCGGCTTCTGCCCAGGCCTTGATATATCCCTTCCCGGGGTTTTTACACACCTCTTCTGCAGAAAAAAATGACGGAATACTTAATCATTCCACATTTCATTCCATACAAGTTTAGACGCACATAAATCATTCCCAAAAACCATGCGAAAACACACTGTGCGTAAAGGAAAACGATACTTTTTTATCATTCCAAGGCGTGAGCACAAAAATGACACGGACACAATGGTAATTTAAGTTTGTGTTCCACGCAAGTTACAGAGAGAACAGATACCGAAGAGAAAATTTAAAAATAGGTGTTATACGAATAAGTACAATCTCGCATATACAGTCCGTTTAGCAATGAGAACGTGCAACTGGCAATACAGGGATTCGGCACTTCATCTAAAATACTGAAAAATACAAGTCCTTTTGGGTCTGATGCTTCCAGTTAGATAATCGAACCTGCAAACTAATGAAGCATTAGCATGCAAAACTCAACGGAAACGGGGATTTGCAAACCATAAAACGACAAAACAGACATTTAACCCAATCACCGGGAAGGAAAAAAATCGAACAAGTATAATCTCGCATATACAGTTCGTTTAGCAATGAGAACGTGCAACTGGCAATACAGGGATTCAGCATTTCATCTAAGATACTGAAAAATACAAGTCCTTTTGAGTCTGA
This sequence comes from Protula sp. h YS-2021, assembly GCA_949752745.1. NCBI lineage: Eukaryota > Metazoa > Annelida > Polychaeta > Sabellida > Serpulidae > Protula > Protula sp. h YS-2021. Next base: position 8,905,501 of record OX457033.1, on the reverse strand, counting down.
TGCTTCCGGCTAGATAATCGAACCTGCAAACTTATGAAGCACTATCATGCAAAACGGAGATTTGCAAACCGACATTTAACCCAATCACAGGGAAGGAAAAAATCTGTCATTTCTTAATAACATATTACCAATTCCCACAGCCATAGGAAACGGTTTGAGCTTCCTGGGATCGGAAACTTTCTCCGGACTAAAAATGAAAGAATGTTTTGAAATCATGGATCACTCTCAGCTGCTGTAAGGACGTCACTTCTGTCCTTGTCAAGTTTTTTTTTCAGTTATTACAGGAGCAAAAAAAAAAATGTTACGATACACTGGTCTTTCAACTCTACAAAAGTATAATTTCTGCGAATAGGACGTCATCATTCCACAAGAACACGCAAAAACAAAAGGGAATCTAAATCAAACTGGTTGTACAGGACGTCCACGACCTGGAAAGGAAAGCAATAGAAAAAAAGTTTAAGAACTTACGCAAAGTCAAAACCGCAAAACGAGACTTCTATACTTCCGTCAGGGTCCCGGCCTTCCACATGTGCAGGCCACCACTTCCTTCTATAGATGTGAAGCACAACGTCACCTGTTCTGTAGCGCTGCAGATCAACGAACTGTTCTTGGACCTTGGTCTTTTTAATCCACCCTTTTTTCCGCGGCATCTGTGAAAGCAATAAGAGAATGATCATTAGCTGAATATATTGGGAATTTGAAATAACGACAACACAATCCATAAATCTTAGCGAAACTAACCGACAAGTGACCGGATACATTTGGTGTAGCATTGTGATTTTCTTTTTCTTTCTTTTTTTTTTTACTGCTATGGCCATATCGGGGCCCCCTGCCACATTATTCTGATATGGGGCATTCAAAATCTCTCTAACCGTGGAGTCCCTCACGGAGTAGCAAGAAGGAATCTCAATCTTAGGTATGACCCGACAGCATGAGCTATAACTGCGCGAAATTGACCTATTTTTTTTTACATTCTAAGAGATCATCCATGCCGTTTTTTCTTCTATCATTACATCCTAATCCCACCTGAATTCAGCCGAAACGCAAAAGTTTTTCCGAAAAAGTCTAAGTGCGTATTGGCTTATTCTTTTAAGCGTTCAAGGTGGAGGGGGAGACAAAGCATCCGGACTGCGTTCAGGGTAGGGGGTTTAAAATTGGCAAAAGTCTGTGTACGTATTAACAGGGCTGGAAATTGACGGGGATCAGAGACCCTCCTTTTTGGCTACCCAGAGTCCGACTCAGCCGCAAAAAATCAGGTCTTCTTGCGCCCTATGTTATCTTAACACGGTTCGGATCCTCCCTAAATAGCTTTGGACCCTTTTTCAAAGTCCTAGGTCCCAAGAACCCGGACCAAAAGAAGCTAGTTTCCAGCAGTGGCCACTTACAAAAAATTGTAAACCAAGAAATCCAAGAAAAGACAACATCGACAGCATTTTCAAGCGAAACTGAGCAACAATTTTCTGAGCGAACATTTCTAGACACATAAATCCGTAAAATAAAAAGATATGTTAGCTCAGAATGTGCCGTCCTCACAATCAAGCCTGTATTTTTACAGCAGTATCTTACACAAAAAAGTGCCACAAAACACACCAAACACGCTAAAACAACATTTTCTCGTGATTCACAAAATCACCGCGCTTTTAACATTTGTGTATTTACCTTTCAGGTGTATCCTTATTAACTTTGTATCCACTTTTAATTTTTCAAAAATTATCCAGATGTAACCTGGAAGCTTTCTGCATTGAAAGTGACGCCACCAAGAACAAAGCCGCGCGCATACACCTCGTGACAGGTTAATTTGCATACTGAGTAAAAAAAAAACATTCAACTTCATGTACACAGTGTAGTGTTTCGCAGATAATTTCATTCCAAACCTTACAATATTTTTTATAAACTAACACAAACTAAAAAATATCACCAAACAAGCATTTTAATGGCAGAAAAACCTTGACAAAATAACTGATTATTTCGCGCGCAAACAGTAACAAGGCAAGTCAATCATAAAAGTAGTGCACACACAATTAAAACAGCGCTCAATAATATACAGTCAGCCTGTCATGAGCGTGGGAACCTCGAGCTTTTAGCCCGTTCAAAGATCAAAGCAAATCTACTGCGAAATAGAGCTTCTGATACGTGTTTGAATTGGCAATTCCGAAGGAGGACGGGGGCCTGGATGGAGAGGGGGGGGGGATCTGAGAAGCATATATGGAAGATAAATATGACATTTTTCGCGTGTAAATAGTAAAAAGGCAAGCCAATCTTAAAAGTAGTGCTCAAACAAATAAAACAGCGCACAATAATACACAATCAGCCTTTCACATGTGCGTGCGAATCTCTCGCTTTAGCCCGCTGACAGATGCAAGCAAATCAACTACGAATAGTCGTTTCGGTGTGTTTATCAACTGTCAATTTCGCAGTTGGCGTGTACAAGAGAGGCGGAGGAAGGGTGAGGGGGATCTGGCCGTCAAAATTTTTTTTCACTTCTAGACTTTACCAGTGCATTTCGCTTTTTTGGGGAAAGGGTGGGGTTTTCCCCAAATGCAACCAACCCCGTTGTTGCACCAATTTAACAGTACAAATACTACAATTGTTGGCTAAAAAAAAAAAGCCGTTTTGATCTGCCAAAACGTAAAGTCAACGTGAAACGAATCGATTTCTCTCTCTCTCTCTCTCTCTCTCTCTTTTTTTTTTTTTTTTTTTTTAAATAAAGCAACTCAAGATTAAGGACAGTGAGATAGTGAAACTCAGTTAAAGCGATATTTTTTTGGATAAAGGGACGGGGAGGTTTGCACGTCATTGTCTCCCACTAGCTACACTAATTGAGCATTAGCTACACTAATGGAGGGAGGAGTGGGGGAGTCGCGCACCCTCTCTATTTGCGTTAATACAAAAATGCACTTTTGAAGTATTAGTTTCAGTCCAAGTGAAATAAGTCGAATTTGAAAAAAAAAAAGACAGCACAAGATTAAGGTCACCAAGCAGTGAGAAACGAAACTCAGTTTAAGTGATATTGACGGAAAGACTGAGTGTATATTAGACTTCTACGCACATTACACACGCTTGTACACCCCAGAAAAATATCAAATGGCATCACTCAAGAACCTGCCTCTACACGGCGTAACCAAGCGAATTTGGGAGAATTTAGTGGCCACAGCACACTCAAGTTTAAGGGCATCAAATAATGAGAAACAAGTAATATTTGTGAAACACAAGCAGGCCCCAACCGTCTCCCAAATTCATAGGGGTATTAAGCGATGACGGACGGACGGACAGCCCAAACCTATAGGCCCCAATCCGAAGGGTTGGGACATAATGAAAGCCAATTTCAGCGATATCCACAGAAAGAGTGGGTGTAAATAAGACATATGCGGACATAAAACACGCTTGCACACGCCAAGAAAAAAAAGTTTAAAATGAATGGTACTGAGAGTTTACAGTTACTGCATCTCACACGCGACACGCATACATGTCGCTTGCTAAACTAACATGAACAGATATGAAACTCAGATAATGCAATATTTTTTTTTCCGAAAAAAACGGACGGGGGGGGGGGATTTGCCCGTCATTGTATTCTCCTAGCTACACCAATGGAGCAAAACATTTTTGAAGGATTGCGTCCTGCAGTCAATAAAGCAGGCCGTTTTTAGTACGTTTATCAACTACCAATTTCGCAGTTGGCGTGTGCAAGAGAGCAGGGAGGAGGGGGGAGGAGGATCTGGCGAGAAAAATGTCTAGGTTTAACGGTGTTAATATATATTTTTTTCACTTCTAGACTTTACCAGTGCATTTCGCTTTTTGGGGAAAGGGTGGAGGGGTTTACCCCGAATGCACCCCCCTCCCACCCAGTTGTTGCGCCAATTTAACAGTACAAATACTACAATTTTTGTCTCGAAAAAACAAGCCGTTTTGGTGTGTCAAAACGTAAAGTCAATGTGAAACGAATCGATTTCTCTCTCTCTCTCTCTGCTTTTTTTTAATAAAGCACACTCGAGATTAAGGACAGTGAGATAGTTAAACTAAGTTAAAGCGATATTAACAGATAGACTGGGGTGAATTTGACTTGAAACACATAAAACACGTTTGCAACCCCCCCCCCCCCCCCACAGAAAGATACAAATGGCACAGAGTAATAACTGCATCTACTGGGCGAATCAAGTCGAAATTTGAGAAAATGTTGCGAATACAGCACACTCAAGTTAAGGCCAACAAGTAGTGAGATATGAAACTCAGTTAATGCGATATTTTTTGATAAAGGGAGGGGGAGGGGTTGCACGTCATTGTCTCCCACTAGCTACACTAATGGAGCAATATATTTTTGAAGGACTGCGTCCTGCAATGAGAAAAATAAACCGATTTCAATGCGTTTATCAGCTACCAATTTCGCAGTGGTTGTGTATTAGAGGGGAGGGGAGGGGTTCTCGCCTACAAAAATCTTAAGTTTAACGGTTTTAACATTTTTTCCAACTAACAGGCTGTACCATTGCATTTTGCTTTTGTTACAGGAGGGGTGGGAGTGGGGGCGGTGCACCCCTCTACTTGCGCTAAAGCGACAATGCACTTTTGAAGTATTATATTCAGTCAAAGTGAAATAAGAAGAATTTGAAAAAGAAGACAGCACAGTTAAGATTACGGTCACCAAGCAGTGAGAAACAAAACTCAGTTCTTCAAGTGATATTGACGGAAAGACTGAGTGTATATTAGACTTGTACGCACATGACACACGCTTGTACACCCCAAAAATATAAATGGCATCACACAAGAATCTGCCTCTACACAGCGAAAGCAGGCGAACTTGGAAGAATTTGGAGAACACAGCACTCAAGTTTAATGGCATCAAGTAATGAGACATTAAGTCAATTTCAGCGCTGGCCACAGAAAGATTGAGTGTAAATAAGACATGTACGGACACGAAACACGCCTGTTCGCACAACAAAAAGTTATAAATTGCACTGAGAGTTTACAGTGACTGCAATTCACACACAACACGCGTACATGAGGCTTGCGAAACAGACCGGCTTACATAAAGAAACCGAAAATAATATGTCAAACAAATGACTTGGTTAAAAAAAAAACAAGAATCTACGAAGAATAACAAACTCTAACGATTGCTTAATAAAATATGTGACACTTTGCTTCAGTTAAACAAAAATATGTACTTAAAAAAATGAAGTGGAAACTTTCTGGTATTATCGTCCACTACCAAAAGGGGTGTTGCCTTGCTTACCCTCAACTTTAACTTTGATTTTTGAGATTTATAGGCTACAAACAAAACAATAAATAACTTTAAAACGTATTTGCGATATTATTCTTCCTGTTTTAAATACAATTATACGGATATGCCACCCCAGAATCTACTAAAATGTAGGCCAAAAAGTAGACAACCACCTGGGGCCGGGTCCATTCCAACACGTGGTCGCGCTCCCCTGACACATGTGCTAGCACCTGATTGGTTGAAATGTGATATAAAAATAGATTTCACACAGATCGAAAGATGTGTACGTCTTCTGATTGGCTCTCGTTCCACGTGCTTTTCTCACACAGAGTTCATGGTAGGTAGCCACCTATATGTTGGTGTGAGAACTATTTTACACAGAAATTTTGAAGGTCTCTGTAAATTTCTGCGAAATAGGCATGTGGTCTCAGGTGAAAGAGCACGTCCTGTTTCGCAAAATGAGCCCCTTACACAGATTTGCGAAACGGACGACCCGACCAAAATGCGAAACGGACCGAAATTCGGTCCGTTTCACTTTAACATTGCAACGTGATACACACCAATTCGTCTTGTTTCCCGACGAAGCCGCATCCACACACACACACAGACACACACACACACGTACACACATACACACACACAGAACGTACAAACACTATATGTCTCCCCTTGGTCGGGGAGACATAATTAACGAGGGGACCCTGTATTTCTAACTGCGTATTTTAAGTGTTAACACATTTCCTCCCATAAACAATCTCGAGGAATACATCTTACGGTTTCAAATATTGAAAAGCTTCCTAAATGTTTGCGATATAAATTGACGACAAATAAACAGGAGAGAGATTTTCAAATATAAGATTATCGAGTTGTCATGTCTTATACCAGTTCTCTCCAATTTACTGGCGTCTTTTTATGTATACGTTAACGTATCCATGTTGTACTTTGCCCGCTCTTGTGTATAAACCCGCAAAAGGAAGGGGTACAGACAGACTCGGTTGTGGCAATGATGCGTGAAACCACACCGTAAAAGCTACTTAATATTTTGGTCACACAATTTCGTAAAATATTGTCTTCACCCTGGGTAACAAATGACGCTATATATATATATATATATATACATATATATATATATATATATATATATATATATATATATATATATATATATATATGATGTTTCGGACCCTTTTAATGCATACCACAGCATAACTCTGAAATTCCTCACCACCTGTCGTCACCGAGTCCCGCGCTTGATTCGTCAGAGACACTTTGTCTGCAGTGTTAGTTCACCGAATCAATCACCTGTCCACGGCAAGTGCGAATGAAATTTCATCACCTCTCGACGTCCAACTTCCCAAAGTGTCCAAGCGGAGGGCCACCCCAGCGAGACAGAATTCATCGGTCATGAATGTTGAAATAGGCTTGAAGAGTACTGTTGTTCCAAAATAATTGCATGATGCTTCGCCAAACAACCATTAGTAAACAGAAGATAGTTAACACATGCAGCAAAAATACCAGCCATAATGAAAACTAAATAATATTAAATACAAGAATACACCTCAACTCATTAAAAATTTTGTGCCTTGAAACAAACACAATCCCGATGTTATAATGCTTGAAGTATGAAACACAATTTGTCTATATAGTCAGCATCATTTATAAAAAAAATCATGTTCCATTGATTTTAGTTTACCAATTTTTCCACAACAGTTTTTAAAATTTCCTAACCAGTGAAATTTCGTAAACAAACAGAGGTTAATCCTGAATTTACAAGCAGGTTAAAATCAAACTGAATTGTAAAAATTACCAGTAATCGATAAAAAAAGTTAATTTAAATATACCAAAGAAAAGAGGAAAAGAAAAAAGTTCATGCTTAGTCTAAAAAAAGAAAAATAACATATTCCACAAATAAAGACAACAAAACCAGTTAGATAAGATTATACGGCAGGAATTTCTATTAGAAAAATGCAAGGCAGGGTGAAAGGCAAAACAATCACATTGTCATTGAATTTGATTTTAAATCGAAAAAGCTTACAGCAAAAAAAGCTTCGACATCACCACAAGTTTAATAGAGGTTGAAAATTGAGATGTTACTGTTTATCCAACAAAAATCTGGGTAAAAAAATTTATTGAATCTAAAAAAACGAATGAAGCTAAAGTTATAAGGAAGCTCAAAACATTCAATAGCGAGTGTGACTGTGTAAGGAACCAAAACAAATAGATATGAAGAGATAAAGGATAAACCAATAGATATGAAGAGATAAAGATAAAGCAATGAGTGATGGTGGCCCCAAATGGAAAGCCAACCAACACGTGTAGGCACCGATGTGCCTACAAAAAGCTGCAAGACAACGGTCCTGAACCTGACCAAAACCACAAGTAGGAAAACACAGTGCCGGAGGGATCTACCAAAACATGTACCCCGAGCTTTTTTCATAAAGAGCCCGGCATGTTAAGGCAAGAACCCCTGCATTTCCAGACCTGCAGCACGGACAGGAACGAGAACTTTGCCCTGAAAAGAGACACCCGCACTTTAACTGCGGGAATGGAACAGGACGATCCACCTCGTGGATAGACAACCACGACAGGATCGAAAGCACCCAAGACGACAGGAACGACCTACAATAGCTGCACCGTGATAGCCGCATTCAGAATATCTCCAAATTCAAATTTTTAAAGTGCATTTCGGATAAACCCCATGCAACGCAAAAGTTAAGCCATGCCTTGAAGAAAAATCTTCAAAAACACACCATCACCCCTCCGACATATTCAAAGAAAGAGGCCAGACAAGCCACAGGTCACACTCGTATCATGTGCGATCTCTATCCTCGCGCAGGATCCCATTGTGTTTCAGCAGTGTAGCCGGCACCCCGAACGCACTATGGAAGGTACGCCGAACGTATACGTCAGCATGCACGAGTTGAGCATCTTTAACACACTGACCTCAAAACTTGACTGGCAACCCTCAGTAAACATGACCCAAGAAAATGTTGGATAGTTTCACTAGACCCTCCTCAAAACATGGCCGAACTCAAGAGCAACATGAAAGCTTACCGAATACATTTCAAACATTTGACTTTATCGATAATCCCGAAGTGTAGCGTACAAAGTACATCAACTGCTTTCGCCCTGCGCCTTCAAGGCAAGCCGCAGAAATGCGACGAGAGTCAGGACAGATCCATCTGTTGGATCTGAAACCCAACGAGTGTTGGTGGTTCCAAATGGAAAGCCAACCAACACATGGAGGCACCGATGTGCCTACAAAAAGCTGCAAGACAACAGTCCCGAACCTTACCAAAAACCACAAGAAAGAAAACACAGTGCCATTGAGTTCTACCGAAACACGTCCCCCGAGCTTTTTACGAAAAAGCCCGGCATATTAAGACAGAACCCCTGCATTTCCAGACCTGCAGCACGGACAGGAACGAGAACTTTGCCCTGAAAAGAGACACCCGCACCACCTAAACTGCGGGTACGGAACTGGACGATCCACCTCGTGGATAGACAACCACGACAGGATCGAAAGCACCCAAGACGACAGGAACGACCTACAATAGCTGCACCGTGATAGCCGCATTCAGAATATCTCCAAATTCAAAATTTTAAAGTGCATTTCGGATAAACCCCATGCAACGCAAAAGTTAAGCCATGCCTTGAAGAAAAATCTTCAAAAACACACCATCACCCCTCCGACATATTCAAAGAAAGAGGCCAGACAAGCCACAGGTCACACTCGTATCATGTGCGATCTCTATCCTCGCGCAGGATCCCATTGTGTTTCAGCAGTGTAGCCGGCACCCCGAACGCACTATGGAAGGTACGCCGAACGTATACGTCAGCATGCACGAGTTGAGCATCTTTAACACACTGACCTCAAAACTTGACTGGCAACCCTCAGTAAACATGACCCAAGAAAATGTTGGATAGTTTCACTAGACCCTCCTCAAAACATGGCCGAACTCAAGAGCAACATGAAAGCTTACCGAATACATTTCAAACATTTGACTTTATCGATAATCCCGAAGTGTAGCGTACAAAGTACATCTACTGCTTTCGCCCTGCGCCTTCAAGGCAAGCCGCAGAAATGCGACGAGAGTCAGGACAGATCCATCTGTTGGATCTGAAACCCAACGAGTGTTGGTGGTTCCAAATGGAAAGCCAACCAACACATGCAGGCACCGATGTGCCCACAGAAAGCTGCAAGACAACAGTCCCCAACCTTACCAAAAACCACAAGAAAGAAAACACAGTGCCATTGAGTTCTACCGAAACACGTCCCCCGAGCTTTTTTTGTAAAAAGCCCGGCATGTTAAGACAGAACCCCTGCATTTCCAGACCTGCAGCACGGACAGGAACGAGAACTTTGCCCTGAAAAGAGACACCCGCACCACCTAAACTGCGGGCATGGAACTGGACGATCCATCTCGTGGATAGACAACCACGACAGGATCGAAAGCACCCAAGACGACAGGGACGACCTACAATAGCTGCACCGTGATAGCCGCATTCAGAATATCTCCAAATTCAAATTTTTAAAGTGCATTTCGGATAAACCCCATGCAACGCAAAAGTTAAGCCATGCCTTGAAGAAAAATCTTCAAAAACATACCATCACCCCTCCGACATATTCAAAGAAAGAGGCCAGACAAGCCACAGGTCATACTCGTATAATGTGCGATCCCTTTTCTCCCGCAGGATTCCACAGTGCTTCAGCAGCATGTCTGCACCCGGAGCGCCCCATGGAAGGTACGTTGAACGTACACGTTAGCATGCACGAGTCCAGGATCTTTAACACATTGACCTGAAAACTTGACTGACAACCCTCAGTAAACATGACCGAAGAAAATGTTGGACTGTTTCACTAGACCCCCTTCAAAACATGGCCGAACTCAAGAGCAGCATGAAAGCTTACCGAATACATTTCAAACATTTGACTTTATCGATAATCCCGAAGTGTAGCGTACAAAGTACATCTACTGCTTTCGCCCTGCGCCTTCAAGGCAAGCCGCAGAAATGCGACGAGAGTCAGGACAGATCCATCTGTTGGATCTGAAACCCAACGAGTGTTGGTGGTTCCAAATGGAAAGCCAACCAACACATGGAGGCACCGATGTGCCTACAAAAAGCTGCAAGACAACAGTCCCGAACCTTACCAAAAACCACAAGAAAGAAAACACAGTGCCATTGAGTTCTACCGAAACACGTCCCCCGAGCTTTTTATGAAAAAGCCCGGCATATTAAGACAGAACCCCTGCATTTCCAGACCTGCAGCACGGACAGGAACGAGAACTTTGCCCTGAAAAGAGACACCCGCACCACCTAAACTGCGGGCATGGAACTGGACGATCCATCTCGTGGATAGACAACCACGACAGGATCGAAAGCACCCAAGACGACAGGAACGACCTACAATAGCTGCACCGTGATAGCCGCATTCAGAATGTCTCCAAATTCAAATTTTTAAAGTGCATTTCGGATAAACCCCATGCAACGCAAAAGTTAAGCCATGCCTTGAAGAAAAATCTTCAAAAACAAACCATCACCCCTCCGACATATTCAAAGAAAGAGGCCAGACAAGCCACAGGTCACACTCGTATCATGTGCGATCTCTATCCTCGCGCAGGATCCCATTGTGTTTCAGCAGTGTAGCCGGCACCCCGAACGCACTATGGAAGGTACGCCGAACGTATACGTCAGCATGCACGAGTTGAGCATCTTTAACACACTGACCTCAAAACTTGACTGGCAACCCTCAGTAAACATGACCCAAGAAAATGTTGGATAGTTTCACTAGACCCTCCTCAAAACATGGCCGAACTCAAGAGCAACATGAAAGCTTACCGAATACATTTCAAACATTTGACTTTATCGATAATCCCGAAGTGTAGCGTACAAAGTACATCAACTGCTTTCGCCCTTCGCCTTCAAGGCAAGCCGCAGAAATGCGACGAGAGTCAGGACAGATCCATCTGTTGGATCTGAAACCCAACGAGTGTTGGTGGTTCCAAATGGAAAGCCAACCAACACATGGAGGCACCGATGTGCCTACAAAAAGCTGCAAGACAACAGTACCGAACCTTACCAAAAACCACAAGAAAGAAAACACAGTGCCATTGAGTTCTACCGAAACACGTCCCCCGAGCTTTTTACGAAAAAGCCCGGCATATTAAGACAGAACCCCTGCATTTCCAGACCTGCAGCACGGACAGGAACGAGAACTTTGCCCTGAAAAGAGACACCCGCACCACCTAAACTGCGGGCATGGAACTGGACGATCCACCTCGTGGATAGACAACCACGACAGGATCGAAAGCACCCAAGACGACAGGAACGACCTACAATAGCTGCACCGTTATAGCCGCATTCAGAATATCTCCAAATTCAAATTTTTAAAGTGCATTTCGGATAAACCCCATGCAACGCAAAAGTTAAGCCATGCCTTGAAGAAAAATCTTCAAAAACACACCATCACCCCTCCGACATATTCAAAGAAAGAGGCCAGACAAGCCACAGGTCATACTCGTATAATGTGCGATCCCTTTTCTCCCGCAGGATTCCACAGTGCTTCAGCAGCATGTCTGCACCCGGAGCGCCCCATGGAAGGTACGTTGAACGTACACGTTAGCATGCACGAGTCCAGGATCTTTAACACATTGACCTGAAAACTTGACTGACAACCCTCAGTAAACATGACCGAAGAAAATGTTGGACTGTTTCACTAGACCCCCTTCAAAACATGGCCGAACTCAAGAGCAGCATGAAAGCTTACCGAATACATTTCAAACATTTGACTTTATCGATAATCCCGAAGTGTAGCTTACAAAGTACAGCCACTGCTTTCGCCCTTCGCCTTCAAGGCAAGCCGCAGAAATGCGACGAGAGTCAGGACAGATCCATCTGTTGGATCTGAAACCCAACGAGTGTTGGTGGTTCCAAATGGAAAGCCAACCAACACATACAGGCACCGATGTGCCCACAAAAAGCTACAAGACAACAGTCCCGAACCTTACCAAGAGACCACAAGTAAGAAAACACAGTGCCGGATGGGTTCTACCGAAGCACGTCCCCCGAGCTTTTTTTGTAAAAAGCCCGGCATGTTAAGACAGAACCCCTGCATTTCCAGACCTGCAGCACGGACAGGAACGAGAACTTTGCCCTGCAAAGAGACACCCGCACCTAAACTGCGGGCACGGAACGGAAAGTATTGGTGGCACGAAATGGAAAACCAGCCAATACAACCAGGCACCATTGTGCCCAAAAACAACCCAAAAAAAGACCTTGGCAAGCAGGAAGAAAAGAAAAAAAGTGAGGGACCTACCCCGAGTATAGTGCTTGCGTGCTAGACCGCAGTCAGTAGTGCCTCGCTTCTTCAGCTCGCATTCCTAAATAAAACAAGAATGACGACATTGAACCGAAAGCAAAAAAAAAGTCAAAACAAACTAGAGCAGTGCACTTAGCCCACATATTCCCCATCAGTTAAACACGGCCATCAATAGTCAATCAAGAGCTGAAATTTTCTCCCTGGCCCATTTACAATAATTATCTGTGTTTGTTCCCATAGAAGCTACATACTTAGTTTCATTAAAATCCTTGCAGCAGCATTTAAGTTATCTTGTTAATAGGCTGCTGACGACAAACCGACACACGGTCGATCGCACATATCCCCCCCCCCTGTGGGGAATAAATAAACAAACAGCCAATAGCAGTCTGCACTGACGTCGCCGCAGTCAGTGGCGGAGACCTGCACAGCGTCTTTTATTGCTTATACATGAACAGCCCCTTTCATTTGTTTCTTTTTTTTTATTTTATTTATTTATTTTTTTTTTTGTAACATACTCGCGGAGAGTGTGACAGAATCCACGCTGACACTGGCAACATTTTACAAATAGAAATCACGCGGAAACTGACAATAGCTAATTTTTTTCTTTTAATTTTTTTTTTGGTAATTTTCAATATCGGTTCTATGATCTTCTATCCGTGTGTGAAATTTTAAAATAATCCGACAAATAGTTCTGGGGACAGGGCGAGGACGACACGTTCCAATACGTGCACAAAATAATATCAAAACGCTAGTTTTACCAAATTTCAAAATATCATTTTGACAATTTTTCCTTGCAGCAGCATTTAAGTTATCTTGTTAATAGGCTGCTGACGACAAACCGACACACGGTCGATCGCACATATCCCCCCCCCCCCCCCTGTGGGGAATAAATAAACAAACAGCCAATAGCAGTCTGCACTGACGTCGCCGCAGTCAGTGGCGGAGACCTGCACAGCGTCTTTTATTGCTTATACATGAACAGCCCCTTTCATTTGTTTCTTTTTTTTTATTTTATTTATTTATTTTTTTTTTTTGTAACATACTCGCGGAGAGTGTGACAGAATCCACGCTGACACTGGCAACATTTTACAAATAGAAATCACGCGGAAACTGACAATAGCTAATTTTTCTCTTTTAATTTTTTTTTTTGGTAATTTTCAATATCGGTTCTATGATCTTCTATCCGTGTGTGAAATTTTAAAATAATCCGACAAATAGTTCTGGGGACAGGGCGAGGACGACACGTTCCAACACGCGCACAAAATAATATCAAAACGCTAGTTTTACCAAATTTCAAAATACTATCATTTTGACAATTTTTCATGTATCGAACAAAAATAAAAGGTGTGCACATTCTGAATATACGTGTGGGAGGGTTTGAACACAATTCAACGAATAGTCTTTAGACAGCCAGCCCTCGCACGAGGACAAAATTACACCCACTTCCAATTATAACACAAGTTTTGCCATTTGGACAATTTCATAAATTCTTTAACAAATCTGAAAAAAAATACAACGCTGCACATCTTTATGTCCTTTTATCTGTGCAGGGCTGAGGCTTCGTAAAATTTTCTGGTCGCCCTCCGGGAGACCAATTTGAAAAAGTTAGTCGCCCGGCACAAAAGTTAGTCGCCCGGCGCAAATTTTGCAAAATTTACCTGAAAATACTCAGAAAAAAAGTTAGTCGCCACTCGGGCGACCAACTCGAAAAAGTTGGTCGCCCGAGCTAAAAGTTGGTCGCCAGGGGCGACCGCGAAATCTCAACCCTGCTGTGTGTGAAATTTTATAATAACCAGACAAAGAGACTTTGATATACACCCTACACACGGACGTTACATTACACCCACTAAGTTGTATGAACGCTTCACCAAATTTCAAAATACTTATTTTTTTATACAACTTTTCATAAATCCGAACAAATATGTGACAAGGCATACCCTCAATATGCACGTGTGAAATTTCAAAACGACATCATTAAGAGTTTACAAGATCCAGCCCGGAAAAGACGTAGAAAATACGTCAAGTTCCAATAATCGAAAAACTGTCATTTTGACAGTATTTTTAAAAAATTTATTTAGCACTAACTACAGCGGCCAGTGCATTAAAGTCAAGATTAATATCACACACTTTCAACCGACACCTATTTAGTTTCTTGTATTGTAAACAAAAACAAATGCCTATCCGACTAAACCCATAATTACTCAATGCCCATTTTCCATTTCTCTTTTCACTGAAGTAAAAGATTAATTTCTACAAACATAATCATAATTTATTGGGAACACGTTTGTCCAAGGACAAAGTCCCAGCTTACGAAAAGCGATAAGACCGCGTGCACGAGCAAGGGAATTTCTCTGAAAAATTGGGCTTCAAAATACGAGATAACAAAGAGTTAGCTAAACTAGAGCAGTGTATATACCCCACATATTCCCCACAGCCCCCCCCCCCCCCACCCCATCAATAGTCAATCAAGGGCTGCAATTTTCGTAGTCCAATTGATGCAGTTTCCTTGGACGAACCTGGTCCATTTACAATACCGATCTGTGTTTGTTCCCATAGAAGCTACATACCAAGTTTCATTAAAATCCCCGCAGTTGTTCTTGAGATATCGTGCTAACTAGAGCAGTGTGTATAGCCCACATATTCCGCACAGGCCCCCCATCAGTTAAACACGGAGATCAATAGTCAATCAAGAGCTGAAATTTTCCAAGTCAAGTTGGTGCATTTTCTTTGTACGAACCTGGCCCATTTACAACGCCGATCTGTGTCTGTTCCAATAGAAGCTACATACCAGGTTTCATTAAAATCCTTGCAGTTGTTCTTGAGATATCGTGTTAACAAACTCATTCCGATGCTGAATAATTTCCAGAATTTGATAAATTTCAAAGTGCATTTGGCTCATTTTCCTTGAGCCAACCTAACCCATTGACAATACCGATCCTTGGTAGTGCGCACAGAATATCCACACGAAGTTTCATTAAAATCCTTGCAGTTGTTCTTGAGATATCGTGTTAACAAAAGTCAATGAACAGCTAAGATTTTCTAAGTCCAGCTGGTCCATTTTCCTTGGACAAACCTGGCCCATTTGCAATACCGATCTGTGTTTGTTCCCATAGAAGCTTTATGCCAAGTTTCACGAAAATCCTTGTAGGAGGTTTTAAGTTATCGTGTTAACAAGGTCACACAATAGTCAATGAAGAACTAAAATTTTCTAAGTCCAGCTGGTCCACTTTCCTTGGACGGGCCTGGGCCATTTACAATACCGATCTGTGTTTGCTCGCATAGAAGCCACATACCAAGTTTTATGAAAATCCTTGTAGGAGGTTTTAAGTTATCGTGTTAACAAGGTCACACAACAGTCACTTATGAGCTGAATTTTTTAAGTCCAGCTGGTCCATTTTCCTTGGACGAACCTGGCCAATTTACAACACCGATCTGTGTTTGTTCCCATAGAAACTACAGACCAAGTTTCATTAAAATCCTTGCAGCAGTTTTTAAGTTATGTGTTAACAAGCTGTTGATGACAGACCGACACACGGTCGATCGCATATATTCCCCACAGTGGGAATAAATCACGACATCGCACACCTTCTGTATGTTTTCTCTCTCTCTCTCTCTCTCTTTCTCTGTGTAAAATTTCAAAACAATCCGATAAAGCCCGGATACGCTTGCTGCCAGTCGCACAGGTTCACGTACATAAAGGTTGCCTTGCTTGTCCACCGGGGCTAGTAAAAATTTCGATATACCACATTCTTAACTGTAGCAAGAAACGGCTTTTCTAGGAATTTTGACAGCAGGCCTTAACCATGGAAATATAAAAAAGATATATACTTACTTTCGTGATCACAGCTGTGACGAATTCTCGGGCAGGTATTATCTCTGAATCGCCGTGTGGAGGTTCGGCATCTGGAGGTTCGGCGTGTGGAGGCTCGGGGTGTGAAGGCTCGGCATGTGGAGGCTCGGGGTGTGAAGGCTCGGCATGTGGAGGCTAGGCGTGTGAAGGCTAGGCGTGTGAAGACTTACAGGAACACGTATGCTGTTGCCCCCATTGTGTTGTAACGACACGAATACAGTGGGGCCTTCTTTCTGCGTTCTGAACTGTTCAGAATGCCATGTGTGTGCAGATCTGAAATGAAATTGAACATTATTATTATACTTAAGGATAATACAGAGTCGGCTACAAGTGCTTATTAGGAGCCATGTGACAAAAAATCTCTCTTCGCAGTGAATAACATAACCATCGGCCCACCGGCCCGGGGCCCGTACCTTTTTGGTCGGGTCGATGGATTTTTTTGGGGGGAGGGGGGGGAGGGGTGGAATTTGATTTACTCAAGTTGTGGTTTTGTGTTCGATGTCCTGGGCAAGATGTTAAAAAGCCTGGAGAGAGAATTTCTTCCTGATCACAGTATCCTAGCGCCTCAGGATCTCCCATACATTACTGTAGTACTGTACTCCCCACGAGTGACCAACGACTTCGTGGATCGCTCAAAGGCCACACCTTTTCAGAATTTTATTATCAATGCCTTCTTTACAGATAGAAGGTAGAAACCTCGTTTAATTTTCCGGCACCTGGTTTTTCTCTCGTCCTGGCAATTTTTTCCAGAGCGGCCGGCAGATTTTTTTTTTTCTTGCAATGTGTTATTCTCTGTCAGCGGGCATGTAGTTCCAGTGTTTTACACGTATTATTCCATGTTTTTCGACCGCTTTTATGATGGTACTTTTCAAATCTGTCTGAACCATCGGCATTGCATTTGAGGTCAATATCGCCCTTTTCCCAATACATCAAGCTTTTTGTTTTCTCCAATCATACTTGTTTTTTATATCCACAGAAGCATGTATCGGCAGTTTAACGAGGCGTTCGCAGGCTCCGTCAAAAATTTCAACTCGATCTCCCGCTTGTAACACTTTCTCGACGAGCCATTAATGCAGGCTTTTTAGATCCCAATCGGGCGAGGCCCCCGGGTGGGGGGTGGGGGTCTGTAGGATTGCCCTCTGTCCGACCGTGTGTCAAACTTTGGATGCTGTTTTGTTTCTCGGAAACTATGTACCCTAGGCATATGCAACCTTGCACAGTGAAAATATATATATATATATGGAAGTTGTGCAACGTCGTGTTATTTTTCAGATCAGTAAAAAATTGCCAAAATGGCGACTTGTCAAAAATTGCCAATTTATTAGATAATTGCAATGTAAAACTTACGTGGTTTCCACGCGAGTTTTACAAAACTGTTTATCATAGGCATATGCTACCTTGCACAGTGAAAATATATATACTGAAGTTGTGTAACGTCGTGTTATTTTTCAAATCAGTAAAAAATTGCCAAAATGCAGGGTTGAGATTTCGCGGTCGCCCGTGGCGACCAACTTTTGGCTCGGGCGACCAACTTTTTCGAGTTGGTCGCCCGAGTGGCGACTAACTTTTTTCTGAGTATTTTCAGGTAAATACTGTTGATTATTTTAAACAACATTTTACATGAAAATGATTTCTGTATAAATTTTGCTTTCACATTTCAAATAAATTTCAAATAACTACAAATTATGGATACTTAAGACACCTATTTGTTGTTGCTTTTTATGAGGCGGTCTAGACAAATTTTGCACAAATTGCGATGGGCGGCTAACTTTTGTGCCGGGCGACCAGAAAATTTTACGAAGTCTCAACCCTGAAAATGGCCACTTGTCAAAAATTGTGGGGTTTTTTTTTTTTACACAAGTGCAATGCAAGACTTCGGTGCTTTCCACGCGCGTTCTCCGAAACTATTTATCCTAGGCATATGCTACCTTGCTCAGTGAATATAAACCCGGCAAAAAAAGTTTCTAGCCACCTAATATTTTTGAGAAAAGAAAGGGTTTAAATTTTAAAAATGTATAATATATATATATTTCCAAATACCTCTGTATATGTGTGACAGAATACTGTGTTTAGCAATATCATTCGGCCATGCTCCCGTGAACACGATTCCTTTTTGCAGAGCAGGGGTCTCTTTAAAAAATTGCACTATGAAACATTCAATGCCAAAGTGTCTATTGTTTCATGTGTACGCTTTGTATGCTTGTGTGCTAAGATTAACCAGTATGCTTAACCCGATTCGCCCTGCGGTGTTGAAAATCAGTGATAATGGGCAGATTATCTAATCTTGATCGGGCACGCGTCATCGGACTACTGGAGGTGGGCTGAAAGAGTACACCGAATGGACTGGCCGTCTTGCTCACCCGACTTAAATCCCACACAGCACGTGTGGGATTACTTAGGAAGGGCACTACATCGCCCAGAAAACGGCGGAGAAAATCCCAACGATATTAGGAGGGTATCTTTTGGAAGAATGGGACAGAAAGCCAGAACGTTGGAAAACTTGTGCATAGCATGCGCAAGCGCTGTGCAGAATGCATAACAAATAGATGTGGCCACACCAATTACTGAACAGGGGTATCCAAAGTGCAATTTTTGAAAATGACCCCGGCTGTGGAAATTAAGAGTGACTGAATTTTTGTGAGAACTTATCAGTTATAAGTTTCAACTCAGCTTAGGATAAGTGATGCTGGAAGCAGACAAGAGCAGTCATTACCTCGTAAGTAGACCATATTTTGAAATGTTCACAAATAAGTGGCTATAAACTTTTTTGCCGGGTTTATATATATTGAAGTTGTGCAACGTCGTGTTATTTTTCAAATCCGTAAAAAATTGCCAAAATTTCGACTTGCATCCGGTTGGGGTCTGCGCCTTCGACGATGGCTTGTTACCTGTATCTTTCTTGCACTAATCATATTCAATGCAATGTTGCTGCAAAATCAGATGGGTTCTCAACTGCACAATGGCTTTCAGATACCAGTAACAAGCATGTCCAAGGACATGACCCATCCGAGTTACCAAACAAGGAAAGAGAAAAACTCTGAACGAATACTGTAGGCCAAAAAATGAAGTAAGTAAAATGTATTTAATTCGAATTTGGAAGCTACCCGCAAAGGGATATTGAAGAGGTTGGGTTTTGACGAGTCACTATTTACCGACATTTACACTATTTTACAAAATTTAAAATTCGACCATTAATAGCAAAAGAAATGGCCATTGATCTCAATTTTCGAGGATCTGGATCTTTCGGCGCACGTTCAAGGACACGAACTGGCAGGCTTTTTCTTTAAAAGCACACTGACAAGTACCCTGGCGCATTATTTCCGACCTCAGCGAAACTCCCAAACTAGGGTAAAGCGTGGTTTTGCACCTGTGGATTCACTGTTGTTGTGGGCGATAGTGAGGGATCTGATATCCTGATCTCAAGAGAACACATTTTTCTCAGTAAAAAATTGTTATCTGACCATAAAACTTGTGCGCCATATTTATAATTGGGCCATTTATGTAATTCACCCTTACTAAAATAACGCCGTTGGCCCCAGTCGTACGCCGAGATTTGAAAATTGACATCAATGACATTTCCTATTATAGGTATGACTCTTGCTGTCATAGGAAGACGTAGTCCCAGTGGACCCTTTCTGTCTTCCTAGGTCAGAATGGGTCACAGTTCCTGTAATAGAAATCACCATTGATCTCAATTTTCGCGGTTCTAGATCTTTCGGCGCATGTTTCAGGACACCGAGGTTCGGAGTGGCATGCCTTTTCTTAAAAAGCACACTGGGAAGTATCCTGGCGCACTATTTTCGACCTCGTCCAAAATACCAAAGTGGAGTAAAGAGTGGTTTTACAACTGCTGATTCATTGTTGTTGTGGGCGATAATGGGAGGTTCTTTATTCTGATCTGAAGAAAACATCTATTTTTCTCATTACAAAATTGTTATTTGACCATAAAAATTGTGCGCCATAATTTATAATTGGGTTATTTATGTGATGCACCCTTTCTAAAATAACGCCATTAGCCCCAGTCGTGCGCCGAGATTGAAAAATTGAGATCAATGACAAGTTATATTATAGGAACTATGACTCTTGCTGGGAAGCAAGAGTCATCTAGGACTAAGGAAGACGGTAAGAGTCATCTAGGACTAATTGACCTTGTGTTCGTTCGGTGACAGATGTCACAGTTTCTGTTACAGTTACAGAAATTTGTTGTTCTTTCGGGGCTGAAAGTGACAGATGCACGTGCTTGCGGTCTGAGTTTGTTTATACATTACTTACAACTCCGGCAAGTAATTGGCTAACCTTGACCTTACAGCGGATGCCTCCAAAAGCAAGGCTGTTACTTTTTCTAAAGTTTGTAGTAATTATGCCCTTCTGGTCAAATATTGAGGTGCATTATATCACTTCACTCCATTTTCTTCCCAGTTGGCTGTCAAACAAGTGATTAAATGGAAGTGACAACGTGAACTCATATTATCGCTCATTTTCAAGAAGGATGTGAACAGATACTGTGACAGGCCATTCTTTGGAGTAGTACATATGTTGTAAACAAACCGATGAATTTGCATATTGGGAGTCAAGCGCGCATGGGCGGGCCTTCTGTTGTTTACTACATAAGTCAACCCGAACGAACACACGGTGTGGTCTAACGCCATCTTGTATTTGGTGGGCGATACTACAGCTCAACTCAAATGGTTTTACCTGTAACTTGTATGCTTCTAGAGATGATCTTAAATTCTCTTCGTCCATGGTCAACTTAAAATTTTCATATATACCACAGCACGGTCACCAAAAGAAAAACAAAAAAAACAAACGAAAAGAAAAATGGAGAGCGAAACCGCTGCGCCTTTTTCGAAAACCACCCGAAGGATACCGTAAATCCATTTTAAACGCCCTTTCAATATCCCGAAATTAGTTGTATCCCGAAAAAGCTCGCTCAGAATCATACTCATTTTAGTATAAAATTTGAGTTACAATTTATTGGAGCATTTGCTCAAAATATGAGATTGAACCTGCTAACCCTTTCTGTAACGGTGGTAGAAATGTTTGCTTACGTAATTTAAAATGAGTGAAATGAAGTACTTTGGAAATGTTACGAAGAGAAACAAAAGGTTTGACTTAGTAAAATTGGACCTTACTTAATATTAAGCCACTTTCATGCTGGCTCAAAGCCAGCCTGAGTCCAGACTTATTTTGAGCCTATGTTGTGCTGATCGAATGAGAAATTCTCATACTTTTCTCAAATTGTTAGTTTTAAGTAGGGAAGAAACGAGAGTTCTGGACCAAAAATTGGCGCCAAAATGACGTCACAGGGTGGTCCAGAACTCTCATGAGAGTTCTGGACCAGATGGTAATTGAAAGAGCGCGCGCCTGTATGAATGACGTCATAATGAGGTCATCATGACATCATTAGTCACGTGACATGTCAATCATGTGTCACGTGTCATATGTCACGTGTCATGTGTCAATCATGTGTTATGTAACTCCCACCGTATATGAGGAATATTTTCCCGATCAATAACCTTCTGACCGGAATGGCTCAGTCGGTAGAGCATAGGACCCGTAATGCTGAAGCATGATCTGAAGGTCGGTGGTTCGAGCCCGCCCTCCGGCACTACTTTCACTTTCTGTCAATCATATCATTTAGGTTGTCAAAGTGAGTCATTCGTCACGTGACCTGTCAATCATATGTCACGTGACCTATAAATCATGTTTCATGTGGCTCTAATTGTATATGAGGAAAATTTTCCCGATCATAAACCTTCTGGCCTGAATGGCTCAGTTGGTAGAGCATAGGACCCGTAAGCGGACCCATGATCTGAAGGTCAATGGATCGAACCCGCCCTCGGGCATCACTTTCATATCATGGGGACCCCCCCCCCTGGTGAAGAATCATATACCATGGGGACCCCCCCCCCTGGTGAAGAATCATATACCATGGGGACCCCCCCCCCTGGTGAAGAATCATATACCATGGGGACCCCCCCCTGGTGAAGAATCATATACCATGGGGACCCCCCCCCTGGTGAAGAATCATATACCATGGGGACCCCCCCCCCCCCCCCCCAGGATGTGATTCAACACTCCTATAAGAGCACATTGTCTGTGCACATATGCATCATTCATGCTCTGACTGCCGTTGGATACACATGGAAAAAAAGTGAAAACAGTTGCTCTTACCTATTGTGTTGTGCTGTGCTGTTGAAGAACAAGTGAAGGGTTGACTGGAATACACATAGGAGACGAAGTGAAACTAGGATGTGATTCAACACTCCTATAAGAGCACATTGTCTGTGTACATTTGCATCATTCATGCTCTGACTGCCGTTGGATACACATGGGAAAAAAAGTGAAAACAGTTGCTCTTACCTATTGTGTTGTGCTGTGCTGTTGAAGAACAAGTGAAGGATTGACTGGAATACACATAGGAGACGAAGTGAAACATTGGTTATTCTTTGGAAAAAGGAAGTGAAACATTAGCTATTCATTGGAAAAGAGAAGTGAAAGATTTGGTTATTCTTTGGAAAAGGGAAGTGCAAGATTGGAAGACAAATTAACCAATGACTTGTGGTAAGTCATCTTTTTTTTTTTTTTTTTTTTTTTTTTTTTTTTTTTTTTGGTTTGTGTTCACTTTTATGACTCTGTGACATTATGTGACAACATGTGACTGTGACATCATGTGACTCTGTAACATTATGTGACTGTGTAACTTTTTTTTTAATTTTTTTATTTTTATTTTTTTATTATTATTATTATTATGATAATATTTAATTAGTCATATTTCAATGGTTTCCCCATTACAGTAACCACACACACACAGCATAAGTACATGTGTACAGAGTGTGGGGGAAAACCGACTGAGAAATTTTAGAATGCACTCGTACAGAGTGTGGTGGAAAACCGATCGATAATTTCAGAGTGCACTCGTACAGAGTGTGGTGGAAAACCGATCGATAATTTCAGAGTGCACTCGTACAGAGTGTGAGGGAAAACCGATCGATAATTTCAGAGTGCACTCGTACAGAGTGTGAGGGAAAACCGATCGATAAATTCAGAGTGCGCTCGAGTGTGGGAACAATCAATAAATTTGAGAAGGAATGGGATTTTCCCTACGTTAAGTCTAATGTTATGTTCTAAAGTTATAGTAGTTGGAAAATGACACTTCTAAAACACATTTAACAAATGTAGTTTTTAACACCATATAATATATAAAATAAATTTGAACATTTTAGCATGCTACTTATTTGAATGTTCTAAAGTTATAGTAGTGGGAAAATGGTGGTTCTAGACCAACTTTAACAAATTTAGTTTTTAACACCATATGATATATAAAATAAGTTTGAACATTTTAGCATGCTACTTATTTGAATATTCTAAAGTCATAGTAGTGGAAAAATGATGGTTCTAGACCAACTTTAACAAATTTTGTTTTTTGACAAAATATGATGTATAAAATAAGTTTGAACATTTTACCATGGTGTAGTAGGTTAGAAATAAGGGTTCTAAACCAACTTTAACAAATTTAGTTTTTAACACCATATGATATATAAAATAAGTTTGAACACTTTAGCATGCTAGTTATTTGAATATTCTAAAGTCATAGTAGTGGAAAAATGGTGGTTCTAGACCAATTTTAACAAATTTTGTTTTTTGACAAAATATGATGTATAAAATAAGTTTGAACATTTTACCATGGTGTAGTAGGGTAAAAATAAGGGTTCTAGACCAACTTGAACAAATTTTTGTTTTTCGACAACATATGATGTATAAAATAAGTTTGAACATTTTACCATGGTGTAGTAAGGTCAAAATCAGGGTTCTAAACCAACTTTAACAAATTTAGTTTTTTACACGTTTCAGACGATTCTACCACTTGGTTGGTTGGTTGATTGTTGGAAAATGGGAAGTGAAAATGTGGATAGTTATGTAGGAAAACTGCGCCTATTCAAAAGACGTGTTCGAATGGCAAGCCCATTTTAAAGACGTGTTCGAATGGCAAGCCCATTTTAAAGACGTGTTCGAATGGCAAGCCCATTCAAAACACGTGTTCGAATAATTTTTGAAAGATATTACGTCGTGGTATTGTTCAACAAATTGTTCAACATGTTCAACAGGTTCAACATGTTCAACATGTTCAACATGTTCAACATGTTCAACATGTTCAACTTGTTCAACATGTTCAACATGTTCAACATGTTCAACATGTTCAACATGTTCAACATGTTCAACTTGTTCAACATGTTCAACATGTTCAACATGTTCAACATGTTCAACTTGTTCAACATGTTCAACAAGTTGTTCAACATGTTCAACAAGTTGTATATAAAGCTATGTTGAAAGACTTTCTCATCATTTGAATAGTGTAGGTTGAACCGAAAGGATGTATAAATGCAACATTTGTTCGAAATCTTACAATTAGCTGCAAAGTCGCATATGGTAAAGTTATTTCTAAACATTTTAGGACATAGTGTGTCCAACCTCGAGTGTGACAGCTCCCTATAGAGCATAAAAGGTACCTACCCTCAGACATAACGCACATTCTGTATCAAGATACTGAAGAGTGAACATGTCTGCAGTGAGTGAACAACAACTACCATCTATGGCAATGCCTGCAGAAAATTCTATAGCAAAGCCTGAGACAATACCTACAGCAAAGTCTAAGGCAATGCCCATGGTAAAGTCTAAGGCGAAGTCACGTCAGCAGCGTCAAAAGCGACCACATCTTAGAAAGATAAAAAGAGATGAGTTACCAGCTATGACGCCGCCGTGTAAAATGCGAAAAAATACGACAGAGCCTAATATGAAGCGAGAACCGGAGCGTAAAGCTGATACCACCATGAAGAAGATGCGTGTAGACGATTCACCGGTTATGATACCCATTAATGGAGAAACATATATTAAATTGGTGAATTATCAACAGAAAGTGATGGTTAACATTCGTAAATATATTACGAATCATGCATCTGGGAGGTTATATCCTACCAAGAAGGGAATTTTATTGTCATTGAAAGACTGGCACATGTTGAAGAAGCAAATGACGTCAGTGGATCTCATGCTTCAGAAAATGGATTTGTATAAATGCAGTGACTGTCAGAAGATGGTTGAGTAGACAGGGAGATGACTGTATACAGTTTTAACAGCATGACGAGCTTAATAAATGCTTTGATTTCATCACAGTGCAGAAGATTGGACCGAAGGTTTTGAAGCTTGACAAGAACTTAGCTTTGACTCATATGAACATGTACATTTGATATGTAGTTCAAATTAAATTGTCTTCATATGTAGACTATGAAATTAACATTATCTATGTTCATGTGAAGTCAGTTGTTATAAAATTTTAAGTTAAGTTCTTCTGCACATGTATTAACATAATATGTATTTGAAATAGTTTTGTTTTTATCATAATTGTACATAGTTGTAATGTTCAATAAAAACACATATGATGCTTTTCAACTTTTTATTTTTCTCATACAATACTTGGATATAATACATAATAAAACAAAACTTGGATATAATACATAATGAAACAATACTTGGATATAATACATAATAAAACAATACTTGAATATATTACATAATAATACAATTCTTGAATATAATACATAATAATACAAAATTAATTATAATACCCAATATATGATATATGGTTTAAGGGTCAATTAAAACCATGTCAGGAACCTTACGACTTTATATGTTGCAAAGCAAGACATATATTACACAGCGCTTAAGTTAATAAAATGTTACAACATTTATAAAGTCTTTATTATAAAGTTTAGTCAAATAAGTCTATTTTTCTGCATCTGTTTCACTCTGTTCACTGTCCATGCCACTTTCTTCGTCACTGCTACCATCCTCCTCCTCCTCCATATCTAGTAGCTCTTCAAAGAATGCGTTGTTTTTCCTTATAGCCGCCTTTAATGCCTTTGAATACTTATAATGTTTTTCATCAACAAAGTAATTAAAGTCCTCTAAAATCTTTTGATAATGTTTGCTTTGTTGTAGACGCTGGGTATAGGTGAACAGTCTCATAAACAGTTGTTTTAGTCCATGCTTATAAATGGGTCGAAGGTCATAACTTGCTATTTCACGCGCATCTTCAAGTCCTTGTTCTTCATATTCTGAAACCTTTTCTTGAAATATGTTATCATAGTCATCGTAGACGTCTTGAACCATATCATGCCAAACAGAGTCTATTTCTGACTCACTTTCAGAGTCTGTTTCTGACTCACTTTCAGAACTCCTGTCATCAGCATCCTCACCACACTGCTCCATATGTTTGAGCAAAGCTTCTTCGCTGTTGTACAATGCACCACATTCTGCACAAGCATGTGCATTCTTTTCAGCTATGTTGACGCTTTGACTTTCCATAGAAGACTCATCTAAAGTTTCCGTGAAAGGTAGTTTTACAGGGTTTTCCATATCCGATTCTTCATCCACTTCTGAAGCGTGAGCAACCTTTAAGTGTCTTTTAAGACTTTGCGGCCAATTGTAAGATTTCGAACAAATGTTGCATTTATACATCCTTTCGGTTCAACCTACACTATTCAAATGATGAGAAAGTCTTTAAACATAGCTTTATGTACAACTTGTTCAACATGTTCAACAACATGTTGAACAACAACATGATGAACATGTTGAACATGTTGAACATGTTGAACAAGTTGAACATGTTGAACATGTTGAACAAGTTGAACATGTTGAACATGTTGAACATGTTGAACATGTTGAACAAGTTGAACATGTTGAACATGTTGAACATGTTGAACCTGTTGAACATGTTGAACAATTTGTTGAACAATACCACGACGTAATATCTTTCAAAAATTATTCGAACACGTGTTTTGAATGGGCTTGCCATTCGAACACGTCTTTAAAATGGGCTTGCCATTCGAACACGTCTTTAAAATGGGCTTGCCATTCGAACACGTCTTTTGAATAGGCGCAGTTTTCCTACATAACTATCCACATTTTCACTTCCCATTTTCCAACAATCAACCAACCAACCAAGTGGTAGAATCGTCTGAAACGTGTAAAAAACTAAATTTGTTAAAGTTGGTTTAGAACCCTGATTTTGACCTTACTACACCATGGTAAAATGTTCAAACTTATTTTATACATCATATGTTGTCGAAAAACAAAAATTTGTTCAAGTTGGTCTAGAACCCTTATTTTTACCCTACTACACCATGCTAAAATGTTCAAACTTATTTTATACATCATATTTTGTCAAAAAACAAAATTTGTTAAAATTGGTCTAGAACCACCATTTTTCCACTACTATGACTTTAGAATATTCAAATAACTAGCATGCTAAAGTGTTCAAACTTATTTTATATATCATATGGTGTTAAAAACTAAATTTGTTAAAGTTGGTTTAGAACCCTTATTTCTAACCTACTACACCATGGTAAAATGTTCAAACTTATTTTATACATCATATTTTGTCAAAAAACAAAATTTGTTAAAGTTGGTCTAGAACCATCATTTTTCCACTACTATGACTTTAGAATATTCAAATAAGTAGCATGCTAAAATGTTCAAACTTATTTTATATATCATATGGTGTTAAAAACTAAATTTGTTAAAGTTGGTCTAGAACCACCATTTTCCCACTACTATAACTTTAGAACATTCAAATAAGTAGCATGCTAAAATGTTCAAATTTATTTTATATATTATATGGTGTTAAAAACTACATTTGTTAAATGTGTTTTAGAAGTGTCATTTTCCAACTACTATAACTTTAGAACATAACATTAGACTTAACGTAGGGAAAATCCCATTCCTTCTCAAATTTATTGATTGTTCCCACACTCGAGCGCACTCTGAATTTATCGATCGGTTTTCCCTCACACTCTGTACGAGTGCACTCTGAAATTATCGATCGGTTTTCCCTCACACTCTGTACGAGTGCACTCTGAAATTATCGATCGGTTTTCCACCACACTCTGTACGAGTGCACTCTGAAATTATCGATCGGTTTTCCACCACACTCTGTACGAGTGCATTCTAAAATTTCTCAGTCGGTTTTCCCCCACACTCTGTACACATGTACTTATGCTGTGTGTGTGTGGTTACTGTAATGGGGAAACCATTGAAATATGACTAATTAAATATTATCATAATAATAATAATAATAAAAAAATAAAAATAAAAAAATTAAAAAAAAAGTTACACAGTCACATAATGTTACAGAGTCACATGATGTCACAGTCACATGTTGTCACATAATGTCACAGAGTCATAAAAGTGAACACAAACCAAAAAAAAAAAAAAAAAAAAAAAAAAAAAAAAAAAAAAAAAAAAAAAGATGACTTACCACAAGTCATTGGTTAATTTGTCTTCCAATCTTGCACTTCCCTTTTCCAAAGAATAACCAAATCTTTCACTTCTCTTTTCCGATGAATAGCTAATGTTTCACTTCCTTTTTCCAAAGAATAACCAATGTTTCACTTCGTCTCCTATGTGTATTCCAGTCAATCCTTCACTTGTTCTTCAACAGCACAGCACAACACAATAGGTAAGAGCAACTGTTTTCACTTTTTTTCCCATGTGTATCCAACGGCAGTCAGAGCATGAATGATGCAAATGTACACAGACAATGTGCTCTTATAGGAGTGTTGAATCACATCCTAGTTTCACTTCGTCTCCTATGTGTATTCCAGTCAACCCTTCACTTGTTCTTCAACAGCACAGCACAACACAATAGGTAAGAGCAACTGTTTTCACTTTTTTTCCATGTGTATCCAACGGCAGTCAGAGCATGAATGATGCATATGTGCACAGACAATGTGCTCTTATAGGAGTGTTGAATCACATCCTGGGGGGGGGGGGTCCCCATGGTATATGATTCTTCACCAGGGGGGGGGGTCCCCATGGTATATGATTCTTCACCAGGGGGGGGGGGGTCCCCATGGTATATGATTCTTCACCAGGGGGGGGGTCCCCATGATATGAAAGTGATGCCCGAGGGCGGGTTCGATCCATTGACCTTCAGATCATGGGTCCGCTTACGGGTCCTATGCTCTACCAACTGAGCCATTCAGGCCAGAAGGTTTATGATCGGGAAAATTTTCCTCATATACAATTAGAGCCACATGAAACATGATTTATAGGTCACGTGACATATGATTGACAGGTCACGTGACGAATGACTCACTTTGACAACCTAAATGATATGATTGACAGAAAGTGAAAGTAGTGCCGGAGGGCGGGCTCGAACCACCGACCTTCAGATCATGCTTCAGCATTACGGGTCCTATGCTCTACCGACTGAGCCATTCCGGTCAGAAGGTTATTGATCGGGAAAATATTCCTCATATACGGTGGGAGTTACATAACACATGATTGACACATGACACGTGACATATGACACGTGACACATGATTGACATGTCACGTGACTAATGATGTCATGATGACCTCATTATGACGTCATTCATACAGGCGCGCGCTCTTTCAATTACCATCTGGTCCAGAACTCTCATGAGAGTTCTGGACCACCCTGTGACGTCATTTTGGCGCCAATTTTTGGTCCAGAACTCTCGTTTCTTCCCTACTGTTTTACGCATGAGATGGAATTTGACTGACGTTATTCAATATAAGTGCAGGCATGAATTTCTTCCAAGTAGATGTAAAAGGCCAGTTCTGCGTCAGTGACGCAGAATCGGTCCCCGTCAGTGACGCAGAATCGGCACCCGGTTCTGCGTCAGTGCCGTAGAACCGGTATGATGGGTTTCTGCTTCAGTTTTTTGGATAAAGCGCGCGCCCGTTCTAATGGCGTCATAATGATGACGTGATGACGTCATGATGACGTAATAAAGACGTCATGACGTTAGACTCCCCTACGTGGCATAACCCTAACCCTAGGCGGCTTAACCCTGGGACATACTATGTGTGGAACCCATTATGACGTTAAAATAGGCGGCGTAAACATGATCAAAAAGTGAGGACCTCCCCCTCCCTCCCCAGGACATACTATATGCCGATCACCCCCCCCCCCCCCCCCCCCCTAGGAGAGCAAAATTCTGCCAAGTCAGCTTAGAACAAAGTGCTGTTTGGCGAGTTACACACCATTTGTCATGAAGTCTAAGTGGTATATAAGGTTGACCTCCCCACTCATACTAACGATTGATGCAACAACATTAGCAGCCATTTCAGTAAGTGGTGATTTTCATAGGTGGTTGTAAGCATAATTGAAACTTTTTTAAAAAGTGAAAAATTGGGATAACTTCCGCCATAGTTGACGGATTTGCATGAAAATTTCACTATTTGATTCAGTTTTATGTAAAGTTTTGACATTAAGTGGTCACAGGCTATTTACACCGGTGGCTGTATGCATAATGTGACATGCCGCCATTTTAACTTTGTAAAAAGTGAAAAAGGGGGATAACTTCCGCTATAGTTGACGGATTTGCATTAAAATTTCACTATTTGATTCAGTTTTATATCTAGTTTTAAGATTAAGTAGTCACGGGCTATTTGCACTGGCGGCTGTATGCATAATTGTAACATACCACCATTTTAACTTAAAAATGAGATAACTTCCGCTATAGTTGACCGATTTGAATGGAAATTTCACTGTTTAATTCCGTTTACAGGGGCCATGTGTTTTTTCGCGGATGAATACCATCTTGGCGGATCAATACCATCGTCAAGCTTTACCGCCAACTGTACAACTGTAGGTAAAATGATTGAGACATCCACATCCAAGAGAGTAAAATTCTGCTGAGTCAGCAATTTTAACAATTTTGAGTAATTTTAACAATTTTGACAATTTACACACCATATTTTGATTACATCGAAGTGGTATAAAAGGAAGAGTGAAAGGTGTATTTCACCTATTTTAGTTCTAACAACAACAACAACAACAACAACAACAACAACAACAACAACAACAACAACAACAACAACAACAACAACAACGATGGTAGCAGTCTTTTGTCATGATTGCAATGTGACATTTCCATCTCTGGAATTGTTCGTGGCACATACATGCAAACCAACCAAGTTGAAACGTGCTCGTGAAGAGCTTGATGAGAAGATTGAAGCCAAGAGACGAAAGACGGTGCAAGATGGCGTTGACAGACCTGATCCTGTCCTCTGCTGTGAATACATTAAGATATTTCCATTTATGGATGCGTTTGAGGCACATGCATGTGTACCGATGGGAGAACAAAGGATAGTACAAGTAGGGAGAGGCAGAAGAGTTAGTCTTGGTGAAAACGCACGGGAAAGACGGTTTGAGTCTGAAGATGGATCGGATTTACTATTTGAAATGCGACAACAAGGGAATCGGATTAAGACACATTTGCTAGAAACGTTAAACCATGGAATGAAATGGTACATTGTCGTGCATGCACGCTTCAAGAAACTAACGGCGAATGCTGAAGGTGTTATGGTAGAACAAGTGGAGAATGCCTTTATAAGCAGTCCAACATATGCAGCATACAATCCAGCGGATATTGAGAAGGACTTGCCAGAAGCCTATAAAGAATCGTTTACCAAGTTTGATGAACATGAGCGACAAGGTTCTGGCTGGGTGTTGGATAACATACTGCACATTGAAGTACATACAGCCACTGGAAGCAAGTAGTTTTATCCCACTACCGAAGAAAGTGAAGAATACGAAGGCTGTTTTGAACATCCAGAATAAAGACAACAAGTGCTTCTTATGGTCTGTATTGGCTTATCCTCACCCTTCAACAAATAGAAACCCATGCCGTGTGAATCAATACAAAGTATTTGAGAAGGAATTGAGGGTGGAAGGCATGATATTTCCGACACTGATTACGGGCATTCCAAAGTTTGAAAAGGAGAACGATGTGTCGATCAATGTGTTTGGATATGAACATGATGTAGTTGTTCCAGTACAACTGAGTCGAAACACCAGCGCGAGAGAAATCAACTTACTTTTGATTAGCAATGACAAGAAAAGGCATTACTGCCTCATTATGAATTTCAGCAGACTTATGGCTTATCGATCAAAGCGTCAGAATGCAACATTTTATTGTTTCAACTGTCTTCAGGGGTTTAAGCGACAAGATATTTTAGACAAGCATCGTGAAGTGTGTGGCAAGCATGGAGCACAACGTTTATCATTCCCTAAGATACCGTTCATCAAGTTCAAGAATGTGGCTAAGCAACAGCGAGCACTTTTTGTGATTTATGCGGACTTTGAATGTTTCACGCAAAAGCCTGAAGAAGGAGACAAGTATCAGCATCATCGTCCAAACAGCTTCGCGTATATAGTTGTCAGTCAATATGACATACGTGCACCAGTCGTGTATCGAGGAGACAATGCTGTGAAAGTCTTTTTAGATCATATGGTGAATGAATGTGATCGTATTGTGCATGATTTACAACAGCCAAAGGAAATGGTCATGACCCATGAGGACCAAGAGAATTTCAAGAACGCTGTTGATTGCTACATTTGTCATGAGCCTCTAGGAGAGGATCGTGTGAGATCATGACCATATCAATGGCAAATACCGCGGAGCTGCACATAATGCATGCAACTGACAATTCCGACTTAGAAAAGAACAGCGGGACGATAAAGATTCTTTTATCATTCCTGTGTTTTTCCACAATTTACGAGGCTATGACAGTCATTTGATCATGGAGGAAATTCCCAGTCATTCCCAACACCATTGAGAAATATATTGCATTCACCATGAGCAATCCGAAATTTACGGACACTTATCAGTTCATGAGTACTTCTCTACAGAAGTTGGTATCCAACCTTGCGGCAGAAGGGAAAGATAACTTCTACAGCATGAAGTCTCACATTCACGATAGTGACCAACAAGAAAGGGAGTGTACCCCTACGATTACGTGGATGAGCCATCCAAGTTTGCTGAAACACAACTACCGTCTATGGACAAGTTTTATAATCAGCTTAGTGAAGAGGATATTAGCGATGAGGATTATGCGCATACGCAGAAGGTATGGGATACATTCAACTGTACTACATTTGGCGAATACCACGACCTATACCTGAAATCAAATGTGTTACTGCTGGCCGACGTGTTTGAAAACTTTCGTCAAGTATGTCTTAACACGTATGAATTAGATCCCGCTCACTAATATACAGCGCAAGGACTGTCGTGGGATGCGATGTTGAAAGCGACAAAGGTGAAGTTGGAATTGATCAACGACACTGACATGTACCAAATGGTTGAACAAGGTCTACGTGGAGGAATATCTGTCATCACACACAAGTATGCGAAAGCAAATAACCCCTACGTAGCAGATTATGATCCCACGAAACCAACCAATTACCTGGTGTACCTGGATGCAAACAACCTATATGGCTGGGCCATGTCGCAAAGCATGCCAGAAAGTGGATTTATGTGGGCGAGCGAGCCAGAATCCGTCGACTTTATGGATGTGGATGAAGATGACGAGATTGGATACATTTTAGAGGTGGATTTAGAACACCCACAGACCATTCATGATCGTCATAATCACTACCCAGTAGCTCCAGAACGGAAATGTGTCAAAGTGGGAGAATTGTCAGAGCATAGTCAGAAGCTATGGAAAGATCTAAACATGAAAGGCAAACCTAGCGAATAGCTCATTCCCAACTTGTGTGACAAGAAAAAATATATGCTTCATTATCGAAATTTACAGCAGTACGTCTCACTGGGATTGAAAGTCACTAAGGTGCACCGTGCAATCATGTTTGCACAGAGAAAATGGTTGGAGAAATACATTACCTTGAACACGGAAAAGCGAAAGTTGGCCAAGAACCCGTTTGAGAAAGATTTCTTCAAACTCATGAATAACTCTGTGTTTGGCAAAACCATGGAAAATGTGAGAAAGCGCATGAATGTTGAACTTGTTCACAAAGAAAAGCGGTTCAAGAAACTTGTAGCCAAACCTTCATTCCACAAATTTAGAATTTTCAACGAAGATTTGACCGCTGTACATCTACGCAAAAAGGATTTGCTTCTGGATAAGCCCATTCAAGTCGGCTTCACCATTCTCGACCTCAGCAAAGTGCTCATGTTTCACTTTCGTTACAACTACATCATGACCAAATATCCCGACGCCAAGTTATTGTTCAGCGACACCCACAGTCTATGTTATGACATAGAAACAAACGATATCTACAAGGATATGCAGCAAGATGCTGACCTGTTCGACACAAGTGACTATCCGTCAGATCATTTCCTGCATTCCAACGTGAACAAGAAAGTGCTTGGGAAAATAAAGGATGAGACGGCGGGTATCACCATTGAAGAGTTTGTTGGACTTCGGCCGAAAATGTACAGTATAATGTATGGTGGGAAAGAAAAACGTACGGCCAAAGGTATCACTCGCGCGTGTCAAAGACGTATGAAACATAAGCAGTATAGAGACAGTTTGTTCAACCAAACTCAAAAGATGGCTACAGGAAACATCATTCGAAGTCATGACCACCAGATTTTCTCGGAGAAGTTGAGGAAAGTGGCTCTCTCCCCCTATGAAGACAAGCGATATGTGCTGAATGATGGCTATTCCACTTTGGCACATGGACATTACAGTATATAAGGGGGAGACTCTCCAACATTAGAGTTAGTTGCGGTGTGAACACTGAAGCGTGAACATGAATCGGAAGAGATCTGCAACGGATATGGATACTCTTGCTGATACAGTAAAAGACTTGAAAGTGAAAAATTCTGACAATACCACCATCAAGAAATTGAAAGTGGAGACGACGGTACCAGCACCACCACAGTCGTATGAGGGAATGCTTTCTCTAGACAATGGAAAGTATATTAAGATTATGAAACAAAGCAATGAAGGAGTGGTGAACATTCGCAAGTACCTCAGAGATGAGGGGACTGGAAGAAACCGTCCTACGAAAAAGGGAATTTTGATGACAATACCTGAATGGAAAATGCTGTAGAAGCAAGTGAAAGAAGTGGATAAAAGGCTTCGCAGACAAGAAGACAGCGCATAACAAAGGTACTGTCATTATGAGCGCACTCCTTTTTAACGATGGTGTTTATTTCACCGTGAATGACATGAATGAAGTGATGATATATTCTGCTTATCGGTTTAAACCTGAAGTGTGGAAAGACTTTCAAAACATACCGCTTGAACCTGGGTTTAAACGCAAACTTGAAGATAATGTTGAAGTGATGGTGATTCGACATGATTCTGACATACGTGTTAGATTCCGGAAAAATCTTTTACAGGATTATCCAGAGGATTGATGGAGATGTACCAGATACTCCATATAAAGATTTAATTGACTTTAATATCAAGAAATGGCATGCAGTCATACAATTCCTAGAGATCATGCAGCATCCGCTCTTCGCCACCATATAAGCACTGTCACAGACGAGATAGCTCATAGTTAAACGAAATGGAAGACTATTTGTTGGATTATGAACCCATTACATATGGATTCTCATATATGAGAAATTTATGTGATGACATTGTGCTAAGACATTTTGGAAAGTATATCATACTATCGCCCGACGAACAATCCGTGTTGAAGGATCATCTAGACAAGTTGAGGATACCCGGCTTTCTCCTTCTACTCTCAAATCAATTAGAAGTGCGTGTGACTCATAACTGTCTAGACGTGTTCGTACAATTTCGTCAATATGACGAGCTTACAGAACACTACGACATCATCACCCTCAGCACAGTGGAATGGAATGCGCTGTTACAAGCATTGGATTGGGAAGAACCTTATGCTTGAATTCAAAGAGGAAGGAATACAACTTATGCGGGGTACCAAATCCATTGAGTTGGCACAGCCTATGCGAGTTATGGACATAGACATGAATGAAGATGGATATGAACTGAAACTGTCTGAACATGAAACTGTTAAAGTGATAAAGTTGGGTGATGCTAGTTATGTTAGCTTTCATAGCATTTACAAATGTGGGTATAATGTCTATGATACATATATTAATTTAGATTGCAATGAATGGCATTCATTCATTAATGTATTGAAAAGTGAATGTGTTTGTAAATAAAAAGTTTGTAAATAGAGTTTGTAAATAAAAGTTTGTAAATATAGTTTTGTAATTAAGTGTTTGTAAATAGATGTAACACAATAAACATGACTGTTTGTAAATTGGGTTTTTTATTCATTAAACTTGAACAATTATTCAACAACTTAACTAATATAACTTAACTATCTTAGCAATAACAACAACAACAACATTAATAAAACAATGGTTTATAATGTCTATATACAAAACCCTTTACAATAAAATCACCATCACTTCTTTTTAATATATTGACAATATCAAACATACTCTGACCTCGAGCTCTAGGCAATATATAATATACACAATAAAAACCACATGATGATGATATTGGTGTTTGTGGATATGGAATAATACATATAGTCATTTCTAAACGATCATCTAGAGGTAAAAGTCCATAAGAGTCAAAATATTCTACAGGGTCTTTGTCATAATACACTGCCACCCAATGTTCTCCTGGTTCATCTTGATCGTCTGTGTTGATGACATAGGCACCGCGTTGTAAAGATGGCAACTGGTCCATGGCAAACACGCCTTGAAACGACATCATGGCTCAATATGGCATCAATCTGCTTCGTGTTCATGACTGGTAGTCGAATTGGATGCTGCGATTTGCACTTATTTCAATAATGCTGTCAAATTCATCATATGTTGCAAAGCCTTGGCAAATTTTATTTCTAGCCGCAAATTCGCATGCTTGATCAGGGGAAAATGATCATCACCATTATAATCAGGTGTTAAGTCAAACGAAAATAAAGCATAACCTCTAGGCCAATCTTCCCGTTTTATAATGGAACTTTTCTCACCATTCGATCCATCAAACGATTTGTAAAGCGTTTCAAAAGCGTCCAGGTATTTGTTCTGTGTAATGTCAAGCTTGAGAGGTTTGGATAGAACTGGTTCACCATCCATGTACAGTTGCATATAGTCTAGATCAAAATGTTTGAAATCATATGGATTCCTCAATACTGATCCACCAAAGGCTTCATTATGAACCAGACCAATGGCAATGCGATTTGGTAATTGACCCAAAAAGATGTTATCTTTCACAAAAGACTGAAATCCTGCCGAAATAGCCAACACTTTACATTCTTCTCTAGTGATAATTAACTTGGCAGGACTTTTCATCAATGCATCTGCATGTCCTAACTGAATGCCTGGACTAACCCTCACTTTGCGAATGGTTAAAAATGCCTCTTTCACTTCTACCTTATAGGTATTATTTGCAGCCATCAATACATATTCATCTTTTTGTCTATGGAAACGCAATTTCAAACTGATACCATTAGGAAGATAACGACCCTGCTCAAACAAATCTACCCTTAAACCACCTGTCAGAATAAAATCACGGCTGAGACGTGTATGCAAATAACGATTATGTAAACCATTAGTTCCTTGCTCCGCCAAGTCACCACCGTCAGCATTGACATGAAACCCTGATACATATCTTTCATGATTGGCTCTTTTCACCTCATAACTATTCATCGACCCAGCAGTATCCTTATACATGAGACGCATAGAGCGCTCAAAATGGAGACTTTCTTCCGAGTCATGAATGAGATGAGAGATAATGCTGGTATAACCATGGGTATTGTTACTATGAGATGCCAATCGATCATTCAGAAACAATTCAATATTAGACCATAACCCATTAAACAAATCATTGATGCATGAGACATTATCATCTGCGCCACAGGCTGTTCCATCGGCCTTTAGAATGCGACATACAATATGAAGTTTGCTGTTCTTTAAATCCAGATATTCTTCTGTACTCGCAGGAACATAAAATTCTATTGGAAAATTCTACTCTCTAATGGTAGTCAGTGGTTGATAGTCTACATTATAACTTTTCTCTACAGCAGTTTGCGTCGGTGATATATGAAACCGTTCCAATGGAGAAAGACTACATTCACAAGAATGATTATTAGTGAGAGATATTTTCAAAAGATATCTTTTTTAATGTTTCTTGATGTTATCCGTCTGGCTGTTTTTCGTCTTCTGGAACGTTTCATCGGTTGCACTCTCTTTTGTCCTCCTAGCACATCACCAATCACATGCTGTGCAACTCGACCCGTAACTTCTTTCGCGACATTCTTTGCAGCCTTTTTAAGATGTGGCGCAACGATCTTAGCCCCAGCCTTAAGTAATGGAATAGCTTTACGAGCCAATGATCCCAGTATTGAACCAATACCATTACCTTATTGGATTCGCGCTCCTTTGAATCCTGGTAATTCTCCACCCACTTGACGAAGAAAATGGTTGCGATATGCAGACGGATCGTGTGTGTAGGCTTTCATAATGCTTTTGGTCAAAAATGAAGTTTACAGATCACCTTTCCAGTTTGAAATGGAACATTATGGCCTGTATCGTCCTTAGTATTCATTTCTATCATGTCAAATTTTGATGTGTTTACAGGAACATAATGAGGTTCGCCGTAAGTTTTCATGACAATATCACCATCATGGCCTTGTATCCCAACAGAACGTAGCAAAGGAACATAATAATCGCCAACACTTGTGGTTCACAAGTACTACAATACACATAAAGTGTATAAAATCCCTGTTTCACATCAGCTTTATGTTCAGCTATACACGTTTCAGTATACCATTGATCTGGGATAAATCCTAAAATCTCAGCTAGGCCAGCGGAGAATGACACTTCAAAGCCATAATTTAGAAATAGAACAACACGTCGTCTAATTTTATCATACTTTATCCGAATAGCTTCTTTAAGGTCATCTTTCATAGAATTAGTCGCTTCTTCATTCACTGCCTGACATATCTCTTGTATGGATCTGTAGTAACCATAAGGAATAGTGATTGTGTCAAGGACAACATCTGTCAGTGGTTGTTGTCGATACTGAATAGAATAGTCCATTCCAGGTCTCATGGTTGTCCATGTATGTGGATATTGAATTTCAGCTAAAGCCACTTCATACTTTCCGTTCAGATAAATGGTTCGAGGCATACGAATTTGGTAATTCGAAGCCTTGTTGTTGGGATAATAGTTCATACTAGCATTGCTAGGCAAAGTAATGTAAAAACTTGTTGACTCCACGATGACTAAATGGTATATGTGCGTTGACGTTGTCTATATACATCATGATAGCGCGCGCCATTCGAACAAGTATGCAAATGATGTTTCTCTTCATCTTTCACATCATGATGTCTCACATGGTCTACAGTGTCTATTACTTCTCCTTCACAACAAGCACTTGTACATCTTATTTTTACAGGAATAGTCGGTTTATTTTCCTGACAACAACATAGCTCTTTAAGCTATGTTAAAAATTTTCCCATCCTTCAGGAAACTGTCTTTGTTGACGCTGTTTCATTTCTTTTGTAATGTCGTCACGAGTGGTCTTTTTACTAAACGTAGTTTTTGGAATATTAGCATCTACAATTTCCTGGATAAACGGATGCCAACCATGTGGTGGTATTGCTTGTTCTTTTCTTCCTGTAGCAACCAATGCTTCTTTCATCAAATCAACAATGTTAGAATTTGTAATGACATCACCCGTTTTCAACACAAGTTCATTCTTCTCTGTCCATTTTACACCATGTTTCTTCAGTTCTGCTAAAAGTTGTATTACTTTTCCATGATAGATAGGCTGAAAATGACTTGAAAATAACTTTTCTGGTTTTTCAGATGATGATGATGATGATGATGATGATGATGATGATGATGATAATGCAACAGACTTTTGCCTAGATTGACTTGTTCGTAAATGACGGCCAAGAAGTTGAGACATTTCCATAGCCTTTTCACAAGTTTGTTTCCCACGTAAAAGTTTATTTACTTTTGTTTTAATGTCATTTTTCTTTTCTAATAACAGTTTGTATTCATATTCAGGAAAGAAGGACCATTTTTATAGTATGCTTCATTTTAACAGCAGCTTGACTAACAAGGATAATGCAAATTTAGCAATAGCTCCAATGAATCCTCCTTTCTGATTGATCAAGTTCTTTTTTCTTCGAAGTGATATCTTCCTATTTGCTCACGCTTGAATTTCTTAAACCTTTCTGAGCTTAAGGGTTAATGTCCTCGCAATATATTCAAACAAATTTCAAACAAGCTGGTTAATTCCTCCTTCGTAGCTTGCTGTAGCAAGGATTTACGCCGTTTAAGCCCACTGCGTGCGAGCAAATGAAGAAAAGGCTGGTTCGCTCGAATACGTTTAGACATCTTGACTGCAAATGGTTAAATGGGTTGGTTCTTGTTCATACACTGCTTTATCAATATATACATAATGTGTATCTTTTGATATAATGCCTGTACGAATACGTAGTTGATCATTTGTCTTTGGTTTTAAATCAATGAATAAATAACCATGTGGTTTGCTAGTAGCATCTTGATAGGCTTCTATGAGAAATTGAGATCTTCCAGGATACATTTGCCGCGCTAATGTACTGATTTCTTGACTGTCTCTAGGATTTTTAAACAGAATGATATAATGTGTATACAAACTAATATTTCACTTTTTTCTTTACCATGATGGAATAAATTATGCACAATAAAAATGATGCTTAGATTTTGATGACTGCTGCCAACACTAAAGAGACGTGTCATACGCTCATCACTATGACATTTCGTCATTATGTCATCAATGATGAGTAAGTTTGGTTTTTTCGGGTTAAAACGCTCTTCAATGGCATCTGGAATGCCTTGGTAAAATTCCACATGCTTCACTCCTTTGTACAAAGGCTGATCTGCTGCATAAACTGGTTTTTGGAGAGGGTTTAATCAACTTTTGTTCTAGAATTTCCTTCACCAGAGACGTTTTACCACTGCCTGTAGGTCCAGAGACCAAGCATGTAAATTTATGTTTCATTTTTGAATGTCTGTTTCTTTCACCCAACTATTAAACTTGTTTTGCCAACCTAACCACTTGACAAATAATTCTTTCACACCTCGTCTTTTACGTGTTTTCAAGACTTTTTCAATTCTATAAATAGATTCAATATCTTTGGTCACTTTCTGCAGTGCTTCCTCATAGAAATGTCCATCAATATCTTCGTCTAAAAAGTCTTTCACACGATACAAATCTATTCCTTGCTTCTTACAACGATGTGTGACAATAAAGACTTCTTGCGTCCATTTGGTGTGATAATCCCGTTGAAACACATATTTGATGTAGGACATGCGAATTTTAGTTTGTCTACGTACATATACTTCCGCACTTTCGATTCGTTGTCTTTACGAATCTCTGCAGGAGCATACTTATCAGGAAGAGAACCATGAGGTCTATGGTTGTAATTGTACACCAAGTCTGGAAGGATATCCGAGTAACGGTAAGTTTGATTATGTACAAAATACCGATACATCATTCTCTTTAGAGTACGAATGATTCTCTCAGCAAAGTTGGCTTTGGTTTCATTCTTTGTGGTATAAGCATGAATTCCCTCCTTCTTCAAAAATGCTTTTACCCATCTGTTTTTAAATTCAGTTCCTTTATCTGACCTTAGAGTTCGTGGTCTTCGTCGTGTGTCATGAAAAATCTTTTGGACAGCTTGTATGACGCTGGTATTTGATTTATTATGTATTGGCTGCGCCCACAAATATTTGGAAAACACATCAATGACAATGAGTAAAAAGCGTGTGTCATCATTATAGGGATCTATGTTTCCCATATCAGCTAAATCAATATCCCACATGTCATCAATACCACGTGTAATGATACGTTGTCTTTTGAACCTGTATTTTACAGGTTGTAGTAAACTGAATGCATCTTGATCCTGTAGCCATTTCTTCACTTGTGACTGCGTGACTGGCTGATCATGTTTTCTTAAGATGTGATAAAGTTTGTAAGGACCAGCAAATGCTCCGGGCTGTCCAGGTTTGAAGTAAACATTGGTCAAGTAGTCTTTCCACGTCGACATGTTAACACGAAATGAGAAACACTTCTTAACAGAACACTTTTATTTTATAACTCAACTAACATAGTAACATAGTTTTAATAACTTAACTAACATGCATTTTATAACTAACATATTTTTACAAATCAAGTATAGATACAATGGTGTGAATAACTGGAGACAATTGGTCTTCAATGAATACTAACCAGCTACTGAGTTCATCTAATGTAATAGCATCTACACTATATTTCTCACAACGTTTATTTGCATTCTCTAACACCTTATCTAAATGAATATAATATTTAGCTTCATTCCAATATGTATAGACACATGCAGCATGACAAGTATGTTCTTGACACTCTTCATGTTGACAAGCAAGACATACTAAACATGCAAACTTTTTTACAGCTAATAACATTTCTTCACAATATGCTTTTTGCACAATATATTGTCTCAGTGTCATGTCTGACATTATACAGTCTTGTGAGATGCTGCTCCGGCAATATTATCACACAAATCTCCAGTTGTTGTTCAAAAGCATTCACTTATCATGTAGTCGAACACACTTCTCCATGTTTTACATGTTCATATATTTGTTAAAAACACGTCTGCACATCATGGTGAGTAAATGAAAAGTCTCACCACTTTTATACCCCCTCACACAAAATTTCTAACAACTTTCCCATGATATTCTGACCAGGATATGAAGGAGATGACAATTGTTTCACACCAGCTCCCCACCAATGATCATACGTTGCTTCAACTAAAGTCTTATCTTTACATTCTTTCAACTTTTTGCGAAACAATAAACACTGATTCAATTTGACGTGTAAAACATCTTGCATTTTACTTCTCT
This sequence comes from Protula sp. h YS-2021, assembly GCA_949752745.1. Taxonomy (NCBI): domain Eukaryota; kingdom Metazoa; phylum Annelida; class Polychaeta; order Sabellida; family Serpulidae; genus Protula; species Protula sp. h YS-2021. The sequence continues at coordinate 8,862,423 of OX457033.1, read as the reverse complement.
TCACTGTATGCCACAAAGGACATGGCTTTATCACTTTAGCAATACGTTTCGCTTCATATCCATTTCTATATGAAACAATAGCTGAAGCAATATCTTGACGGTGATGAAAAACTGCTTTCTCATATTGATACAAAGCTTCACTTGAGTTGAATGTATGTCCATACTTTTCAAGTCCTGTTGGAAACTTGTTTGAAAGAACATCCTTGTGACCGCTAAATAATACAAGATTCTCCATGACTTTGTTTCTTTTGTTTATTCTGACGCTGACATGTCGGTTTCTTCCTGCAATAAAATATCTTTTAAAATATCTGCTACCTCTTCTATCATATTCTTTCTTTGTTCACTTTGAAACCACTCACATAAGATTAAATTTGCTAGAAAGAAAAACATTGTTGTTGTTGTTGTTGTTGTTGTTGTTGTTGTTAAAAGGCTTACCTGACAAAGCTGCTCGGTTTCTCTTCTAGTCCACGACAGTCTCTCAAATAATCAACCACGGTGAAGTATACTTCCACATCAGTGCGGGCAGAATAGAGTGCAGAATCAAAGTCAAATTCAGGATCTTCTTCTATTCCAATTTTGTGACATTCTCCAATAAATCTTGAATGTGGTTCAATCACATCAGACTGTGAGGTACAACATCCCAAAAAGCGTCTAAGTGATAAAGCTGATAGTCTGGAGTTCCACAGCAAGCAAGTTTAGCAATCATCAAGTCAACATAAGCCTTTTTTAAAACATGCGTCCATCTTGTTTCAGTGTCTTGTCACTTCTACTTTGCTTCACAGAATTTAAGTACTCCGCACTTGTCGCAGAAGTTGTTAGGTTCACAGAACTCACAATTGTACTTGTGGCAGTGACAATCATAATCCCTAGCATATCCGTAAGCACCACAATAGTCGCAGGTAAGTTCAAGTTGATTTTGCACATCCATATTCTCCAATTGAACTTCAGCCAGTCTTTTCTTGGAGAGTTTGGCACCACCATCCGATCATCCTTTTGCAGTTTCATAGGAGTTATGACATGACATTTCGTACATGGTGATAAGGCCAAGTTAATGTTATCCATCTCTTGAAGCAGTGTCTCCCATTCACCATCATCCATCTTGATGTAATTCATGTATTCTTGCCCGTGAACGAGCAATGTGTGTGCAAAAGTCACACAGCGCATGCCCAAAAATAAAATGACTTCCAGCCACTTCATTCGTGTTAAGTACAGTTTGAAGCCAATGGTGCGTAAATTTCTAAATCTCTCACACACAATCTTCCACAAAAATGGTGATAAAGCAACCCAACTCTCTCCACGTTTGATTCGTAGAAATAGTCCAAATTTTCCATGCTCTACAGTAATGGTTACGTTTGCACTAATTTTAAAGCTACTTGTCTTCTTCTCCATGGTTGCACAATGAAATGATAACTTTAAGTCCACTCCTTTTATGCCCAACTATCTACTCAAACATCTTGCCAAGTTTTGAATTCACTTCAACTCATCCATCGTGGAATCGAACAAGTTCTGGCTTCTACTTTGCTTCACAGACTTTAAGTACTCCATACTTGTCGCAGAAGTTGTTTGGTTCACACATCTTGCAATTGTACTTGTGGCAGTGGCAATGATAATCCTCCATATATCCACAAGCATCACAATAGTCGCAGGTAAGTCCAAGTTGATTTTGTACGTTTATGTTCTCCAACTGAACTTCAGCTAGTCTTTTCTTGGATAGCTTTGACACCTTCATACGACCATCCTTTTGAAGTTTGATGGGAGTTATGACATGGCATTCCATACATGGTAACAAGGCTGAGTTGATGTTGTCCATCTCCTGAAGCAGTGTCTCCCATTCATCATCATTCATGTTGATGTGATGCGTGTATTCTTTCCCTTCAAACCGCGATGTGCGCACAAAACTCACATAACGCATATCCAAGTATGAAATAACTTCAAGCCACTTTGTTTGTGTTAAGTACAGTTTGAAGCCAATGTCACGTAAATTTTTCAAGCTTTTTTTGCATTCTCTAACACCTTATCTAAATGAATATAATATTTAGCTTCATTCCAATATGTATAGACACATGCAGCATGACAAGTATGTTCTTGACACTCTTCATGTTGACAAGCAGGACATACTAAACATGCAAACTTTTTTACAGCTAATAACATTTCTTCACAATATGCTTTTTGCACAATATATTGTCTCAGTGTCATGTCTGACATTATACAGTCTTGTGAGATGCTGCTCCGGCAATATTATCACACAAATCTCCAGTTGTTGTTCAAAAGCATTCACTTATCATGTAGTCGAACACACTTCTCCATGTTTTACATGTTCATATATTTGTTAAAAACACGTCTGCACATCATGGTGAGTAAATGAAAAGTCTCACCACTTTTATACCCCCTCACACAAAATTTCTAACAACTTTCCCATGATATTCTGACCAGGATATGAAGGAGATGACAATTGTTTCACACCAGCTCCCCACCAATGATCATACGTTGCTTCAACTAAAGTCTTATCTTTACATTCTTTCAACTTTTTGCGAAACAATAAACACTGATTCAGTTTGACGTGTAAAACATCTTGCATTTTACTTCTCTTCACTGTATGCCACAAAGGACATGGCTTTATCACTTTAGCAATACGTTTCGCTTCATATCCATTTCTATATGAAACAATAGCTGAAGCAATATCTTGACGGTGATGAAAAACTGCTTTCTCATATTGATACAAAGCTTCACTTGAGTTGAATGTATGTCCATACTTTTCAAGTCCTGTTGGAAACTTGTTTGAAAGAACATCCTTGTGACCGCTAAATAATACAAGATTCTCCATGACTTTGTTTCTTTTGTTTATTCTGACGCTGACATGTCGGTTTCTTCCTGCAATAAAATATCTTTTAAAATATCTGCTACCTCTTCTATCATATTCTTTCTTTGTTCACTTTGAAACCACTCACATAAGATTAAATTTGCTAGAAGGAAAAACATTGTTGTTGTTGTTGTTGTTGTTGTTGTTGTTGTTAAAAGGCTTACCTGACAAAGCTGCTCGGTTTCTCTTCTAGTCCACGACAGTCTCTCAAATAATCAACCACGGTGAAGTATACTTCCACATCAGTGCGGGCAGAATAGAGTGCAGAATCAAAGTCAAATTCAGGATCTTCTTCTATTCCAATTTTGTGACATTCTCCAATAAATCTTGAATGTGGTTCAATCACATCAGACTGTGAGGTACAACATCCCAAAAAGCGTCTAAGTGATAAAGCTGATAGTCTGGAGTTCCACAGCAAGCAAGTTTAGCAATCATCAAGTCAACATAAGCCTTTTTAAAACATGCGTCCATCTTGTTTCAGTGTCTTGTCACTTCTACTTTGCTTCACAGAATTTAAGTACTCCGCACTTGTCGCAGAAGTTGTTAGGTTCACAGAACTCACAATTGTACTTGTGGCAGTGACAATCATAATCCCTAGCATATCCGTAAGCACCACAATAGTCGCAGGTAAGTTCAAATTGATTTTGCACATCCATATTCTCCAATTGAACTTCAGCCAGTCTTTTCTTGGAGAGTTTGGCACCACCATCCGATCATCCTTTTGCAGTTTCATAGGAGTTATGACATGACATTTCGTACATGGTGATCAGGCCAAGTTAATGTTATCAGTGTCACCCATTCACCATCATCCATGTTGATGTAATTCGTGTATCCTTGCCCGTGAAACAGCAATGTGTGTGCAAAAGTCACACAGCGCATGCCCAAGAATGAAATGACTTCCAGCCACTTCATTCGTGTTAAGTACAGTTTGAAGCCAATGGTGCGTAAATTTCTAAATCTCTCACACTCAATCTCCCACAAAAATGGTGATAAAGCAACCCAACTCTCTCCACGTTTGATTCGTAGAAATAGTCCAAATTTTCCATGCTCTACAGTAATGGTTACGTTTGCACTAATTTTAAAGCTACTTGTCTTCTTCTCCATGGTTGCACAATGAAATGATAACTTTAAGTCCACTCCTTTTATGCCCAACTATCTACCCAAACATCTTGCAAAGTTTTGAATTCACTTCAACTCATCCATCGTGGAATCGAACAAGTTCTGGCTTCTACTTTGCTTCACAGACTTTAAGTACTCCATACTTGTCGCAGAAGTTGTTTGGTTCACACATCTTGCAATTTTACTTGTGGCAGTAGCAATGATAATCCTCCATATATCCACAAGCATCACAATAGTCGCAGGTAAGTCCAAGTTGATTTTGTACGTATATGTTCTCCAACTGAACTTCAGCTAGTCTTTTCTTGGATAGCTTTGACACATTCATCTGACCATCCTTTTGAAGTTTGATGGGAGTTATGACATGGCATTCCATACATGGTAACAAGGCTGAGTTGATGTTGTCCATCTCCTGAAGCAGTGTCTCCCATTCATCATCATTCATGTTGATGTGATGCATGTATTCTTTTCCTTCAAACCGTGATGTGTGCACAAAACTCACATAACGCATATCCAAGTATGAAATGACTTCAAGCCACTTTGTTTGTGTTAAGTACAGTTTGAAGCCAATGTCACGTAAATTTTTCAAGCTTTTTTTGCATTCTCTAACACCTTATCTAAATGAATATAATATTTAGCTTCATTCCAATATGTATAGACACATGCAGCATGACATGTATGTTCTTGACACTCTTCATGTTGATAAGCAGGACATACTAAACATGCAAACTTTTTTACAGCTAATAACATTTCTTCACAATATGCTTTTTGCACAATATATTGTCTCAGTGTCATGTCTGACATTATACAGTCTTGTGAGATGCTGCTCCGGCAATATTATCACACAAATCTCCAGTTGTTGTTCAAAAGCATTCACTTATCATGTAGTCGAACACACTTCTCCATGTTTTACATGTTCATATATTTGTTAAAAACACGTCTGCACATCATGGTGAGTAAATGAAAAGTCTCACCACTTTTATACCCCCTCACACAAAATTTCTAACAACTTTCCCATGATATTCTGACCAGGATATGAAGGAGATGACAATTGTTTCACACCAGCTCCCCACCAATGATCATACGTTGCTTCAACTAAAGTCTTATCTTTACATTCTTTCAACTTTTTGCGAAACAATACACACTGATTCAATTTGACGTGTAAAACATCTTGCATTTTACTTCTCTTCACTGTATGCCACAAAGGACATGGCTTTATCACTTTAGCAATACGTTTCGCTTCATATCCATTTCTATATGAAACAATAGCTGAAGCAATATCTTGACGGTGATGAAAAACTGCTTTCTCATATTGATACAAAGCTTCACTTGAGTTGAATGTATGTCCATACTTTTCAAGTCCTGTTGGAAACTTGTTTGAAAGAACATCCTTGTGACCGCTAAATAATACAAGATTCTCCATGACTTTGTTTCTTTTGTTTATTCTGACGCTGACATGTCGGTTTCTTCCTGCAATAAAATATCTTTTAAAATATCTGCTACCTCTTCTATCATATTCTTTCTTTGTTCACTTTGAAACAACTCACATAAGATTAAATTTGCTAGAAAGAAAAACATTGTTGTTGTTGTTAAAAGGCTTACCTGACAAAGCTGCTCGGTTTCTCTTCTAGTCCACGACAGTCTCTCAAATAATCAACCACGGTGAAGTATACTTCCACATCAGTGCGGGCAGAATAGAGTGCAGAATCAAAGTCAAATTCAGGATCTTCTTCTATTCCAATTTTGTGACATTCTCCAATAAATCTTGAATGTAGTTCAATCACATCAGACTGTGAGGTACAACATCCCAAAAAGCGTCAAAGTGATAAAGCTGATAGTCTGGAGTTCCACAGCAAGCAAGTTTAGCAATCATCAAGTCAACATAAGCCTTTTTAAAACATGCGTCCATCTTGTTTCAGTGTCTTGTCACTTCTACTTTGCTTCACAGAATTTAAGTACTCCGCACTTGTCGCAGAAGTTGTTAGGTTCACAGAACTCACAATTGTACTTGTGGCAGTGACAATCATAATCCCTAGCATATCCGTAAGCACCACAATAGTCGCAGGTAAGTTCAAATTGATTTTGCACATCCATATTCTCCAATTGAACTTCAGCCAGTCTTTTCTTGGAGAGTTTGGCACCACCATCCGATCATCCTTTTGCAGTTTCATAGGAGTTATGACATGGCATTCCGTACATGGTGATAAGGCCAAGTTAATGGTATCCATCTCTAGAAGCAGTGTCTCCCATTCACCATCATCCATCTTGATGTAATTCATGTATTCTTGCCCGTGAACGAGCAATGTGTGTGCAAAAGTCACACAGCGCATGCCCAAAATAAAATGACTTCCAGCCACTTCATTCGTGTTAAGTACAGTTTGAAGCCAATGGTGCGTAAATTTCTAAATCTCTCACACACAATCTTCCACAAAAATGGTGATAAAGCAACCCAACTCTCTCCACGTTTGATTCGTAGAAATAGTCCAAATTTTCCATGCTCTACAGTAATGGTTACGTTTGCACTAATTTTAAAGCTACTTGTCTTCTTCTCCATGGTTGCACAATGAAATGATAACTTTAAGTCCACTCCTTTTATGCCCAACTATCTACCCAAACATCTTGCAAAGTTTTGAATTCACTTCAACTCATCCATCGTGGAATCGAACAAGTTCTGGCTTCTACTTTGCTTCACAGACTTTAAGTACTCCATACTTGTCGCAGAAGTTGTTTGGTTCACACATCTTGCAATTTTACTTGTGGCAGTAGCAATGATAATCCTCCATATATCCACAAGCATCACAATAGTCGCAGGTAAGTCCAAGTTGATTTTGTACGTATATGTTCTCCAACTGAACTTCAGTTAGTCTTTTCTTGGATAGCTTTGACACCTTCATCCGACCATCCTTTTGAAGTTTGATGGGAGTCATGACATGGCATTCCATACATGGTAACAAGGCTGAGTTGATGTTGTCCATCTCCTGAAGCAGTGTCTCCCATTCATCATCATTCATGTTGATGTGATGCATGTATTCTTTTCCTTCAAACCGTGATGTGTGCACAAAACTCACATAACGCATATCCAAGTATGAAATGACTTCAAGCCACTTTGTTTGTGTTAAGTACAGTTTGAAGCCAATGTCACGTAAATTTTTCAAGCTTTTTTTTTGCATTCTCTAACACCTTATCTAAATGAATATAATATTTAGCTTCATTCCAATATGTATAGACACATGCAGCATGACATGTATGTTCTTGACACTCTTCATGTTGACAAGCAGGACATACTAAACACGCAAACTTTTTTACAGCTAATAACATTTCTTCACAATATGCTTTTTGCACAATATATTGTCTCAGTGTCATGTCTGACATTATACAGTCTTGTGAGATGCTGCTCCGGCAATATTATCACACAAATCTCCAGTTGTTGTTCAAAAGCATTCACTTATCATGTAGTCGAACACACTTCTCCATGTTTTACATGTTCATATATTTGTTAAAAACACGTCTGCACATCATGGTGAGTAAATGAAAAGTCTCACCACTTTTATACCCCCTCACACAAAATTTCTAACAACTTTCCCATGATATTCTGACCAGGATATGAAGGAGATGACAATTGTTTCACACCAGCTCCCCACCAATGATCATACGTTGCTTCAACTAAAGTCTTATCTTTACATTCTTTCAACTTTTTGCGAAACAATACACACTGATTCAATTTGACGTGTAAAACATCTTGCATTTTACTTCTCTTCACTGTATGCCACAAAGGACATGGCTTTATCACTTTAGCAATACGTTTCGCTTCATATCCATTTCTATATGAAACAATAGCTGAAGCAATATCTTGACGGTGATAAAAAACTGCTTTCTCATATTGATACAAAGCTTCACTTGAGTTGAATGTATGTCCATACTTTTCAAGTCCTGCTGGAAACATTTTTGAAAGAACATCCTTGTGACCGCTAAATAATACAAGATTCTCCATGACTTTGTTTCTTTTGTTTATTCTGACGCTGACATGTCGGTTTCTTCCTGCAATAAAATATCTTTTAAAATATCTGCTACCTCTTCTATCATATTCTTTCTTTGTTCACTTTGAAACAACTCACATAAGATTAAATTTGCTAGAAAGAAAAACATTGTTGTTGTTGTTGTTAAAAGGCTTACCTGACAAAGCTGCTCGGTTTCTCTTCTAGTCCACGACAGTCTCTCAAATAATCAACCAGGGTGAAGTATACTTCCACATCAGTGCGGGCAGAATAGAGTGCAGAATCAAAGTCAAATTCAGGATCTTCTTCTATTCCAATTTTGTGACATTCTCCAATAAATCTTGAATGTAGTTCAATCACATCAGACTGTGAGGTACAACATCCCAAAAAGCGTCAAAGTGATAAAGCTGATAGTCTGGAGTTCCACAGCAAGCAAGTTTAGCAATCATCAAGTCAACATAAGCCTTTTTAAAACATGCGTCCATCTTGTTTCAGTGTCTTGTCACTTCTACTTTGCTTCACAGAATTTAAGTACTCCGCACTTGTCGCAGAAGTTGTTAGGTTCACAGAACTCACAATTGTACTTGTGGCAGTGACAATCATAATCCCTAGCATATCCGTAAGCACCACAATAGTCGCAGGTAAGTTCAAATTGATTTTGCACATCCATATTCTCCAATTGAACTTCAGCCAGTCTTTTCTTGGAGAGTTTGGCACCACCATCCGATCATCCTTTTGCAGTTTCATAGGAGTAATGACATGGCATTCCGTACATGGTGATCAGGCCAAGTTAATGTTATCAGTGTCACCCATTCACCATTATCCATGTTGATGTAATTCGTGTATCCTTGCCCGTGAAACAGCAATGTGTGTGCAAAAGTCACACAGCGCATGCCCAAGAATGAAATGACTTCCAGCCACTTCATTCGTGTTAAGTACAGTTTGAAGCCAATGGTGCGTAAATTTCTAAATCTCTCACACTCAATCTCCCACAAAAATGGTGATAAAGCAACCCAACTCTCTCCACGTTTGATTCGTAGAAATAGTCCAAATTTTCCATGCTCTACAGTAATGGTTACGTTTGCACTAATTTTAAAGCTACTTGTCTTCTTCTCCATGGTTGCACAATGAAATGATAACTTTAAGTCCACTCCTTTTATGCCCAACTATCTACCCAAACATCTTGCAAAGTTTTGAATTCACTTCAACTCATCCATCGTGGAATCGAACAAGTTCTGGCTTCTACTTTGCTTCACAGACTTTAAGTACTCCATACTTGTCGCAGAAGTTGTTTGGTTCACACATCTTGCAATTTTACTTGTGGCAGTAGCAATGATAATCCTCCATATATCCACAAGCATCACAATAGTCGCAGGTAAGTCCAAGTTGATTTTGTACGTATATGTTCTCCAACTGAACTTCAGCTAGTCTTTTCTTGGATAGCTTTGACACCTTCATCCGACCATCCTTTTGAAGTTTGATGGGAGTTATGACATGGCATTCCATACATGGTAACAAGGCTGAGTTGATGTTGTCCATCTCCTGAAGCAGTGTCTCCCATTCATCATCATTCATGTTGATGTGATGCATGTATTCTTTTCCTTCAAACCGTGATGTGTGCACAAAACTCACATAACGCATATCCAAGTATGAAATGACTTCAAGCCACTTTGTTTGTGTTAAGTACAGTTTGAAGCCAATGTCACGTAAATTTTTCAAGCTTTTTTTTGCATTCTCTAACACCTTATCTATATGAATATAATATTTAGCTTCATTCCAATATGTATAGACACATGCAGCATGACATGTATGTTCTTGACACTCTTCATGTTGACAAGCAGGACATACTAAACATGCAAACTTTTTTACAGCTAATAACATTTCTTCACAATATGCTTTTTGCACAATATATTGTCTCAGTGTCATGTCTGACATTATACAGTCTTGTGAGATGCTGCTCCGGCAATATTATCACACAAATCTCCAGTTGTTGTTCAAAAGCATTCACTTATCATGTAGTCGAACACACTTCTCCATGTTTTACATGTTCATATATTTGTTAAAAACACGTCTGCACATCATGGTGAGTAAATGAAAAGTCTCACCACTTTTATACCCCCTCACACAAAATTTCTAACAACTTTCCCATGATATTCTGACCAGGATATGAAGGAGATGACAATTGTTTCACACCAGCTCCCCACCAATGATCATACGTTGCTTCAACTAAAGTCTTATCTTTACATTCTTTCAACATTTTGCGAAACAATACACACTGATTCAATTTGACGTGTAAAACATCTTGCATTTTACTTCTCTTCACTGTATGCCACAAAGGATATGGCTTTATCACTTTAGCAATACGTTTCGCTTCATATCCATTTCTATATGAAACAATAGCTGAAGCAATATCTTGACGGTGATGAAAAACTGCTTTCTCATATTGATACAAAGCTTCAATTGAGTTGAATGTATGTCCATACTTTTCAAGTCCTGTTGGAAACATGTTTGAAAGAACATCCTTGTGACCGCTAAATAATACAAGATTCTCCATGACTTTGTTTCTTTTGTTTATTCTGACGCTGACATGTCGGTTTCTTCCTGCAATAAAATATCTTTTAAAATATCTGCTACCTCTTCTATCATATTCTTTCTTTGTTCACTTTGAAACAACTCACAAAAGATTAAATTTGCTAGAAAGAAAAACATTGTTGTTGTTGTTGTTGTTAAAAGGCTTACCTGACAAAGCTGCTCGGTTTCTCTTCTAGTCCACGACAGTCTCTCAAATAATCAACCAGGGTGAAGTATACTTCCACATCAGTGCGGGCAGAATAGAGTGCAGAATCAAAGTCAAATTCAGGATCTTCTTCTATTCCAATTTTGTGACATTCTCCAATAAATCTTGAATGTAGTTCAATCACATCAGACTGTGAGGTACAACATCCCAAAAAGCGTCAAAGTGATAAAGCTGATAGTCTGGAGTTCCACAGCAAGCAAGTTTAGCAATCATCAAGTCAACATAAGCCTTTTTAAAACATGCGTCCATCTTGTTTCAGTGTCTTGTCACTTCTACTTTGCTTCACAGAATTTAAGTACTCCGCACTTGTCGCAGAAGTTGTTAGGTTCACAGAACTCACAATTGTACTTGTGGCAGTGACAATCATAATCCCTAGCATATCCGTAAGCACCACAATAGTCGCAGGTAAGTTCAAGTTGATTTTGCACATCCATATTCTCCAATTGAACTTCAGCCAGTCTTTTCTTGGAGAGTTTGGCACCACCATCCGATCATCCTTTTGCAGTTTCATAGGAGTTATGACATGACATTCCGTACATGGTGATCAGGCCAAGTTAATGTTATCAGTGTCTCCCATTCACCATCATCCAAGTTCTGGCTTCTACTTTGCTTCACAGACTTTAAGTACTCCACACTTGTCGCAGAAGTTGTTTGGTTCACACATCTTGCAATTTTACTTGTGGCAGTAGCAATGATAATCCTCCATATATCCACAAGCATCACAATAGTCGCAGGTAAGTCCAAGTTGATTTTGTACGTTTATGTTCTCCAACTGAACTTCAGCTAGTCTTTTCTTGGATAGCTTTGACACCTTCATCCGACCATCCTTTTGAAGTTTGATGGGAGTTATGACATGGCATTCCATACATGGTAACAAGGCTGAGTTGATGTTGTCCATCTCCTGAAGCAGTGTATCCCATTCATCATCATTCATGTTGATGTGATGCGTGTATTCTTTCTCTTCAAACCGTGATGTGCGCACAAAACTCACATAACGCATATCCAAGTATGAAATGACTTCAAGCCACTTTGTTTGTGTCAAGTACAGTTTGAAGCTAATGTCACGTAAATTTTTCAAGCTTTTTTTGCATTCTCTAGCACCTTATCTAAATGAATATAATATTTAGCTTCATTCCAATATGTATAGACACATGCAGCATGACAAGTTTGTTCTTGACACTCTTCATGTTGACAAGCAGGACATACTAAACACGCAAACTTTTTTACAGCTAATAACATTTCTTCACAATATGCTTTTTGCACAATATATTGTCTCAGTGTCATGTCTGACATTATACAGTCTTGTGAGATGCTGCTCCGGCAATATTATCACACAAATCTCCAGTTGTTGTTCAAAAGCATTCACTTATCATGTAGTCGAACACACTTCTCCATGTTTTACATGTTCATATATTTGTTAAAAACACGTCTGCACATCATGGTGAGTAAATGAAAAGTCTCACCACTTTTATACCCCCTCACACAAAATTTCTAACAACTTTCCCATGATATTCTGACCAGGATATGAAGGAGATGACAATTGTTTCACACCAGCTCCCCACCAATGATCATACGTTGCTTCAACTAAAGTCTTATCTTTACATTCTTTCAACTTTTTGCGAAACAATACACACTGATTCAATTTGACGTGTAAAACATCTTGCATTTTACTTCTCTTCACTGTATGCCACAAAGGACATGGCTTTATCACTTTAGCAATACGTTTCGCTTCATATCCATTTCTACATGAAACAATAGCTGAAGCAATATCTTGACGGTGATGAAAAACTGCTTTCTCATAATGATACAAAGCTTCACTTGAGTTGAATGTATGTCCATACTTTTCAAGTCATGGACATACATTCAACTCAAGTGTTTGAAAGAACATCCTTGTGACCGCTAAATAATACAAGATTCTCCATGACTTTGTTTCTTTTGTTTATTCTGACGCTGACATGTCGGTTTCTTCCTGCAATAAAATATCTTTTAAAATATCTGCTACCTCTTCTATCATATTCTTTCTTTGTTCACTTTGAAACAACTCACATAAGATTAAATTTGCTAGAAAGAAAAACATTGTTGTTGTTGTTGTTGTTGTTAAAAGGCTTACCTGACAAAGCTGCTCGGTTTCTCTTCTAGTCCACGACAGTCTCTCAAATAATCAACCAGGGTGAAGTATACTTCCACATCAGTGCGGGCAGAATAGAGTGCAGAATCAAAGTCAAATTCAGGATCTTCTATTCCAATTTTGTGACATTCTCCAATAAATCTTGAATGTAGTTCAATCACATCAGACTGTGAGGTACAACATCCCATAAAGCATCTAAGTGATAAAGCTGATAGTCTGGAGTTCCACAGCAAGCAAGTTTAGCAATCATCAAGTCAACATAAGCTTTTTTTAAACATGCGTCCATCTTGTTTCAGTGTCTTGTCACTTCTACTTTGCTTCACAGAATTTAAGTACTCCGCACTTGTCGCAGAAGTTGTTAGGTTCACAGAACTCACAATTGTACTTGTGGCAGTGACAATCATAATCCCTAGCATATCCGTAAGCACCACAATAGTCGCAGGTAAGTTCAAGTTGATTTTGCACATCCATATTCTCCAATTGAACTTCAGCCAGTCTTTTCTTGGAGAGTTTGACACCACCATCCGATCATCCTTTTGCAGTTTCATAGGAGTTATGACATGACATTCCGTACATGGTGATCAGGCCAAGTTAATGTTATCAGTGTCTCCCATTCACCATCATCCATGTTGATGTAATTCGTGTATCCTTGCCCGTGAACCAGCAATGTGTGTGCAAAAGTCCCACAGCGCATGCCCAAGAATGAAATGACTTCCAGCCACTTCATTCGTGTTAAGTACAGTTTGATGCCAATTGTGCGTAAATTTCTAAATCTCTCACACACAATCTTCCACAAAAATGGTGATAAAGCAACCCAACTCTCTCCACGTTTGATTCGTAGAAATAGTCCAAATTTTCCATGCTCTACAGTAATGGTTACGTTTGCACTAATTTAAAGCTACTTGTCTTCTTCTCCATGGTTGCACAATGAAATGATAACTTTGAGTTCACTCCTTTTATGCCCAACTATCTACCCAAACATCTTGCAAAGTTTTGAATTCACTTCAACTCATCCATCGTGGAATCGAACAAGTTCTGGCTTCTACTTTGCTTCACAGACTTTAAGTACTCCACACTTGTCGCAGAAGTTGTTTGTTTCACACATCTTGCAATTGTACTTGTGGCAGTAGCAATGATAATCCTCCATATATCCACAAGCATCACAATAGTCGCAGGTAAGTCCAAGTTGATTTTGTACGTTTATGTTCCCCAACTGAACTTCAGCCAGTCTTTTCTTGGATAGCTTTGACACCTTCATCCGACCATCCTTTTGAAGTTTGATGGGAGTTATAACATGGCATTCCATACATGGTAACAAGGCTGAGTTGATGTTGTCCATCTCCTGGAGCAGTGTCTCCCATTCATCATCATTCATGTTGATGTGATGCGTGTATTCTTTCCCTTCAAACCGTGATGTGCGCACAAAACTCACATAACGCATATCCAAGTTTGTTTGTGTTAAGTACAGTTTGAAGCCAATGTCACGTAAATTTTTCAAGCTCGGACATACAATCTTCCACAAAGATGGTGAATAAGCGCACCATCTCTCTCCACGTGTGATGCGTAGAAATGGCCCATATTCTCCATGCTCCACAGTAATGGTTAAGTTGGCACTAATTTTAAAGCTGCTTGTCTTCTTCTCCATGGCTGCACAATGTACTGATGACTTTGGGTCCTCCCCCTTTTATACCCAACTATATGCTGAGTCAGCTCCCTTTTCAAACATCTAGCAAAGTTCTGAATTTACTTCAACTCGTCCATGGTTGAAACGAACAAGTTCTGATACATTTGTCGTCAATGGAATGTCATCATCATAATGTAAAATGATTCTTACAGCTACAACTAACATGAGCTCAACTCCCAAATTGTATTCGCATTGATAAATGCCGAATCAATGTCGTAAGTTGATAGTAAATTCAGTTCTTCACATTCGCACAGAAACGAGCGGATGAAACGATCTCTTGGAATTGCCTTTCCAACAGCCTCCCAATGCTGGTGCAAATTCTTTACTTGCAAAATCCAATCCGATTCAAAAGCAGGAAGCTTTGAAAACACATAGTCAACATAGTTCACTTTGAAGACATCATCCATAGTCTCTGCACATCGGTGAAGAAGTAATGTTGACATTGTGAATGGGGTTTTTTTCTCCTCGCTCATGCATTTATACCACTTCGATGTAATCAAAATATGGTGTGTAACTTGTCAAAATTGTTAAAATTACTCAAAATTGTTAAAATTGCTGACTCAGCAGAATGTTACTCTCTTGGATGTGGATGTCTCAATCATTTCACCTACAGTTGTACAGTTGGCGGTGAAGCTTGACGATGGTATTCATCCGCCAACATGGTATTCATCCGCGAAATAACCCATCGCCCCTGTAAACTGAATCAAACAGTGAAATTTCCATTCAAATCGGTCAACTATAGCGGAAGTTATCTCATTTTTAAGTTAAAATGGTAGTATGTTACAATTATGCATACAGCCACATGCGCAAATAGTCCATCATCACTGTATAGCAAAACTTTATACAAAACTGAATCAAACGGTGAAATTTTCATGCAGATCGGTCAACTATAACGAAAGTTACCTCATCTTTAAGTTAAAATGGTGGTTTTTTTTTAATTATGCATACAACCGCCAGTGCAAATGGCCCATGACTACTTAATGTTAAAACTAGTTATAAAACTGAATCAAACAGTGAAATTTTCATGCAAATCGGTTAACCATGACGGAAGTTATCCCACTTTTTCACTTTTTACAAAGTTAAAATGGCGGCATGTCACATTATGCATACAGCCTTCGGTGTAAATAGCCTGTGACCACTTAATGTTAAAACTTTACATAAAGCTGAATCAAATAATGAAATTTTCATGCACATCGACCAACCATAGCGAAAGTTATCCCACTTTTTCACTTTTTGCAAAGTTAAAATAGCGGCATGTCACATTATGCATACAGCCACCGGTGTATATAGCCTGTGACCACTTAATGTCAAAACATTACATAAAACTGAATCAAATAGTGAAATTTTCATGCACATCGACTAACCATAGCGACAGTTATCCCACTTTTTCACTTTTTACAAAGTTAAAATGGCGGCATGTCACATTATGCATACAGCCACCGGTGTAAATAGCCTGTGACTACTTAATGTTAAAACTTTCTATAAAACTGAATCAAATAGTGAAATTTTAATGCAAATCCGTCAACTATAGTGGAAGTTATCCTACTTTTTCACTTTTTACAAAGTTAAAATGGCGGCATGTCACATTATGCATACAGCCACCGGTGTAAATAGCCTGTGACTACTTAATGTTAAAACTTTCTATAAAACTGAATCAAATAGTGAAAATTTCATGCAAATCCGTCAACTATAGCGAAAGTTATCCCACTTTTTCACTTTTTAAAAAGTTTCAATTATGCTTACAACCACCTATGCAAATAACCACTTATTGAAATGACTGCCAATGTTGTTGCATCAATCGTTAGTATGAGTGGAGAGGTCATCCATATATACCACTAAGACTTCATGACAAATGGTGTGTAACTCGCCAAACAGCACTTTGTTCTCAGCTAACTTGGCAGAATTTTGCTTTCCTGGAGGGGGGGGGTCGGCAGATAGTATGTCCTTGGGAAGAGGGGGAGGTCCTCACTTTTTCACCATGGTTACGCCGCCTATTATGACGTCATAATGAGTTCCACACATAGTATGTCCTAGGGTTAAGCCGCCTGGGGTTAGGGTTAGGGTTATTGCGCGTAGGGGAGTCTAACGTCATGACGTATTTATGACGTCATCATGACGTCATCATGACGTCATCACGTCACCATTATGACGCTATTAGAACGGGCGCGCGCTTTATCAAAAAAACTGAAGCAGAAACCCCCCATGCCGGTTCTACGGCACTGACGCAGAACCGGGTGCCGATTCTGCGTCACTGACGCAGAACCGGCCTTTTACATCTACTCTTCCATATGGTATTTTGGCTAAAGTACTTTAATATTATATTGTGATAGAGAACTAGCACATCCAAAAAATAATACATCAAGGAAAAAGGCTCAAAGCACCTCAAACGTTGCAATACTGATATCGGTAAACGTATGTAAACAATACACATGCGATGGTCGCCAGTAGCTTATTTTACGCAATTCTTTTTCCAAGTATCTTCCGTTTAAGTAAAGAAAAAGGGCACCTAACCTTCTGCTCCCTCATAAAAATCCTGCCAGCTAGCAACGATTTTTAGTGCTACGGAACAGATTATATGGTATTCCACAATCTATCCTGCAAATCTGAGTCAAATACTATTATTTTAAACCTAACAGCTTAGCCATCTTACAGAAGGAATCGATAAATTTTCTTTTGCAATAATACATCAATGACACATGTCGATTAGACCCTTGTAATAATTGTAATATCGCAATATATTGTAACAAATGTATTATTATTTGTGTACTGTAGCTACTCATGCGTTAGCAACCATAATGGAAACATATCCTATGATCTCACTGATACGCCTAGCTAGGACAAGAAAAAATAGATCGCTTTTATGATAAAATGCTGGTACGATATGATGAATAATCTGTACCTTAAAGTAATATGTAAGCTAACTAAAAAAGGAACATTTTGTTTTTTCTTAACTCATACGTACTTTCAAGAAAATAGCGGTGTTTTATAAACGTGACTGTTTACAGAGAAATAATCAAACTGACTGTTTTCATTCGACAACTTATTTGATCGATGTCTATCAGTTTTGCTTTCTCACCACCTGATAGCTTATGCATAGTTATTAGCAAATAGACACAATACACTGCTTTTTTAGATCATATAACAAGACAGAATGTGGGAATTTTAGCTCTTTCTTTCCATGTCTAAAGTGCGATTTGCCTATATTTCAAGCTTACATGTTAAATTTTAATTAATTTAGATTTCAATTGAAAGAATTCTCTCAACTCATCCCATAAGGCTGAATTAAAAAAAACTAGTAAAATCTGTTTATAAGTTAAGAAAAATGACGACCATCGGTCTTGAGGCATTCGAAGATATTAAAGTCGCTTTTATGGAAGTTAGTTTAAAGTTAGTTTAAATTAATTGTTATCTAAGGAATAACCTTGTTACATTGAAATATCCCACTCATTCATCATCAAAATCACAAATACAGTTTGTAGCACTGTCAAATTTAACACGATTTTTGTACAGTTTTATTATTTTTCCTTCTAAATTTTTAACTCTCTGTTGCTGTCACTCCGATGTTCTGTTTCTGCCATTTTCTAAATAATTAACAAAATGTGTCCATTGATATCTCCAATTCTTAATAAATATGATGGTTAACAAGTGAACATCACGAGTCAATTTTGCGCATCGTTTAAAAATATTTCTTATTATTTTATTCAGATATAAGTAGAAAAATTATCTGATAACAAACACTGACACTTTGACATTGGCCCTGATAGTAGTGCTGCAAATGGCAAATCAGACATCTGAATGTTCTTCCTCTATGACTATAGGTTCAAAGAAAGCTGTCCCATACTTTCTCAGTCAACGTTAGGATTTATTTTCCTGAAATTCTAGTTTTCACACTGGTTCCTTTAAAACTTTTCTTTTAATTTCAACTTCCCTCTTAATCAATATTTAAGAAGAGAGAAGCGAATACTTTAAAGCTATGGGCGATGCGGCAGAGAGAGAAACAAACTGGTTATGGATAAAAGGAACAGAAAGGAGATGGGAGCAGCCTAGCTAGCTGGCGGGACGTGGAGTCAGACCAACTCTTCGTTCGCACTTTACCAAGGATGTATGTGATTTCAAGCGCCAGAACAACCCAAGACTCGTAGCACTACACTAATGACCACAACGGCTTAACATACCAAATGCAGATGTAAGTGTATTCACTATTCACGTGTTGTTTAAGGTGTCATTTGGTCTTCCTTCGTGAGTGATATATTTATACTTGGAGATTTTCAATCCCCTGGTTTATTGAATTCGTACGATTCGGTGAAGTGTTTCCGCATGATTTCTTTTTTCGCCAAAACCTTGTCACCCGAACCGCTCTAATCCAGCTAGTGTTAGGACAACCAAAGTTGTGAGAGACATAATGCAGCATGTCTTGTTGGTCAAGCTTAATTTTTAAAAAATTTCATTAACATTTTACAGTGAAACCTAGGAAAAGCGAACAGTGGTGGGACTGGCAATATTTGTTCGGTATTTCGAGCTGCCCGGATTTTCAAGTATTTGTATTTTTAACTAGGTTTGTGATGCTAAGTAGGTTTTGACCACGAACTCTTAGAAACCAAACATGCATTGCTGAATTTAATTGTTCCGTGTTTGATCTGTAGCAAGTTCTTTTCATTTTTGAGTTTTTGCATTCGTCTTATTCTTTAAGCAACCCCTCTTTTTCTAAAAATATCTGAGACAGTGCCATTACCCAATCCAAACTCTTCAGCTAATGACCTTATAGTTTTTCTTTTGCTCGCATTAATCAGCCTAATTTTTAGTGCAGTATCCAGTGCAAAAGGATTATAGCGGGCAAAAAATTAGCTGGGGCATCAAGAGATAAAGTACATTCCGATTCTTCCACCCCCAAGTGCGGTACTCAGTGGTTTAATGATATTTCTTGACACTTTTTGTCAATAGTGATGGTAAACACAGAGGCACATCTCGCAATTTGCGAGACTGCATATTATACAATAGATAAACATGCTGGGTTCCTAAGATAAATATTCACCACTTGTTAGGATAATCCGATATTTTGAATATTTTTAAACAGTAAAACCTCAATTTGGGACTGAAAATGTCCGGTATCCAAAATTCCGAGGTGTCCATTATTCCAAGGTTTCGTTAATACACAAGTCTGTGGAAATTTGAACGGGACTGAGAAAAAGCTGTCCGGTTTAGTAACATGTCCCGATGTATCGAGGTTTGTCAGCACTGAGGCTCCACTGTATATGCAAAAATGGACATTAAAAAACATTATCAAGCAAACTCTTCCGAGACAGCTAAGGCTAAGACTACCAAATTTAGCAGAGACCTAATGTAGCATGTCTAGTTAGTCCAGCTTAATTTTTTAGAAAAATGCAATAACGTTTCATATGCAAAAATGGACATCGAATTTTTTTAATTGAAACCCATTATCAGGCATGACCTCCTCGGTCATTATTAAGACCAAAACCGGAAGTTGAAGGTTGTCTCGAAAATGGTTGGAGATAGAGATATTTTGAGCTTATTTTCTATCCTTAATACCGAAAAGACTGCATGTAAGAGGTATCTCGATGACCTTGACCTCCTTGGTCATGGCCTAGGTCAAAAACCAGAAACTGGAATTTGCATCGAAAACAGTTAGAGACAGAGCTATTTTCAGTTTTTATCCTTTACGATTAAAAGACTTTGCGTAAGAGGTACCTCAGTGACCTTGACTTCATCGGTCATGGTCAATGTCAAAAGCAAAAATTGACCATTATCTCGAAAATGGTTAGAGATAGAGCTATTTCGAGCTCATTTTCGAACTTCGGAGCCTAAAAGACCCCAAGTAAGAGGAGGTGCCTATGTGATCTTGACCTCCTCGGTCATGGTCAAGGTCAAAATTAAGGAAATTACCAATATGTCCAAAACGGTTGGGGACAGAGCTGTTTTGAGCTTAATTTCGACCCCTTGAGATTGAATACGTTAGATAAGAAGTGCCTCGGTGGCCCTGACCTCTTCGATCATGGTCAGTATAAAAAAACGGAATTATACTGAAGGACAAAAGAAAGTTCGCACATAAAAACCAAAATATCTCCAAAACTTATGGATACTCTTTTTATAAGTTTTAGCATCAAACTGTAATCCCCAGTTGTAACCATCGATATTTTTTCATGCGGGTGTGGTTATATATTACGGGTTTGTCGGCATTCAACCACAGTACCATATTAATCCACATTAATCAGTACCGTCTCAATGTTGAAAAATTGTGAAATTCCACACGTGGTCATCCAATATAACCGCATATGTAAACGCAGTAAATCGATGAAAACAATCGAGAACTGAGATGCCGCGAATACCGCAAAACTGTGACGAGCAGGCTATTGGCATACTTGAAACTTGAAACGGGTGCAGTAAAAGAGCAGTGGAAAAACTCCGAAGACGGTATCGGGACACTGGATCAACCCAAGACCGACCACGAAGTGGCAGACCGCGGGTGACCACACCTAATTAGGATCGACGTGTCCGCATGATCCACCTCCGGGATCGCTTCAGATCACTCACAATAACAGCAAGGGATATCCCTGGACAGACGAATAACCGTACAAGCTCGAAAACCATTATATGGCACCTACGCGAAAATGGGATCCGCGCTTATCGGGTCCACATCGGAGTGGTGCTAAATCGTGTGATGTTTTCATATCAGTCGCGATACAGACTTTTCTGCGCAGATGAACGTCAACGCGTATACAGGCGACCTGGCGAACGCTACGCGCCATGTTGCATAAAACAAGTTAACGGTACAGTGGTGCCTCAGTCATGGTTTGGGGCGCAATACGCTTTGACTGGAGGTTCCAACTGTTCATTACTGATGGAAATTTGACCGCGAACCATTATATGAATACTTTTTGAGCAACCAAGTGGTCCCGTTTGTGCAGCAACGTCAGGACACAATTTTTATACAGGACAATGCCCACCCACACGTTTTTCGGGTGTGAAGAGATTATTTAGCGGCTAAT
Source organism: Protula sp. h YS-2021 (assembly GCA_949752745.1). Classification (NCBI taxonomy): domain Eukaryota; kingdom Metazoa; phylum Annelida; class Polychaeta; order Sabellida; family Serpulidae; genus Protula; species Protula sp. h YS-2021. Next base: position 8,840,839 of record OX457033.1, on the reverse strand, counting down.
ACTGTTACTGTGCTCCCATGGCCGGCATGTAGTCCGGATATGAATCCCGTAAAACAACTATGGGATTATCTGGATCCCCAAGTTGGAGCCCGTAACCCACCGCCTCAAAATCTCTGGGCAAGCATTGATTGAGGAGTTGCACAAATATCCTCAATACAAATTAACAGGTTGATAACTTCAATGCATATTCACAGGCATTTTCACAGACTTTGAACTCATTTTCGATCTTTTGGGCCTAAAAGATGATATTTAACAGGTAACTTGGTGACCTTGACCTCTTCTTTCATGGTAAATTCTGAATTTTAGGAGTAGAGTTTAGAATTTTATTTTTGTGGCACAAAATGTAATTTTCGACGAAGGTAGCGAAAACAGTCTAGTTATACTATACTATAAAATTCCACAACAATCAATATTTTTCTAAAAGACATTCGAAATAAGATTTACAATTCATTAAATGGTATGAACAATGTTATGTAAGCATTAGTTCTTGAAAAAGTGTATGTGAAGAAAAACGTTTCAGAGCAATTTCATTTTTTGCATTCAATTTGCATAATTATTATTTGTTCATTAATCTGTGTAGTAAATTATAACAACAAAAACCAAATTTGCACATAGAGACAATATTTTCCCCTTTGCATTTGTTGCTAATTTAAGCAGTGTTTTCTTTGAATTACTGATAACCAGAATCTGGATGACTACATGATCAAATATTCTGGAAAGACATATCCTTAAGTGTGAATAAAAATTATAAATTTTTCTAAAATTTTTATTAAATAATATTTGGGTAAATTTTTGTAGAAGTAGTCTCGAGAGTCTTCATTTTTGGCAGTGCGGTAAATAATATGAGAGTCAAACAAAACAGAAATTTTTCTCCCAGTTTTTATAAATGTTTGCTTCTTCACCACGACATGTGTGAAATCTAAGGCTCTAGTATTATGGAAAGATGCTCAACGTTCCACTAGATGCCACAAATTTATTAATAGCCATTTTGTTACAAATGCTTTTGCTTCTTCCTACTGTAGAGAACCCGAAGCAGGTGCATTTAGACCGGCAAGGTACAGATATACGAAGGTCTTATCTAAAGCATCCGATACGTTAAGTTTACTTCTACGGTAAAGCCTGAATTTGATACCCTTCTTTGTGTCCGGTGTCCTGAATAGTGAGGTGCAATGTTTATTGATAATTATTCTATGGAACCCAAGGAAAACAAAAAGAACAGAATAAATGTGTCCGGTATAGCCAGTTATATCCTTTATGGATTTTTTGACGGTGGTTTCAGGTATTTCGCAAGACTGACTTCTTATAATTTTTTACTAATTAAGAAATTTTCAGTTGCATACAAAGAAACTGAGCGTGTGCTGTTATGAGGAATTTCATATGGAATGGCAGCCAGGGTGGGTATGTATTTGATTTATCTTTTTTGAAATTCGTTGCAACCACCAAACTTCACAGACCTACTTTAAAATAAAACCCGTTTCAACCAAAGAGAGACTCGAAAATGCAAAATGTAAATTTTAAAATTGCATGTTGGCAGTTTACTAAAATTATTCAAATATTTTAGTGTGGAAGAGCCGACTGCTAAATGACAACACCTTTTTTCAAAGGCATATTACCATTCCACTAGTCAAAACACCTGATCTAATGACAACAAAATGGTTTAATCAGATCATTTTGATGGTTAAATCTAAGGGACTGCTAAGAGACGGGCTTCGTCGAAAAGAATCCAATCAAATAACCAGTGTCTAGAGCACCGAACATTCAGTGATAATCAGCGGTGATTGAAAAGTGCCATAGAAAAATGGCTTGTGTATCAAAATGTGCATGGTTTGTTTATTTGCTTAAAGTTTCACTCTGAACTCCACAGGCTACTGTGCAATGTTTCAAAACCAAAAATTTCTTACCTTACAGGAATATAGACAATTATTGAAGCCATCAAGATGCTTTAAGCCCCAACAATCAAATGCGGTAAAAAGTTAAATTTGTCCATTTATTAATCTTAATCACAATATTTGCAATTGAATGTCAAAATTTATATATACTTTCTTATACTAATTAAAACAACGATTGTTTTAACAAGCTTAATCAAAAGTTGCCATAATACAAAACCCCACAAATCCTCAAGTCCCACTTCTTAGTGTAAAGTCACTGGCATTTTATGTTTCCTCGAACGTTTCAAGCCTGTATTTGTTTTAACGCGCAGTCGGATTCAACTGAAGTCGTGTTAATATAACTATAGCTTGCCTTGCCTTTTTGTATGACAATGATCAATCACCAGAACGTAGCGATAAAACTTTTGTATGTTAAAGCAGCTTCCAAATAAGACATCTTGTCTAGGTCCCCCGTAAAAAGTGAATAAGCATGTAAAAGCATTTTGCACAGCGTTGTAAAATGATGCTTATTTTTGCGGAGAAGCACGCAACAACACTAAGGCATAACAGACAGTCTTGTCTCGAGGATTAAATTCGGCTTGAAATTTAAAATGATCTTCATTCGAAGTTCGGGTTCTCTTTAAGACACATCAACGTTGAACGAGAGAATTTTAAGAGAATTTCATTTGGATTTTAGTTCTTTTGAATTACATTGGAACAGAAGCTAACAGTATGGTAAGTGTGCTGCAACTTGTACAATTTTTTTCAAATAACATACCACAAATTCAACAGTTTTTGGTTTATTAATTTCATGTGTTAGCTCTAGACTTTAATGTGGGTGCAATTTTAAGACAAACGAGCTTTTAAAAATGCTAAATGGTGCATTGAAAGATTCGAATTGTAATGTTAAAACAGTCATTATTGATTAGCATTGTGAACAAGAAAATATTTCTGGATATATTTTGCGTGAAGAACTTTGGTCTAGTGCAAACATACAGTGTATACAGTAGCAAAGTATGATATAGGAGTCTATTTCTTCGACACAACTATTAAAAAACTTATATCTCGCTGTTGAGGTAGAATATATTTATTTCATATTTATTCTTTGCTATCGTTAAGAATTCATGATAAAATTTGCTATATCAAGGCGTAAGAAGCACTTAATTGAACCACATATCAATCAGAACCACCTTACAAATAGAACCACGTTCTAGATTGAAACACCTCCCAAATATACTTATCAATAGTCCAGCTCCCGTTCGCTTATTAACTTCTCCACAAAATCGGACATCCTTTGTTCAGTTCCATACGTGGTTCAATTCTCGGTAACACGTAATAAAATCTTCAGTCTTAACATGTCTACATATTTGTAAAAATTTTGAGCTAGTTATTAAGTTATTTTCTACAAGAAATTGTATAAAAAACTTAATAGCAAATTATTGTTAATACTTAAACAATTTTTTTCTGTTTTTTTGTCAATGTAGCATTGAATTATAGATATCAAGATTTCAGTTACTGATACCTAAATTGAATTTCTATATTATCAATGAAATTTTTGATATCGTAACTCTTTCACTGATATCATTAAAAGGACTCAAATTCTGATATCAACAATTAAATCACTGATATAGTACTTGTTCTACCGATATCAAATCGTGCTAATATGGATTCCAACAAAAGATAATTATAGCTCACGGATATAATAAAATTATGTTTTGATAAAAAAGATATTAAGTATATATATATATATATATATATATATATATATATATATATATATATATATATATATGTGTGTGTGTGTGTGTGTGTGTGTGTGTGTGTGTATCCATAATTTGTGCTTTGATATATAAAATAAAAAACTGGTATCAGTTGTTGCATGTGCACACTCTGTGGAAAGATTGGGTTTCGAATTTCTGACATCCGAATTTCTGACATCCGAAATTACTGCTATCATGATTACTGATTTTAAAAATTATGCTGAATATATGATATCAGGAATTATTTTGTTGATATTATGAAAAAAATTGACGTTCAATATTTAGTTAATGAGATCTTTAAAAGACACGGAAATTGTGATATCGAGATATCATTATTGCTAATATTATTAATAAACAATAAAATATGTCGTAATAAAAGCAACAAGTAGTAGCAAAATGTAAATATAAGTGGGAAAAATACTTTATGACATCTATAACAGGTTTTTGATATCTCGATTTCATTAATTGTCATTGTTTGTTGAGTTTGTGATATCACCAATTTCATTTCTGACATTATGAATTATTTAAAGATATCCAAACCAACCAGCTGAAGTATAAAAAAGTAACGAAGCAGTTAAATATGACATTGCATAGACAAGGACCACAATAGCAGAATTTCGCTCGATGAATATACAAAAAGGCATATATTAATTTGTTACTTAAGTAATGTGATGAATACTGCGCCAGAATATACAACTTGTCAAATGTGAATTAAAATCAGCATAACATATACATAGGCACCAGGGTAATAGTGTAATCAAATAACTTCACAATGAATAACTACAGATCGTAAGTAAAAAGATGCACAGCTAATTGTCAGCTAGAAAATAAACATAGTTTAGAATGTTTCACTGCGCACAGTTATATTTCAAGTGGTGGACTTAAGGAGAATGAACTTGATTATGATCCAAGCACGCAAAGGGAACAATACACCTCTCTCATAATTGCCGTATTCCTAGATATTCGAGTGATGATAATTAAAATCAAGTTTATGCACAAATGCATTTGAACAGCATTTTGAAACCCTCAGTTACGTAAATGGAATAGAATGTATAAATTATTTCTTATCTCGGTCAGCTTGTGTAGAAATTTACAGACCCAGAGACCAGTTGCGTGCACAGTAATGCGATATTTCAGACATCGGGTTTTTACAGACGTATTTGGCATATATAAATTTAGTGCAGACTTTCATGACCTTGACACATAGACGAATAAATCTAATTTTCTATGTTAACCCGAAGCTGATGTCGGTTATATATGACCAACTAATGTCATTTTTATTATTCAGATTTGAGATGGATTAAGGTTCAAACCCTTTAAGCTGACAAGGGCTGTCTTCAAATACTGCTATTAGTAAAACAGCTGATTTTGATCAATAACTCTGTTTTGACAGAAAAACTTTCACAAAGTAGTCGGATAATATATCTGTTGATGCGAAAGCATCTCTGTGTGTTTTTTTCATTTCATACGGTCTACATAGCAAACATTCTAAGATCGATCTTATGCCAATTTTAGGTTGAGGCGTCGATATGTTCAAACCACAACATTAACCCTGGTTCCACTTTGGTTGTAATTAGTGACGATCACAGATCAACGTCTGACCAACGTCTTTGGTACAGCGTTGAATAAGCTTTCGCTAAGAGACGTTGCTTATGCGTTGCTTTTCGTCGCAACAAAAACACAACTTTCTCTGACGTTTATTCAGCGTCTTTGGTACGATGTTGAATAAACGTCGAAAACTTGACGTTATATATACATTGGGTGCGACGTCTTCCCAACGTTGAATTAACGTTGAGGTTTTATTAATTTAAATACTAACATATTTTGTTAACGAAACATTTGATAAACACATAGCAAATAATAATAATAATAATAATAATAATAATTGCAACTACTACTATTCTTCCTCTTCTTCTTCTTCTTCTTCTTATTATTATTATTATTACAGCGCGAATGTATCTCCATCCACGTTGGACAAGCTGGTGTCCAGATTGGGAATGCATGCTGGGAACTCTATTGCTTGGAGCATGGTATCCAGCCCGATGGTAATATGCCAGATGGGGGGCGCCAGTACAGCGGAGATGATTCCTTCAACACTTTCTTCAGTGAGACAGGCTATGGAAAACATGTCCCAAGAGCGGTGTTCATCGATTTGGAACCAACTGTAGTAGGTACGGTACCAGGTGATTCTCCTTCAGTGGCCAACTAATTCATATAGAGATAGAAAAAAACTGCAAATATTGTATTGCTAATATTTTTCATTATGTAGGATTAATTGTTGTTTGATAAAATAGTATGAAACTTAATATCGGGCTGAGGGGTCGGGTCCCATAAAGTCTCTACCAGTCCTGCTACATCTTAAAAAATGCACCCTTTTAGAACCAAAACAGGACACCCATACTATTCACATCCTTTACTCAGACTGCAAATTTAAACAACAAACGCCCAGTTACACATACATTTTACAGGGACATCTGGGGCATCTGTGGCATTCCTGTTGATCCATTCATAGACGAAAAATTTGCATGAAATACATGGATACATGAGAAGCACTTACACCCCAATTATACTTTTACCGCTTCTCTATATAAAAATATCACCTGTTATTCTACGCGTTTTTGCTAAGACATGGAGAATTTATTTTTATAAGATCTTTTGACAGTATCCTTATAATATTAACGTTATTATACCTATATATTTCATACCTAGCTTACATTAGGCGCTGTACTCTGAAAACATGCGCAAAAATATGACCGTCATGTTGTCATATGTCACGGGTGTATGCATAACACAGCACGTACCTACTTAGTAAAAATCTTATTTAACAAGATTGCCAATGGACAATGCCCCAGCTCGCGAATGCTGATGTCAAGTACTATGACATATAAGTATAACCTGTAACTCAACTATCAAGACTATGTACCTGGCGTCGCTCAAGATGTTAATGGAAAAAATGGTTTATCACCAATATATCGCCATATTTAAAAAAGTTTCAGTAAAATCTTAATGACCTTTAGGAAAACAGCCTCAATTCCTTTGTTAATATAAGTTACAATAGCAATATTACTTCCTAAGCCGCTATTGTATTTTTTGGCAATTTGCAAAATACTGGCAGAAATATTCTACAAATATTTTGTGGAAGGTAGGGTGTACAGGTCTCCACCTATCTGTTACTTGTTTTGCAGATTAACCAAAAATTGGTTGAAATGTTGGTTGTGTGACATTTTAACTAGCTCCAAGAAATTAGTCTTACGGTTTGAAATTTTAGGTGAATATAGTAGGTGTTTCTACCTAGTTGTTTAATAAGTTTTTTGTTTGGTGATTGCCCCAAAAAAGATGAAACATTTGGCAAAACAAAAGTAAAAAATTATCTGTATAATCTCAACTAACTGCTGAATAATAGTCTTAGTGACTTGACACTTTAAGTAAAGTAAAATCTGAACGAACTCCAGGATAATAGTCTTACTGCCTTGAAATTTTATGCGGAGGTAGCAGGTATTGTTGTCGATCTGGCTTTTTTGTGATTGATAGAAAAATTGGCGAAAACCTAACACTTCTTTAGTAATATCTTAAACAACTGAAGGAAAATAATGTTACTGACTTGAAATTTTAAGTAAAGGCAGCAAGCATTATTATCTACCAAACTGTTATAATTTTAGGTGATTAGCTGAAAATTGGCGACATTTTGAGGAAAAAACCACAAAGTATTAATAAAATCTCCAAGAAAATAGTCTTAATGTCTTGAAATTTTAAGGAAAGGTAGCAAGCAATACTACCTACCTGGCTGTTAGATTTTGTTGGTGATTGGCACAAAGAATTGGCACAAAGTTTGGCGAAAAATCAAAAGGTTTCAGTAAAATTTTAAACATTAGTAATTGAACAAAAGAGCGGCGAAAAGTTTGGCGAAAAACAAAAAATAGCCTCACATTGCATTGTAATGTTAAGTAACAGTATCAGACATTGGTACCTAACTGACTGTTGAGTTTTTTTGGCTCTTCGCCAAAAAATTGAGGGAAATGCTGTTAGAAAGCATTTTTAATTGGAACGTTTATTTAGAACTGCTCATTGTCTTGAACTTTTAAGGCTAGGTAGCAGTCATTGTTGCTCACCCAAGCATTACTTTTTTTGCGAGTGGAATGAATTTGGTGCAAATATAAAAATAAGATAGTAATAATAGGGGAGGAAATAAAGCCGGTTACTTTTCCTTAAAATTTCAAGACAGTAAGCCTATTTTCCTGGACTTCATTAAGAATTTACTGATCTGTTTTAGTTATTCACCAAATTTTTAGCCAGTTTTTGACATGTCATCCAGAATTGAAACAGAAAGGTAGTGTGGAAGGTCTGCTACCTTTCCATAAAATTTCAAGAAGTGAGATTATGTTCCTAGAATTTTTCAAGAGTTTACTGAATTTTTGTTGGGTTTTTGGCAGAAATCTTCTTCTTTTTTTAAAGTCAATCACCAAAACTTGAAACAGCCAAGCAGATAGTAATGCTTGCTACCTTTACTTATAAACTATTTTTATTGTTATTATTTAACATATTTATATAGCGCCTAATATATATAATCGCTTTACAATACTAAGAAAAGAATATTATGATAATACAGATGAAAAAACATTAAATATGATAAAACAGTTAAAGCTGGATTAAAAACCCATAATGAATAGACAAACCTTGTAATGATAAATATACTGAATTAAGCAGTCAAGTATACGCTTTTCTAAAAAGATATGTTTTAAGTGTTTTTTTAAAGATGCTATTGAGTTAATACTGCGCAAAGCTGTAGGTAAAGAGTTCCACAAACGTAGAGTACAGTTCCTAAACGCACGATCTCCAAATTTACTGCAAGTTCGGAACTCGATGAATTGAAACTGGTAGTCCGATCGTGTAGTCCTATGAGCTGGACGACAGGAGATGAGTTCGGTAAGGTATTCTGGTGCTCTGCCTTGGAGACGGTTATGTGTCAATACAAGAATGTTAAATTCTATCCGTTGCTCGATAGGAAGCCAATGTAAGGATTGTAACAAAGGGAAAAGCGTCTTCGTACTTGGACACACGGTAGATTAGTCTGGCTGCAGCGTTTTGGACGGATTGAAGTCGGTCCAATAAGGAACGATTTATACCAAATAACAAGCTGTTTGTAAAGTCCAGTCTTGAAATAACGTATGCGTGAACTAGTGTTTTGGTAGCAAATGGCGTGAGGTATCGACGTATCCGGTTGATATTTTTTATGAAATACATACTGCTTTTAATTTTTTCTGAGATAAATCTTTCCATAGACATATGGGTGTCGAAAAATGCACCTGAGTTCTTCACGCAGTCACTTGAGTTAATCGTTGTATTGCCGATGTTAAGGGATAGCGATGGTGTTTTGCGAAAACTGTAGGAGGAGCCGAAAAGGATAAGTTCTGTGTTATCTTCGTTTAATTTGAGCATATTGATTTTTATCAAGTTTTTTACAGCAGCTATGCATTTCTTAAGACAGTTTAAAGCTTTGTCTGGACTGGTGCGAGAATCAAAGGACACGTATAATTAGCTATCATCGGCATAAAATTGGTGAAGTAAACCAAAGCGACTAGCGATATCTGCGAGAGGTGTTACGTATATGGTAAATAGCAGCGGACCCAGGACTGACCCCTGCGGCACGCCGAAGCCAACTGTGACATCGGGCGATAGTTGGCGATTGATAAAGACACATTGAGAACGTTGATCTAGATACGATTTTATCCAGTTGAGGGCGTGGCCTTTGATACCAAAACGAGTCTCAAGACGGTGAAACAGAATCGAATGATCAATGGTATCAAATGCAGCGCTGAGATCTAACATTGCGAGGGCAACCATTTTCTTCTCATGGAGAGCAGACAGTATACCATTTTGCACGCAAAGGAGCGCACTTTCAGTAGAGTGGAACATTCTGTACGCAGACTAGTATTTGTTGAGGAGGGAGTGCGTTCGAAGGTAGTCATTTATCCTTTTGGCCACTAGACGCTCGACGAGTTTTGACACAAAACTTGGATATGGGTCGATAATTCTTTAGTATATCAGGATCAAACGAGGCTTTTTTAGAAGAGGTGTGACCACTGCTCGTTTGAGTGTGCTGGGGACCTCTGCTTTCTTAAGTGAGAGGTTGATAATCCGGGTAAGCATTGTCGAGAGCTCAGGCAAACAGCTTTGAGCAGGCCCGTTGGTATTGGGTCGAGGCCGCAGCTAGACGATGGAGATTTACATATTAAAGATTCAACTTCACTAAGTGAGAGGTTGATAATCCGGGTAAGCATTGTCGAGAGCTCAGGCAAACAGGCTTTGAGTAGGCCTTTTGGTATTGGGTCGAGGCCGCAGCTAGACGATGGAGATTTACATATTAAAGATTCAACTTCAATAACAGTCGCAGGTTGAAACTCAATTAAAGACTGTCTGCCGGTTGAAGAGTGATCAGGCAAAATATTTGAGCGTAGTTCATCAAAAGTAATTAGTGTTTCTACGAGACTAATATCACTTCGAATACGCACAATTTTATCAATAAAAAAACTCGCAGAATACGGTCGGAAGTGCTTCCTGCGGTATATTTGATGTGGTGTGCTTTGATTTATTCCAGCCTAGGATCTCCTTGGTGACGTTGAACAGGCGTTTTTGATCTTGGCCGCATTCTAAGACACGGTTAGAGAGAAATTCAGCCTTTGCATCGTCTCCAAAACGGTTCACAATGGCACATTGTTTCTTATATGCCTGGCGATCGCTTTCTAAATTTGACGGACGGTTTTTGCCTGTCTTAGGTTTGAGTTATACCACCTGGTGTTCGGGCGTATAATAATCGTCTTGGAGGTCTCAGGAGCATGTGTATCTAACGCCCCTCTAAGATTGTGGTTGTAGTCGCTCACTAATTGTCCAAGGTCATCAGTTTGGGAGCACTTCAAGTTTTCAATGTCTCTACAGAATAGTTCAGGGCTGACTGAATTTATTTTGCGATACGTTATTTCCTTTACAGTGGGGTTTGGCTTTAACGTTTTTAGTCCAAATTCCAATAAAAAGTGATCAGAAATATTGAGATCAACCGTGGAGCCTTTATCTGGAAACACTGGGAAACAATGACCAGGTCTAAAATGTGGCCACTGATGTGTGTGGGAGATTCACTATTTGTTGGACACCACAAGAGTCTAGAACAGCGTTGAATTGCGAAACGTATGAATTACTGTTATCATCAAGGTGAATGTTTATATCAGCACACAGCATAATATCCTGGAACTTTGATGCTATTTGGATAACAAAATCTGAAAACTCCTCCAGAAATGCAGCAATGTTCACGCCGTGTGGTTCTGGGCGATAGACAGTAACGAAGCAGACCGAGCTGCGTTTGATGCTAAAACAAGTCTCGATGCATTCAAAAGCTTTGAATGAGTGTTTATGACCGGTTTTGCAGTTGAGGCTCGCTTTGCATACGAAAGCCACTCCTCCACCTTGTCCACATTGTCTATCAACTCTAGGATTATGAACAAATGTGTACCCACAAGGGGTGAGGTCAGCTACTACTGCGTCATTCGTCTGGCTTACCGAGCCATGTCTCGGTGATACACAAGATATCCAGATCCCGATCAGAGATAGTGTCGTTGATGATCGTTGTTTTATTACGCACCGATCGGGCGTAGAGCAATCCGCACTTCAGTCACTGTTTTTCACTATCATTGAGAGACTGAAGTTCAATTTCAGTGAGATTACACAGTCTAGCTCCTGGTCTAGAAATATCAGCTGACTTGACTCTGTTTGTTTTATTCGAGATCTTACTGCGAACAGCTGATATCGTAATTATGTTGTGTGTGTTCACACGTCCAGTGTTTATATTGATAGCCCTTGTATTGGTCACTCTTGTTTCAATAGCGCGTCCTATTTCTTGACTTCGCTCAGTAGACTTGTTAGAATCTCTGTTGTGCTGACACATATTTATTCCGTGTATATGTATGCACAAAATGATTGGCACTAATAGCATAGTATCGGGTACTGAGTAATCCTTCAATTAATGTCACGATGTACTTAGGATAATGCACTAAAACTTCACTTTTTTAAAACTTCTACTTTTTACTTAAACGTCATTCAAATTAATCCACCAAAGTTTATACGACAAGTTGATGTCTTTTTTGACAAAGATAGATATCTAGTTTTGCTAAAATTACCCTTTAATCACAATTAATTTTATCATGACATGCCACGTGCGGCTCACAATCCTTGAGTTATGTCAGAATTTACTGAAAAATGTATAATTTTACGCCAAAATTTTTGCTAATTTTTACTCAAAAAAGTAACAGCAAAATGCGTAAAACTGCCAGCTACCTCTACTTAAAATTTCAAGTCAGTAAGACTACTTTTCAGCAGTTAGTTAAGATTTTACGGACTTGGTGGGCATTTTTTTCCAAAAGTTTAGCCAATGCTTTTTCAATCACATAAGAGCGATAACCAGGTAGGTAGTAGGGTCTGTTACCTTCACCTAAAATTTCAAGAAGTAGAACTATTATCCAGCAGTTTGTCAAGACTTTCCTGAAAATGTATGGATTTTCGTCAATTTTTTATTAATCGCCAAAAAAAGTAAAACCCAGTTAGGTAGCAACGTTTGCTAGCTTCAGTGAAAATTTCATGACAGTAAGACTATTTTCCTGGAGATAGTAAAGATTTTACGAAAAATGGATTATTATTTTTTTTCACCAATATTTTTGCCAGTTTCTGGCGAATCGCCATAAGAAGTAAGTCCCAGCTAAATACTTATACAGCCTATCTTTCAATAAAATTTTGTTTCGTATCGTTTCAATAAAAGCCTAGGAGGAGGCACATTTTAAAGAAATTTGGATTATTGCCAATTCTTCCACCAATTTGTGACGAATTGCCAAACAAATGTAATAGCCAGGTAGGTACTCATGTCTGCTACCATCAACCAAATCTTAATTGGCGCTAAAAACCTAGGAGGAGATACGATTGTTCAACTTAAAACGCACATAGGCACATGATCACATACCTTCAACGATTGCTGTAGCTCCTGATTCTATAAGAAGCTGGGACTACAAAATAAAAGTGCGCTTGATATTCAGATGAGGTACGCACGGGCACTTACCGCCAGCTTTTCCACCCGGAGCAGCTCATAACTGGCAAGGAGGACGCTGCCAACAACTACGCCCGCGGACACTACACCGTAGGCAAAGAAATAATCGACTTAGTATTGGATCGCATCCGTAAACTTACAGACCAGTGCACAGGTAACTGTAACTTTTTCAAATTAGAATTTTTCCTTAGATTAGAATTTTGAAAACCTATAAATGGAATTTTCTGTATTAAGATGATATTTGTGCCTGCAAAATATGTGTACAAACTGACTGAAGTGACACTTTGAACAGGAGACACATAGGTATACCACTGATATTCGAGCATTTTGATCTTAATGGCTCATAAATTATGAATTCAGATTTTTATAACCAGCGATGTGCCAATAAACATGAGTACAGTATAGTGCTTTAATACCAATATTTGTCATTGAATCTCGTAGGTCTTCAAGGTTTTCTGATATTCCATTCATTTGGTGGTGGAACCGGGTCAGGATTCTCTTCGCTATTAATGGAAAGGCTGTCCGTTGATTATGGCAAGAAGTCTAAGTTGGAGTTCGCTATTTACCCTGCTCCCCAGGTTTCAACGGCAGTTGTAGAGCCCTACAACTCTATTCTTACAACTCACACGACGTTAGAACATTCAGACTGTGCCTTCATGGTGGACAATGAAGCTATTTACGATATTTGTCGGTACGTGCTGTCACATATGTACTTCATGAAGAGGTTAATAATTTGAAATCTATTCATCTGGAGTTGAAAAAGCTGAACGAACATTGATTGATTTCTTAACTTTAGAACTGGTAGCAGGATAAACCTGAAATATTGATTTTGTTGTAAATAAATATATAATGTTTTATCGGTTATCCATATGCATTGCTCAAAGTATGTATAACTTCTTTTATGTTTATTAGCTAAGTTAACATCGTGTCATTAATTTACTTTTACAATTTAAAACAGAGTAATTTTACACATTATAGTATATATATTTTAACAAGTTGTTTTCAGACGAAATCTCGACACCGAGAGACCGACCTACACAAACTTGAATAGGCTGATTGGTCAGATCGTCTCTTCTATCACTGCTTCCCTGCGATTTGATGGTGCCCTAAATGTTGATCTGACTGAATTCCAAACGAATCTTGTACCCTATCCCAGGATTCACTTCCCGCTTGCAACCTACGCACCTGTAATATCGGCTGAGAAAGCGTACCACGAACAGCTCAGTGTTGCCGAGATCACCAATGCCTGTTTTGAGCCATCCAATCAGATGGTAAAATGCGATCCCCGACATGGCAAGTATATGGCTTGCTGTCTGCTTTTCCGGGGCGACGTTGTTCCTAAGGACGTCAATGCTGCTATTGCCACCATCAAAACGAAACGCACGATTCAATTTGTAGATTGGTGTCCAACTGGATTCAAGGTTGGTATTAATTACCAGCCACCAACAGTTGTTCCAGGAGGTGATCTGGCAAAGGTCCAACGTGCCGTTTGTATGCTGAGCAATACTACCGCTATCGCCGAAGCGTGGGCTCGTTTGGATCATAAGTTTGACCTGATGTATGCGAAGCGTGCATTCGTTCACTGGTACGTTGGTGAGGGGATGGAAGAAGGGGAGTTCGCCGAAGCCCGTGAGGATCTCGCTGCGTTAGAGAAAGATTATGAAGAGGTTGGTGTTGATTCTCGTGAAGAAGGTGATGAAGAAGAAGGAGACGAATATTAGCAATTCTCTCAGCAATTTTGTTAAACTGACTAAAAAATGTTTTATTCTAAAATAGCTTTCTCAATAATAAAAATTAATTTTTTAATGCTAATGGTGAAAAATTAAAACTGCACTTTTTTTCTGAAATGACCAAACATAATATTTACTTTGTTTTAATATTATTTTTGTTATTAGTTTAATAAAACAGAAACTCCCTTGTGGTGGCTCTCTCAGATTCAAAACGAAATACTAATCTGTATTGTTATGTCATGCCGGCATACAAGAAAGAGCGAATTAAGAAAAATGATCTAATCCAAGATATTTAGCCCAATTAATAATAAATTTAGATTCCTGCAAATGCATAATATATCTTGGCGTCATATTTGTATTACAATACTATTTACTTTAAATTCCGGGAATTAGTGTCGTGTAGTTATACAAGACTTTGTACTCGCTTTCTAAGAAACATGTTAAGTAAATATAACTCTAAAATCATATGACTAGTATCTATATTTTACATTAATCATATTAGTTTGATAGTTGTTTTTCAAGACAAAGTGGTAGTTTATTAATGCCATAATAATTTAGTTTGTATTTATTGTTCAGTAGGGGACATTAGTTTGAGAGATTGATTATTGGTTGTTTGTGAGTGTCATTATTGAATTTATACTTTTAGCCTCTCTTCCAACTGATAAATTGCTTTCAATTCTTAGCGATTTGGATTAATAGTGCCTTTAAATTCTTTTGCTTGTATTCCTAATTTAAAGTGTATGCTCAATGGGTGCATTACCTATGTATTATGAATAATTTAGATATATGTTAAAACAATTGTTGTTTTATTTTTGACTATATTTTATGGATAATTTAGACATGTATTAAAACAATTGATTATTTTGTTTTGACTGTTTTAATAAAAGTTTACTAATAAAGCAATACCTATTGAGGCTTAAAGTGATTTTCATCGGCGTTGCCTTATTAAAATAATTTGAAAATTGTCTGTTAATGGCATATTCCCTTATTACTTAATTCGATATAGACACTTTTTTATTTTGCTTGTAAGGATCTATTAAAATTAACAAAAGAACAAATATACTCTAATATGATACTATTGCACCTTTAAATGACTTGATTTAAATTTTGTGAATAATTTATTTTATAATATTGTTTTGGGTGAAATTATTAATCACAAAAACAAAAAATATTTAAACACAACAACAGAAATATCTGTTTTTCCAAGTACTGCAGTCTCAAAGTGTGCCCCAAGAAATATTTTACACATTGCAATATGTTTTCTTCGTAAAAAGAAATGTTCTCAAACATTTTCACAATCGGGGAAACAGCCACAACACAAACGGCTCAGCTTTTTTCCTTATTGAATATGTTATATGTAATAAAACATGACTATTTGGGTAATAGCTACCTTTGAACCCCTTTGAACTTTTTTCGTTATTTTTCGTACAGCGTAAATTGGATTTACATACATCTTTTACACATACATAATAATAAATGGTCAAATATTTATATTTGAGTTATTACTTGAAAGAAGCAACATTCTATGATTTTTTTGCAAAAAATCTACTTCTTCCAAAATTGTTCAATCGCTGAACTTTTTGTGTGTTTTACTGAAAAATCATGAAGCTTTTTACTTGCTTTTGTTATTTTTCATGATATGAAGAAGTTTATTCGTACCCCTAACGGCTGCACATGCCTAAATGCTTTAATCAGGAATGAAAGATCGACAGGAATAAAACTACCATTTTTTTGTATTGAAAGGGTGATTTCAGAGCCTTTTCTGATAGCAAAAGTTTGCTTTTAACCATTTTAGAGCGCTTAGACTGCAAATAAAATTAAAGAAATACTTTATGCATCCTTCACAAAGGTGGTATGGCATGCTGCATTATTATTAATTTGCCGCTAGCAGATTAATATTTATGTTTCTCATTTTTGAATATGAATACCATGATGCGTTACTTCATATACTAATATCTGGCGAATTTCGAACATATTGCCTGTGTTTTTAAAGTAAAAGCTAGAGCAGTACCCGAAAAGCAGAACAAGTAGTGAACATGACCTTCAGAATAGAAATTTGCCATGCAGTTTTGCCTCGTGCCTTTGACACCAGGATTTTCATGCAGGCAATACGTCATCCGCTGCAAAGTCTCAGTTTTTAAACTGATGAAATCTTGTATCATGTAAATGTTAAAAACAGCAAACATGAAGTGGGGGAATCTATCATTGCTAGGTCATAGACTGTCTTTACTAATAGCAAAATGGCTCCTCAGACGTATTTTTTTAAACATTTAAAAATGCTACATGGGTCTGACTGTCTGTACATCACCCTAACCTGTCATGAAGATAAACATAGGAATTCATTATTTTGTATTTGTGTTTTTGTTGTTTCATTGACACTTTAAGCATGGTGCTAAGACATTGATTAAAGAATCATTTACTCCCAATCCTACACCTTCAGACTCATGCAAGAGTACAGGCTGTGATATGCTGGACGACGCAAGTATCTTAATCAAAATGCAACACAGCTGATTGCTTAAAAGTGGACAAGAGACAAAAGATGTTTTTATTTATGTTTATATGATTTACAGCAAAAAAAAAAAAAAAAGCGAAAAACAAAAAGGGAGGGGGTGGCGGGGTTTGGGTCTTTTTACACTCTACAATATGTATTTGAGCACATATTTTGTGGAGTCTTATGTGGGAAGATCTAAGCAAAAGTCTATAAAACAGAAACATCGATGCTTTGAAAGATAAGGAAAAAAGAAAACATAATGATGTCACACAAAAATAGTATTTCTTAGGCTTTCTCAAGTTATATCTCTCTGCATCTGAATTATGTGTTGGCTGTGAAGCTAAAATCTGGTAGATGATATCTGGAAAACAGTAATTTTTCTATAAATTTAGCTTCTTTTAGCAAATTTCTATTCAAGCATTTCGTATTTGACATTTACAATGATTTCTATAGTTTACAAATACCTTTGGGATGCTTGTAGTTATGGAAAGCAGCCAATCTGTGTATTTCCATTATCGCCCCATAACATGTTTAAATGCAAAAAATATTTACGTGTTTAAAGAGGCGATTTAAAGCAGTCTAGGGTGAAAGTGGAAAGCACAAAGAGAGAAAGAATGGAATCAAGGCATGAGAAGGAAAGTTTCATTTTGCCGCATTACTGTGTGCCAGATGGACCCTTTCCATTTTCACAAGACAAAAAGAGTCACGCACCCGTCAATAAGCTAGCTCCAAGTCAACTCTGACTTAAATAACCACGTATATCTCCATGTCAGAGCGTTTTGTGGAAAATTTGCCGGTTCTTGAAACTACCGATAAGCCAGTTCGTACTTTCGGATCTTTCTGAGATGGAGGTGTCGCTTCGACTACAACCTTTTTTAGGATACGTAAATTATAGAGAAATGACAAGGGAAAAACATCAGCATTTTAATTTTCTTTCAACCTGCACACTTTCGAATTTAAAAAGCAATTATGTGATCTTTTAAAAACTGCACCTATCCTTATTTTTTCCTCATCTGAATTCAGCCGAAACGCAAAACCTTCGGCAAAGGTCTCAAGTACCAATCTACTTACAAGCTAGCTCAGAGTCAGCGCTGACTAAAGTAACTACCTATATCTCGATCAGAGCTACGAGCCACTAAAAGGAGTAAACTTCACATTTCTGAGGCATGATTCCTGCTTACCGGTCCCTAAATTAAATCATATACGGAAGTCCATCCAGAATTCAAATCTGTTTGCAAACAAGCACATGGGCTGCATATTTTTTATTTCGCCGTTAAAGTGCAGAAACGGTTCCTCACTCACCTGACAAATGTTTGTTTACGTTCCGGCCTATAATGTCACATGACCAAAGTCAAGTGACCAAAAATTTAGATAAAGTTATTAATGATTATCTGTGAAATATATACTCAAGTAATTGATACATGCAGAATTAGGTATAAATTTATTATAAACGCCCAAATTATTTCACTTTTGATTTCTTACATGCTTTTTATATTGGTGGATAATTTTCACTTATAAACCATGCTTCCTGTGGGAAAACAAATGTCATTTATTGCCGGAGATCTTTTAAAAAGCGTTACACAGAAGTTGTATATTTCTGTTGTACTTTGAGAACATTAGCAAATGCCATAATTATTGATGAATAATTGATTAAAGCATGACACAGAAGTTGTATATAATTTAGGTTGAGGGCCTTATGTAAATGCCCATAAAGACTAGTGGGTCGTTGACTTTTGCACAAAATGGCTATAGAGGTGCTTCAGTGCGGGGACAGATGACTTGCATATCGTTTCAGAGCGAGGAGTTGAAGCGGTAGCAGGTCCTTCAGCCGCTTCT
This sequence comes from Protula sp. h YS-2021, assembly GCA_949752745.1. Lineage (NCBI taxonomy): Eukaryota > Metazoa > Annelida > Polychaeta > Sabellida > Serpulidae > Protula > Protula sp. h YS-2021. The sequence goes on along the minus strand of OX457033.1, from coordinate 8,822,072 downwards.
TGAACCAGGACACGAGGTTCACACGCGCTGGTCTTTTTCTTTCAAACTACATTGAAAATATTCGTGGCACGTCATGTTTGACAGGGTTCGCGTTGGCGGGGTTTTGTCCACTTTTTGGGCATTTTTTTGCCAAATGACGAACTTTTTCGGAACCTACTGAGTTTTCTGAACCCAACTGAGTCACACTTTCCTTTTTTGACTCACTTTCCTGAGAATCCAGCGCGAACCCTGTTTGACCTCGACGAAACTCTCAAACCCGAGTAAAGACTGGTTTTGCAATTACAAATTCAATGTTATGGGTTTCTTTATCTTAAGCACGAGAAAAAAACCCATCATTCTCAGTACAACATTGGATTTGACCATAAGAACTGTAATTTATAATCATTTGTATAATGTCCCTTTCTGAAATAACGCTATTGGTGAAAGTCGTGCGCCGGGAGTTGCAAAATTGACAGTAGTGGCAAGTTCTATTGTAGGAACTATGTTGCTGTCATGGGAAGACTGCAAGAGTCAAGACGAGGAAGAGAATGTAAAATTGGTTACAGCAGATCATAATTATCCGCCGGGAATCGGACGGATATAGTTTTCATTCTGTCCGTCTGTCTGTCCGTCCGTCCGTCCGTCTGTGCAATTTCAGTCTCACGCGCCTACAGCCCGCATTAGTGGGTGGATTGATTTCAGATTTTACCCAGGGGTGCTCCTAAGCATCCCGCAGTGCAGTGACCAGGATTCGACGGGATCGGAGCAAAATTGCCAAAATGGCAAAACTTTAAAAAATTGCAGAAACTGAATAAGGACTTTGCATAACACACATCAGTCTCACGCGCCTACAGCCCGCATTAGTGGGTGGATTGATTTAAGATTTCACCCATGACTGCTCCTAAGCATCCCGCAGTGCAGTGACCAGGATTCGACCGGATCCGAGCAAAATTGTCAAAATGACAAAACTTAAAAAAATGGAAGAAATGAATTAGGAATGAGCATAACACATATCGGTCTCACGCGCCTACAGGCCGCATTAGTAGGTGGATTGATTTAAGATTTTACCCATGGCTGCTCCTAAGCATCCCGCAGTGCAGTGACCAGGATTCGACCGGATCCGAGCAAAATTGTCAAAATGACAAAACTTAAAAAAATTGAAGAAATGAATTAGGAATGAGCATAACACATATCGGTCTCACGCGCCTACAGGCCGCATTAGTGGGTGGATTGATTTAAGATTTTACCCATGGCTGCTCCTAAGCCCGCAGTGCAGTGACCAGGAAGCGTAAACGAGGAAAGCACCGTACAATTGAAGAGCATTTTGAGAAGCAGAAAATGTGTGAAAACAGATTTTGTGTTTGATTTTCTGTGTTTACGGGGCGACGATATGTAGTATCCAACGATATGGGGATGCGATGCTGTTGTCAACGTTCGTTTTGCACTTTGAACCTCATTCTTCACCTACAAACTTTTATAGAATACTTTAATTGACAGTTAATTTAAGGAAGAGACATTGATATATATTGGAATTTATGAGAAATTGTATTTTTTGCATTGGAATATTTCTTCCGTCGTAGGTGTAGAGGCCACGCCATTCATTATAACGTTGTAATTATAGTCCTTAACAATCTTGTGCAGCTTATAGGCGAGTTTGACATTTTATCAGTTATGACGCAGTGATGTTGCTTTGCTCGTTGGTTCTATTTCTTTTGGTTTCTGATGTAATCATAATCAGGCGACATTTTCTTGTTTTTTTTTCTGTTAATGCAATGGAATATTTTGTAGACAGGAGACCGTTAAAAGTAGCGTCGGGTGAAGTTCTTGCCCAAAAAGAAAGTTGTCTTGGGAAATGTCAATGGATTTGATTACTGTTTTCCATGGTCTGGCGTCTGGTCTATCAAAAAGAGGCAGAATAACTCACGTGTTAATCAAAGTGATTATACAGATTAAATCAAATAAAAATCTCTGGTTAAAAATGAATTATGAATGTTAAAATTATTGCAAACCGAAAAACATTTTCGATCTGATTTTGTGAATTTTAGATTGAACGCCGACCAGGAGACAAGTGGAAAGAACGTGAGTTTGTAGTTAGAAATAAGATGGCACCTGGTTGTTGCCGTTGAAGTTACATGAGTTGTGAACGTTACCTTTCCTAACCTTAAGTCTTTAAGTTCAGTGTTCAACTTTTTGTGTGCATTCTGTTGAATTTCGCCCGTGGAATTTCGCACATGGTAAATAAGAATGGACGTGATGGCTGTTTCAGTGAAGGCAAAGAAACGTAAATGGCGCGAAGAAAAAATTATGAAAGAACTGGAGAAGCAAAAGAAGCTGGAAGAACAAAATGATACGCAAAGCAACAAGAAACAGCCCTCAGAAAATGGTATATTGGATTTGACACATCTAGTATTATCACGTGACTCAATGGCGATTCATTTGTAGAGTAATTTGCGAGAATAAAGAAGCTTCCTGGAAATATCTTACTCATGGATTCAATACATGTATATGCCGATAGTTCTTAATTGTGTTAAGTTTTTAAGCAAAAAACCAGTAGAGACCGTATACAGTCGATATGAGTTAATTGCACAGCCGATTTCCCAAGATGCGTTTATTTTATACGCAAAAGGAGCAGTAATGGATTTTGCAGGAGTTTACAATTGATCGAGTTATGCCATTAGCCGCTTTGCTAGGAACAGATTTCGTCCTTCTAATGAACGATTATTTTTAGGTGTGTGGTAACAAAAAAACCTGTGATTGGCGGGCCGACTTGCATTTGACTAGTGAGCATTTTAATTTGGCGATTTTAATGGAATTTACCCGTTGAGTTTGTGCTTGTTTCGCAGGGCGGGGTTACACAGTAAGCATAGCGCTACCCGGATCAATTCTAGACAATGCCCAGTCGTTCGAGTTAAGAAGCTACCTGGCGGGACAGGTGAGATGTAACCGATCTGCTACACAACACAACCATCTTTCTTTCAAATGCCAGCCATGATGTAATGCATTTGAAAATGAGAAAAAAGGGTTGAATATTGTAAGGAATAGAAAGAAGGTAAGATGAACCAGAGATGAATTCGATTCTTTCTCGTAATGTGGCTTCAGGCTTCTGATTTAATTTGGGTTCCATAAACGATTTTGCAGGCTAATGTGACGGAAAGTTTCTGTTCGGAAACGAACAACCAAAAATTGCAATCTCTTTTAATCCGCACAATTCGCCTCACGCTAAATACGGCTGCCTTATACGAGACTGAGCCATGCTTATTTAAGCTGAAAGAAGTCCATGTGTGTCCTTGTATAAACAGTTATCAATAAAAACATCTCTTGCCCTTTATGTATTTATACGAAAAACGGTCACCGACCGAAACTACCGGTGTTCGAAACCGACACAACAGTTAGTTCGGTTAGTTGAGTAACAAAGTATAGGCATCATTAAAAATGGTTTCATTTCAGATTGCCCTGAGTGTTGTTAAGCTGTTCGTTTTCTTTGTGTATCACCTTATTATGCTTCATGCGAGGCCAGTAAAGGTAACTCAAATGTCAACTCGTTATCATAGGCGCATGTCAGATGTTATAGTGGCATGTCAGACAGACAAAACGGTACAGTGGCACACGATATGCTTTAGTTAAGAAAGGTAAGGTCCCGAAACTAGCAGCTGGGCAAGTGGAAAGAGATGAGGAAACCTTAGAGCTTTTTTTCGGATAGGATTAAATTCTAATTCTGCCTTCAAAACCAGCGTTTCTCTCCAACCCACGTGAACAATTGATTTTAGCCTTTTTCCCCGGCATTACCCCATCCCGCCAGTACAGCGATCCTGAAATTACACCAAAATATCGGTGACCGCTGTCACCCGCCGACAAAAAATCTCAGGTAATAGACACCGGCATTTAGCTGAGGCTGCGGACCGTATATATATATATATATATATATATATATATATATATATATATAAATTATGTTTTATATTTTTCAGGTAGCAAGAGCCGCTGTGGTTTTCAATGTTGACGAGATAATTATTTTCGACGAGAGCGGAAGCGGCACAAAGTAAGCGCTCCTGAGAATAAATGGTGCAACGATTGCAGTCGTTTTCATAAAACGATGCCGGCACTATGACTTTCCTGATACTTATAGGCCGCGGGAGAGGACAGAAGTTTGCTGGGCTACAAAAAAAAGCCTACTATCTCACCTATTTTTTTTGGTAAATATTAAAGAGTATGTTGTCTGTTCTTCCGCCTGGCTAATAATAATCTGTCATAAAATATAAAAGCGTATCTTTCCTGTAAATAGTAAATTATTTGATTTGTGTATGTTACTGTTGTATCTCAGGTCAGTTGAAGAAGATAGTCACTTAAACAAAGGCAGGTGCAACGTTCAGTTAGCGCGCATATTGCAGTACTTGGAATGCCCGCAGTATTTAAGAAAAAGATTTTTCCCAATGCATCGGGACCTAGATTATGCAGGTAAAATGATGAAAGTACTTTAGCGGGTAAAGTGATCCGTAAAGACCTCCCGCAGGCTGTAACTTTATCGTCACGGTCCTGAAAGGCGAGTGTGAGCAGTGAGCAAGGCTGGAGCCTCTGCGATGTTTTCTGTCGCTTAGTAACGTTGTTGTGGCGAGGGTACGTAGAGTTTAGTAGTGCGTAGCGTGGCGTTTTAAATCAGTTGATGAAAACCATGCTGTTGTAACATTTTCAGCAATCTGGATAAGATGCTGTTTTTCTTTATTTCAGGTGTATGTAATCCGCTGGATTGCGGACATCACGCGAGAGTAACGGACAGTCCTCCGTACCGGGAGGGCGTCGTGCTGGACAAGCCGGCGAAGCAAGGAAAAGGGAGCGTGGTGGACGTCGGCCTGCAAAGAGACGTTCACGTGAAACAAAAAATACAGCCAGGCATGCGCGTTACGGTCAAGATGGCGACCGCCTATCCGGGTCAGTAATTGATACTTCCTGAAAGAAAAGTAGTTTCGAAACCAAGTTTGTCGAGGGATAATTCAGTAAAGATGAAAATAAAGGTAGCAAAAAAAATCAATAAAATATACATGAAATAAAATAAAAGCCTTAAAACACATTATCCGTAGTACCTTATCAATGGTAAAAGGCGAAATCCTAAACACTTGGCCAAAAAATAATATCTGTAAAGGCACTTTCTCCCTATAGGTGGAATTTTAAAAACTTCCTAGCCTAATTTTGGTTTTCTTTTCGTTTACAGGCAAGCCAGTGTTGTCTTTTTTTCAAATAATTTATTTTGCCAGTTTGAAAACTTTCTAAAAACAGCTTTGCTTACACAATGAAATGCCATTCCACCCCCCACCCTCCCTCCTCCCCCCCTCCCACGACCCTCACCAAGATTTCGTGACAAGGTGATAGTTTATATGAACATTCAGTGTATTTAAAATGAGCAAGTAAGATTTTGCATCGACGCGTCCAAAGTATTTCACTGTGCGCAGCGTATTTGGCGTATGCAAATAAAGCACACATTATTTATATGATGCACATATAGCTGTTGGCACATGCAAGGGGCTTGTGCAAATGCTGTTGTAGCCTTTACGTGTTGCGTTTCTTGATGAAAAATAACGTTTTTTTCATTAGAATGGATGCAAAGGTGAAAACACAAGGCGAGGTGCACAGCTTCTGATCAAGTACTACATATATCCGAAATTTTTTTATCCTAGGGAGAGTTTTGTGAGAGGAGTAGTAGGGAGACAAAAAAGGTCCGAAACATTGGCCCTGTGCAACTTCAATGTATTCTTCAAGTCTTCGAAGTGCTATTTCCGATATAGGTAAATAATTGAAGACCGTGTGAGTTATAACGCCCATTATTTTCCATGTAGGTAAAAAATTGAAAGGCGAAGTAGTGTCTCCTTCAGCACCGCGGACTGAGGCGGGGCTGTACTGGGGATACAGTGTACGCCTGGCTAGCTGTCTCTCTGCTGTCTTCACGCAGTCGCCGCACCCACACGGCTACGACCTGACCATCGGCACATCGGAGAGGGGCGTCAGTGTGGACGAGTTTACAGTACCGAAATTCAAGTAACCAATGGAGAAGCGGGTCACTGACGCCTTCTTTAAGCATTATTTATAGCGCTATAAAACCGCAAGTTTTCCTTCGTTTTTTGTCAGAATATCTGGTGCGTTATGAGACTATTTTAATTTTCAGTAACTTATATTTATATTTTTAATAAAATCTTTCACGTTGCAGTCATGCAGTGATTGTGTTTGGCGGCGTGACGGGTTTGGAGACCAGTCTGGAAGCAGACGACAATTTGGACATTGATGACCCGAGCTATCTCTTTCACCATTATCTCAACACGTGCCCGAACCAAGGGTCGAAAACAATTCGCACCGAGGCATGTGCATCTTTTCTCACGATTGTTTGCCTTGTAAATAGTGGAGTGGGGATTAAAGTCTTGTTGCTATGTGCGAGAAAGAGTATAGATATACCTTACCTCATCGTCGAGATTTGATTGTGTAGGAAGCAAATTTAGTCATTCCTATGATACGTTTAAAGAAAGTAATATCAGGAAAAGAATTTAGTATTCTGATAGGTCCCTACAGACAGCAGTCATACAAGAGGGTAGTCTCGGATCGTGAAGTTAGTTAAATATAATATTCGAGAATACGATGAGGAAGTAACAAATTTCCTTATAAGCTATTATAATCTGAAGCAGTGGGGCAAATGTGCCAAAATGTCATAGGCATCATATTTAAGTAGTTGCGAGTGTGTGTTTTTCCCTTTCAGGAGGCTATTTTGATATCCTTGTCTGCTTTACGGCCAAAGATAATTGATTCTGTTGGGGCAAAATAACGGTGGGTCCGAAGTGCCACAGAAACGGCGGCCTCGCTGAGATGACACAGCAAGGGTGTGGCACTTCAACACGAAAGAACCTTACAGTGGATTCATGCAACACTGTCGTACAATGCAATAACAGTATAATGCCTTTCCGACATACCGGGACATTTGTAGCAGATACAGCAGACACGAAGAGTAATTCTGTATTCGAAGTTCAGCTGTAGTCAGACTTTATATGAGGGGTAGTTGAAAGGACAGGACAGCGTAATGTGATGAATCCGATGATTTTACGGTCATATAATCCAGACTTATTTCCCGTTCCATTCTGTAAAAGCAGAATTTTGTTATACTAATAGGTACAGCGTATTATAATAAAATTTAGTAAGATGTACACGCGTGTTTCATTTTTAGAACGACCGATTTTGTCTTGGATAAATGTAATATTGGATTTGGTTTTACTTATACCAAAGTGTATCATACTATATATTATATAGTATATATTATATATATCACTGAACTTGTCACCTAAAGGCAATATTATTACCGAAACACTACACTGTCCAACACCATTTGTTCATCCGTATGTCCGTCCAACACAAGTAAATGTCTTGTCCGAGCGAGTTCTCAAAAACAGCAGGGCGTAGGGCTCTAAAGTTTACTTCGCCGACACCCCCTCCCATTCCATTCCTCCGACCCGGTGCTATTATTGGCGCATCCGCTCCAAATACGAGTGTGTTTGGTGTTTGACGTCCCGGTCACCAACTAGGATGGGTATGTTAATTATATTGCTAAAGAAACGAAGTGGGAGAAAAAGAAGGGAGAATGAAGAAAACGAAAGTTGGAAAGAAATTCCGATTAGACGAATCTTACCCCATGCACGGGACAGAACGCAGTGGGTGTATTCTTAAGATTCCCCCAGCCCACAGGGGGATCCAAATACAAGTACATCTTTTTAACTTTTTTTATAGAAAACTGTTAGGCGTAGGATCCTTATATGTTATATGGCGAAAAAATATATACCCAAGATGTGCAAAGTAGTACTATGTTTAACACTGGCCAAAAACTGCAGACTTGGGACATTGTCAGCAACGGGTAAAATGTGCGTATCTACATAGAAACGTGGGACATTTGTCAAGCAAGTTCTCTTAAACTTGATACAGTGCAAATATGTATATTGCAAGAGGTGTAGCGTGGTATTGCTTTGAAATAAGTGAAAATTGAGGAATTAGCTGAGAGCGATAAAACGTACTTTTTACTTCAAATTCAGGGGCGAAAAAGGAATGCCCAAAGGCTGAACAAATACTTTCGAAAGTGAACATTTTTTTACCACTTGCATTCGCTAAGCATATTTTTATATGGTAGAGACTTGCCAACACACTATAGTCAAAACCTTTACCCCCTATATCAGGTTTCCGCTGATCCAGTAATCTCCCTTGCTGGTAAAGGAGATCATTACGAGAAATATTGACAAATTAAGCAATGGTTTGAAACTAGATGGTTCAGCTCTTCTGTCCTTTGCTTTAATACTTTGTTCTGTGTTGATACCCACTGCACAAATCAGGGATCACAATGTTCGAGTTTTCTGTTAAGAATGTTAAAAAGTTATCCTTGACACCATATGCATATACAACCGGTCGTCGTACCCGCGGTCGTCCTTTACAGCTTTGACAAGTTCTGGGTACAGGTTTAGTTCAAACCTTTACAACGAAGCGTCCACTCCATTATATTCCAACTATGCACAAAAGCACCAGCATTGCGACAACGTTATTTTCTTTAATTTACTGTATCTATTTTTATGTACATTGTTCTCTTTTTAACACAGGCCCTGGACTGTGTTAAAAAGAGAAGGCGGGGTAAAAAATTCAGGAATCGCACACTGAGGAATCTGTTTCACAATACGTTTAACTACAGAGTGAACAAAAGCATCGGTGTTGGGTGCGGGCAAATTGAAAATTTAGTATTTTTGTAGAGAAACATACAAATACGAGGGACTGATATACATAAATAATTTTGGTAGTGATAATTATCCTTTAACAGTGTTAAAAAAGTTAAACTTTTTGTAATAAAGATAATTTAGTGTGTGTATAGTTGAGGCACTTTCTTGTATTTCTGTCTCTGTGCATTTTGTATGAGTGTTAACCATCCTTTATTTGATCTTTTAAGATCAATAACAAATTGATGAACTGAGAAATACGTTCAAATATTTAGTTTCTTTACAATAAAATTAAAATACCCAGCTATTACCCTGATGGTAATACATGCCATTAGCCAGAAGCTTAAAAATTATAGGCAGCAAAGTTGGGCTACCTTATGTTAAGTTTCACTTGTATTATTTTAATACAATACTTGCAACCAATATAGTCAAAGGCTTATGATTAGCAAATAAAAGTGTTGTAAGGATAGGCAAAACATTTCTGTGATATGCAACATTTGCGTTTACTTTCATATACTCATAAAGTGTATTTGCAGCTATACTTCAAGTATATTTATGTAGTTAGACTTATTGGTCATGTAACAAATGATGAAATTATCGACAGCATTTAAAAAATAGTTTTGAGAAATAAAAATAGTTTCTTATATAACTCTGAATATTCTTTCCAATGTGCAGAGCATTCCTACTTGAAGCAAAAAATACAACAGGGAACTGGATAGGTTTGATGCGCACAGCGTCGATTCGGACAGAAATACAGAAATCCCAAATTTCGCCCATGTAAACAAAGGGCAAGTTTTTATCTAGCTTTTGCTTTCTGGGATGAGTAGAAGCCCAGAGTGTTAATTGCATCCGACCCAATTAAAGGTGTAATTGATCTTAGAAACTATATTTTTCTCACTGAGCAGTTCGAAGTAAAGTTCTAAGTTTACGAGTACATGAATCCAAATTATAAGCCAATTCGCACTTATGACTTTTGCCGAACAGTTTTTGCGTTTCGGCTGAATTCAGGTGGGATAAGGATATAAAGAAATGATAGGAAAAGAACGGCCAAAATCAACAAAATCCCATTTTGCCAGAAATATAGTCACATGTTAGTTATTAAAGGGACTGAATAATATGTAAAATAGTTTATAAAGATCATATGATGGCTTGATAAGTTCGAAAATGTTCATGTTGAAAGAAAATTAGAATTTTGTTGTTTTTCCCTTATCATTTCTTATAATTTACCCCCCCCCCCCCCCCCCCGCACATTTTTAGTCGAAGCAACACCTCCACCGGAAAAACCCGAAAGTGCGAATTGGCTTGTTATGATGAACATTTAACAAATATGTCACTTATATACACTAGGAGCCCTCATGAGTGCATTCGGAGCCCGGTAATAAAAATCCATTGACGAGGCTATCGTCTGGCTGTTTTATTTACAAGCGTTTACACATAGTTTTGTCATACTTTGGAGTGTTGTTTGTTCATATACGGGTAAGCCAAATCACACTTCTATGTTTCGAATAAAGTGCGCAAGAATTTTGAATTTCGACTGAACCGAGTAAAAATGAAAGAAATAATAGCAAAATATAGAAGAAATATCGCAAAACAGCTCAGACTCGGTACATAAAAGAAATTGAAACTTCAGACTATTTCTTAAAACTTAATAATTTTTTTAAAATAGCATACGAGTACGGGTTGCTAAAACCGAATTGCTCTTTGGTGCCAGAGAAATTACATATTAAGGTGAAATCCCTCAATCATTAATTTCATTTTACCCGGTTATTTTTTATTCAAAACGTAGAATTTTTGCGCATTTGTATTTGGGAACGCCCAAAGTGTGATTTGGCTTATTATGCAGTGCATTTTGACGAGTGTTGATGACCCTAGTTCCAGGTGACTCCCTCCTCCAGAGAGGAGAGGCCTAGTCCGGGTAGAAGAGCGGTGATGGACTAGGGTCAATCGGGACTATGACGACCCCTTTCCAATAATGCACTTTTTCAGATGATTTTTTTTTTTGTTATTACTGGGCCTCGATTGAGCGCATGAGGGCTTCTGGTGTATCTAATTAGTGCGTGTTTGTGAAATTATAGTCATTCCAAGTTGTTAGTCTAAAGGGATTTGTATTATTTATTTTTTAGCTCTGCCCTTTCCTGGCAAACTGTAAACTTACGAGGGAAGCAAAGTTAAATGAAATAGTTTTACATTTGATAATTCATGTTTAGGTTGGATATATTCAATTTTCAAGAATGGTTCTTGTCGGAGCAGTAATTCTTCCACACGGGGCCTTGCCTTTCGATAACCCAAACTCACCAAGTGAAGCCTGTAGACAACGATATGAACAGCTGGACGAACATCTGAAACCCAAGTTTTCCAGGGTGACGTCTTTAATCCTTTTCGATCCTGATGTTTTAATAGCAAAGCATCTGTCATGATAACGTTATTCTTATTAACATCTGTGAAGTGTCACTACTGAATGTGATTATGTAAGCAAGTTCACGATTTCAAGTGTGCATGCTCAGCAGAATAAATTCGCAGGATTACAGTGGAAAAAAAAACCTTAAGAAAAAAGTAAGGAAAATGTATAAAAAAATATTTTTTCTATGCTGTGATGTATCGATAAAGTGTCAAAAGTTTATTAGAATGTGGGAAAGTTTATTTATGGTATTGTAAAAATGGTTTTCTAACACAGAAATGGTTCTGTATTTCAAAATGATATATCTCTCCATTGACTTCTTTGCTTCTGAATTTCTCTGTTCCTATATTTCTCCCCGAAAAACTGAAGTCCTGTTTTTGCGTAAATCTCGTAGACGAAACTGTGAATCCGCTTATTTGTAACATTTTCACTGATAATTTTGAATCTGTCCTTCTACGTACTTTTTTCCTGTCTTTGCAGATTTATGAAGGCTGTTGCCAGGCGGGCGTTGCGATAGCAGCATTAAATCCCCATCTGGTTATATTGCATACACCACATGGACTATGCCTGACTGATTCTGTTGCCGTTTCCTTAAATACCACTGCAAGTGGGCAGGCTACATGGAATAATAAATGGTCCGAATTTGAAGTGAGTTCAGGCTGTTGTATCATTGGCAGTTAGATTAAATAATATGTATTCGTTTTTTTTTTTTTTTTGCTTTCATAAATTTCTTAATGATATTGAAGGACGTGAAATTTTTGCGTCTGATCATATGGCTGCCCATTACTGTTGCTGTGAATGCACCATTCTCAGGGCCAGACCTTCTGTGTGCCATATGGTCTTTTTGGATAACTTCTTCGAAGCTGCACATTCAGTGAAACATAATCTTTTTGATACACTGGTCCACCTACTTATCACCTCTGGTTTTAAGTAATCGATCGGTGAAATTTTTTCATATCATCAGTAGAGGTGTGACGGTTCGTACCGAAAACCGAGAACCGAGAAAAGGCTTCGGTTTGGTTAGAACCGAAAACCGAAAAGCCCAAACACGGTTTCGGTTCGGTTTTTTTTTTGCTATTTATAACAAGATAATGCATTAATTTGGTAATGTTATTTTAGTTCTTTTAGTATAGTTTAGTTTTAATATATACATATATATCACATCGGACAAATCAACAAACATATTTCACACACTTTTTTGGAACCTATGACGAATTCCATGCCTTTATTATGGCTGCATGTGAGTCTGTCAGTCAATAACAATGTAAATTCTTGTGTAAGTAAGCTTTGAGGTAATAAGTATAAAACATTACCGTCAGAGTTCGCGCTGGGTTCTCAGGAAAGTGAGCAAAAAAAAGGAAAGTGTGACTCGGTTGGGTCCAGAAAAACTCGGTGGATTCCGAAAAAGTGAGTCATTTCGTAAAAAATGCCCACAAAATGGACAAAAACCCCGCCAATGCGAACCCTGATTACCGTTATATGTTAGGTTTTGTATCTGTTCTAAGGTAAAGGAAATCTCGGATTATCGGATTAAGTGTAGGCAATTATATAAATAAAAAAAAATAAACACGCATATATATATCAGGGCTGGTATGATTTAAATCAGTGATTTAAATCAGTGATTTAATTCGCGATTTAAATCACTATAAAAACTTTTTTTGTTCCAGAGTAATATTTGTCAATAAAATGCCAGAACAAGCCCCTTGAGTGTACACATTGAAGATGCATTGTTAGGTTATTAACGACTTAAGCTGCTCATGCCACGCAGTCACCCACACCCCAACACCTTTTGTGCCTTATGTACACACTGAGTTAACGGTATTTCTCCATTGTGGTGCCCGTACTAATTTCCAAACAGTTGCTTGCTGATATCAAGACTGCTTAAAAAATAACAGCGCCAAGACTATTGTCTTATACAAATAAACCCTGTCAATAGAAGTACTCAAGTTATGAGTCACTATCATTGTTGATTTTAAAGTCAAAGAGTCATTAACCCAGCAAATTTGTGGTGCACTAAATCTTAAAAAAAATGACTGGTAGACGTCTAGCTTCCGTATATAAAGATATTTCGACAGAGATGCGACAGGTAGTTGAAACGTAAAAGCTATTTGCAAATGTTCAGTTATTCGATGTGATATTGCTGAGAACTGCAGTGGCATTAGACTAATAAATAGTGAAAAATCAGTTCTATATGTTTTTAAATGTTCTGTGACTTTTTTGGTGATTTAAATGAAAAAGTCAATTTAAATTAAGTCTTTACTTAACTACTTAAATAAATAATCTAATTACTTTTTTAATAAAAGTCATGATTTCTACCAGCCCTGATATATATATATATATATATATATATATATATATATATATATATATATATATATATATATATATATGAAAAGAAAACTACCGGTTGGTTTTGCTGAACCGAACCGAAAAAAAACCGAACCGAACCGAAAATTTTTGTTGAACCGAACCGAATCGAATCGAACCGAGCCGGAGGTGAACCGTCACACCTCTAATCATCAGGTGAATGTGGATTTGGACAAAGTCACTGCTCAACAACTGATTGCTCATCTGAATAAGAATGACGTTAAGACAGAAGGCCTTTTGGCATTTACTGGAGTCAACTACCCTCTTATGTGGGGTGAAGTCATTCCAATTTGGTACCTCACACGCTCTATGCAAAATAGTAAGCTTCTGAACTTATTTCGTCTACATTGTTCCTCTTCTGTTTAACCTGCAACACCTTAGCAAACGGACAATTAGAACAAGTATAAAGATCGTGCGTGTTTTTAAGTACCATTATGTACTTATGTGTGAACATTGAATTTATAGTAACAGTCTGCAGCTAGACTAACATTGAAAATCAATGTGTTGTTTCAGAGCCAAAATTTATTGTTTTAACACAACCTCGGAAAGCCAATCTAGGTTGCGTGGAGCCGGCTGGGATCTCACTGGGGCGCCATCTGTCTGATTTTATTGACACCTTAGACCCGTCTCTGCGTGTTGTGGTGGCAATAAGTGGCGACCTGTCACACGTCTATCACACGACTTGCATGGAAACTTTGTATCTTCCGGCACCCGGGTGAGTAAGTGATCTGTAAAATGACGCTGGGCGTACTATTGAGATATCTATGCTACTTGTACAGGTTTCACATTTTCCGACCGCCCGTGGTGGAGTTGCCCACGGTTGCGACAATTTTTGTGGCGGGCCACTAACTTTAGATAAAACAATATTGCAGAGTCTCAGGCTTAATGTATAAAAATGTGTGGAATTTGTTGTCCGGCGGGGGGGGGGGGGGGGGGGGGGTCCTGGCAGTCTATTATATAGCCACCTAAACATGTAACTGAGGTAACACCTGCTGCAACGCACGATTCTAGTTCAAAGGCTCAATACCGGAAGACGGGGGTGTGGCTCGCAGATTGAATTTGTTGGCACTACTCGTGGTTTGGCCGGTGTTTTCTTCTGTGCGCATAAAACGCGATTGTTTTCAGTGAAGTTTTTCTGTCGGTTATAGAACTAGATTATTTTTCCTGGTTGATATAACTATGTGCAAAGTTTGACAATATGCCCAACATTCAAGAGATGAATCCTGTTCTTGCAGGTGGACTCTGTCTGATGACGCAGAGGCAGCGTCCGGTATGGAGAGGGCATTGATTGGGTGGGCCAAAGGCATAGAAAATTTTAGGTAGTTCGTGTTACTTATTTTTAAAAATTATGGTAAATCTTAAAAGCTTCAAACGTTTCAAACATTCAAACGCAGGTGTTTGTATGTCAGTATGCATCAATACAATAAGTTTCTTTGGGTTATGAGTTACTTTGGAATATTTTTTTGGCACAAAGCAACAAATGTTAGCTCTTCAAATGTTGTTTCTTCCAGCGTATTCAGTTCCCAGGAGCCACTTCCTTTGGGTCCGCCATATTGGAGATCTGCTTTGGCGTTACCATGGTTAGAAAAAGCAGCCGAACTGAACCCAGTCGCGTACGCGTGTGGCATGATGGGATTTATCGCACTTCACGGCTTGCTCCAAAGGCAGGAGGAAAAGTTCCGCGAGGCGGAGAGACACGGAGTGAAAAGGTCACCACGAAGAGATTCTTGCGCGGCGGGTTACCAGCTATTTAAGGCCAAGTTAACAGCGTGTGAGGCCCCGACCTACTACGGCATGATGGCGGTGACGTACACGAAGGCTAACTGCTCACAGAACGTGCTGCACTGATTGTCTCCATCTCCTGTGACGTCACTCCATCCAAGCCGAGAACAGCATGGGCATAATTACCGAAGCAAACACATATCATTGTTGAGAATGAGAAGTATTAAAAGCACATTGAAAGTGGTATTAACAAAGGATATCGCTACGTCAGCTACTTTATAACTCGTCATTTGTTCGTAAATAATTCTAAGTCAAGTAGATTGGTGCTATTTAAAACAGGGTTTGGATACTCCTATAACAATGTGAGAAGAAAGGGGAGAAGATGCTTGCCTTTTAATGGGTGTTGTTTGGTGTCAAGTACTTTGGTGTTTCAAAGTAAACGTTGTGGGTATATTTTAAGTGCATGTCTTCCAGTAGCGTATATGTTGTGAAACCGATTGCCAGTACACTTCAGTATTTGATTGCAGTGTCTTATTCATGTCTTGATGTCATTCATATCATAATATGCATTGATTACTATAGATTATTTATCTGTAGACGTTTTGTGTCTTTATATCAGTATTTATTGACGAGATGCGAATCGGACCAATTACCTTAAAATCAGTATTTGTGAACACAACGCCGTGACTGCTGCGTGAACGTGCTGTCAGTGTGCTTAATAGTTATACAGAGAATCTTAAGGATAAGCGGTTCTTTCTATCTATGGGTCTCTCTCTGTCATTTGCCATCAGAGTTGTCGTTGTTTTCTGCCGGCAGATAAATAGGATCTCTTTAGAATGTACCGCCAAATGACCGTGAACCAAGTTGAAAGAACAAAAGAGACTTGTTTTGCAGGACGTATTTATGTTACTAAGGGTCGCAGGAGAGAAGTACACAAGCGACAGTTCGTTGGTTTTGAGTTTGTGCAGTTCTTTCCCTCGAAAAGTCGCAAAAATGCAGGCCAACACAAGTCTTTCTGTGGTGTTATCATGGACTGGTTCATCACACCGTGAAACCTTTGCAATGGAAATGTTAGAAGAGACCCTTATAGATTCATTGCTGGGTTTGGCTAATAATCTACAAAAATGTCGCTTGTGCACCCCTTACCTATGACCCTTCTTACAGTGAATCTGTCAAATTCGTGGCTTTACAAAGTTACTGGGATCTTCATTGACTTTCTAAAGTCACTGATTTAACAGATTCACAAATATATAGGGAAGGTAGAGGAAAAGTTAGCTCTCTCCCCGTGTTTCTGGCATATATGTGGTAGTCTTGTCTGTGGTGCACAAGTAGATGTATCACTTACAACAACAACGAGATGTATCACTTATAACAACGAGATATATCACTTGTAACAACAACATGTATCATTATAACAACAAGGAGATAGATCACTTATAACAACAATCAGATGTATCACTTATAACAACAAGGAAATGTATCACTTATAACAACAATCAGATGTATCACTTATAACAAGGAAATGTATCACTTATAACAGCAAGGACATGCATCACTTATAACAGCAAGGACATGTATCACTTATAACAGCACCTGTTGGGGGGGGGGTGGAATTGTCATCTCTGGACATTGCTGCTTCAGTTTGTTTTGCAGTCAGTACTAGACCAGGAATTCAATGTTGAAATGCAGGGTTGTGTAGTACGTCGCTGTTGTTTATCAAGTGTTTTAGAGAGATATATATATATATATTACTTTTCGTTATTTATTACATATGTGTTACGTGAGTATTGTGTTTTCAGTTATGTTGCATCTTTTTTCTTTTTATTTTTCATACGTTTTACTTGACGAAGGTCAGTATTTAGCCAGGATATTCCAGGTGTCCCAAGTATTACGCCTATAGGCAGGTTTTACGATGAGGTTTGTGAGTCAATGCCATTTCTTTAGATGCGTATGGATGAAGCCATGTAGATTAGTGTTAGTGTGAGGGCTGTAGATGAAGCCTGGTAGATTTGTGTTAGTGTGAAGGCTGTGGATGAAGCCACGTAGATTAGTGTTAAGTGTGAGGGCTGTGGATGAAGGCTAGTAGATTAGTGTTAGTGTGAGGACTGTAGATGAAGCCTGGTAGATTTGTGTTAGTGTGAAGGCTGTGGATGAAGCCATGTAGATTAGTGTTAAGTGTGAGGGCTGTGGATGAAGGCTAGTAGATTAGTGTTAGTGTGAGGACTGTAGATGAAGCCTGGTATATTGGTATTATTGTTGTGGGCTGTGGATGAAGCCGGTTAGATTAGCGTTACGGTGGGTGCCGGGGGTAAGCCTGTTAGCGAAATGTTCTCCCTATTTACTTTGAAATTGTTTATTTGCATTTATTTTTTACTTTACTGTACTTTATTGTGGTGAATGAGATCTACTTCATATGAAGTGATAATCACGTTTAAACAGTATCGGGTTTTTTGTTGCCTGTGTATTTCCAAAGTGTAGAAAATAAAAATAAGTTGGAAACACAAAGCTTTAATTTATTTTTATTTTATTTTATTTAGTTTATTTTTATTTTTTTAAATACTTCCACACACTGGACATTTTTCTGGAATTGGATGTTTTCTTTTCAACGGTCAGTTTTAGAATAAGCTAAATTGTACGAGTAAGTGCCTCCTGGGGGTCTTGCACGCGATTTTTAACCAATAAGCAATTAAGAAGACACAGGAGTTTTAGCTGTCAATGAAACTGCGTACAAAGAAAACTTATCAAATGGAAACCAAAGGTCACACGGCATCTTACACATAACTCTCTACAAGCTACGGCACAGAAACTTAAATTGCATTTAGGCCCGTACTCATGTCATCTCAAGGCCTCCCCCTTTCACCCTCCTAACCTACTCAAACACAATCTCGTGCACGTTTGCGTATTTGATAAGAGGATTACTGGCTTGGTACGAGATACATCCCTTTCGCTTTTACTCCATCAAGAACAGCAAAATATTTTGCCAAGACTGCATTCAGAGACAGATAAATAAATAAAATACCAATTGAAAAAAGCTCGTTTGGCTCGACACACCGAGTCGAGGCTCGAAGGAAACTAGCGGGACTCGATTGCGAACCCTAATTTATTTTAAAGTTGATATTAGTTTTGTGAGTAATTTTAACACTTGACAAGCCTTTGGCTTGCAAGGTGTTGCTGAATTTGTGCGAGCAGCCTTTGGTATCTTTTTTTCTTGATAGTGAACGGATTTTTTATGTCGTCTACTCAGCTGACAGTACGGGCCCTAGGGCCACGAAACTTGGCACTTAGGTAGAACTTGATATAAACGTGTGCATGTCACTTTTTATTTTCTCCTTCGATTTCGTTTTCTTGTTTAAAACGCCATGTGAAAAGAGTGTATTTTTTGCAAGTAAATGTGGAGAATTTATCACAAAACACACAGTTGCTTAGCTTTGTGCGAGCTCTTACTGCGTAAATAGATAGCACGGCGTATGCTTGATCAGCCAATAAAGCCTTAAGTCAACAAACACCTAACACCACTTATAACACGCATTCAAGCTTTGTTGTTTGCAATATATTATTCAAGAAATAACCCATTGAAGGAAGTATTTTTGCGTTTTTAATTTTTGTCAAGTGTTTAACATTTCGCTAGCGAAATGAGGTTCTAGTTACTACTAAAACAATACTCAGGATCACATATATTTTTGGAGGAGCTGCAGGGGTCATCCAAACCAAAACACAGGTTCTCATTTGGACTATTTATTTCTACAGACGTTAACAACTGAAACCCACACAACACTGAGATACTCTGGATTCCCATAAAATAACACGCCAACATATCAGTAGAGAAACACCTAGTCATAAATATATGAAATAGGTACGTCACACACACAGAATGACACTCCATAGGCATATCAGATAGGTACGTCACATACACAGAATGACACACCACAGATATATCAGATAGGTGCGTCACACACACAGAATGACACGCCATAGATATATCAGATAGGTACGTCACACACAGAATGACACGCCATATATATATGAGATAGGTACGTCACACACACAGAACGACACACCATAGATATATAAGACAGGTACGTCACACACACAGAATGACACACCATAGATATATGAGATAGGTACGTCACACACACACACACAGAATGACACACCATAGATATAACAGACAGGTACGTCACACACATAGAATGACACCATAGATATATCAGACAGGTACGTCACACACACAGAATGACACACCATAGATACATCAGACATGTACGTCACACACACAGAATGACACACCATAGATATATGAGATAGGTACGTCACACACACAGAACGACACACCATAGATATATCAGACAGGTACGTCACACACACAGAATGACACTCTTACAAACAGCACTTAATGTGACTAGAAAACAGAACACGTATGTACTACATCACAGCCGCTACCCACTGTGACATTCTAATGAAAAACGAGCTCCATAAAACAACGGGTCACTTCCATAACCACAACAATGGACCCGGGAAGACGCTCGAAAGAAACTAATTTCCTAAGCAACATATAAAATTCTATTTACACAGAAGAACACATGTTATTTCTAACGGTTCTGTACATTTTTTTAATCTTTATATTTTAAGAACAGAGAGAACAATTATTATGTTCCTAACAGTTCTGCACAGCTTGTTTTCTATTTCATTCACAGGCCTAACTCGTGCGTTATAAAGGATTTTTTAAGACACGATGGAGCTTCATATTTTCGGCCAGCACCGCAAACTTCACGACTGACTGAAGTATTCGGACTGTAAATTCGCTTCCCCGTCCTTGTCGCTCGCCCTCGTGTCGGGACTGCTCTCAAAGTGACTGAGATCCAGGTCCGTCTCCTCCGCAAAGTGCAAACCGTCTTCGTTCTGCAGACAACAACAAGCAACTCTAATTGTCGGTAAAGCGGCCACATACTGGCTATTGTGTATTTTATGTAGGTATTATGTCCAGCTGGACTAAGTGGTGCATATTTCCGTGAGAGTATAGAGCTGGTCTTTTCTATGTAGGCAACATAACCATCTGGCTAAGCAAAACGACCAGGTATATACTCTCACGGAAATATGCATTAGTTTTTTTTTTTTGACCAAGTCCCGTTTGATGTAGTCGTTTTGTTGCCCTTTGGCTGTGATCAGGTACAAGCGACCTATAACACTATGCAGCATTTAACTTCCACAGTTTTAGTTTCCCTTGCTAAGTCTTCAACCTTGGCTGTAAGTCGAGTAACCCGCTACAAGCAAAACAATAACCCGCCACAAGCAAAACAATTACCCGCCACAAGTAAAACAATAACCCGCTACAAGCAAAACAATAACCCGCCACAAGTAAAACAATAACTCGCTACAAGCAAAACAATAACCCGCTACAAGTAAAACAATAACCCGCCACAAGTAAAACAGTAATCCGGTACACACAAGACAGTAATCCCGTTCCAAAAAAAAAAAAAAACGAAAAAAAAAAAGTAATCCGGTACAAGCAAAATACAACCTTGATGGGACTTTGGTTTGGATAGTCAGACATCAGAGTGGAGACTTTGCAGTTTGGTTTTCCCAGATGTCTTTTCATCTTCGTGCGTGCATACGTTACTGAAACAAAAATCCCCATGAAACCAGTCTCATTTCGATAATTCCAGACAGAGCAGTACCGGATGATGGACGCCGGTCATATTAAATTCGAACGGCGAGGCTGCTACATTGATACCTTTTATAGCTTTGATGCTGAACCCTGATCAATACTCCAAGTTTTGGCAATATTT
This sequence comes from Protula sp. h YS-2021, assembly GCA_949752745.1. Lineage (NCBI taxonomy): Eukaryota > Metazoa > Annelida > Polychaeta > Sabellida > Serpulidae > Protula > Protula sp. h YS-2021. Next base: position 8,801,100 of record OX457033.1, on the reverse strand, counting down.
GAACAAAAGCAAAGTTAAAACGAAAGCGATTTTTCACTATCTTAAACCTCTATTTATACCGGGTTAGATTTTATTAGCGTTATTCCTGTAACGACGGCATAGCACAACATTGCTATATTTACTTGTGTGTGTGAACTGGGTGTTTATAGCAGTGTCCGGCGGCTCTACCAAGTTGTTCTGTGAGCAAAACAATCTCATAAAATCTGAAAACACAAAACACAGTCTGCATTAAGCTGAACTGGACAGTGTAACTTTTAACATGGGCATTTTGGCGCTGAGCATGTGACTTTCTGGTATTGTTTCGTACGTTAACTTCGAATATGTCACACTCATTTTACCGTTACATGTGTCTATTTTGTTGGGATCTATGGGCAATGTATAGTCTTACCTTACCACGTGTCCATGTTGACGGGGTCCAGGGGCAATGTATAGTCTTACCTTAACACGTGTCCATGTTGACGGGGTCCAGGGTCAATGTATAGTCTTACCTTTACATGCGTTTATTTTGACGGGGTCCAGGGGCGCCTTATATTCATCTTTTGACTTCGTAGTGATTCCTTGCCCTACAAATAGGCATATTAATACGACAGTTCAGTTGTTTTTTTAAACGCAATCCAAACACGATACCCCTGTACGTCAACACACAGTCCCTACTTGTGCAAATAATCCCGCTCCAGTTACCTCATTTATTTCGACTGACTTAAAATTAGTGTCCTGGGTTTGTAAAAACTGTTACAGGAAACGGTTCGATGACAAAGAACGTTAACTTGGTTTGCCCCTGTGAACCCAATCCAGAAGCTTCACTTGGGCCAGAGAACACCGATAGCAAGGGGGGGGGGGGAGCGTCGTGGGTGGGCTGGGAGAGGACACGGAGGCACCAACTCGCCATCTGGCGCACACCTCGGCTGAAGGCGAGCTCCTGCCACGAGAAGACCATGGGGATGAGCTTGCGCAGCAGGAACAGAGCCGAGTTGTCCGTCTGCACCATGCTGTCCTGCAGCAGCGTCGTCAACTTGCTGCGATTCACCCAGATGTTGTACTTGGGCAGCAGTTGTACTTTTAGTGAATACGGCGATTCTTCGGGCTATGACCAAATAAAAAGGAAAAAAAAAATGGCAAAATTAAAGACCAGACTTAGCAGTTGCCATTTACAATGGATCCACTTTAATCTTAGTAAGAAGAGAGAAGGAAAATAAACTGAACTATTCAGCGATGATTCAGTGCTGCATATACTGACAGTCGGAGAGCAATAGAAACCGTACAGAATGTCGGGCCATTTTCGTTCAGGTGACCTTTGACTTTGATTCACTCTCAGAAGTACTAAGCGACTGCCACTCACCGCAGGCTGGCTGGGGGTGAGCTGTAAGTCGGGTTTCCAGCCCATGGCATCGTCAGCGCACGGCCTCGGCACGTCCTCGGGCGACGGGCCGCTCTCAGGGATCGACGCCAGGCTGGTGATGCCCTGGGCAGGCGGCAAGACGCCAGGCGTCATAGTTTTCTTAGGCGTCATTGGATCGGTAACACCAAGCTTCACGGGTGTGAAAGTCGGCTCAAACGACTAAACAATCAACACCAACATTACCTTATTCAGTTTCTGATTGCACCAGTAGATTGTTTTGTATCGGAAAAAATGCCACCTTACATAAATGATATCATCAAGAACGAAACCATGGAATGCAGTTCACACTCAGTTTCGTACATTGTCTAAATGACTAAATGACACAAAGCTCGTATGGAAGCAGGCATTCACGTATTTGTACACGTTTCTCACCTGATTGCTGTTTTGTGTGGAGACTTCTGTGCAGTTTTGACTTGAAAAGAAGCCAACGAACTCACTCAAATACTTGAGTGTTTCCGCTGTCGGAACTGCAATAAAAAAAAAACAAACTAGAGTGGAAAGTGCACACGAACAACAGTGTACCCGAACATGTCAAAAACACCGCTTGCACAATCTTCCTTTCGCAAAGATTTATTGTGACAAGTTTGCACCATTTTCAGAATAATAAGACTTTTTACCTTATAATTGTACCTAAATATATGTATCTCATGTGCCCAGAGGTCGGGTTTCCAATTGACCTTTGACTCGTTTTTTGAAAGGGAAGGGAGGAGGGGGTACGTAACTTGGCTTGCAGGTAACTCAATCTACTTTGTCAACACAAGTCCAGGTACAGGTGTTTTATCTGGATCTGGAGAATGGTCACTAAAAAAGGCTCTGCGTACGTCTTTTTCATCCAGGTGTGGATGGTGGTCACTACGAACAGGTTTTATTGTACATATTTTTTCCCAGTTATAGCGCAGTCTTTTTCGAAGGTGGTTACTACATCACCAATTCCTTACTTTATCAGTTTTTTTTCCAAACCGACATCCCCCTTCCTGGCCATCTAATGTAGGTACGACTATAAACGTCACCCAAGCCCTATGTGTACTTTTTGCCATGATATACACCTTGTCTTCGTACATTCCCATCGCCGAAAGCCACTGATTCTATGTTTCCTTCTGATGTTACAGTGATGATGCACTTTCCGCGTTCTGACATCATATGACGTCACGCGTTGTCTCATATACATTAAATACAATCGCAACCGCGGGACCAGCCCAAGGCATTATCCCACCAAGTCTGAAGCTGATCTGACGTTTCGTTCGAGAGTTGTCATGTTAACAAAATCAGGTGTCTGCAACAGACACACTGACTACATGCGCACACAAACACACAGAATGCACAAAAACAAAATTTTACCCTCTTCGCATTTTTATCCCACCAAATTACCCACAACACCAAAAATAAAAATAAAGTATTGCCCTCCGGCTTTTCTATGCCACTGCTAAATAGCACGATGACCAAACCTCTCCTTTGCTGAAAGATCTATTCTTCAAGATCACGAGGGCAGATCATTTAATCTGCACTTTTACCACGAGTAAATTTGTCCTTTAATCTGAGAATTAAAATGAAGATCTGATGATGCCTCCACTCAGATGCATCTCTTCAAGATTTATAAAACTGTTTTGTAATTTGCCACCGTTAAAGCAAAAGTTTTTTTGCAATGGTATCGGACAGTGAAAAATATCGCTTCTTGTGCTCCTATTGCCGGTTCTGAATGCGATGCAGGTCAAGGACATGCGTGGTGACGAACCTGGCGGAAGCTTGTTGAAAGACGACCTAAGCTGCGACAGTTGCCTCTCCATGGACGACAGGCGCCCTTCGTCTGCACCCAGTACACCATCTGGTGACGAAACAGAAAAGTGATGAACGGCCAAACACGCGGACACGACATCAGTCATAAGTCACGAACGGCCAAACACGCGGACACGACATCAGTCATGAGTCACGAACGGCCAAACACGCGGACACGACATCAGTCATAAGTCACGAACGGCCAAACACGCGGACACGACATCAGTCATAAGTCACGAACGGCCAAACACGCGGACACGACATCAGTCATAAGTCACGAACGGCCAAACACGCGGACACGACATCAGTCATAAGTCACGAACGGCCAAACACGCGGACACGACATCAGTCATGAGTCACGAACGGCCAAACACGCGGACACGACATCAGTCATGAGTCACGAACGGCCAAACACGCGGACACGACATCAGTCATAAGTCACGAACGGCCAAACACGCGGACACGACATCAGTCATGAGTCACGAACGGCCAAACACGCGGACACGACATCAGTCATGAGTCACGAACGGCCAAACACGCGGACACGACATCAGTCATGAGTCACGAACGGCCAAACACGCGGACACGACATCAGTCATGAGTCACGAACGGCCAAACACGCGGACACGACATCAGTCATGAGTCACGAACGGCCAAACACGCGGACACGACATCAGTCATGAGTCACGAACGGCCAAACACGCGGACACGACATCAGTCATGAGTCACGAACGGCCAAACACGCGGACACGACATCAGTCATGAGTCACGAACGGCCAAACACGCGGACACGACATCAGTCATGAGTCACGAACGGCCAAACACGCGGACACGACATCAGTCATGAGTCACGAACGGCCAAACACGCGGACACGACATCAGTCATGAAATAGAACAGCAATGCTTGTAAATGTGATCAAAGAATATACTTAGTTAATATGTGCATATAACTTAAATAAAGTCACTTAAATTGTGCCTGAATAAATTTCACCTGTGTAACTTCTAGGAGTGACGTCCTTCCCAGTCAAATACTGTTTCAATTCGTTTACTTCTTCTTTTAATCTAAAACAAAATGCTGTTTTGAGAAACATTTCAAATAACAAAACCTCTTTTCTCATAAATTGCTCACTGAAAAAGGTAAATAACAAACAAATTTAACAATATTTAATAATAAATAACAAATTTAAAGACTTTACAATGAACTACAGTAATAATGATAATAATAAAAACATCAGTGTATAGGGATATATCTTATACTTTCACTTAAGACCTATTTAATTTCTGTTTGTTATTTTTTCGTTTTCTTTTTTGTGAACACGTGTCTCCCCTACCAAATCTATGGTTCTGCAATACCCAGTCAATTTGATACCCATACCCACGTCAATTCAATTCTAGAAAGCGCACCAATTCCCAGTGTAGTGATAACAAAAATTTTTTACCTAGATATGTCGTTAACTGAGTATCCTACCGGGTGCAGGGGAAGGGGGTGGGGTGGGGAGGGGGGTTCAGCGAAAGAGAAATACAAGATTCTTACGTGATGACATCATACGCCTTTCTTGCTTTCGCTTCACGCGTCAAAGCTTGAAAGAGCCGTCCGATTGACCCACGAAATAGGCACACAAAGTTTGAAGTCGATACGACTTTCCATTATCGAGATATTTTATTATCGAGATGTCTTGTTCAAAATATATCCATATTTTACGAAATGGCGTCATTCTGCACACAAAATCTTGTTAAAATATATATACGTATTTACGTAATGACGACATATGCCGTTCGCTCCACTCGCAATAAAATTTGACAGAATTTTTCGGACCTACCAAGCAACAACAAGCCACGACAATTTCTCCGATGTTCAACGAAATTTTGCATACAAGAGTTCTACGTAATGACGTCATACGCCTTCCCCAATAACATAACACGCCTCAAACAGACCCAGTTTGAAGCCGATCCGAATTACTTTCTCGACGCACATTATTTTGTTGACAACAAACTGACAGACACAAACACAGGAAGATACAAACACTATATGTCTCCCCTTGGTCGGGCAGATATAATAAATGAGGAAATAAACATATACATAAAACAAAAAATAAACTGTATTATTATTGATACATACTGGTAGAAAATCTGACAGATCTCTTCAAACATGTTTAACAAGTGTTTAAGCTATGAGTTCAAATTCCAAACTAAATGCTGTCAGAGAGCAGCAGGATCCCCCGTGAAACTCATTGTCACAATAAATTAATAACGCCATTTTATGAAGTTTCCTTGACAATTAAGCCCATTTTTAGAGGGCTTAATTTCGGTAATTTAAAATAGATCAACTACAAACTGGACGTGGCAAATCTTTATTCCCTAATTATTGTATAATTGAAAGAATAATAGCTCATACATCCTTTATAGGCAAGTGACCCCACAAGGTACCCTCTGTGACACGAAAGCGTCAATTTAGTCCATTTTCAGAGGGCTGTAATTCGACAATTTTCGATCGATCAAACTGAAAGATTGACGTTGCACACCTACGTCCCCTCGTTTTAAGCTATATGAATGATAAAAAGCAGTAACCACTTTAGTTAATAGAGAAGTGGACTCCACAAGGTACCTACCATCAAGTGGGACAGACGGACAAGCTCAAACCTATATCCCTCCGTTTCACGGGGGGGGGGGGGGGAGGGGATAATTACCGGCGATTTTCTTCTTTCAGCATACCGACTTGGGTCGTCAGATTTTGGCTGACATTTTCCTGCACAAATTTCTTCAAACTCTGTAGCTGAGCCTTCAATGCAAAATATATCAACACTTTTTTTTACAATTCTTTCATACATAAGTGACACGGTAATCACAAGCTCTCAACTTATAATCGCTCGCGATATACTCTGTGAAACGATTTAGTTATGTAGTTTTTCGTCAAATTGAAAAGAAAATCAAGACTTCTTCTACGTCAGTTCAATACCAGTAAATCAATAAAGCAACGAGCAAAGTGCAGTTATAACCGCCCCATCCCCCCTCCCACAAAAAAATATAAAACAGCATAAAAAATCATCAAATTAACGGTCTTGAGACCTGTTTTCTTTAATATACTGAACTGCAACAGATAATTAATCTCGCACCGTCTCGACAGCGCTATCATTAACAGCTATACCAAGTAAAATGTTACTTGTAGCTTTTCATGTTCCGATCTCAGACCACTGTATTCAGCAAACGTCACAAAATTCAAACCAAAGCTTGCTCCTTGGTGAAAGCCGGCTTCCCCCGAAACAACGTTGTTGTCCACTGAAAAAGCCATCAAATATCCTAAATTGCAAACAGAAAAAATACGCTACATAAAATTAATCTGAAATAAGTAGCACATGTCAATACAGGTTGTCACATTGTAAGATTTTACACTGGAGCTGGATTCACTTCGGGAACTTGCAAACCTTTTTGTGTTGTTTCTGCTGGCAGCTCGGCTAGTGTCCTTTGACGTTTGGGCAAAGGTAGCGAGTCGCTTACTTGCGATTCGCTGATCGTCGCTTGATTCCCAACACTGTCCATTACTGAGTCCTGAAAATGACAGATTGTTTAAATGAAATGCTACACAAAAGCTGCATTTATGCATATTTTCATTAGCGCAAACCAGAAAATGTTTCCTTAAGTTCTGCTTCTGGTTAAAAGTCTAACCACAAAAGTTCAATCATGTCGTTTCGATTCGTTATTTGAACAGTTTTGTTTACTAGGGTTTGTTCTTCTTTCAGGTAGTTCATATCGTTTTACGGATCAAAGCAACAACAGGATTATGCAATCTGAGATTGTCTTCCTTCAGTGCGGTGTTACATTTTTTCGCAGGTACAAAGTATCACATCAGTTTCATATTTAGGCCATAGACTTGCCTTCCAAAAATCGCACTAAAATATTTGCATACATGGATTTATCTGGGCCAGCACCTCTAAAAGAAAACAAACACAGCATGCAATCCCAAAAATCACATTATTTCTAGGCTAGCTTAGACTGGGGGGGGAGGGTTTGTTGATGGGGTTGGTTGGTTGGGCAGGTAAAAAGTGTGAGGCCTGTTGACCTGCCTTCAAGCACCCACAGGTGTTAAAAAGGTTAACTTTAAGCCCTGATTGTTGTGGCGTTAAAAAACACTCATTTTCTGGTCTAAGACTATGGTGGCAGTTTAAACGAAGGGTATGAAAGTTCTACCCGAAAACAATAATACATATGCTAAAAAAGAAACTAGATTGGCCAGTGTTTTTGTTAAAACAAAAACGGATATGTCTCCCCCGCCCCCAATCAGTCGCGTGGAAAAACTTCGCAATAAACATTTGCACTACATATGGGTTTTTCTTGCCATGTTTCAGCCTAATCCAACAAACTGTTTAGGAGACATCGCAAAAATTATAGCCAAAAAAGTTTAAAATCAAAAATTGAAAAATTCGCCAAAAATACATTTTCAAAGGAAATAAAGAAAAACTTCGCAGTAAACATTAACACGTTTTGTTAGTTCTTCCTGCCAAGTTTAAACCTAATCCAACAAACTGTTTCGGAGATATCGCAACAATATGGCCCAAAAAGTTAAAATTCAAAAATTAAAAAAAACTTCGCAGTAAACATTTGCACTATATGTGAATTTTTGATTTTGAACTTTTTTTGGCCATATTGTTGCGATATCTCCGAAACGGTTTGTTGGGAAAAATTCATTTTCAGGGGAAATGAAGTAAAACTTCACAGTAAACATTTGCACTGTATGTGTGTTGTTCTTGCAACGTTTCAGCGTAATCCAACAAACCGTTTTGGAGATATAGCCTGCCAAAGTGAAAAAAATGCACGAACCCCCCCCCCCCCCCCATGTTCAAAAATTTGCCATAAATAGTATTTTTAATTAAACGAAAAAAAAAATACCACGGGCATCATCTAGACATGTACCCCAATATGTATGTATGTTTTGAGAAAACTCGACTCATTAATTTCATAAGAACTCACTACGGACAGACGGACGGGCAGACGCACCAAATGCTATATATGTCTCCCTTAGGGGGAGACATATCATGAAAAACGACATCTAGTTAAAATCTCTATTATTTCTTTCCTTTTAGGTAGCTCCAAGAAGCGGCTCGCTGTTGGAGGAACGGCTTACCACTTCAATTCCTCGATATGTAGCGATTATACAAGGAAAATGCGCTCGCTTTGAGGCACCGCTGTGACCATTATGTGACAGAAACGACCCACAGGTCTTTATCAGCGTTTGCTAAAGGCCCTCAAAGTACTGCGCCTTCTTTAAAGGCCCTCAAAGTTACGCCTTCTTTAAAAAAAATGGAAATAATCATAAATCTCCCGCGGTAATTGGCATTTGTTCACATACAGGGAGCATGCTTTATTGCATGAAAAAGTGAAAATAAATTTTGTAATTATATACCAAAACTTTTGAACTGATACTTTAACGAAGAAATAAAAGATATGCAGTCCATTAAAACCTGCGCTTGTTTTGAAAAGGGTACTTGTATAGTGTCATGAACTTACAGTGAATGCTTTATAATAGGGACTGGTATGCAGGATTTCAGCCTCAGAATATGTAAGGCTGACCCCTACTAGAGGAATAATGGAAGGTTTCGTGGCTCTGACAGAGATACATACGAGCAACTCAGCGAAAAACTGACTCGGAGCTAGCAAAAAGGTAGTTCTAGATGGCTCTTTTGGTCTTTTTATAACAGCAAGAGTCAAAGATCCTATAATAAACTTACATGGATGTCACTTTTACCAATCTCTCCGCCCGACTCGGGCCAATAACGTTGTTTCAGAAAGGGTACCACGCCTATATGGTCCAATTATAAACTATGGCGCACAAATTTTTAGACCAATTACACTTTTGTTCTGAGATAAATGGATGTTTTCTTAAGATCAATACATAGAAGGCCCCATTATCGCCCACAACATTGCATGTAGAATTGCAAAACTACTATTTACTCAAGTTTGGGAAGTCTTGTCGAGGTCCAAAATTTTGCGCCAGAATACATCTCAGTGTACTTTTTAAGAAAACGTTTGAACCCCGGTGTCCTGAAACGTGCGCCGAATGATCCAGTCTCAAAAGTTGAGATCAATGGCCATTTCTATTTTAGGAACTGTGACCCTTTCTGTGACTTCACAGCTCCAAAAAGTAGCATGCTACGGGGTTTCAACGTACCGCTTCAATCGCTATATAACGACATGCAAGTCAAATGCGCTCGCTTTGAGGCACCTCTGTTGCGACTTTCTGTGAGATTCAACGACCCACAAGTTTTCATTGGCATTTGCTAAAGGCCCTCAAGGCACACGGTAATGATATACAACTTCTGAGTTACGCTTTCTTTAAAAGAAAAGAATACGCAAGTAGCGACAAATCTATTTCAATAGCTGACATTTGTCTGCATACAGGGAGCATCTTTAATGAAAAAGTCAATAAACTTCGTAATTATCCGCCAAAAGCTTCTGTATTGATATTAAATAAAACATGGAAAAAACTAAAAGTTAAATACTGTGGGTGTAAAGAATAAATTTACGCCTAATTCTGTATCTATCCATTATTTGAGTATACATTTTACAGAGAATCTATAATCCCTTTGTTTAAATTCTTGGTCACTTGGCTTTGGTCACATGACATTTAAAGGCCAGAACATAAACACTTGACAGTCGAGTGCGGAAGCTAACTTTTCTGCATTTTAACAAAGAAATAAAAGATATGCAGCCCGTCAAAAATTGTGCCTGTTTTACAAAAAGGATATATTAGGCATTAACTTAAAGCAAAACTTTGAATAATACGAACTAGTATGTCTCAGATCAAATGAAGTTGACCCCTATTAGCGGAACAATGGAAGGCGTCATAGCTCTGACACAGAGATGTACTGAGTAAGCGTAAGGAACAGCCTACCCGGAGCTACCTTTTACAAGGAAGAGACAGTGATTGGGACAAAATTATAGGTTTTTTAATGATTTTAGGGAAATATCCCTCACATTATACGTGAACAAAGATATACCACTGACAGAAGAGGTCTAACCAAACAGTATGTGGACAATATTATTGTAAAATAGACAAAAGTAACAACTGTCAAGTTTGGGAAATAAAATGCCGACCTGAACGTGAACCAATCGCCAACAGCGTTACAAACGATGTCGCAGAACAAATATGGCGACGGTCTGCACGTGAACCAATCGCCAACAGTGATACAAACTATGTCGCAGAACCAAAATGGCGACGTCAACAAATAAACAGCTGATTAACCTTTGTTAGCTTTCTCTTGCACAACAAATGATACTTTCAATTTTATGTCTTGTTCCACGGTTTGTGCCTTGCACGAGGGGGGGGGGAGAACGAATGGTTACAGTAGATCCAAATTGGTGAAATGAAAAAGAACATTTTACGTGGTTCAAAATAAATTTATTGTGTCAAATATCACAAAATAATATATTTTTAAGTCGACAGGGTTGCAAAACTTGCAGCTGGCTTATTTAGTGGAGTTGGAATTAAGCACTTTGTCGTCACCAATTACGATCTACACCAATTCTATCTCCTCCCGTAGGCTGATCAAGATACAAGAAAAAATCGTCTCTTGAATGCCGCTATCTTATATTATCACTCAAAACAAATTATTTTTTGGCTTCGGGGCACTGAAAACAAATGGTGCAATGCATTAAGACATTTAATAAAAGCGCTAAGATCATAACATTAGCAAAGTACAGGGTTATACATCAACTGTAGTGTTCTTGTTTTTTCGCCCTTATTAGAAATGGTTATTCGTACCACAATTGTGTTGGAAAGAAGTCAAATGTTAGACCGGCAAGCGTCGTTAATAAACGACTGGTTTCGAGTAATCCATGCGTCCTTCACCTTTCGACCATACCCCCAAAAAACTTTGTGTCCCGTAACTTGTCGGCTTCAGTGCTGACTGTCAACAGTTGAAAAGTGAACATAAAAATTGTGTTTTATTTTTTAATAAAAAAGAATTTAATTTTAACCTTAACCGTTTATTGAAAAAGTCTATCAAGACCCGTTTCAAGAAGGCGATGTCTTTGTTTTTTATGCAGGCGATAATACCGTTGCAGGCTTTAATACCGTTGTTATAAACAGATGACCTCTCAGAGATGTCGTCGATAGTACAGTATTTGTGCAATATTACAGTATTTCCAAAATGTCAGTGCGCTTAATAAACAATGTATAACAAATATAGCGCATTCTTTTTATCTCTTTAAATTTTCTATCCAGTTCTCTCTGTTTTATTCCATTATCTGCAACTCAATTCCCCCATCTGATTTAGTCTTACGTGTCGTAAAAATTACCCGATACCAAAGCTACTCTAGAGTGGCTTGTGGGAACCAATTTAGTCAAATGTGAGATTTGCATTCGTGTCTTCAAGTATGGTACTGCAATTTGATGTATTCTTCAGTCGTTATAGATGTCATTCTACTTAATGCTGTTCAGATATTCTTCCGACAACGCAAATCCTACTAATGTGTCTATAAATTTTTTGCCAGGTATCTATAAATTGGTTTAATTGCGTTGTTATGAAATAGCTGACCTCTGAAAAGATCTGTCTGTTATATGTAAACAAAAAGCGGATAACAACGTTGTTGTCCAACAGAAAATCTCACTCTCTTGTGTATAATACCTCTATATTCTGCAGAACCGCTGGGGATTCAGCGAAAAATAGTATTCATAAAAGAGAGAAACTGCTTTTAACAACAGCCACCCCTTTTATGTTTACATATCACAGAGAGATCTCAGGTCTCTTCCCGTATTCTCATATAAGACCAATTAAGTTAAAAGAACACAAAAGCATTAAAAATTCTATCGTGCATAAAACCCATATGCGTTATAAAAACCACAGTATTTAAGAAATTGAAATGGTTTTAACTTTAAATAATCAATAGAATTCTTGTATTAAAGTCTGCTTATCGTTTTAAGAAACATATTTTTTTTTCGATGCTAAAGGAACTGTTGGATAATTCATTTTCTCATTCTTACTAAAAACCACAACTCTTTTTATAAAATATGTTTTTTACTTCATAAGCAGTGGAGCCAAGCTGTGGGGAAGCCAGCCAAGCAGTGGAGCCAAGCTGTGGAAACCCTGCCAAGCAGTGGAGCCAAGCTGCGGAAACCCTGCCAAGCAGTGGAGCCAAGCTGTGGAAACCCTGCCAAGCAGTGGAGCCAAGCTGTGGGGAAGCCAGCCAAGAAGTGGAGCCAAGCAGTGGAACCAAGCTGTGGAGAACCTGCCAAGCAGTAGAGCCAAGCTGTGGGGAAGCCTGCCAAGCAGTGGAGCCCAGCTGTGGGGAAGCCTGCCAAGCAGTAAAAAAGACGGCCAAGCTGTGGACTAGAGCTGCTTGAGGACCTAGCTGAAACAATAATCTAAGGGAGCCAAGCAGTCCGGAGCCGTTGATGTTAGACTTTGAAAAAGTAAAGACTAACAGCACAACAATGGGAGATAAGTATAAAGCACCGTCAATGGACTGGTCTGCACCAGGTGATTTACATCGCAGATTCCAAACTTTTAAACAGAAATGTGAGTTAATTTTTGAAGGGCCACTTGCGGACAAAGACCAGGCATACAAGGTTCGTATGTTGTTACTGTGGTGTGACGATAAAGGTCTCGAAATTTACAATACCGCAACATGGGAGAATCAAGCTGACAAACTACGTTTACAGCCAGTTTGGCGGAAGCTTGAGGCATATGTGACTCCCAGGAGCAACCAGATTCTAGCGCGATTCCAGCTGAGATGCCTAAAACAAGGTGAGATGTCGCTAGAGGAATTTATCACTAAAGCACGTGTGCTAGTAGAAAATAGTGGCTATACAGCAGACCACCGAGACGAAACTTTACGAGACACACTGGTATTCGGTCTTAAGTCCGATAAGGTACGTAGAGATGCCATCGCTATCGGGAACGAGCTTACGTTCCAACAGGTGTACGATCTTGCAAAGACGGAGGAAAGCACCAAAGCTCAGATGGACGCTATAATACGAGGTGAACAGTCGTCTGAGGTAAACGCGATACGCAGTAGGAAGGGACCACAACCCTCTAAGAGTGGTGCACCAAGGTGTGATCAAAAGTCGAGGCGACAAGGTGCAAGGCAATGCAGCAAGCAGGGCACAGAGAAGCCATGTCAAAAGTGCGGAGGTAAACACACACAGGATGACTTATGCCCAGCCAGGCAAAGTAAGTGTTTTTACTGCCGTAAAATTGGCCATTTCAAAACGGTATGCAGAAAAAAGCAGCGCAAAGTCAACGAGATAACGCAAGATGTGATCCTGTCTGAAGACTTGAACGCATATACAATGGGCGAAATAAGGGCAATCACCACAGTCAAGTTGGTAAATGATGTTTCTTCGCAACAGTCAAGTGCGGATAGAGGTATCGATAAAATATACGCCAATGTTCGACTTAACGATACTTACCCAATCAAGCTGAAAGTCGACACTGGGTCCGATGCCTGTACTTTAACAACAGAAGATTTCAAGAAGTCACAGCTGCAAGTCCGGTTACAGCCAAGCAACTGTATTCTCAAGAATTATGGCGGTGGGACAATCACAAATATAGGCAGCGTGAAACTGAAGATCAGCTACCGGAACAGATCCACTGTTGCAGAATTCAAGGTAGTAAAGGCCCCGGGGAATCCTTCAATGGTAGGATGTCGACAAGCTTTAGAGTTGGGTCTGATAAAACTTGCTGTTGATAGCATCTCAGAGACGCCAGCAATGCCTGTTGAGGAACCAGCCAAAGGAGCTGCAAATCAAGGTACGCTAACTAGGAAACAGGTCCTCGAAGAGTACGGTGACTGTTTCGACAAGGTCGGAAAATTTACAGGTGAGAAGTATACGATTAAGCTGAAAGAAAATGCAGTACCAGTTATTCACCCTCCGAGATCGGTACCAGTACACATTTTACCACTATACAAGGCCGAACTCGACAAAATGTTGGCTGATGGTATTATTAGTCCAGTGACACAACCAACAGAATGGGTCAATTCAATAGTATGCAACGTCAAAGACACGCCAACCGGTAAGAAAGTGCGGTTGTGTTTAGATCCAAAAGATCTAAACAAGAACATCCGGCGTGAGCATCATTACAACAGAACTATTGATGAAATCTTTCCAAAGCTTCACAACAAAAGGTATTTCTCGGTGGTAGATACCAAAAGAGGGTATTGGCATGTTGAGCTTGATGAGCAGTCCAGTTTGCTGTGTACATTCAACACTCCGTTTGGCCGTTTTAAGTTCAACCGACTTCCGTTTGGGATAAATGTATCCCAAGACGCTTTTCAGCGGAAGCTAGATGTAGTCTACGAGGGCATAGACAATGTCAGTGGTATTGCGGACGATATCATTGTATCTGGCGAAACACCACAACAACATGACATCGCTATGATCAAGATGCTGGAAGCTAGCAGAAGAAACAATATAAGCCTCAACTCCGAAAAGCTGCAATTCAAGCAAGACAAGGTAAACTTTTACGGTCACCAGATTACCAGTAAAGGAATTAAGCCAGCAGAAGACAAGCTGAGGGCAATCAAAAACCTGAAGACACCAGAAAATGCTAAGGAGCTGTTGACGATTCTTGGCATGGTGACCTACCTGAACAGGTATTCCACGAAACTCGCACAATACATAGCCCCATTGCGAGAGCTGATCAAAAAGGGTGTACATTTCCGGTGAGAGGAAAGGCATCAAAAAGCCCTAGAGGCGATCAAACGTGAACTCTGTGAGGCCAGAATATTATCATATAACGATCCTGACCCGGAGACTAAGACTATCCGTCAGTGCGATGCAAGTCAGTTCGGACTGGGAGCGTGGGTGAGGCAAATTGATAAAGACGGCAAAGAACATGTTGTTGCTATGTGTTCCAGGTCACTTCTAGACACAGAGACTCGTTATTCCAATATCGAGAGGGAGTGCCTTGCCGTGAAGTTTGGTCTACAGAAGTTCGAGTACTACTTGATGGGCCGGCATACGATCGTCGAGTCAGACCACTCGCCACTCGAACAAATCTTCAAGAAGAACATCAACGAGGTATCAACTCGACTTCAAAACATGATTTTGTGGTGTCTACGGTTCGACATAACTGTCACTTACAAACCAGGTTTGAAGATTCCAGTGGCTGACGCCCTGTCGCGAGTGTGCATTCGTGACAAGATGGAGGCCCAAGGCGAAACACATCAAGTGAACTTGGATCCGGTATCAAAACGCCAATCGACAAGCAACGCATCAAAGACGAAAGCCTTAAGGACAGCACAACAAACCTGCTCAAAGACGTCGTGTTCAAGGGATGGCCAGAGCAGCGCAAGCAATGCCCACAGGAGCTGTGGAACTATTGGAACTTTCGCTGTGATCTTATGATCGACGACGGTCTCGTGCTAAAAGGTGACAGGATTGTGATACCAGTATCACTCCGGAAGGAAGTTCTGGAAGCAATTCACACCGGGCACCAAGGTGAAACAAAGTGTCTGCTCCTGGCCAGAGAATCGGTGTTTTGGCCCGGAATAACAAAAGACATTCGCAGGGGAATTCAGGAATGTCAAGTATGCTCACGATACCAACCATCACCATCGAAAATGCCAATGATGCAACCGGATATGCCTTCTAATCCGTGGGAGAAATTAGGCACAGATATTTTCGAATACAAGAACGAAAAATATCTCATGATTGTGGACTATTACTCGAGATATTTTGTTATTCGACAGCTATCAAACATTAAAGCTGAAATGGTATGTGGACAGTTTGCAAACGTTTTGACAGAATTTGGTTTACCAAACACCATAATTGCAGACTTTGGTTCACAGTACACAAGTGAGCGATTCCAGCAGCGGTGTAAAGACTCGAACGTAGACATTGTGTATAGTTCTCCATACCACCACCAAGCGAACACCGTCGCAGAAAGAGCAATCGGTACAGTGAAGAACCTATGGAGAAAGGCGGAAACAGACGGTCAATCAAAGACAACGGCAATGTGGATGTACAGAATAACGCCTATAGACGATTACTTACCATCTCCGTACGAGTTGCTATTTGGGCGAAAGCCTAAATCATTCCTTCCGCATAGCAACAGAGCAAGTATGAATCAGCATCCGAAAACCGAGTTGCATCGCGAGCAAAACCAAAAGCGGCGAGAAGAGCAAGCAAAATTTTACAACAGGAAGGCAGGGTGTGACAAAAGACCGTTTAAACCACGCGAGCCAGTACACATTTACAACGACCTGAAGAAGGAATGGGAACCAGGAACAGTGGTGAAGCAAACAAATCCAGACGTGCAGCCGCGAACTTACGAAGTGCGTAAAAACGACAAGACGTACCGAGGAACAAGGGAACATCTTACAGCGAGAAAAATGACATTCCAACTCCTGATGATTATACTCCTGTGATGCAAAAGTTAGTTCTCGCTCAACCACAGACAACATTCGCCAGTGATAGTCAGTCTTCAAAATTGTGTCAAGAAAATGTGCCAGAAACTGATCCAATTGAACAACCTACTACTCCAAAGCCTGATAACAAGCATGTGAAAGACTTTTTAAGACCCCAAACCACCCGCTACGCAGAACCACCAGGATTTCCTCGAAATATAAAGACTGACAAAGTGAAAATAATATTGGTGAATGTAGAACTGTAAATGTTGTAAATAAGTTCCAAGTGTTGCTATGAAATAATTAAGAATTGGATCATAAAAGTTTGCAAGAAGTTAATTCTTAGTAATTAGTTCAATCATACTTACCTTTTAAAAAGTTATCATAAAAAGGGGGATGTCATATAATGGTTTATAATGTGGGCATCACAAATGTGAATGTTTACGCTAGTAATATTCAGCAGAAATATATAATAACTCATCATGTAAGATTATGGTGTGCAAAATAAGGTTGAATGATTATGGTAGTAATTTTTCTATGACATATGTGCATCATCATTTTACACACCACATTTCAAACAATCATATGTGTATATATTGTGGGGTAGTGAATAAACTCGTTGGCTCGGGGCTAGTTGCCAACTAGTCAAACACAGTCCTTCGACATTAATAACTTGGAAGAACGAAAGAGATAGATAAGTGCATTTACATGTAAGGGGAAGAAAAAAGAAGGACCAGCAGCGAGAAAAGGGAGACTTAAAGGCGATAAATCAAAGAGTAATATACGGATTTTCGCTACAACAGATGTCACCAGATCAGTTATCGAGACACCCGTTGAACTGCCAGAAGTATTTTTTTGCATTAATCAGCCTTTTTTGTGCGTGTTTGATGGAATATCCAGTAGGTCTGCTGAGTAAAAAAGTGTTTTACACAACAGTCGAAACCGCTTTAGAGGTTGGCTGTTGGACAATAACGAACGAGAGTAGGAATTATGCATGCACCAGCATAAGTGAACTCTGTGGGTTTCCATTTCTTAAAATATCCCGTTTTGTACGTTAATTTGCGAGAAAAACAAAACTGTTCAAAAACAAATCGTTTAGTTTTGAAGGAACATCTTTACACTCAAGGAAACACCTCCCTCGTAAAAAATCATTTGTTCTACATTTGACAGCTGCATTTTGAATGTGAATATGCACTAACTCAAAAGGTGACAAAAGAGGATTTTGTTTTTGCGATATTTTCCTCCTTAAAACAACCTGCCAATTTGAAGTTTATTTCGGAGTGTTGCGAACAGTCCCTACCCAGCCCCAAGTCACCTCTTTACTATTTTTACTTCGTGTATTCCTTTATCAGAGCGTTACGCCGAACCTCAGTAGTTGGTCGCTTCTTGGAGCTAATCCCTATCAGGCTTTCTTGGGACCAGTCCCTTTAAAACCCGAAGCTAGCTCCGAGTCGGCTCTGCCTTGTATAACATCGCTATATATCTCTTTCCTGTTATTCCACATTTTCAGAAACTTAATGCCTCATGTACCCTTTTTGTAAAACAGGCACAATTTGTAATGGGCTGTATATATAATTTACTTCTTCATTAAAGTGCAGAACAGTTAGCTTCCGCACTCACTTGTCAGACGCTATTTACATTGTGGCCTTTAAATGTCATATAACCACAGTCAAGTGACCAAAAAATTAAAAAGAGGGGTTAAAGATTATCTGCAAACTAGAACCTCACTTCGCTGGCGAAATGTTAAACGCTTGACAAAAATTAAAACGCAAAAATACTTCCTTCAATGGGTTATTTCTTGAATAATATAGTGCAAACAACACAGCTTGAATACGTCTTATAAGCCGAGTAGTGTTTAGTTTCTGTTGACTTAAGGTTTTATTGACTGATCTAGCATACGCCGTGTTATCTATTTACGTAGTGAGAGCTCGCACAAAGCTCACTGTGCAACTGTGTGTGATGTGGGTTAAATGCTACGCATTTACTTGCAAAAAAATGCACTGTTTTCACATGGCGTTTTAACAAAGAAAACGAAATCAAAGACGAAAATAAAAAGTGACATGCACATGTTCAGATGAAGCTCTTCATAATTCCCAAGTTTCATGGTCGTAGGGCCCATAGTGTCAGAGTAGAAGAAGACACAAAAAATCGGAAAAACTGTCAAGACGAAAAAAAAGGACGAATTTTGCTCGCACAAATTCATATAACCCTTGCAAGTCAAAGGCTTGTCAAGTGTTAAATATATACTAAAATAGTTGATTGATGCAGAATTAGGCAGTCCAGTATGACCTAGTGTATTAATTATACCACCATTTTACACAATGTTTAAACGAACACCTTCAAATAATAATCAATGCAATTAAACATGTCTTTATGGAATAAATTACTGAAACCGGACAGATATAGTCCCCCCTGGAATATCCCCAGAAAACTCTCCCCGAATACTCCCCCCCCCGTAGGAATAGTCGCCCCAGGAGTACTCCCCCTCCTCCGCTGCACCCTTTGCTTTTGTTTGTTTGGTTTTTTTTTTTTGTTTAAATTTCGTACTTGCTTTTTAAAAATTTTATTTGTAAAATTAAAAATCACTGCAAATGCAATCAATGCTTCACAAGGAAGGACTTGCAGTTGCTATAATTGCAAATTTTTGGGAATTGCAATCGAAGTTAAACGGTTATTAGCCCCCAACCCTTCGGATTGGGGCCTATAGGTTTGGGGTGTCCGTCCGTCTGTCCGTCATCGCTTTATACCCCTATGAATTTGGGGGGCGGTTGGGGACTGCTTGTGTTTCACAAATACTTACTTGTTAAAATTACAATAACACTAAAATCAGTTCTATTACGCGACAATGCTTTCCAGAGTCTGTGGATTCCAGAGTCGATTGCTTCGTCCAGAGAGTGCAGTTTCACACTCTTTCTTCAAATTAATATCAACAGTTCAATAAAACAAGTACGAAATTACTACTGACAAAGAAAAACAACAACCAAAAAAGGCTGCAGTGGGGATGGGGAATGGGGGAAGCTTTCCAGAGGTGTATTCCTAGTCCACTGAAAATTGTATAAATGATAAATTTTAGGGTAAAATAATTATTCTTGTTTAGATAATTATGTTTGAGCTTTAATCTTGTATTGTCGTTTATTGTTATTCCCCGACCTGACTAAGGTCAGGAGGGGCATTATTTTTTTGACTGATCTGTCTGTCTATCCGCCGTGGTTCTGTGCGCCACGCTTTGATTGTGAACACCGTATCTCAAGTTAAAACCTATCGGATTTCTGTCAAACCTGGTATGTAGCTTGTATATGTAATGTTCTAGAACTGATTAGGTTTTTGTGACCTTCCGTTGTTCAAGGTGGCTGTGGGACTTTGAAATTTTACATGGGATTTCCTAAACCAAATGGTTTATGAACCTTGTATGCAGCTTTATGTATGTAATGTCCCATAGCTGATCAGATTTGGTTGCCTTGTGTCGCTGTTCAAGGTCACTGCGGGACATAAATGGTGTACAGCAATTCAATGAATCCCTTTACAACCGAAATTTTCGGTCCGAAAAATGTTCGCTGCGCTTGAGTGCTCAATGAAAGGATGTTCACCTAACGGCAGTTAACAAAAGCTTAGACAATGAGTATAGATATAGAAGAAGATGCATATATAAAGATTTCACACTTAAAGTAGACACCTATGACTATACAAGTACCTTTCACTTTTTATTAAGCTTCATGTGGGAGGCCTAGTATATTAATTAACGTGATATTATTCTTTCAAAACATTACCTGACCGAATGATTTCATTATTTTAAAACATTATCTGACCGAATGATATCATTATTTCAGACATTACCTGACCGAAGGATATTACTACAGTAGAACCTCGTTAATTCATACTTGTCGGGACCAAACCAAAAAGTGGGGGTCAAGTTTTCGGCCTTATAAAAACCAAGTATATACTCTACATGTTTTATTACATTTTTTGTCTACTCTGACCCGTGAAATAAAACATATACGCAAAAACATTTATGTGTCATAAACATTCATAAAAATACATGTTCAATGTGTACACACAGGTCGTCGGTGAAAAACAGTTTCGTTCTCGATATCTAAGGCAATGTTTTTCAACTCACTGTTGAACACCGAAGTAATCCTTCGTTGATGTTTGCTTTGTTTTATTCGCACGATTTCTAGCCGGAAAGTCCAAAAGAAAATTGACGTGGTTAAAAGAATGTGTCGCATTCTCCCATATACCGGTACCAAGAGTCAAATTTTATATCCATTAAGTAATCATTGTATTTTTGCTTTTTCTATGCAATTTTCACAGCTGAGATGTAAATATTTGAGTGATGTTCACTACTCTGTAGTAGGTATTTTTGCTCCGGAGTAGATAATGACCAGGGCATGACAGAGGACTGCTGAATGGGTGGTGTAGTGCTAATCCCTACAGATATGCAATGAAGTCGTATTTATACTATAAGATCACTCTTTTATTGTGCAATCAACTGAACTTGAAGAGTTTGTCAATCTCATATCTTACAAGATGTATTTTCTTTGATTTTGTTTTAAAAAGGGGCAAAAAATCAACATTGTTAGGTATCACATTTGGGGCGGATTATCTGAGCCCTCATTAATTCGTACTTTTCCCTAGGAACCAATAAACTTGGGACCGACGAATTTTGTCTGGATTAACCGGGGGTACGAATTAATGAAGGGCTCCTGTATTTCAAAACACTGCCTGACCAAGTGCTCTTGGCAATGGTGGCATTGGAACAGCTTTTCGTTAAGCAGTAAATGAACAAAACTCTTGTCATTTTTATTTCTTATGATCATACATCGTACGTTAATTTCCCCCCCCCCCCCCCCATCCGCGCGGGGGAGGGGAAGCTGTAGGAAAGAGTTCTGTCCGTCTCTTCGTTTTCTCCATTTTGCATGTGTGTCTATTCTGAGCTGGATCTCCAACACTGCTGGGGGGGATTTTTTAAAACCATAAGTGGTAAAAGAATACATGTTGTAGTTATGCACCTGGGTATCACTTTATTTGTTCGCCCAAAAGCGGGCTCACGGGACTTGAACAAAAATGAAAAAAATTTTGTAACATTTATGACACCTCAACGAAACTCCTAAACATTAGTAGAGTGTTTTGCAATTGTGGAATCTTTGTTGTGGGCGATAATGGGGGTTCCTATATCCTGATCTCAAGAAAACACCTGTTTTCCACAGTACAAAAAGTTGACTATAAAAATTGTGCTCCATAATTTATAATTTATCGTTGTGTGATGCACCCTTTTAAAATACCGCGCCGAGATTGCCAAAATCGTCATCAGTGGTAAGTTCCATTGTAAGATGAGTGACTCGTGTCATAGGAAGACCGCAAGAGTCATGTAGGACTAGCCACCCCGGCGGTTCTCGAGTAGGAGAGAATAGAAGAGAAACAGAGAAAGTCAGCTGGGTTACGCTTCAAGCCAGGTCCTTCTCACTCGGTAAAAATCTATCAAAGTTACAACATTTTCCATTGTTGTTTAGCCCAAAGGAGTCAACATTCTGTGTTCTAAAGCTTGGATCTCTTTTCCAATCCCAATTACACAAATACATAGTGAACGCTTCAGGTACGAGGGGAGCGATATGAAAATGGCACAGCGACACGGCACTGGAAGAAATCTAAAGCTTAATAAATTTGATAAAATCTAAAAACTCTTCCTTAAAATGTAAGTTTTCCATTGCTTTGAGGACTTTTAACAAACGCTATTAAAGACTTATAAGTCGTTTAATCTCAGTGTGCGAAATGAAGCCCAATGTGGAGTCGGCCCGCCCGGCCATCTCGATTTTGATCGAAAGCTAGTTTGAGATGGCCGGAAGAAATTTTTGCTTTCACTGGGCGTGGTAATTGTGAAACCATTAGAGCTACAGAAGAGTGCTGGAATGTGGACTTCATAGCCTAGTAGTGACCTTCAAAGACCACTCAGTGTAATCAAATCAATCAGTTTACCAGTGTTGAAAAATGAAAATTCTGAAATTCAGCGACTCGCTGTCAAGAATACCAAAATCAGTTGGCTCGGGAGGCCAATCATCCCCGCACAATCCTTTTCAGCCAGTTTCGTTCCTGTACAGATTTGACAGTCACTGAAAATTTTAGGGTCTTTTTATTAAAGTGTGACATATGTATTTGCCATTGGAATCGTTTCTACCACGAGTAAGATAAGATGAATTAAAAGAAAAGCATCTTTTGTTTGAACTCCAAAACCATCTCGTAGGTCCGCTAAACAATTGAGCAGATAGATATATGATTAAAATGATTCAGCGAAGCCTTTGTAAAGCTTCATAATTGTTTGTTGAATGATTTGTGCAATGTTCGTATCCGTCATTTAAATACCTTTTTTAACCTCACATTCTTAATTAGCAGACGGAGGCCCAAAGGTCGTTGTTATAAAACAGGTGACCTCTGAGGGGATCTGTCTGTTATGCATAAAAACAGAGCGGATAGATATTTCAGAAATCGGTTCCTCTCTTTTATGAGTACTATTTTCGCGGAATCTCCACTGGGTCTCTGAGTAAAAAAAGTATTATACACAGCAGACCGAACTGCCGTAGGACAACAGTGGCCTTACTCCAGCGGTGTCAGAAAAGGGCTATCCACAAAGAATCACCTCTTCTGTCACAGAGGGCGAAGCGAATAAGCGGTAATCGCGTCGTTTTGAAAAACACTGTGCGAGGACATTATGACATTGCTCTTAAAAATTAGACAAAAAATGAGAAAGAAAGAAACCTGTGTTATTGGCATTGGGTGTCGCTTACTTGTTATGCCTGTTACCTGCCGTTAAGTATGCTTCTTTTGTCTTTGCTTATAACAATGCCATTCCAGGCTTGCCCACCCCCCCACCCTCTCATGGATATAGGATATACAATTATGTCCCTGTTATTTCGATTAACTTTTTGCGGTGAACTATCAGAGGTAGCCTTTGTGGTGCCTGCGTCTCATTACTTATCCACGTTTCAAGCAAGAATATTGGCATGTTGCGGAGTTGCTGATCTAAAAATGCCACAATTTTTTTCTATTGGGCACGATCGACAATAAAAATCTTCGTTTTATTCCATCATTTCAAGGAATTCAATGAACTTTCGTTCAGATAACAAGTTAAGAAAACAAATTTGAAGCAGCTTTATTCTGCGGCTTTGTTTTGTGGCAGAACGACCCGAGTTTTTAGCTGTAGTGCTGAGTACGTGACGTCACACGTGACGTCAATACTGCCCTCGATACTGCTGACAAGTGCGAGGTGACAAGTACGGGCTATGCACTTTGTTAACGCAGCAGACAGAAGTCGCATGGAGTGGAGCATCGTAGTGATCTGCTGATGGATGGCTTTGCGATAGGAGGGGGTGGGATGTTTGGAGGGGTATCCACTAAAGGCACGGGTTATATTTTTAGACAGTATAACCAAGATTGTTATTTCCGGTTGAAGATTTTTTTGCGGGGTGTGGGGTGGGGGAGGTATTGGGGGGGGGGGGGAGGTATTGCCTCTAGCAGGACGAGTGTCGAGATAACATATTTGGAAGGACGGGGAGGGAGTAGACTGGTTATATTATTATCATTTTTTGTTTACGATGGGGTGGTTGGAATGGCTCACTTAGCACGGTTCGAGGTCTTGTCTTTGTGTCACAGTCGTACGTTGTAAGCTATGTTGTGACCAAATTATCCTAATTCTGGTATCTCTCGTAGAAGCACCTCTGTTTGAAACAATCCGTAAAGCGTAGTGTTAATTGTGTTAAGTGCTGGTGGCTTTGTGCTGCTCAAGTGGTGCGGTCACCGCTGGTTGCGTAGACATGGCAAACGGTATGATTAACAGTCAAGCGACTGAAGTTACCCATCGTTGGAGGGTGCTTTTGGGTCTCTTTAGTGAGTAACTGCTAAAGTGACATCTTTCGCGGTTTTATACTCGGAAATTTTAGTTATTTTAAGGCGATTCTTGCCGATTTTCATAAATTTAGCCCCTTGGATTTCTGCTTAAGTTTGGCTTGCGAGATGTAAGTCAGAATGCCGAATGATCCGCTGAGAAAGGGTTAGTGGAAGTTGCCTTAGTAGTCAGTCCCCACTTCCGGAGTTGACACCTCATTGTCGGTTTGACAAAGTGGGAGTTCAGTTTGATATGTACTATCCACAACATTGAAATGCACAAACACATTTCAACTGTTCTTAAAACGTGATTGCTGCAGCTTAGTGGAAGTAAAAAGGGGAAAAACAACGGATCGAGTGTGGGGTATTTTGTAGCTGTCTGTAGACATTGTAGTTATGCGTGATGGCACACTTAAGGATAGCTAGAGTGATGGGAGGAAAATCAAGTGATCTTTAATTACTAAAACACTTAAGCGATGCCATCAATTACAGAGTGTGTGACACCTGGAATCGAAGTACTTGTCACGGAGGGAAAGTGCGTCATTTTGTGGTGGCTTGATACGGGGAGGGCGGCAAATGTGGCCCCAGCTGACTAGTTCCTTGCCCATACCAGTGCCATTTAGCAATAACCCAAAATTTTCGATCGCTTTGAAATTACAGAAAAAATTGCCGGATGTGTATTTTTAGGCGGTTTGAAAATAACGTTTCCGCTCTGATTCAACAAAACTCCAGAATGAATAATTTCGGTTCCTTTCGTGAAATTGCCATAATATAAAACACACTAAAGCTTAGGCCCTGGATTTCAAGATTGAACAAATGGATAAAAAAAAAGAAGAAAACAATATAAAGTGAAATTAAAAACAAGAGTTTAAGGAAAGGTCAAACCCAAACGTGGTGCTTGTAATTCAAACCAGTCGTGACGCTTTTGCTAATTGCTGGCATTCGTTATTCTCAAAGCCATGTAACGGAGAAGTAAAAAAAAAAAAAAAAAAAAACATCTTAGAAAAATAAACAGCGGAAAATCTAATCAGGCGTTTAAAAAGGAAAACGTGGGCGCACAGTTGTGATGTAAACTGCATTGTTGCCCAGGCTAGAAATCGAGTCCTAGGAAAAATTGGGAGTTCTTGGCAACTGCTATGCTGTCGTGCATTGCTCCTCTCAAAACACAGGAGGTCGCTCACAGTGGTAGTGGGTGGCCAGGGCACAGAGCAAACAGAAGCAAATCCTCACCTGTGCATTAATGCAGTAAGAAATTACTTCCTCCACAACGTACAGTTTATCAATTTCGCTTTTCAACTGCATGAAAATCAGTGATTTAGTTTTCAATTTCTGTGAGAGTTTGTTGAATGAAACACCGGAAGCTACGTAATACTGACACATAAAAGTGAACCTTTTTGGGAATACCGTTCTGGCGGTGACGAGGTGTACAATATTCTGTGAGAGTTTGTTGAATAAAAGAACTGGAAGCCACCTCAATACTGACACATGAAATAGGGCGTTTTGGGATTACCGTTCCGGTGCTGAATGAGAGAGCCGGAAGCTACGGGAATACTGACACATAAAATCGACCGTTTTGGGGATACCGTTTTGGCGGTGACGAGCTGTACAATATTCTGGATATATCGTTGGAAAAAAACAGGAGCGGCGGTCTGAAAATGAAAGGTAATTTCATGTCTGAAGTATGCTTTTCGAGTTCTGCATTGCCTGGGTGGTGGGGGTGGGGAGGGGGCAGCCATAGAGTATGTGCCTAGAATTTGACTTCTTGACCCCCCCCCCCCCCCCACCCCTGTACCAGAGTTCACTGACATCACCCAAAATTAAGGGATGCAACATCCCAAGACCCTCCTCCCCCTTACTTCAACGTACTTCTTGCAGATGTTGCAGACGGCCATGAAAAAGCGAGGAAAAAATTAGAGTCAGAAAAAGTCAGGAAAAAAATGTGAGAAGTCAGAAAAATAAATCCCTAAAAAGTCAAGAAAAAGGTCAGTAAATTCGAGTACAGAAATTTGTCAGTTTTTCCAATTTCTATTGATGTCTTCTAATCTGTTTTTTTTACCACTAGATTTGCACTCCCTGTGACTTTATTAGAATTTGAGGACTTTTAGTGCCTTTTCATTTATTCTAGACACCCACATTAATTCGATGGTGGGGAAAAAGAATGAGTATTTACCCGCGTTGTTTTTACATCGAGTAATACCTATAGGAAGGCCGGTCCAGATATTCATGGCGTGATAGATTTATGACCCCAGCAGGGGTCATAGCTGGGCCTCGGGATAAAGCAGGTCATTCGAGGTTTCGCTAGCTAAGAATACACAGCATTTTGCTCATCTGTAAACGCTTCCAGTTAAATCAAATTTTTTAAAGCAACAAACATATCAAAACATTTGCCTTCAAAAAAAAAAAAAAAAAGAAAAGAAAAGAAAAAGAAAATGAGCACAAATCAAGACAATAGAAACATTGAGGATCTTACAGACAGGCGAGTTAAAAAGCGCACAAAGCGCATAGAAAAAACGCTTTTTGAGTTGGCGGATCAGCTTCAGAAAGAGAACAATAGAGACAAAGCCCTTAAGAAAAAACAAACCCTATCGTGGAACAGAGAAGGGCACAGGATTCAATATGAATTCCTTATGGATACAATTAATTAATTTGCACTCCCTGTGACTTTATTAGAATTTGAGGACTTTTAGTGCCTTTTCATTTATTCTAGACACCCACATTAATTCGATGGTGGGGAAAAAGAATAATTCATTTTCAAAATTGCGTTGCAACCCTGTCTGTAGATGGCCTCTTTGAGTTAAATACAGATGAAATTGGACAACCGCTGAGTAGTTATTTGATGATCCGATTTATGAGAATCCTTTAAACATACGGGATAATCACATCTATGGGTTCAAGGCATATTTTGTGGGAGGGGGAGGGGGGAGAATAGACCGTTTCCCACTGTATATCAGTGTCTTGTACAGGTCTACGCCAGACTCGATGGCGTCGCTGAAGGTGTGAAGGTATATCTTTTTCTATGTCGCAGCCTATAGAATTTTCGCCCCGTCCATCATGCCTAACGAGTAACAAAGTGAGGAAAAACGTTCACACCTGTGTCGTGCTCAGTGATCTAACATGACGTGAGGTAATAGATAGCTCCA
Source organism: Protula sp. h YS-2021 (assembly GCA_949752745.1). NCBI lineage: Eukaryota > Metazoa > Annelida > Polychaeta > Sabellida > Serpulidae > Protula > Protula sp. h YS-2021. Next base: position 8,773,572 of record OX457033.1, on the reverse strand, counting down.
TATAATTTCCGCTTGAGATCACAGATTCCAAATTAGTTTGTCAGAGCCTGTTTTTCTGCGCCAGTGCTGGTTAGTCGTCTGCCTTGGTTTTTCTACACCCATGCCGTGCCCACCTGTTGTTTTATGAAATTAGTCTGAGTGATTTGGGATGGAATTATGAAGAAAATCCCGGTTAAGTTGGGTTTGGATAGATTAGGCGTGTGTGGGCTTCGATAGCGTGCGTCATATTTGGGTATTTTGCGTTGGCTTTTATGAGCTGGCTGATCCATAAAACTTTATTATAGTGGTAAGAGGATCGAGGCAGTGTGTGAAGTTTTGTTGTTGTGGTGCATCGAAAGTAAAGTTTAGAACCTTAACTGGAAATGTAATAATAATAACAATGAAAAATAATGGTATAGTTTGCTACCACAAGGGTACCGGATACCGGAGCAGAGATGTGAGGTCTTGGTACTACGTGTGCCCCTACGGATGTCAGACAACTCACCCAAAAACCAACTCACCCAAACCATGACCAACTCACCCAAAACCTTTGGACGACTCACCCAAAAGTTTTGGACGACTCACCCAAAGCCCTTGGACGACTCACCAAGACGGTGTGAAATGTTTAAAAGAGGCTTTGAAAAATATTTTATTGATGTTTTCAATTCAGCCTGCATCTTCTCCCTTGGTTAAATTTGTATTTGAAGTTAGTAACAACATCAAAATGACTAAAATTTAAGTAAAACTTTTATTTAAGTGAAACATTCGTTCATTAAAGTGTGTAACTACATATCAATACAGATCTCAAATGCATTTAATACGAGCAAAGTTAGTTTATTCAGTCATAATATCATTCGGTGCACGACTCCGGAAAAATCTCCTTAATGTTCCAGAGGCCCTCTGGCTGAACGACCCGGGAATCACTAATAAGCTGTTCACCTCAGGAGTTAAGCGACTCCGAGCTGAACTGTGGTGACAGGCCATTGCTTAGTTAATTGCACTTTATAATTACTTTCTAGCTTCTATGTGTCGCACTGTTAGGATTAACACGAGCGAGTCCGAGCGATTTGCATTTAGCAAAAATTGCAATTAAATATCTGTTCACCGAAAATTATGCAAGTTTAATTATCGAAAGAAAAACGCCGACTTATTTGCGGTTAAATGATAAAATATTTTTTTGGGTGAGTCGTCCAAGACTTTGGGTGAGTTGTCCAAAATTTTGGGTGAGTCGTCCAAAATTATTGGGTGAGTTGTCCAAAATTTTGGGTGAGTCGTCCAAGATTTTGGGTGAGTTGTCCAAGGATTTTTTGGGTGAGTTGGTTTTTGGGTGAGTTGTCTTGCTCCCTGCCCCTACGACTGTGTTCCGTGTGCGTATTTCAGCTGGTCGTGTGTCTGTACCAATGTAATTATGAAGGACTAACACCTAAAATCAGGTGTCTTGCTGTAACCACATCGGATGGCCTGTTTATTTTGCAGGGTCAAAGAATAATAGTGAACAGATTTATCTGAAACATTAAAAAATCCCCTGTAAAAAAGTCAGTCTGACGCTTCAGGAAAGGTGTTTCCGTAAGTCTTACTTTATTTGAATTGTGGACCTTGAATGTAGCGGTTTGACCTGTGGACCTTGTAGCGGTTTGACCTGTGGACCTTGAGTGTAGCGGTTTGACGTGTGGACCTTGAGTGCAGCGGTTTAACCTGTGGACCTTGAGTGTAGCGGTTTGGCCTGTTGACCTTGAGTGTAGCGGTTTGACCTGTGGACCTTGAGTGTAGCGGTTTGACCTGTGGACCTTGAGCGTAGAGGTTTGATATGTGGACCTGGAGTGTAGCGGTTTGACCTGTGGACCTTGTAGCGGTTTGACCTGTGGACCTTGAGTGTAGCGGTTTGACCTGTGGACCTTGAGTGTAGCGGTTTGACCTGTGGACCTTGAGTGTAGCGGTTTGATATGTGGACCTTGAGTGTAGCGGTTTGGCCTGTTGACCTTGAGTGTAGCGGTTTGATATGTGGACCTTGAGTGTAGCGGTTTGGCCTGTTGACCTTGAGTGTAGCGGTTTGATATGTGGACCTTGAGTGTGGCGGTTTGGCCTGTGGACCTTGAGTGTAGCGGTTTGATATGTGGACCTTGAGTGTAGCGGTTTGACCTGTGGACCTTGTAGTGGTTTGACCTGTGGACCTTGAGTGTAGCGGTTTGATATGTGGACCTTGAGTCTAGCGGTTTGGCCTGTGGACCTTGAGTGTAGCGGTTTGGCCTGTTGACTTTGAGTGTAGCGGTTTGATATGTGGACCTTGAGTGTAGCGGTTTGGCCTGTGGACCTTGAGTGTAGCGGTTTGGCCTGTGGACTTTGAGTGTAGCGGTTTGACCTGTGGACCTTGTAGCGGTTCGACCTGTGGACCTTGAGTGTAGCGGTTTGACCTGTGGACCTTGAGTGTAGCGGTTTGACCTGTGGACCTTGAGTGTAGCGGTTTGATATGTGGACCTCCTTGAGTGTAGCGGTTTGGCCTGTTGACCTTGAGCGTAGAGGTTTGATATGTGGACCTTGAGTGTAGCGGTTTGGCCTGTTGACCTTGAGTGTAGCGGTTTGATATGTGGACCTTGAGTGTAGCGGTTTGGCCTGTTGACCTTGAGTGTAGCGGTTTGATATGTGGACCTTGAGTGTAGCGGTTTGATCTGTAGACCTTGTAGCGGTTTGACCTGTGGACCTTGAGTGTAGCGGTTTGACCTGTGGACCTTGAGTGTAGCGGTTTGGCCTGTTGACCTTGAGTGTAGCGGTTTGATATGTGGACCTTGAGTGTAGCGGTTTGGCCTGTTGACCTTGAGTGTAGCGGTTTGATATGTGGACCTTGTAGTGGTTTGACCTGTGGACCTTGAGTGTAGCGGTTTGATATGTGGACCTTGAGTCTAGCGGTTTGGCCTGTTGACCTTGAGTGTAGCGGTTTGATATGTGGACCTTGAGTGTAGCGGTGTGGCCTGTGGACCTTGAGTGTAGCGGTTTGGCCTGTTGACCTTGAGCGTAGAGGTTTGATATGTGGACCTTGAGTGTAGCGGTTTGGCCTGTTGACCTTGAGTGTAGCGGTTTGATATGTGGACCTTGAGTGTAGCGGTTTGGCCTGTTGACCTTGAGTGTAGCGGTTTGATATGTGGACCTTGAGTGTAGCGGTTTGGCCTGTGGACCTTGAGTGTAGCGGTTTGGCCTGTTGACCTTGAGCGTAGAGGTTTGATATGTGGACCTTGAGTGTAGCGGTTTGGCCTGTTGACCTTGAGTGTAGTGGTTTGATATGTGGAACTTGAGTGTAGTGGTTTGACCTGTGGACCTTGAGTGTAGCGGTTTGACCTGTGGACCTTGAGTGTAGCGGTTTGGCCTGTTGACCTTGAGCGTAGAGGTTTGATATGTGGACCTTGAGTGTAGCGGTTTGGCCTGTTGACCTTGAGTGTAGCGGTTTGATATGTGGACCTTGAGTGTAGCGGTTTGGCCTGTTGACCTTGAGTGTAGCGGTTTGACCTGTGGACCTTGAGTGTAGCGGTTTGGCCTGTTGACCTTGAGTGTAGCGGTTTGATATGTGGACCTTGAGTGTAGCGGTTTGGCCTGTGGACCTTGAGTGTAGCGGTTTGGCCTGTGGACCTTGAGTGTAGCGGTTTGATATGTGGACCTTGAGTGTAGCGGTTTGGCCTGTTGACCTTGAGTGTAGCGGTTTGGCCTGTTGACCTTGAGTGTAGCGGTTTGATATGTGGAGCTTGAGTGTAGCGGTTTGGCCTGTTGACCTTGAGTGTAGCGGTTTGATATGTGGACCTTGAGTGTAGCGGTTTGGCCTGTGGACCTTGAGTGTAGCGGTTTGGCCTGTGGACCTTGAGTGTAGCGGTTTGATATGTGGACCTTCTAGTGGTTTGACCTGTGGACCTTGAGTGTAGCGGTTTGATATGTGGACCTTGTAGTGGTTTGACCTGTGGACCTTGAGTGTAGCGGTTTGATATGTGGACCTTGAGTGTAGCGGTTTGGCCTGTTGACCTTGAGTGTAGCGGTTTGACCTGTGGACCTTGAGTGTAGCGGTTTGGCCTGTTGACCTTGAGTGTAGCGGTTTGATATGTGGACCTTGAGTGTAGCGGTTTGATATGTGGACCTTGAGTGTAGCGGTTTGGGCTGTGGACCTTGAGTGTAGCGGTTTGATATGTGGACCTTGAGTGTAGCGGTTTGGCCTGTGGGCCTTGAGTGTAGCGGTTTGGCCTGTGGACTTTGAGTGTAGCGGTTTGACCTGTGGACCTTGAGCGTAGAGGTTTGGCCTGTGGACCTTGAGTGTAGCGGTTTGGCCTGTGGACTTTGAGTGTAGCGGTTTGACCTGTGGACCTTGAGCGTAGAGGTTTGATATGTGGACCTTGAGTGTAGCGGTTTGACGAGTGGGCCTTGAGTGTAGCGGTTTGACCTTTGGACCTTGCGTCATTATTTTGAGGGGAAGTTGCGTGGTATGTATGGAAGAGAGCAGGAAGAAGTGGCAATGAGTTGATCTAAAACACAATGAATTCACTTCACATCACTTCATGGGTATTGCACTGTCCTTCTGTTTTAGTGGCTGGTGATGAAAACCGCCAGGAAAAATGTGGCTTAGCGCACGCGAAATCGCAATTCATTTATGTTAGAACCGCAGCGAAGGCCTAGTTAGGAAGCGCTGTGCGTGTGTTTTTCAAGCAGAAGGGAAGGAGATTTAAATATAGGGAGCCACTTTCTCCTGATCACTGTTGCAAGTAGTGTCTTCATCAAATGCTAATACTTCTCATTGGTGCTCATCCCTCGAAATTTTACTTGCGGTAAAATTTTAAACCCTTCGATTTTTTCCAGCCTGATAAACGCAATATAAACGTTAAAATCATGGTAATTTTAAAAAGTCAAACAGCAAGATTAATTATGATCAAAAGCTTTATTCTTAAATTTAACTCAAGATATGAACACATTTGGGAGTGTAGATACAGCATACCTAGCTTCTCAGAAAAGTAAATCGAAAAATAACAAGCGTTCACTTTTTATCGATTTGAAATTTTCCAGGCGTTAAAATGGTTTTTCCAGGCGTTCATTTAACACTTAACAAGGACTGGTGCTGTTTTGCGCAGGCGCAAAATGCGCGTGCTGTTGAGTATACGCGTCGCCGGCACACATATATGGCAGTGTTACCGAAATTTCAAAAGGGGCACAAAAATTGAGGGCTCTGCCTCCAATTTGAGGCATAAATTATGATTCTTTTTGCAAACCATCTGAATATTGTACATAGGATTTGGAAAGGTTTGCGTCCCGTCGGACACAGGATTTAAAATTTCAGCGCAAACAGTGCCGCTCTTGTACAAGACAACAAATGCTGCGCGTCGAGGTTCCGTATACTTTCAAGCACTGTATTGGTAGTCTGTGATGAGCCACTCGAACTGCGACAGCGACAGCAGGAGAAATTCACTATTCTCACAGAGCCGAACTGGCTCACAGCCTGGTGACATTTGGCAACAACTCCCACTCCGTGTTTTAACGGTGTGCCCATGGTAACCTTTCAAATTTGACCACAGTTCAGTATTTCAGTTGTTTTTATCCATCCTTTGGGTTAAATAAAAGGCGGGGGTGAATAGACTGGAGGTTTGTGTTAAGTGGGGAGGGGAGGGGGGATGGGAGAAGAAAGAAATCAGTGACGCTAATGAAATCCTTGATAAGCAGAAGATGACGAAGCCCCACTTATTGGACATGTGTCTCCTAACCCAGTCACGGGTAATGAGAAAAGCTTGTTTTTGCGACAATCCATCGGTAGCCATTGAATGCCGCCCTCGCTCCTTTCAAGCAGGGCTTTATTGCCCGTTACTCGCAGTGACAAAGTGTACCGTATGGCCCAGTCGTGGCCTCACTTGTCTGAGTCAATAACGTGGTAATGAAGGAGAGGCTCAGCATGGGACAGCTCTAGTCCATGGTCTGAGTGTGTGGGCGGTGTGGTGGCTTTCTGCTGTGTCAAGACCACAACGGGAGTAAAACTTCTGGTGTGCATAAATTCCTGAAACCATCCACATGGATCATCATCAACAATAATAATAATATAAATAATAATAATAAATTATGAATAGTAAAAGCAACCACAAGAATGAATGTATATGATTGTGATCGCTATAATTTCACGTGGGGATTTCCAATCCCCTAGTTTATTTTGTAAGTGTTACTGAACATCCGCAGAAATTCACATCAACCTGATATGTGTGATAGACTGCTGGGAATCCATGATTGCATACACATCCATGAAAGTAACAGTTATCAAAAAAGTGTCTTTCCTTGGACACAAAAAACGCTAGTGGCGTTGGAGGAGATACACGAGCTACTTGTGGCTCTGATTTGTGTTTGTCCACTCAGCAGAAGTAATTCCTTGTAGCCAGTCATGTTATGGCGTACCGATGAGCGTAATCTTTCATGAGAGAACTGTTTGCGGCTCCACATTTCTCGATCAGTTTCTACAGAAGGATATGAACATTGCAACTCGTCCAAACCTGGATTATTTTTTCTTCGAATTGAAAATTTCAGAAGTTTTAGGAACCAAAAAGGATAAAATGGGAGTAACTGTAGGGTTGTTTAAAATATATACATATATAAATGAGAAGTACAGCAGTTAAGTAATGATGTTTGGATTTAGTCCAGGTGAGAAATTGTGCACCCAAGGTCAGAGTACATCACCTTTTTCCCCCGTCCCTCAGATTTTTTTTTATGGGAGAGCATCAATGCTACCTTCTCCTCCCCCCCCCCCCTCAACCTGCTGCCTGCGTTTATACTTTGTGTAGTGAGTTGACGTGCACGTCAGTCAGTGGTGCGGTACTGTTTTCATTTAAAAAGATGCCATAATTAAAAGTTGTAGTTGAGTTTTAAAAGAAAGATTATGAATAATGAGGTTGATATTTACAAATAATTAACTGTCATAAAATATACAGTTTTCAGTTTGTGTTTGCAGGAATTCCACGTAGCGGTGCTTCGAACACGCACCATGTACCGACCCTTGAGGTGATTCTTGAAAACGTTCTTGTTGAACCAAACAGTGGTATTCGCTCGCCGCTCCGACTTGCGCGTATCCACACGGACGCGCTGCTGATAGCCCAATCTGCCATGTCGTCTGCGGCAGTGGATAGCGGCGCGTCGATGGTGCACACTGGACAGCTGAGCAGGATGATGACTATGGATGCCCATGTTAACGAAGTAAAAAAGCCTGTTGAAAAAAAAAAATAAGCATCTTAATGTACCCAAACATGTCAACACATTAAAAACTAAAAGATGGCCTTTTGCTAATAATAATAATAATAATAATAATAATAATAATAATAATAATAATAATAATAATAATAAAGAAATAAAAAAGACTGATAATAATAATAATAATAATTATAGTAATTATAATAAAAGTAATAATGGTAATAATAATAGTAAGCATTTTTATTCTTGGCGAGCATCTGTATTCGAGAGGATTCGTTGATGTCATGTCTGTCTTTGAGCCGTGACAACTTAAACGTTTGTTTCCTGGAGATGGCTTGAAGGGCGGTTTTTGGTCTGGTTCTTCTTTTCCGAAATGGTGTGAAACTCCGTGTTTCGCTTAATTTGCATTAGAAGCGATCATGTGTGGCTCAGTGCTTCCGCTTACTAAATTTTTCGATGGATCCCAAATAGGATTAAGTGACATTGGCGTTAATGAGCTGATAGCGTCTGTCAGAATTTTTTTTTAATCTTTCTGAAGTTGTGTTTAGTTGCATGAAGATCGCTATGGTATCGTAAAGGATGCGCATTACCTCAGTCTTGCATGGGGCCGTTTCTCTCCCATGTGGTGTCTCGTAAGGGGGCATTGTGGTGCCGCATTTCAGTGATCTCAGGCGCTCGTTGTGATTATCGACACCATAGATTTTCCGACTAAAACTAACGGGGAAAACACCAGCGAACCTTTGTGTATGAGTGTTTTTTGTTGCTGTATTGCAGAGACCAGAAGGCACGTGCATGGAGCTTGCGTTGGAAGGCGAGAGACTTTGCAAGTCTGGTGATTGTCGAACTGGCGTGCAGTTCTTCGAGGCCGCGGTTCAAGTGGGGACAGATGATTTAAAGACACTAAGTGCAATTTATAGCCAGTTGGGCAATGCGTATTTTTATCTACAAGAGTATGGCAGAGCACTGGAGTATCATAAGCATGATCTGAATTTAGCCAGGTAAGTGTGTGTGGTGGGTAGTGACCACATCGTGCAGTGCTTATTGAAGATCTGCCGATTTCTTCCACAGTTGCACTATCCAGCAACATTCAGCAATGCTTGGACTTTCCTGCGGCCAGGTCGTTAAGGGCTCGACATGTATGCGCACTAATTTTTGCCAGCAACTCCTGTTTATAACGGAGCAATGTTTTAATAAGCCCGCAAAATTCTCTTTTGCATTTTAACATTGAATAAAAGACTATAATTTACACTATGCATTGTTTCATGTATGGATAAAAGCACAGAAAAGGTTTGTCCCAATAACGTGTGATGTATCTTCTTGTTTTATGTGCTTGGGGAACAGAACAATAGGGGATCGTCTAGGGGAGGCCAAGGCGAGCGGTAACCTTGGAAACACATTGAAAGTGCTGGGCAAGTTCAGTGAAGCGATTGCCTGTTGCCAACGTCACCTCGATATCTCTAAAGACCTTTCAGACAAGGTTTACCTTTTTATTTATTTTTTAATTTATTTACTTATTGTGTGAAAAACTTAAAAGTGTATTGAATTTGTTTGCCTTCACAAACTTCGCAGTAAAAATATTCCTAGATGGAAAAAAGTATTTTGCTTTATAAGACAGGTTGTTGACCTCGCTAGTATACACCGAAAAGCTAGGAAGTTGTGGAGTTTATTGTTAATTCGTGCGGCAAAGTAAACATGAAATGTAGTTATTTCCATGTCGAAATTCCGTCGGATCTAATCGCACAGCCCTCTATTCTTCTTGCTTTAACCAAGCAAGTTTTGCGAGTACATGTTCGATTATGAACCGTCGATTATGGCCTGGAATGGAAATTGCGGAGCTGCCTTCACGTTATGCCGCAAGACTGACCGTCACTGTTGTTTTCCCATGCAGATCGGAGAGGCGCGGGCGTTGTATAATTTAGGGAACGTCTACCACGCCAAAGGCAAGCATGCGGGCCGCAGCGGGAACCAGGACCCCGGGGATTTCCCCGCTGATGTCAGGCAGTCGCTGCAAAAAGCCTCGCAGTACTACGAGTGAGGATTGAAGGGCTAGTGGTGGGTGGGGATGGGCAAGCACCCAGGGATGACCTACAAAAAGCCTCGCAGTGCTACGAGTGAGGATTGAAGGGCTAGTGGTGGGTGGGGATGGGCAAGCACCCAGGGATGACCTACAAAAAGCCTCTCAGTGGTACGAGTGAGGATTGAAGGGCTAGTGGTGGGTGGGGATGGGCAAGCACCCAGGGATGACCTACAAAAAGCCTCTCAGTGGTACGAGTGAGGATTGAAGGGCTAGTGGTGGGTGGGGATGGGCAAGCAACCAGGGATGACCTACAAAAAGCCTCTCAGTGCTACGAGTGAGGATTGAAGGGCTAGTGTGGGTGGGGATGGGCAAGCACCCAGGGATGACCTACAAAAAGCCTCGCAGTGCTACGAGTGAGGATTGAAGGGCTAGTGGTGGGTGGGGATGGGCAAGCAACCAGGGATGGCCTACAAAAAGCCCCGCAGTGCTACGAGTGAGGATTGAAGGGCTAGTGGTGGGTGGGGATGGGCAAGCAACCAGGGGCTGGACCTTTAAATATAGTTTAATTTTATTGCAAACATGTGTCAAACTTCTAGTATTGTGAGAAAAGTGCAACAACTACCTCTACTACTACTACTGTTGCTTCTACTAATAATAATAATATTAAATAATAATAATAATAACAATAATAATAATAATGAGACTTCTCAGTCTAGACAATTCCCAAGACGACGTCTTACACATATAGATAAAGTTATGAGCACTGATAATTGCAATTACAACGAAAAAGAGCTATAAGACTCCTGTGACTGGTCTCGCTAAACTTCTTGTTTTGTTTCCAGACAAAATCTCTCCATTGTGCGCGAGCTGGGCGACAGAGCGGCGCAGGGCAGGGCGTGCGGTAACCTTGGCAACACGCACTATCTCCTTGGCAACTTCAGCACTGCCATCAGTTTCCATGAAGAGGTGAATTAGTCCTCTGTCGTCCAAGCAACCTTGTGTGATATTACGACTCTGCTAGTAATCTTTGCTTTATTCGTAAAACTATGTTCCTGTAAGGCATTCCTTTGATTTGATTGTGTTATTACTCATTTTATTTTTCCATTACATAGAAACCTATGTTCATCTAAATACCTTATTTCGTGTCCTACAGTGACATAGTAATACACATTTGTACACCAGTTTAGATATGGAGCATTGAGTATCGCTATCTCGGGTATGGAATATTCACAATAGTGTGCGCCCACATGTATGGTCACTCTGCCTAACGTGTGCCCTTTGCACTGTGAACAAACTGAAAATCCTCAGATACCAACGACCAGAACGAGTATCGTTGATTATATCTCCCCGTCCAAGGGAAGACATGGGGCCGATTTCACAACTTAAGTCTAGGTCTGGTTTGGAATAAACTCAGTCTAGACTGCGGTAAAGGCTGGGTTTCAGACCATAGTGAATTTCACAGCCTCGGTCCAGACCACATTCGTATGTGAATTTCTATGTATGTATAAACTGGAAAAAACCCTGTCTGGACGGTTTGAAACCTTCTTTCAGACCAGGTGTAGACTGAAGTTGTGAAATCGGCCCATAGTGTTTGCATTTTCTGTGCGTGTGTGTACGCGCGTGTTTGTGTCAGTCTGTTGTGAACAAAATGTTGTGTGAAAGATATCTCGAGAACGAAAAATCCGATTGACTTCAAACTTGATTATTAGGGTAGGCCTATGATGTCATTACATAAAAATCTTGTGTGCGAAATTTCTCAACCGCTGAAAATCGGAGAAAGTTGACACTTGGTGGGATCGTTGGTTCTATCAATGGCGGTATATTTGCAAACAAAATCAAGACGTACATGTTGTATTTTTTTAAATGGCCGGGGGAGGGGATGGGGGATGACGGGTAGCAAAAAAAAAGAAAAGCACCTTCCATACCCGAATGAAAAAGACTGCAGTAACGCCTATTCGTAAACCACCGTCGAGACCAGGCAGAAGGATGTGAAGTGGAACTTTCTAGATTCGGACAAAAAGACATAAAACCTGCCTGTTTTGACCAACTTTCCGACCCGGACAAAAAGGTAAGGTACAGTCAAACTGCTGTAGTGATCAGCTTCCAGACCCGGATACAAAGGACGTACAGTAAAGCCCAATTTAGCGACCACCTTCCAGACTTGGATAAAAAATACAGAGAATTTTTTTTTTTGTAGTGACCACAATTTGTTTTTGTTTATTTTCGAAGTTTTGGTAATGAATTATGATTATGTTTGCAGAAATAAATCCTTTATATCAGTAATAAGAAAAAGGGAACATGCTTATTGTGAAATTATGGGTTTAGTTGGGAGACATTTTTTTTTGTTTACAAAAACTAGAAACTAAATAGGTGTCGTTTGAAAGTGTGCAGTATAAGCCTGTGGTCCTATGTTTTGTTTGCACAAGTCGCTCTAATTCAATAATTTTATATTTTCAGGTCCTCTATACCCCGCTGGAAACTGGAAATGTTACAGCGAATCTGTCAATTCACCGCAGATCTGTCAAGACTAACAATTTTATCGACTTTGTTAAATTTCTGTAACAGTAGTTCGAGGCCACTTGTTATTTTATGCGTGTCTGTTAATAGTAAACAAATATAAATCCATATTATGTAATGTACAAAAAAAAATAAATGAACATTAGAGAAAACTTTTTTTTGTTTGGTTTGTAACAGCGACTGGCGATTGCGAGGGAGTTTGGCGACAAGTCGGCCGAGAGGCGAGCCTATAACAACCTCGGCAATGCACACATTTTCCTCGGTGAATTCGAAATCGCTGCTGAGCATTACAAGTAAGTTAGTGAAGTAATCACTTTCTTTCTTATATGATTATATGATTAAAGTGTGAAGTATAAACACATGGTTTTGTTTTATTTGAATCTAAAAAAATCGCATGCTGACGCAAGAAAATGTTGAACCTCCCGCAAGTAAACACGTCGATACAGTGAACATTTTGCTCGATGCTGAGAGTTTACCTGCTATAATCATCTTCTGTTATGGCACCAAAATGCTGCCGTCCCCTCCCCCAACCGAGGTGGGTCATCAAGTTATGAAGAGCGCCTTTGTAGTGCTTTTCGGCTGATGTAAATGTACGAAGACAAGGTATACACCATGGCTGTAACTACACGTAGGGTACAGACCCTTACCGTAAAAGGGCTAGGATTGCGTTCAGAGTCCTACCTACATGAGATTTAAAAGGGGGGATTACGGTTAGCAAAAGAAAAAACTGCAAAGAAGTAGGGAATTGGTGATGTAGCGACCACCTTCCAGGCCCTTTAGGAAAGACTGCGATAAAACCTGTTCCGAAGGACTGCCTTGAGGACTCTCATAAAAACACAAAGTAGAACGTGTTTGTAGCGACCCTTTCCCAGATTCGGATAGAAAGACGTACTGTAAAACCTGCTTGTCTTGACCACCCTTCAGACCCGGATAAAAAAAGTACGCACAGTAAAAATAGTGTAGTGACATACCGGATCCGGATAAAAAGGACATGCAGTAAAACCTGTTTTAGCGACTGCCTTCGAGACTCGGATAAAAAAAAAGACTACAGTAAAACCTCTTTTAATGACCACCTTTCAGACCCGGAATAAAAGGCACAGTAAAACCTGTTCGTAGCCACTGCCATAGGGAGAAAATGGAAAATGGTTATTAGAAGTTATGGGTTTAGTCGAAGAGATGTTTGTTGTTATTTACAAAACAAAAAACTAAATAGGTGTCGATAGAAAATGTGTGATATGAATCTGTGCTCTTATGTTTTTGTGCACTGGCCGCTCTAGCTGACATTTTTGGTTGAATGTTTTTCCCCTTTTTTCAGAAAAACTTTGCACTTAGCAAAACAGTTGGGAGACAGAGCTTTAGAGGCCCAGGCCTGTTATAGTTTAGGCAACACATATACTCTTCTGAAAGGTACGCTTCTAATTTCTTCAAATTGGGAAGAGCAGTGGAGCTATCTGCTGGTGAATACGATCTCTGTATGCAGGAGTGTAAACAGCCTGATCAGCTTATTACGTGAAAAAAGCAAGGCCGAGTGCTGGGGAGGAGGGCAAGCCGGGGAGGGGAGAGGAGGAGGCGAGTGCTGGGGAGGAGGGGAGGCCGGGAGGGAGAGGAGGGAACGAGTGCTGGGTGCCGAGTTGTCTTTCTCCGGGTGGCGAGTGGGCCGAAAACAACAATATGCAAGCGTGTTGGAAGGTTCGCAGCTATTAAACCATCCTGTACTTAACCCCATTTTATTGTGTTTGGAAATGTCAGTCCTGAAACATACAAGTATCACTCTTTTGTGGTGAAAATATTTAAATACATTTCTTGCTAATTACCTTGCCGTCGCCCTGCCCGAATTTGGAGAGATGGAAAGCTTCAACGCGGTGCCTGTTATCTAAACATAGGTGTAACTATGTCTGTAATCGCATCTAGACATCCGTAAGGCAGATCTGAAGCCTATCGCATTGAGCTAGAGTAGAGCAGGATCTTTACGGACGGCGCTAATAAGGATAGTCAGTGTGTTGTCCATTTATGGTCTATTCATTAACGCGGCAATGTGCCGATTTGATTAGCGAAATTGGTCATGTCAAACAAAATAATGAACTTGCATTACAGAGGCACCGAGATAACCCAACCCCCTACCCCGCGCACTCTCTTAGAGTGCAGTCTTTGAAAGTTAAGTGAAGTTCTTAGAAACCGGCATTAATTTTTTTCCGAAGAAAAGAACATGAAAAGTCATGTTTTGTTGAATGTGTCTTATTTTTTATTTGCTTGCAGATTATGGTCGTGCAATAGAATTCCATATAGAGCATTTAAAAATCGCGCAAGAGCTTCGAGACCGCGTCGGCGAAGGCCGCGCTTGCTGGAGCCTTGGCAACGCGCACGCGTCTCTAGGCAACCATGAAAAGGCGCTTCAATACGCCACGAAACACCTGGAGATCTCCAGAGAAGTGAGTTAAAAATGACATTCGAATTTTGTGGGAGTGCAGAATACCGTGCATCTCAAAAGTGAAATAAAAACGTTAGCTAGTTATTTAAAAAAGTAATGTCTTGCCGTGTTTTCTTAGTTATTTGCTAACTTTCATGCTTATTTCATACTTGTAAGACTACACTCATTTTGAGCTATTTATATATTTGTTTAATTATATTGGCCTTCCATCCCTATTTCTCTACGCTTTAACATTTTGTTGGATTTCACGAGAGATCAAGTGAAAATCTGTAAATAGATAGCCTTTTCTAATCACATGAAGCGTGCCCAATGCGTCCTGTTCTTTATATAATATCACTTAATATACTGCACAGATTGGGGACCAGACCGGGCAAATTACAGCCCAGATGAACCTGGCAGATTTGAGAACGGTCTTGGGCTTGCCGCCGTCCTCGGACGTTCCCGAGACTCGCGGGTATGTTACTGTTGTGTGTGTGTGTGAGGGGGGGGGGGGGTTTGGTAGGGGGGGGGGCTGGGGCACGCATTCGATGTGTCACAGGCCTAGACCAGTCTTGTAGCATCAGGCCGATATTGTTAGGCCAAAGGGCTCAATGTAGCTCAATGTAGCGGAACGACAGTTTAAAATGTTGAAAAATCCGAAATAGCTGTATGGCTTCTGGTGTGTCGAAGTTTAAGAGGTTAAAAAAAAACTCACGTCATTTTTTTCCATTCTTATTAATATAGCAACAGTGATGAGTAACCACTGTAGAGAAGGTTAACTTCAAAATTAAAAAGAAAAGAAAAATTGATATCAGCCAGTTCTGTTCTTTTAACTGTTCGCTCCACATAAACGAGAAAATGTGTTAAAAATTCAGATTGATTGGCAGATGGTTGAAATGCCTGCATCAGTGCTCTGCGTTAATGAACTGTCCCGCGTTCCGGCGTTGCTATGACAGATACTGTCAGTGACAAGGTGTTAATTTCCCGGTGGCTGTTCGTTTGGTGCAAATTCTTTGGTGTAAAGTACCGCGAATTATAAAGGGGAGGGACAGCCAAAAGAAAGCACACACCTCTTTGATTTCTCCCCGTAATCTTAAATTTGCGTTATAAATCAAGCAACAGATTGAAAAAAAAAGACAAACAAGATAATATTTGCGTCCTTTGATTTATATTTAAATAATATTCTGAACGTCAAAGTAGAAATACAGACAGAAAACAACCAGCAGTGGACAGGTTATAGTAGTGACTTCTCTATTTGAAACACAACATGAACCGTGTGTATCGTTACAGCGTAAGGGAAAGTGTCGTGAGCGAAACGGAAATTGAAATCGACGTTTTGAATAAACGTCCGGCGCGCTTCCGTCGCTTAAGCATGGAAAACATGGAGCTGGTTCGAATAACACCTGACAAGGTAATTTGAAACTCCATTTTTAAAATTATATTATTTATTTATTTATATTAATTATTTTTTATTTATTTATTTTTCTTAATTAATTTGATTGTTTTTTGTAGGGGTGTGGAAATAAAACTATTTTTAGGTGTTTACAGTTTTACTGTTTCTAGTTGTAATGTTTTGTAGTCAGTGCTTTCTTTTTGAGAGTGTCGAAAGACTCACGGTGCTAGGAGTAATGTAAAGAGTGTAAGGAGTCGTGTCTGTTGTCATGATTAGTACGTGTCATGCGACTACCCATCCAGAGCTGATCGTCCCATGATAAGCGCTAATTGCAATTCACCCTCAACTAAACTGCAATAAATCGAGGCCCATTTCGGTTACTCTGGTGTGAGAGGTTCATGTGGAAGTGTACTCGGGAGCAGTGTCCACTATTGAGTGATACTCAGTACTGATGTTATTGTCCAATGATATGCTTTCGGTTGATGATTGACGCGTGGAATCAGGGCACTGTGTATAAAACTGCTGCATGCATAAACTGTTGCTGTTATAGCGTTCAGATGGCATAATACTAACGCCACAGTGCCATCGTTCGACATTTTAACCAGTTTTGGATAAAAATTAGCTTATCTTGCATGCAAAGATTGACATGTCCGTCAAGAACATTTATAAACTGTTAAAGAGGACTATTATAAAGTAATTACTAAGTTAAAAGAACATCAAGCTGCTATTTTTCACCAGTGATGGGAATGAACCTGATGTAAAAAAAAACTACATTCTTCAGTGTCCACATGCTAATAACACGGCTGTGACGTCATTGTGTGTTTTGCAGGCCAACGGACTGGGCAAGGGAGCGAGACCCCGCCCACCTAAACTGCAGAAAGCGGCCACGACAGGCTCGAGTCTGACGGAAAGAATGCTGGGCGTCAAGCGAAGCGACGCGGCTGATAACGTAAGTGCTCCGTCAGATATCGATCACTGTGACCATCACTATTTATTTGGCCAAGATTTGATGTTATCGTTAGGACCATATCTGAAAAAAGCAATGCCTTAGGTATGACGAAGTGTTGAATTTTTTAACCCCCTGTGTTACCCGTGAGAATAAGGTGCATTTTATACCCCAGTACTTTTCTCTTGTGGCGAATCAAGCTAGCCGTTTTTGATTATTGTGGAAAAAAGGATTTCATTTTGTAGTGTTTATAATGTGAGATTTTAAATAAATTAGTAAATAAATCCGCGTTTACAAAAGGAGAACTATTTTGCGTCTGTTACAGTCCCCAAGCGTAGCCGACGATGACTCATTCTTTGACCTCTTATCTCGCTTCCAAAGTCGGCGAATCGACGACCAGCGCTGTTCTATTGGTGCCATAGGGGGCGGAGCAAGTGGAGGTAGGCGGAGCTTAGATAAGAAAAGCACCACGCCCCCTGGACGTAAGGGGTCGGATAGCAAGAGTAGCGCCACGCCGCGTGGCAGAAGGGGATCAGATAACAAGGAAAACGCCACGCCTCCCGATGAGCGGGGCGTGGCGCATGATGGCCATGCCCGATCTTCCGCATCTTCCAATTTTACTAACAGTGCAATAGGTAGATTTTTGTTGTCTTTTATTTTCAGTTTTATTCCAAATGTGTACATTTTTTGGTTCTAGCTGTAAATTTATTTGTTGTGCACATACAGGTTTTTAGTCCGTCGCTACTCATCACTTGTGGAAAATTTGCTGTCCACTATATAAGCTTGTAGTTTTGTAGTGTTGTTGTTTTTGCTTTTGTTTTTTTTTGTTTGTTTGTTTGTTTGTTTGTTTGTTTTTTTTTGTTTGTTTTTGTTTTTGTTTTTGTTTTTGTTTTTTTTTGGGCTATTTGGCCGAAATTGGGCAAAATGTTGACCCCGATCAGGAATCAATTGATTTTGTGTGTGTGTTTTCCTTGCCTGCTATATCTTGCGTGCTTTTGCTCAAGGTGCGTAATAATACTTGATACCTTTTGTATTAATAGTTAATGCAATGCAAACAAAGTGATAACTTTTAGAGAAACACAGGAAAAAAACTGTTCATGCCACAGATAATTTCCGATTATTTCTGATAGCAGCGTTGCCCATGAGGCCTTTTATCAAATGTAAATTTTCTCAAAATTTGCCGGTTTCTCCTTTCACCTTTGGTGTGTAGTGGTGTGAGCTCGGTACAATGTCCACGGACACGCTTGGTGTGTAGTGGTGTGAGCTCTGTACAGTGTCCACGGACACGCTTGGTGTATAGTGGTGTGAGCTCTGTACAGTGTCCACGGACACGCTTGGTGTGCAGTGGTGTGAGCTCTGTACTGTGTGCACGGACACGCTTGGTGTGTATTGGTGTGCGCTCTGTACAGTGTCCACGGACACGCTCGGTGTGTAGTGGTGTGTATTTTTGATGTTAAGAAACTGGTTTCAGTGTGTTTATCTATTTTATATTTGTTGCTGATTTTTAGTTCATTATTTATTGTTTGTCGTTACTTATGTTCACGGGGTTAGGCGGAAGATTTGTGTTGAGTTATTGTCCCGGGGTGGAGAAGGGGGGGGGTGGTGGGGGGGGGGGAGATGTGTGTTTAGTTATTTATTTCCGCGGGGAGGGGGGGGGGGCTGAAGATGCTTGTTTCAGTTACTTATTTCGGGGGAGGAAGGTGAAGATGTGTGTTTAGATATTAATTCCCGGGGGAGACGGAAGATGTGTTTTAGTTATTTATTTGGAGGATGGGTGAGGGTCGGTGTCTTTACCTTGTTTGATTTTGATGTTTGGCAGTGTAGATAAATTACCTGATATTGCAGTGGTTCTTTCCTTCACGGTGCATGCTGTGTTTGTGTTTTTGTCATTATGAATTATTTCATTGCAAGCATCTCGAGGCCAGGCATCATACGACTCGTGCCGTAGACGTGGCGATGGGCGGCTGGACGGTCGGCGGGGGGTGGGGTGGGGATGCGAAGTACTATCAATGGTTTTCCTTTAACCGGAACTCCAAGCTGTCATAAAAGACAAAAATAGACTCTCTTGTCTGCGCGTGACGGTAATCATGCGTTTTTTTTTTTAACTCTTCAAAAGCAGTCACTGTTTCGCGAGAGTAAGGCTGGGTCTGCATCCATTCTCCAAGCGTATCATGTCAGGTTGTTCCATTCATGGCGGTCTCCTCTTATTCTTTTATTTATTTATTATTATTATTATTATTATTATTTTTTTTTTTTGCAGAGAAAGATTTGCACGCGAATGAGTTCTTCGACATGGTTGCTGGCTTACAGGGGTCACGCATGAACGACCAGCGTGCCCAGCTGCCCAACTTTCCCGGGCTGAATAACCAAGACGCTGTGATTGGCCCGTTGGTGAATAACAGGACTGGCCGCACGAGAGCAGGAACCAGCCTTGATGATCAGTTTTTCGAAATGCTTATGCGTTGTCAGGTAAAGGGGTCAAGGGTAAATTTTCATATTTCCCCCGTACATGGGAAACCTTGTGCTTATGTACTTTATGGGCGTGTGTGAGTATGTATATTATGTGTGCATTTATTTTAACACTTGATTTTGTTAATACGATAACTCTCGAACGAAACGGCGGATCATCTTCAGATTTGGTGGATTATGACTTGGGTTTGTCCTCCTGAAGGTTTGTGCTCGGCGTCTATTGGAAAAACCGTGACAATTACGTCATTACTGTAACTACAGAAAGAAACGTCGCATTAGCTTCAAGCTTCGCAGGGTAATGTCCTGCGTCGGTCCGACGGTCCACAATGTATTTGGTGAATAAAGCGCCACCAATGACGTCACATGACGTCATTACGTGTTGTGGACACTAGACTATGTTATCATCACGATAACTGCCACACTGTCGGACGGATCAGCTTCAAACGTGGTGGGTTTATGCCTTCGGCAGATTCGGCGGTTGCTATTCTATTTGATGCATATTGGGCGACGCGTGACGTCATAAAACGTCAAAACGTGTAAAGTGCGTCATCACTGTAACTTAACATGAAAATTCAGATCAGCTTCAAACTTGGTAGGAATCTTTTTAATAGGACACCTCGAGGACAAGTCGGATCAGCTTCAGATTTGATGGGATCGGGCGAGCTCGCCTCTTGCTGTAGGCGGTACCCATGTTAACCAGTGAACAAGTTATGGCGGCGTATTTACACGCCTCTACAGGACTATCTATTAATTTTACTGGGCTGACAAGAAAGTTGTTTTCACTGCCAAGCTGTTCCATGTATGCTAGTAGTGACCAGCTACCAGACCGGGATTAACCAAAACGTACAATCCCAGATTACAGTGACCACATTCCACATTGTTTAACTTTACCGAACATATATGAAAATGAAGGATTAAGATACCCAGATGTCCGGTCGTGTACTTCCCCTTCCCCCTCTCCTTTCAGGCATTGGATAAACGTTTTCCGTAGCCCGACTTCAGGGCATATATGAGGTAAAAAGTCTTTTAATTATGAAATAGTACGAAATTGTCCAAATAAACCGAAGGCGCCGCAAGCGGTGGAATAGGATGTAGTGGGGTGGGGGGGGGGGGGGGGGGTATCGGTATATTAATTTTTGTTTTCAAAAACAAAACGGCAATGGCTGGTTGATAACAGCATTTGACATGCATGTGGTATTGATGTACTCTCTCAAAATCTTGTGGTAACGATTTTGGAAAACAAGAATTTTTATCGGCACAAAAAAGGCAGAAGAACCTTAAAAATATTAGCGGTATTCAAGGAAGCTAAAGGAAAATAGGTCATGAAATAGTGCTATTCATTTAAGTCGTATTTTAAACTGCAAAACGGTTGGTTGCAGAGTTCACGTATAGAAGACCAGCGAAGCACACTGCAGCCAGAGGTGGCTGCCCACCCTCCCACCGCCCCCACCGTCCCGGACGAGGATTTCTTCTCCCTCATCCAGCGCGTGCAGTCCAATCGCCTTGACGAGCAGCGTTCAGCTATGCCCGCCCCCTTGCCAAACAAAAACACTGCAGTGGGAGGAGCCAGTGCCAATAAAAACTCGGTGGGGGGAGCTAGCGGTCGAAAAGTACCAATGGGCGACGAGTTGTCTGTAAATAGTATGGCGTCGTCCCTTTCTGTTCAGTCTTCACAACCGTCTTCGAAACGAGGCTCTAAAAAGAAAGACAAAAAAGACAAAAAACATTAGCTGTTTGAGATGTTGAATTTTAAGTCTTCTTTGTTTTGTGACGGGTGTAAAAAATTTTTTCTTGATTTGTCGCCGTACCTGCAAGTTGCCATACCTATCCGCCAAATCATCGAATCGTGATTAAATTTAGTTAAGATAAATTCAGTGTGTAGAGCATTGGTTTTAACAATTGGTAAAGGCTTTTCAAGTTTTCTCTAAAAGCGGATAGTCTTGTATGTAACACTTGCACTATTTACGTGACTAGAAGGGCAAGGTCACTGGGCAAAGGTGGGAACTGTTGATGGTGAGTTTTCTGACAGTGACGTGACACTGATGGGTTTGGTGACTTGTAGTTATGGCGACAGATCCTGGTACCTTCATGCAGAAGTAATCGGTTGTTTGCATAGCAGTTAATGGCTAATCGCGTAGCAGTGAAACCGGTGCGTAGGGAAACCGCTGGAGAATGCCTGGAATTTTATTTCAGCTGAGGGGTTGGAACCTTGTGATTAAACGCATCACTTTGGGCAATCGGCTATGCAGTTAACCGATTTCGACTGCACAAGTGTCCTGGTCACTCCGCGTCGTGTCCTGGTCACTCCGCGTCGTGTCCTGGTCACTCCGCGTCGTGTCCTGGTCACCCCGCGTCGTGTCCTGGTCACTCCGAGTCGTGTCTTGGTCATTCCTGGTCGTGTTCTGGTCACTCCGCGTCGTGTCCTGGTCACTCCGCGTCGTGTCCTGGTCACTCCTGGTCGTGTCCTGGTCACTCCGCGTCGTGTCCTGGTCACTCCTCGTCGTGTCCTGGTCACTTTTCGTCGTGTCCTGGTCACTCCTCGTCGTGTCCTGGTCACTCCGCGTCGTGTCCTGGTCACTCCGCGTCGTGTCCTGGTCACTCCTCGTTGTGTCCTGGTCACCCCGCGTCGTGTCCTGGTCACTCCGCGTCATGTCCTGGTCACTCCGCGTCGTCTGGATTCGCGAACCACGCGATGACGTATTGATTGAAACGAGCGCCACCCATATCTTGCGAAATAGAAAAAAAAAAACATGGTGAAAGGTTGTATTGGAAAGGTGTTCTGTGGTTGTACTACTGCCACCCTTTCCGCTTTGAAACGATTACACTTGCAGAAACTAGGAAGTCACACGTGCACGAATAACACCGCTCCTACCTCTCTACAACGCGAGCGCTCACCCATACATGAAACATCCCACATCAACTCCCCCTTTCTCTCCCGCCCCCGTCCTCCCCCATACCCCCCTCCGTCCTTCCCTCCCCCCGCCCTTCCCCCCTATACCCCCCTTCCCTCCTCCTTCCATCCTCTATACCCCCTTCTCTCGTCCTTCCCTCCCCCCGTCCTTCCCCCCATAACCCCTTCCCTCCCCCTACCCTCCCCCCTATACCCCCCCTTCCCTCGACCTTCCTTCCTCTATACCTCCCCTTCCCTCGTCCCTCCCTCCCCCTACCCCCGCCTCGGTACTCTCCCCTACCTCTCCCAACTATTTATCCAGACATACGAAGGTCTATTACAGACTCACGTACGCACCTGCACGTCCACGGATAAACACCTACCCTCTGCCCTAAATCTATAGGCCCTCACTCGCACATACATATTCCATCTCCCACCCACCCCATCCCGGAAATATGAGAGAAAAAAAGCATGTTGGGAATTCCGTAACTCACGGAACACATACGCCGCCTGACATGCGTGACACCCCCGCCCAAGCTACCACCAACACATGTCCACAAGCCCCTGCCCCCACCCCACACACATTAACAACCCCCTCCCCAAACACACATGTAAACAACCCTCCTCCCCCACCTCCACACATACTGCAGCAGGTTTGTATTAAACCAGAAAAAAGCACTTCGACACATGTCACTGTCTCTCACACTGCGCGCAAACCCTACGTACACACATGCAGATCCTACATACACACATACAAACCCTGCGTACACACATGCAGATCCTACATACACACATACAAACCCTGCGTACACACATACAGATCCTACATACACACATACAAACCCTGCGTACACACATGCAGATCCTACATACACACATGCAAACCCTACGTACACACATACAGATCCTACATATACACATAAAAACCCTACGTACACACATTAACACACATAAACACTACGTACACGCATACAAACCCTACGTACACGCATTAAAACCCTACGTACACACATATCAACCCTACGTACACACATACAAACCCTACGTACACACATACAAACCCTATGTAAACACATATATAAACCCTACGTACACACACTTTCGCACGGTATACACGCGTAGAAATTAGCATCATCTGTTTTAATTAAACTGTATATGTTTGCTTGGTCGCACATTTTGTACATGTTGTGTCTTGTAAATAGCAGCGATGTGAAGAGCCACACAAGCAGGTTATCTGGGGATTAACTACATGTGGTGTGAGATCATGGGATAAATCGGCAGGTTATCAAAGGGTAAGGTGTCTTACCTGCAAATACAAGTCTGCTTTGATGAATTAATTGCTGATCTAGCTGTATTGTAACGTTTTTCCACACGTGAATTGTTTGGAAGGCGCCGGCGATGAAATCAGTGCCATAGCATTTAGGGGAGATCAAACTTAAATGAAGATGCAGTTAAAAGCAGTGGCGGTTTTGGACAGGGTTTGGTGGGGAGGGGGTGGGGGTTGGGGGGGGGGGGAGAATGACACCTTTAAAAAATCACGAAGTACCTCCATGGAGCCGTCACTAAACAGTATTGAGTGTTTGATGTTGCATGTTCTTATTCGGTGCTGAAACCATGGGAATACTGAAGCTAGTTACATTTAATTTATGATTGCCAGTACAAAGGAAACAATAGTATTCTGACTGGTAGGCACTCCCGGTAAATACGCACAGCCGTACTCACTTGTTGTTTCAGTATCGAAAACGTCACGCTATGCACTACTGAAAAGGTTTAGTAGAAATCGTTATAACAACGTGAACTCGCGACAGAAAGCGTTGCAGAGTGCAAAAACTGTCTAATTTATAAGAAAAAATGTGTGCACCAAAAATCATGGGAAAAATAAAAGAAAAACACTGGCGTTTGGAGTGATACGAAAACCCTCCCTTTGTCTTGCCCACTGCTCACACCCGCCGTTAGGTTCGTGCTAGCAGTGCTACAGGCTGAGGGTTGGCTTTCGGAGCAGTCCTGCTCGTGTAGTTTTGTTATTAGTTTGCTGGTTACTAAGATGAGAGGCAGCTCGTCGTCTGGTGCACGTGACTCATGACGTCATATTTTGGCAGGATATTTAGCAAACGCGTGTAGTTGTAATTGCTTTTTGTTAACCGCTTTGTGGTCAATAAAGGCTTCATAATAAAGTGCTACTTCCTGTGCCGTGCGGTTGTTTCTATACACACTGTGGAGTTTTATACATTTGTCAAAAGTGTATTCTGTTCTCAGAATACACAAGCTGCGAATATTCTGTGAGCAATGTTCTGGCATTTGGTACGGGGAGTGGTTACTTAAACATGATAAGAAGCATGTTCTGGGAACGTGTTTATGTGCGAATGTTGATTGGGAAAACGTCCGACGGAAAAAGGCGCCTTTCTTTCCGTAACTCTCCATTTCATTCACCAGGATTCTCTTGACCGTACGCAAGTAACGGTGCTGAGTTGAAGCGCTTGGCCATGAGCGTTGATCATTAACATAGAAGAGTGCACTTGTCTTCCTGGAAACGTACTGGTGATGTGACTACACCCCTCTTAGCATCCATTTGTTTAAGCAGGATTTCCACGGTTAGGAGAGAGTCGGCAAAGTCTGGAATAAATGTGACGGATTCAGGAAAAGTGGAACAAAATTCTTCAAAGTCAGAAAAGAGGATGGAAATTCAAATTTCGAAATTTTTTATTTATTTTTATTTTTTTATTTTTTTTCATTTTAACCATTCTGTCATTGTTTTATGTTTTCAGTCTGGTTTATTTCACTAAATTTGGACTTCCAATGATGATTGTATCAAAATTTGGAGCACTTTTCTCACATTCTAGACACCCACGTTAATTCTTAGACATTTATTGATATATATCACGCTTTCGATGTTCAGGAAAAAGGCTGGGAAATTCATTTTGAAAATTGCGTGGCAATGCGGTTTAAGGTTAGCTTTAAAATGATGCTTTAGTAAACAGAGTATCTGTTGAAATGTAAGAACATGCCTTGATAGAGTAAATAAAGACAGTGACGTGGTTGCTACAGACAAAGTGTAGGTGTAGTACTAGACATTTTAGTGAACTGTTTATATAAATTATATAGACGACAAAAGCGCATCCGGTATCCAGATGCACCATTGATTCCCAGTTTTTAAAATCCTGTTGGCGACGTTAGAAAACATTGCTGCACTGTATTTTTTCATAGTTGGAGCTACAAGACTTTTAAAATGTTCCTATCTGCACCGGAATGGTTTGTGTATATCATTTACAGTTACATTATCATGATTTTTCCCATTGTTCGTGTTTCTGGGCATTAGAATATTTCGGATTTTTTTCTGATCTGCATAATAAATCTAGTTACTTTTTCTGATTAAGAGAAAGTTTAAGTCAAGAAGCTTCTGTTGTATTTTTGATGGAGTAATCCACACCACACTCGTGGCAGGATAATTCCATACCACACTCGTGACGGGATAGTCCACACCACACTCGTGGCAGGATAATTCCATACCACACTCATGACGGGATAATCCACACCCGTGACGCGATAATTCACTCAACACTGCTTATTTTGATCATTTATTTGTGAGCAGTTTCGGTTTGAAATTCATTTATGGAAACCAAGATGTCTAGAAAGTAAAAATTTGATGCTTTCTGAATAGACTTTATTACAGTAAAGATCTGCTTGAAGCAAATAAATACAGAATGAAAATTTGGTTCTTAAGTTATTTGGTCAGTCCAAAAAATTTTTTTTTTAATTAATCGAATTACAATTATTTTTGAAGATCTACTTTAGATTTCCACAGCTTTGTGTGTTTTAATTTACGACAGTAACGTTATGTCCAATACAGAAGTATCCCTCCTGCACCGTTATCAGTCCGCTATCATCACACCCGTGTTGTCCTCTTCTGTTAAGTCCGCCATCTTCACACCGTGTTGTCCTCTTCTCAACCAGTTTCTGAATGGCACAAGAAAAAATAATTGTGAGGAAAAACCAAAAAGATCAGCAGATTCGAAAGTATAAGTTAATTCTGTCATCTTTAAGCTGTGCCCAACTTTAAAAGTTGTGACTCGTTAGTTGGAGGAACATACCAAATAGGGGCTGGAGATGGGGGAGGTGCGGTCTTTGCGTGGGCTGATGTAATCAGTGGTTGGCCGTGAAGTTTGGGTGCGAGAGGGGGAGGGGTCAAAAGGTTAGGAAATAGGGCGTGGGTACTTTGTGATGTTCCCTAATTCAGCGCGTAGTTTAACGTCATAGCAGGAGAGAAGGACACACATAGCACTGAGCTTGGTTGTACGCGGCAACGATTTTGTCGTTATCTGTCGCGTACATGAGAAAATGTTCAATGACATTTCCAGTCGTAAATATGTTTTCAAAAGGCTGTGCGAAAGACCGTGAACCCATTAACAAACTGTTGTATTACAGAAAGACTACAAGTCTTAGATTTTCTAATGTACTGGTTTGAGGCCACGAAGTAATCTAATAGCAGTACCTTATAATATGTCCGAAATCTAAGACGAGTAGTCTAATTTAAATTTCGCGTTCAATTCATTGTAAACTGGCGTGTGACAAAAATAATGTACTGTCAGTGTTATGATTTTATTATTTTGGTGGATTTTGACATGAACACGTACGTTTTTAACATAACAATGTTGAAGGAGTGAAATAATTTTAAATACAAAATTTTATCCAGGTTTAATACAGATAAGGGTAGATGTGTTAAGCAGTAAATAAAAACGGCTATAGAAAAACGCTTTTATGTCGTATCAGGGGCAGAATTAAAATAATTTTGTTATATATATATATATATAACAATATATATATATATATATATATATATATATATATATATATATATATATATATATATATATATATATATATATATATATATATATATACACAATTTTTGTAAAGAAAATTAACTCTGCCGGCGATCTTTTCATATATTATTTTCTTAAGCAAATGATCTGGTCAACACCAAACCTTTTGCTAGTTTGAAAAATTTCGTTCACCAGGGAAATTTTTCTATTTTTTTTTCCCGTAAAGTATGTTTAGTATAATGGCAGCGAGAGCGCCGAAGGACTGAGCATAGAAACAATGATGTGCTGTGAATTGTTTTGTTTTGTGTGCACTGGCCGCTCCAGTTGCTACTTTCACTGCCAGTTCTGTCAGCAAGGTAATTATTCCCGTTGGAGGGGGGAAGGCCTCTGTGTTACCATGCATGTAAAAACTAATGAAAAAAAAAAAACGAAAAAGGTGGGGTAATTTTTTTAGTTCTAATTTCGTCAAGAAAGAGGAGTGAGGTAATTTTCGTTGTGTGTTCTGCGTTTCCCATAAAAAGATGGATTTTTCGAGATCTGTTCGGTTAAAAAAGGGGTGCGTGTTGTTTCAAAATTAGCACTCCACATTTAAGGATAGCCATTTTCAAATTTGTCTATAAATTCTTCAACATGTCTTAGTGTGAACTTACAGTAGTAAACACAGACATAAGTTGCCCATTGGTCCTTCCATATGTCGTGAAAGTAATACTCCATCATTGAGTCTTGGAGCCCTTCAACCTCATCGTCTTGATAGTAGAGCTGTCATAAAAAAGGACATGTTGGTTAAGATTTATATAAATAGGGCACGTTATCTTTCTTAATACCTGATGCTAGAGCTCTCTAGATTGCGTCAAAGTGAAGGATAAAAAATGACCAATGTTGATTCCCTCGTTATGAAATACTGGGTCAATTATCACATACCTCAGTGACAATGAATTCCCCGTATCAAGAAATGACAGGTAAATGTTGCGTTCTTTAACCACCTACAGAATTACGCTGGTCACATTCACCCGAACGTCATAAGTGTAAGCCAAAGCGATGCTGACAAATTCTTTGTGACGAAACCGTTTTCGCTTTGCGTAACGAAATGTTGCCATGTGACACACTGGCAGCGTCACAGAACAGGAAAGCATCTGATACGTCAATGAAGTTTATTTCTGCTATGCTAGATAACGTGCTTTGTGTTTAAATAGCAATGGGCCATGGGTGTGCTTTGTATTGTATTCGTACAGTTGTCGCATTCCATTGAACTCACCTCGGCGGGTTCGTTCACAAGCCTTCAGCGCTTGTCCGAATTCAATACAAAGCATGCCGCCCCATAATCTATCCAAATATTAAAGCACCCAGTTCAGTGGTCTAGCCCTATAACACAACACCCTGCCCCATAATCTATGCCTATAACATAGCACCCTGCCCCATGATCTATGCCTATTACAGCACCCTGCCCCATGATCTATGCCTATAACATAGCACCCTGCCCCATGATCTATGCCTATAACATAGCACCCTGCCCCATGATCTATGCCTATAACATAGCACCCTGCCCCATGATCTATGCCTATAACATAGCACCCTGCCCCATGATCTATGCCTATAACACATCACCCGACCCCATGATCATTCTCTATAACAAAGTACCCTGCATCTATGCCTATAACAAAGCACCCAACCGCATAGTCTGTCCCCATGATGTAAGATTTTACATGGAATACATTTTGTTTCTAAGTTTTTTTGTTTAAAGAATCTTAATTCTGACTGCTTATAATATGGTTTAAAAAATAGTTATTTGCAAGTTATTCCTTTTGTCGAGTTTTATTAAAAATTGGCTTGTTGCTGAACAATTTTATGTCTAGTCTTAGATAAAATAGGCTTACTTTTCTGCATTTATGTTCAGGATCTGTGAATGCACACCCAACAAGCGATATGTCACTGTCAACTATCTGCAGTAGATTGTGATGCAAAACAAAAAGACACAACGTTGAAGGTGGCAACAGAATTAAAAGTCTGTGGTTTACAAAAAGGAACCCAAAATATAGTAAGCAAAGTAACGTTGCATTCAAACTTTTGTAAGCAATGGAGAGTCGTTTCCACAGGTTTTTAGTATTTGTTCGACAGTTTTTAGCATAGACATATGAATCTTACCATATTTAGTGACAAAGACTTGTAAATGTCAAACAGTAGCATTTCGTGAAATGGCGTTTGTATGAAAGACGAAAGTTATAAAATATATACATGTATATATATATATACAGTGCAACCCCGCTATTAGGGACATAAAGTGACTGAATAATTTTGTCCCTAATGGCGGGGTGTCCCTAATTTCGAGGTTCTGTTTTGTCTGACAACTGCAACTAAAATCTTTGGCTATTTTTCTTACACTTTTTCCATCACTCGCTTTGATTATTTTAGCTTTATCAGATGGCAAAAGTTCGTTCCGTTTTCTTTTCACACCACCGATGTTCAGACTTAACACCTTGTATAACATCTTAACTGAGTATAAAGACAATGAATTACTTGTTCCTTTATACGCATTTCAAAGGACCGAGCACATGTCAATAGGGTTTAGTAGTATAAAGCTTCTCTCGTAGGCACACATCGTTTGTAATAAGCTCTATTGTCTTTACATGCACTGTGTTCAATATAATGTACTCAATACCCACAGACAACAATAGCGAAAAAACAAACACTACCGAGTAACAAGCTGATAGGGGTTGTTTACAAAACGTACAAAATATGGGCAGCAATTTGGCTGTCCACGATAGAGGGGTTGTTTTAAATGTGTAACCGTACTTACGGGATAAAAAGAGTGTCCCTAATTCTGAATAGAGGGGTGTCCACAATAGAGGGGTCTAGATATAACAGAACTCTATGGCCTTTTAAAACAGACTGAAAAATGCTGTCCATAATTCAGGGGTGTCCATAATAGAGGGGTGTCCATATCCGGGGTTTTACTGTATATACTGTTCCCTGTCCATCCCCACTTCCTGGAGCCATCCCTGGAATATACCTGTGTGTAATGACCGCAAGTTCCGGCTTCGGTTTTGGATGCGTCACACTGTAAAGTACAGTTATCTGTGATGCCTTCGATCTCCCTGTACCAGTCGGTGACAATGTCCTCGGACATCAGCTGTACGGCGGATGTATAGTCCGTGCTAAAGTCCAGCACAACATTTTGCCCAACCGTAATACCAGACGCAGCATGACACCTATTTGCAAACAGACCAAGTCATTCAGTTGTGGCTGAAAAATATTTTTTCCTCAGAGTACTCTTAAGTTGATCTTTGAAAATCATTTTGTTCGGTTTTAGATGCAGAACTTGTGTTGCTCTAATATTAACACAAGACAAATATTGGTCACTAAATTTAAATTCTGAATCAGTCACAAACGAGAACCTGTTTCTCAAAGGCCAAAATGTTAAACATTTGTGCCAAAAAATTAAAATCACTTTCTCCCTTCGAGTAGAATTTGAAGAATATTTTAGTGTGATTTTCGTTTGCTTTTCCTTTACGTACAAAACAATTTTTTCAGATTCCGAAACTTTCTAAGAAGCATTTTGGCCACCTTGAAACCTTTGCATACAAAATAGGTTTGCTACTTAGTTTTTGAAACGGCACCTCCACCCGACCCTCACCAAGAATAGTGCGTAGCTAAAGTTGACAATTTGTATGAACATTCAGTGTTCTTAAAATGACCAGGTAATATTTTTTCACCCACACGTCATTCTTATTAAGGATTTCACTATGCCAGTGTATTTGGCGAATGCAAACAAAATACACATCGCTTATACAGTGCGGCTGTTGGTAGATGTCAGACGCTTGCGCAGCCCTTACACGTTGCATTTCTTGATAAAAAATCACAAGTTTTTGCTTCACGTTTTATTCGTAAAAATGAAAACAAAATGTGAAAACAAAAACGCGAGGTGTACATTTCAGATCAATTAGACCATAGTTGTGAAGTCACTCATTGTCTTTGCAAGAGAATTCTCAGCCACGGAACCCCTTCTGATGACATCAATTTTAATTTGCATAAGCAAAACCTTAAAGACTCTAGATTGGTTTGATTCTGTGTGTCCTTTTGGGTTTGCTTGCAAGTTCGAAAAACCCTTTAATATAGTAGAGAAATTCACACCTATATTTCGTGATTATATCATATTTTTTAAGCCAGGGCTTCCTCTGTAAAACTGTAGCTCGAAGTTGAAAAACATGCAAAAAAGTGATCTATTCACGAAGCAGACGCCTACACATAGACTCTATAAAGTCATCGGTTGGCTTTAAAGCCAGTTTGGAGGGACAACGCACCAATGCGCTTAGGCTGGCCTTTTTTACTGATCCCTCACATCCTGACAAAACGTCTCCATAGTAACCCAAATTTACAGAAGTGAAAACACATTTCATTATAAAGTGTATATAAACATATATATTTAGACGAAAAATAATAATTAAAGTAGGTGAAAACCGAGACAAAATCAGAAAAATCGTCAAAAAGCCGGGGGTTTTCCGCTAAGTTTATGTAAAACAGAGTCAGTTAAACAGTATTTCAGTGCATATTATCTCTGTCAACAAAAAGGGATATAAAAGTCAACTGATAAAGTTCATAATTGCACGGAACGCTCATTTTCAAAGAATCTGTATTTTCGCTTTTACGTTACTAGGAATCTTGATCAGCTGATACCCTTCTCACTCATACATTGCTCCATCCCCCCCCCCCCCACTATTTCAAATACCTCTTAAAATAAGGTATTTGAAAGACCTAAGATCAGTCTTAATTAAAGGAGTTGTGAAAGTAAAAAGTAAGCAGTTTTCGACCTTGACTCAAGGTATCCCCAAACATTTGAATGAATATACTTGCTTTATGTGTAGGTTCCCTTTTTGTACTGCAGTTAAAAAGACAGGATAAAACTAGATGTTTGGTACTGTGGTCAGCTATTCTCATTTTTAAATTATGTGTTAGTTGGAAAATAAATATAAAACGCGGGTTTTTTGTTGGGTTGAGAACGTATTTCAAAGAATATCGGCACATGCGTGAAACATGTTTAAACAATAGCAATGTATTTGCACGGAGATTCTCAACCACGAAACCCCTTCTGATTACGCCAGTTGCATGAAGGACACCTTAAGAATTCTAAACATTCTTTCTGTTCGCTCGATTATGTGTCCGTATAAGGTGTTCACAAGCTCAAAAAGTCTTTAAATGTCATCAACTACAACTGTGTGCATACTTTTGGAACTCTTCACTTATACAGCTATTTCTTTATTTCTGAACATGAACATGTATGACTGTGATACCAACACTTTTTTCTTCGAGTTTTGTTTATCAAACATATGAAGCACCACAGCTTTTTTCACTCTTTTTATGATCTGCAATAAATCTGCAATAATTTTTTCACCAGAATTATCCATTTTAAAACCCTAATTATTAGAATTATCCATTTTAAAATCACCTGTTATAAGAAAATTTTCCGTTTCACCGAATTTCAAACATTGTATCCTGTTCGTCATTAAAATTCCATTATAGCTTTTTATAGATAATAAGCGGGACACCGTTAATTTATGCTCTTGAAATATGCAAACATATATAACATAAGTATACTATGCCTATCTTTTCACATTTGGTTAAAGTCGCGGTTTATGTTATTTAGTGAGTTCAGAGGAGCCCTTAACTTTTGCAATAGTTGGAGGTTCTTAAAGAGTCAAATACAGAAAAATACTATATATGTAACATGATATTGGCGTGCTCATATTTAAGTCTACTTCATTTACTTCTCCAAACCGTATTCTTTTTGTTATGTGGCGATACGTTAACATATTCGTATTTATATGGGACTAACCTATAAATTAATTTTAGAGATTGCTAAGCTCTGTCCCTGGAAATACTGTACAAGTGCATTAAAACCATTTATCAAGTAATATACACATGTAACTACATGCCAAATCCGTTTAGTTTGGTGGAAAGGAGTCGAAAAATGCTAATTTATCACGCATTAAATGAATAAGTCCTTGCATTTCGCATGCCAGACTCGTATTTACCCTTTGTATTTGGCGAAAAAACTAACTGGTAATCTAATAATTTATGTGGAAAACTTTACAGATACTCTAGACAAAATGTTTATCTAGAGGGTCTTTGGTATATTGAAAGATGTGAAAAGATCAGAGAGGGTATCTTTGATTTGCTTAAAGTTAGAAGTTTACCATTTAATATAGAAGTGCACTTCCTAGTGGGAAATGTACCTACTGAGTGTAGTAGTATGCTTTACCAGTCTAGAATGATGCTGATTGGGTGTAGTACTGTTCTTACTGAGTGAAGCCATATACTAAATGATTATAGAAAGACACTTACTGAGTGTAAAAGGATATTTGCCGAGCGTAGAAAGACCTTATTGGGTTTAATATCATCAGTTAGGAGAACTTACGCACTGAAGTTAATTGGTATACCAGTATGCTTCTTGCTATGTAATACACAGTGTAGTGGTATACTTAGTGAGTGTAACAGTATATTTATTGAATGTGTACTGGCATGCTTAGTGTAGTTGTTTACTGAGGGTAGTAATATACTTTCTGAATGAAATAATATTTCTGCTGAGCCCAGCAATGTACTTACTCACTATAGAAGTATCCGTGGCCCATTGTGCACATATTTGCCCATAACTGTGCAAGCTTAGCCAGTTCAGTGTCCCATTCCTTAGGAAATAAGTTTACAACAGATAAAACTAAGAAAGTTAATGAAATCACTACGCTGTTGCAGTGTAACGGTTTGTAACAAAATAACTGTGTAGAATGTTGAAGTATTTCGTAAGTTACCTTTTCATGATGTTACTTTTGTTAAAGTTCTTAGTGCAGGACATTCTTGCAGTATGTTTGTTTATACCAAAGCATATACCAAAAGTCATGCTGCAATTATAGCATTAGCCGAAAATTTAACTCATCTAAATCTGAACTGAAAATTTTAATAAACATAAGTGTGCCAAATTCTATGCAGGTATGAAATTTTTTGAAAAATTTGGTGCTCTTCCTTTCTTATGAAACAATTGAAATAAAGGTAAAATTTGTGAGAACATGTTCAGAGGTGCGGTAACATCTCTCTTATGCATTCTAAAGTAAATGTAGCTTCAGAAAATTACTCACAAATTGGATAGAATAGATACTAACCAAATCAGCAAGGTGGTCCTTTGTGCACGACAGCGACTCAACAACACCATTGTAACTTTGTCTTATTTCGTTGTGATAGAAAAGAATCGCATCTAACAAAGACCGCGAAAAAAGACAAACTTTATTTTCAGCGCATGCTGTGTAGGGAGAAATAATAATAATATTACTAATATTTGTTGTTATTTTCGTTCCCAGAATAGACAATGATTAAATTAATTAATTTAATTCATTATTCATAAAACTGATTGTTAAAGATAAATTGCTCACTGTTTTAAAAAGTCTGGTAGTTTGTGGCGAAGTCCTAGTATTTTAGTGAAGTTGTAATATGAAGTTAATCATACCTACCTCTAAACATGAGTTCATCGTACACTGCAATGGTGTCCAAATCGGCACATGAGTAGGCATCTGAGTGTTCTGGGATAAATTTCAGTGTTGCCAACCAATTAGCTGACTCCGTATAGCGTCGCTTATGACGCTCTGAAACAAATATATTTATGTCAACATGTATCACAGTGAATTTGTTTAATTTGTCATTACTTTGTGATGCCTAGCCAACTGTAAAGAGTCTTAGAATGAGTGCCTAACCCATATTTTGTATTACAGTGATGTATGTCAGTTTACAAAAATGCCAGTTTTAAATTTTAAAAAGTCCGTTGGTCAAATGGTTATTTCTTAAAACTCGTGCTGGGAGTAATACTTACTTTAGATGATTACAATCGATAGCTTCAATTTATGTATTAATTACGTGTTAAAAATTGGCTGAAGAGAAGAACTCACAAAAAAGCATTTTACAGTAAAACCTCTGTTTAGTGAACACTTTTGGGACCGGGAAAAATGTTCATTATATGGGGGTGTTCCTTTTAATTTACATATTCAATCAGTTTTTTTTTTGGAAGTCACTTTGTCCAACTCATTAAATTTCTGATCAGTAAACAACAATGAACGTGTTTTAGTTGTTGACTGCTTTAAGGAAAACACTTGGGTATTTATAGGAATTTGACTAGACCGGCTCACAAAAGTCCGTTGTTAATGCGTTTGACAACCCTATCTCAGGTGCCGGTGTGGCATGAAATCTTCACCCCCATAAAACTCAACCCAGGGACATATTACATTATGAAATATTCACCCTCCTTATAAAATGTGCACTCCCGGGGGTGAATATTTCATAGCATGAAAAACACACCCCCGGTGAATTTTACACATTAATTCGTCACCCTCTTTATAAAAGTAAATGCAGAAAATAGTTAAAATCTTGTAAAAATATATTTTCAGATTAAAAATAAAAATGGTAAACAGATGACACTCATTAGGGGAGACGGAAACTGCCTTTTCCGTACCTTTAGCCATTTTTGACAGGATCGCAAGCCGACGATCGACTTATTAGGGAGCTGATATGTGATAACATGCGCTGTAATTCTAACAGGATTAGCATCATCACCTAGAAGGAGGATTATCCCGAGAACAGTGGCATGAACAGATATGGAGAGTGGGGAACCGAAGTGGAAATTTTGGCATTTGCTAGCTTAGTGGGTACCCCCGTTTGTGTGTTCGGTCCGCGTGGCACACACCCTGATGGGTTACCAATTAATTAATCCCCTTGGTGACTTCAGCAATGCAATTAACCCGATTGGTAAACATGCCTGCTCATGTTCAGTTATCAGGGGTGCTTAGACACAGAGAAACTTGGCGTCGGGACCACAGGAAGTGGTCATTATTCACAATATCGGGGTGTTCAGTCA
Source organism: Protula sp. h YS-2021 (assembly GCA_949752745.1). NCBI lineage: Eukaryota > Metazoa > Annelida > Polychaeta > Sabellida > Serpulidae > Protula > Protula sp. h YS-2021. The sequence continues at coordinate 8,738,065 of OX457033.1, read as the reverse complement.
TTAGAATAGGGCTACATTTTCGAATGGTTAAGCCAATGGGGAAATTGGGACCGAGAAATAATGTTAATTATCGGGGGGGGGGGGGGGGGTCATTAAATAGGGGCGTTCTCTTGAAGAGCTTTTACTGTACCACAATTTCGGGCCGATTTTATTTGGTGACCTTGAGCACAATTAAGCTCACCGTTTGGCTTTGATATCATATATTCAGGTCTCTATTGTAGAAGATTAACCAAGCATATGAGCGAACTTTGGTGAAACTTTGTGTTCGGATGGACATAAATCTAGTTTTTTTCAGCTTTATTGAACTCTTGCTTAGTGTTGGTAAATTATCTTTCAACCGTGATTACTTGTGTCGCTCCATAAGTCGTTTAGTTTTGTCATTTCTGAATTTTTCTTGAGCTCAGAAAGTCACATCTTCGCAGGTTTTGAATGCTTTTAGTTTTAGCGGCACTTCAATGCCCTATAGAGTGATTAACATTTTGTTAGCTTAATTGCTTCATCTTTGGAAGATATTAAAGAAAGTCACTTTAGTCAAAATACAAACAAAATCTGGGTTACTCACCAAGTTTTCTCAACCTGAATTGGAAAAAAGAAGCTCATTAATAACTGCTATGAAACACTGAAATTTCTTCAAAACGTTTGCTGTCATATCATTTATTTAATTTTGCAAAATAGCAATTCCGAACAAGTGTTTGTTTTAAAGGAAGCATCACAAAAAGTAATTAAATTAGTAGGCGTGAAAGTGTTTTGTGAGACCCTCCCCCAACACAAATATTTCAGTGAGGTCGAGGAGTTAAAAACAAAGAGAAATCTCAATTTATCCACTGATTCGTCATGTTCATATATTTCATGATGAATGTGGCAAAAAGTTTTTGTAACAATGGGAAAATGATTCAATAACGAAAAAAGTCAAACTCACGTGCTTGCCTGCAAAAAACCCACCACAAATACCAAACAAACTGTTGTCTTGAACAACATGGCGCTGCCAAATTAAAATTCTACTTTCGTTCAATGTAATGTAAAGCGTAAACCAAAGTTTTCTCTTCGTAGTGTTGAAAGAGTGTCCCAAACAAACTTTGCTGGCACAATTCCAAGGGCTGAAGCACACTGCAGCACAAACCGTGAGAGATGGTGTTTATATAGAATTCTTGAAAATTAATAAAGCTCTTGCATTAAAATTTGAACGTTTCAATAAAGCACGTTCTTAGGAAATTAAATTGTGGCATTACCCCAGTGTTATTTACATATCCACTAGACTATACCGAACACTGGCGTCCAGGACATTCATTTTCTTAACTTCTTAACACATTTCCATTTTCAAAAACTGATGAGCGTAAAAATATCGTGACCATTTCTTTGTTGCCAAGTTGATATTATAACGGAAAATTTTACAATATTTGTGTTGCACCTGTCAAATGAATTTTTTTCTGTCGATTAATTAGTTTTTTTAGTTGTGCTACGTTATTGATGTCGCTAAGCGCAAATTCACAGTTTACCACATTAAAAGTTAACCACCAACGTTTTGTTTTTCTGAGTATGTAGTATGAGCCTTTACAATATGTGTCTGGTAATTCAACTTACAATTGTTTTCAAGCCAGTCTTTGGTAAAACCCGAAAAGTCATGTGTGGGAGAATTAACGAATTATTTATGTAATTGCTTAATGTAAAGATTAAGCAGTTAACTCTTTTATCAGCCATCTAACAATTTATGGCAATTGGCTCAGTATTAGAAATATCTCTCCACAGAGAATGTCTGTTTTCTATTCTGTTTTAGTGTTTCTTTGGTATTACAGGAAATGAACCTCAGGTTTCACAAAGTAGTAAAATGAGCAAAAAGGAAAAGGGGCTATAAAATTACTTTGTTGTCCGAAAAGGATATCCCGTGTCTTTATTTCCTTTAATAGCTTCAAATCGTTTAGTACAAAGGCAATATTTAACCGTACATAGTAATATTTAATTAAATACCATAGTTTTTAATCAAGCCAATAAAAATCTCTATAAATAAATTGATCATTCAAGATCTGTGCTGAAGCACAAAAATTGCCAAGGATTCATCGCATCGTTTCTAAAACGTTCCTCAATTGCAGTAATTCAGCCGTTTATTTTTGCATTTAGAAAAGTACACTGTGACAAGGGAGTCAGCGGCTTTCATCAGCATGAAAAGGTCAAAATGCATATCAATTGTTTGAAAAGCTAAAAGTGATACATCTAAATGGTGCATTGAAAGAAAGTATAATGTTGTACCCGGATCCTGTCCCTACATTATGGAATTTCATCGATTTTCCATTCCTTTTTTTTCTTTGGTGTCTCTAATGTTTTTTTGTCTTAGTCTTTTTATGTGCACTACATTAGAAGTTTTTGGCATAGACATATGAATTGTTTTCTGGATGGTTCTAAATGTGTTAATATCAACCGAAAAGTCATTTCACGATATTTGTAAAAGAAACGAGCATTTTCCAAGAGAAAAACGTTGTTCACATTGACTGACCGGGTTGCAAAATGGGACCTGGTTGTGCCTAGAAACTTAAATTGCTACATGACTTATACTGCATGAATATACTGTAATGTCATTGTTCTATTCCTATGACAATGTTTCAGTTTTAAACGGATCTACAAAGTAGATAGAAAGTCCAGTTATTTGTAGTTACGTAACACAACAAAAGTCAACATCAGTTATTACTGACCTATTTGCTAACATTTCTTTGCTGGTCTGGCCAATATTACTGCATCTTATCATAGTGGAGAGGCGTGGTATTAATTGCGGCTAGACAAAAAATAACACACTTTTAAAATAATACTAGAATTTGACCTGGAATATAGAATTTATTTAATCATCATTTTGGTGAAAATTGTTGCCCCCTGCCTCCTTCCCCACTCCTATTTTTTGTCGTTCGGAGAGTTGGTACTTTAGCCACTCCTCGATTGCTCCGCAAATGCTATAATAAATAATAACAAAATAGTACGATTTGAGACCCTCGTACCTCCAGTAAATATCGCTGTAGTGATCTGCAGTCTTGTTTGGCTTTCGCTATAAATCTTTGTTTGTTTGTTTGGTGTTTGACGTCCCATTCACAACTAGGATGGGTATATTAGGAGCACTTGCTAAGGAAACAAGTGGGAAAAAGAAGGAAGAATGAAGAAATGGTAAAGGAAGAATTAGAAAGAAAGAAATTCCGATTAGTCGCTTCTTACGCCATAGACGGAACAGAACGCAGTGGGTGTATTCTTAAGATTCCCCCCCCCCCACAAGGGGTCATTGTAAATAAAGCTCGCCTTGCTGTAAGAGCACCCGCGAATAAAATAGAAAAATATTTCGTTTACTGATTTATAATAATAATAATAATAATAATAATAATAATAATAATAATAATAATAATAATAATAATAATAATAATAATAATAATAATAATAATAATAATAATAAGAAGAAGAAGAAGAAGAAGAAGAAGAAGAAGAAGAAGAAGAAGAAGGAGAGAAATGGCATGAAATGTATGCAAAAAGCATGAATTAAAAAACCATGGAACTTACATAAATGGCATGGTACAATACACTGCTTTGTTACTTAAGCGCTTAAAACAAATATTTGTGAATTTAGTACGATTCACATGTTTTTTAATACTTTGTTTTTATTCCCTTCAAGAGTAAGTTGCTAGTACAGTAGTATACATTGTACAACAAGCCGCAAAAGTGTTGTTTTTAATTTTTGGTTTCTGAACGCCTTATGATACAACATCTTTTCAATTGTTAGTGCATGTTTTAAATATTTTAAGAAAGGATAGAAATAAACCTCTTCATTGGCGTTATTACATTTATGAATATATAACTTGGCTTGAAGGAGAAGATAATCAAGAATAAATCTTCAAGTTCCCTTTCTAGCAACCCTAGTATTTTTATTCTAGTATTTAAGATAATGACAGTTGTTCTCTAAACAAGTTTTATTCAGTCATTTTTTGCAGATTGCCCAAAAAAGGTTTAAACTATAGCATGTCGCAAAAGTGTGAATTAAACCTCGTGTTACAGAAAAGCTGACAGAAAAACTGACAGAGACAGTAGTGATGAACAATGTATTTCCCCTTGCTGGAGGCTTTTTCTCTGTAATACTTATGTTTATTTTTTCTAGTTTTTCACGCTTTTCTTAAATGGAGCTACACCGGCTCTTTTTTAAGTATTACTGCTATCACTTTTTGAGATGTTTTATTATTCCCTGCTAGACATTAAATTTGCTGATTAAACAGCGATACTTGCACGTCATGTACTAGTTTGGAAAGATCTGAGATCAAATCACATCACTTCAAGAGAGAATAAAAGCATACAAACACACAAACAGACACTTAAACAAACACACAAAGAAGGTACAATAACACGGAAGTTCTGACACAGCATGTAATTTATAAGAACATCGCAAAATTAGTAAAATAAACCTTAACATTTATAAAACAAAATGCATGAAAGTTTTAGAAATGATATGGAATTTATATAAAAAGCATTAAATTTATATTAAAAATGGAATTTATATAAATAGTATGAAATCTACATATTATTAAATTTATAACAAAAAGCCCTGGAATTTATGAAAAACATGGAGTTTATAAAAACAGCGTAGACATTTTTAAAAAATTGTTAAAAACTCATCTCTTTAAACGTGGTTATTCACTGTAATTTCTTTTTTTAGTGTAATGTATTGTTGCATTTGATATTAGTCAGATTTCTATTTATTGTGATATTGTTTAAGTTTTGTCATAGCCAATGCATGCATGTTGTATGTTGTAGCCCTTAGAGCAAATTTCTGAAAAGCTGACAGAAAAGCTGACAGAGACAGTAGTGATGAACAATGTATTTTCCCTTGATGGAGGCTTTTTCTCTGTAATACTTATGTTTATTTTTTCTAGTTTTTCACGCTTTTCTTAAATGGAGCTACACCGACTCTTTTTTAAGTATTACTGCTATCACTTCATTTCAAGAGAGAATAAAAGCATACAAACACACAAACAGACACTTAAACAAACACACAAGGAAGGTACAATAACACGGAAGTTCTGACACAGCATGTAATTTATAAGAACATCGCAAAATTAGTAAAATAAACCTTAACATTTATAAAACAAAATGCATGAAAGTTTTAGAAATGACATGGAATTTATATATAAAGCATTAAATTTATATTAAAAATGGAATTTTTATAAATAGTATGAAATCTACATATTATTAAATTTATAACAAAAAGCCCTGGAATTTATGAAAAACATGGAGTTTATAAAAACAGCGTAGACATTTTTAAAAAATTGTTAAAAACTCATCTCTTTAAACGTGGTTATTCACTGTAATTTCTTTTTTTAGTGTAATGTATTGTTTCATTTGATATTAGTCAGATTTCTATTTATTCTGATATTGTTTAAGTTTTGTCATAGCCAATGCATGCATGTTGTATGTTGTAGCCCTTAGAGCAAATTTCTGAAAAGCTGACAGAAAAGCTGACAGAAAAGCTGACAGAGACAGTAGTGATAAACAATGTATTTTCCCTTGCTGGAGGCTTTTTCTCTGTAATACTTATGTTTATTTTTTCTAGTTTTTCACGCTTTTCTTAAATGGAGCTACACCGACTCTTTTTTAAGTATTACTGCTATCACTTCATTTCAAGAGAGAATAAAAGCATACAAACACACAAACAGACACTTAAACAAACACACAAAGAAGGTACAATAACACGGAAGTTCTGACACAGCATGTAATTTATAAGAACATCGCAAAATTAGTAAAATAAACCTTAACATTTATAAAACAAAATGCATGAAAGTTTTAGAAATGACATGCAATTTATATAAAAAGCATTAAATTTATATTAAAAATGGAATTTATATAAATAGTATGAAATCTACATATTATTAAATTTATAACAAAAAGCCCTGGAATTTATGAAAACATGGAGTTTATAAAAACAGCGTAGACATTTTAAAAAAATTGTTAAAAACTCATCTCTTTAAACGTGGTTATTCACTGTAATTTCTTTTTTTAGTGTAATGTATTGTTTCATTTGATATTAGTCAGATTTCTATTTATTCTGATATTGTTTAAGTTTTGTCATAGCCAATGCATGCATGTTGTATGTTGTAGCCCTTAGAGCAAATTTCTGAAAAGCTGACAGAAAAGCTGACAGAAAAGCTGACAGAGACAGTAGTGATGAACAATGTATTTCCCCTTGCTGGAGGCTTTTTCTCTGTAATACTTATGTTTATTTTTTCTAGTTTTTCACGCTTTTCTTAAATGGAGCTACACCGACTCTTTTTTAAGTATTACTGCTATCACTTTTTGAGATGTTTTATTATTCCATGCTAGACATTAAATTTGCTGATTAAACACCGATACTTGCACGTCATGTACTAGTTTGGAAAGATCTGAGATCAAATCACATCACTTCAAGAGAGAATAAAAGCATACAAACACACAAACAGACACTTAAACAAACACACAAAGAAGGTAAAAAACACGGAAGTTCTGACACAGCATGTAATTTATAAGAACATCGCAAAATTAGTAAAATAAACCTTAACATTTATAAAACAAAATGCATGAAAGTTTTAGAAATGATATGGAATTTATATAAAAAGCATTAAATTTATATTAAAAATGGAATTTATATAAATAGTATGAAATCTACATATTATTAAATTTATAACAAAAAGCCCTGGAATTTATGAAAAACATGGAGTTTATAAAAACAGCGTAGACATTTTTAAAAAATTGTCAAAAACTCATCTCTTTAAACGTGATTATTCACTGTAATTTCTTTTTTAGTGTAATGTATTGTTTCATTTGATATTAGTCAGATTTCTATTTATTCTGATATTGTTTAAGTTTTTTCATAGCCAATGCATGCATGTTGTATGTTGTAGCCCTTAGAGCAAATTTCTGAAAAGCTGACAGAAAAGCTGACAGAAAAGCTGACAGAAAAGCTGACAGAGACAGTAGTGATGAACAGTGTATTTTCCCTTGCTGGAGGCTTTTTCTCTGTAATACTTATGTTTATTTTTTCTAGTTTTTCACGCTTTTCTTAAATGGAGCTATACCGGCTCTTTTTTAAGTATTACTGTTTTCACTTTTTGAGATGTTTTATTATTCCATGCTAGACATTAAATTTGCTGATTAAACAGCGATACTTGCACGTCATGTACTCGTTTGGAAAGATCTGAGATCAAATCACGTCATTTCAAGAGAGAATAAAAGCATACAAACACACAAACAGACACTTAAACAAACACACAAAGAAGGTACAAAAACACGGAAGTTCTGACACAGCATGTAATTTATAAGAACATCGCAAAATTAGTAAAATAAACCTTAACATTTATAAAACAAAATGCATGAAAGTTTTAGAAATGATATGGAATTTATATAAAAAGCATTAAATTTATATTAAAAATGGAATTTTTATAAATAGTATGAAATCTACATATTATTAAATTTATAACAAAAAGCCCTGGAATTTATGAAAAACATGGAGTTTATAAAAACAGCGTAGACATTTTTAAAAAATTGTTAAAATCTCATCTCTTTAAACGTGGTTATTCACTGTAATTTCTTTTTTTAGTGTAATGTATTGTTTCATTTGATATTAGTCAGATTTCTATTTATTCTGATATTGTTTAAGTTTTGTCATAGCCAATGCATGCATGTTGTATGTTGTAGCCCTTAGAGCAAATTTCTGAAAAGCTGACAGAAAAGCTGACAGAAAAGCTGACAGAGACAGTAGTGATAAACAATGTATTTTCCCTTGCTGGAGGCTTTTTCTCTGTAATACTTATGTTTATTTTTTCTAGTTTTTCACGCTTTTCTTAAATGGAGCTACACCGACTCTTTTTTAAGTATTACTGCTATCACTTCATTTCAAGAGAGAATAAAAGCATACAAACACACAAACAGACACTTAAACAAACACACAAAGAAGGTACAATAACACGGAAGTTCTGACACAGCATGTAATTTATAAGAACATCGCAAAATTAGTAAAATAAACCTTAACATTTATAAAACAAAATGCATGAAAGTTTTAGAAATGACATGCAATTTATATAAAAAGCATTAAATTTATATTAAAAATGGAATTTATATAAATAGTATGAAATCTACATATTATTAAATTTATAACAAAAAGCCCTGGAATTTATGAAAAACATGGAGTTTATAAAAACAGCGTAGACATTTTAAAAAAATTGTTAAAAACTCATCTCTTTAAACGTGGTTATTCACTGTAATTTCTTTTTTTAGTGTAATGTATTGTTTCATTTGATATTAGTCAGATTTCTATTTATTCTGATATTGTTTAAGTTTTGTCATAGCCAATGCATGCATGTTGTATGTTGTAGCCCTTAGAGCAAATTTCTGAAAAGCTGACAGAAAAGCTGACAGAAAAGCTGACAGAGACAGTAGTGATGAACAATGTATTTCCCCTTGCTGGAGTCTTTTTCTCTGTAATACTTATGTTTATTTTTTCTAGTTTTTCACGCTTTTCTTAAATGGAGCGACACCGACTCTTTTTTAAGTATTACTGCTATCACTTTTTGAGATGTTTTATTATTCCATGCTAGACATTAAATTTGCTGATTAAACACCGATAATTGCACGTCATGTACTAGTTTGGAAAGATCTGAGATCAAATCACGTCATTTCAAGAGAGAATAAAAGCATACAAACACACAAACAGACACTTAAACAAACACACAAAGAAGGTACAAAAACACGGAAGTTCTGACACAGCATGTAATTTATAAGAACATCGCAAAATTAGTAAAATAAACCTTAACATTTATAAAACAAAATGCATGAAAGTTTTAGAAATGACATGGAATTTATATAAAAAGCATTAAATTTATATTAAAAATGGAATTTATATAAATAGTATGAAATCTACATATTATTAAATTTATAACAAAAAGCCCTGGAATTTATGAAAAACATGGAGTTTTTTAAAAACTGCGTAGACATTTTTAAAAAATTGTTAAAAACTCATCTCTTTAAACGTGGTTATTCACTGTAATTTCTTTTTTTAGTGTAATGTATTGTTTCATTTGATATTAGTCAGATTTCTATTTATTCTGATATTGTTTAAGTTTTGTCATAGCCAATGCATGCATGTTGTATGTTGTAGCCCTTAGAGCAAATTTCTGAAAAGCTGACAGAAAAGCTGACAGAAAAGCTGACAGAGACAGTAGTGATGAACAATGTATTTCCCCTTGCTGGAGTCTTTTTCTCTGTAATACTTATGTTTATTTTTTCTAGTTTTTCACGCTTTTCTTAAATGGAGCTACACCGACTCTTTTTTAAGTATTACTGCTATCACTTTTTGAGATGTTTTATTATTCCATGCTAGACATTAAATTTGCTGATTAAACACCGATAATTGCACGTCATGTACTAGTTTGGAAAGATCTGAGATCAAATCACGTCATTTCAAGAGAGAATAAAAGCATACAAACACACAAACAGACACTTAAACAAACACACAAAGAAGGTACAAAAACACGGAAGTTCTGACACAGCATGTAATTTATAAGAACATCGCAAAATTAGTAAAATAAACCTTAACATTTATAAAACAAAATGCATGAAAGTTTTAGAAATGACATGGAATCTATATAAAAAGCATTAAATTTATATTAAAAATGGAATTTATATAAATAGTATGAAATCTACATATTATTAAATTTATAACAAAAAGCCCTGGAATTTATGAAAAACATGGAGTTTATAAAAACAGCGTAGACATTTTAAAAAAATTGTTAAAAACTCATCTCTTTAATCGTGGTTATTCACTGTAATTTCTTTTTTTAGTGTAATGTATTGTTTCATTTGATATTAGTCAGATTTCTATTTATTCTGATATTGTTTAAGTTTTGTCATAGCCAATGCATGCATGTTGTATGTTGTAGCCCTTAGAGCAAATTTCTGAAAAGCTGACAGAAAAGCTGACAGAAAAGCTGACAGAGACAGTAGTGATGAACAATGTATTTCCCCTTGCTGGAGTCTTTTTCTCTGTAATACTTATGTTTATTTTTTCTAGTTTTTCACGCTTTTCTTAAATGGAGCGACACCGACTCTTTTTTAAGTATTACTGCTATCACTTTTTGAGATGTTTTATTATTCCATGCTAGACATTAAATTTGCTGATTAAACACCGATAATTGCACGTCATGTACTAGTTTGGAAAGATCTGAGATCAAATCACGTCATTTCAAGAGAGAATAAAAGCATACAAACACACAAACAGACACTTAAACAAACACACAAAGAAGGTACAAAAACACGGAAGTTCTGACACAGCATGTAATTTATAAGAACATCGCAAAATTAGTAAAATAAACCTTAACATTTATAAAACAAAATGCATGAAAGTTTTAGAAATGACATGGAATTTATATAAAAAGCATTAAATTTATATTAAAAATGGAATTTATATAAATAGTATGAAATCTACATATTATTAAATTTATAACAAAAAGCCCTGGAATTTATGAAAAACATGGAGTTTTTTAAAAACAGCGTAGACATTTTTAAAAAATTGTTAAAAACTCATCTCTTTAAACGTGGTTATTCACTGTAATTTCTTTTTTTAGTGTAATGTATTGTTTCATTTGATATTAGTCAGATTTCTATTTATTGTGATATTGTTTAAGTTTTGTCATAGCCAATGCATGCATGTTGTATGTTGTAGCCCTTAGAGCAAATTTCTGAAAAGCTGACAGAAAAGCTGACAGAAAAGCTGACAGAGACAGTAGTGATGAACAATGTATTTCCCCTTGCTGGAGTCTTTTTCTCTGTAATACTTATGTTTATTTTTTCTAGTTTTTCACGCTTTTCTTAAATGGAGCTACACCGACTCTTTTTTAAGTATTACTGCTATCACTTTTTGAGATGTTTTATTATTCCATGTTAGACATTAAATTTGCTGATTAAACACCGATAATTGCACGTCATGTACTAGTTTGGAAAGATCTGAGATCAAATCACGTCATTTCAAGAGAGAATAAAAGCATACAAACACACAAACAGACACTTAAACAAACACACAAAGAAGGTACAAAAACACGGAAGTTCTGACACAGCATGTAATTTATAAGAACATCGCAAAATTAGTAAAATAAACCTTAACATTTATAAAACAAAATGCATGAAAGTTTTAGAAATGACATGGAATTTATATAAAAAGCATTAAATTTATATAAAAAAATGGAATTTATATAAATAGTATGAAATCTACATATTATTAAATTTATAACAAAAAGCCCTGGAATTTATGAAAAACATGGAGTTTATAAAAACAGCGTAGACATTTTAAAAAAATTGTTAAAAACTCATCTGTTTAAACGTGGTTATTCACTGTAATTTCTTTTTTTAGTGTAATGTATTGTTTCATTTGATATTAGTCAGATTTCTATTTATTCTGATATTGTTTAAGTTTTGTCATAGCCAATGCATGCATGTTGTATGTTGTAGCCCTTAGAGCAAATTTCTGAAAAGCTGACAGAAAAGCTGACAGAAAAGCTGAAAGAAAAGCTGACAGAGACAGTAGTGATAAACAATGTATTTCCCCTTGCTGGAGGCTTTTTCTCTGTAATACTTATGTTTATTTTTTCTAGTTTTTCACGCTTTTCTTAAACGGAGCTACACCGGCTCTTTTTTAAGTATTACTGCTATCACTTTTTGAGATGTTTTATTATTCCATGCTAGACATTAAATTTGCTGATTAAACAGCGATCCTTGCACGTCATGTACTAGTTTGGAAAGATCTGAGATCAAATCACGTCATTTCAAGAGAGAATAAAAGCATACAAACACACAAACAGACACTTAAACAAACACACAAAGAAGGTACAAAAACACGGAAGTTCTGACACAGCATGTAATTTATAAGAACATCGCAAAATTAGTAAAATAAACCTTAACATTTATAAAACAAAATGCATGAAAGTTTTAGAAATGACATGGAATTTATATAAAAAGCATTAAATTTATATTAAAAATGGAATTTATATAAATAGTATGAAATCTACATATTATTAAATTTATAACAAAAAGCCCTGGAATTTATGAAAAACATGGAGTTTATAAAAACAGCGTAGACATTTTTAAAAAATTGTTAAAAACTCATCTCTTTAAACGTGGTTATTCACTGTAATTTCTTTTTTTTAGTGTAATGTATTGTTTCATTTGATATTAGTCAGATTTCTATTTATTGTGATATTGTTTAAGTTTTGTCATAGCCAATGCATGCATGTTGTATGTTGTAGCCCTTAGAGCAAATTTCTGAAAAGCTGACAGAAAAGCTGACAGAAAAGCTGACAGAGACAGTAGTGATGAACAATGTATTTCCCCTTGCTGGAGGCTTTTTCTCTGTAATACTTATGTTTATTTTTTCTAGTTTTTCACGCTTTTCTTAAATGGAGCTACACCGACTCTTTTTTAAGTATTACTGCTATCACTTTTTGAGATGTTTTATTATTCCATGCTAGACATTAAATTTGCTGATTAAACACCGATAATTGCACGTCATGTACTAGTTTGGAAAGATCTGAGATCAAATCACGTCATTTCAAGAGAGAATAAAAGCATACAAACACACAAACAGACACTTAAACAAACACACAAAGAAGGTACAAAAACACGGAAGTTCTGACACAGCATGTAATTTATAAGAACATCGCAAAATTAGTAAAATAAACCTTAACATTTATAAAACAAAATGCATGAAAGTTTTAGAAATGACATGGAATTTATATAAAAAGCATTAAATTTATATTAAAAATGGAATTTATATAAATAGTATGAAATCTACATATTATTAAATTTATAACAAAAAGCCCTGGAATTTATGAAAAACATGGAGTTTATAAAAACAGCGTAGACATTTTTAAAAAATTGTTAAAAACTCATCTCTTTAAACGTGGTTATTCACTGTAATTTCTTTTTTTAGTGTAATGTATTGTTTCATTTGATATTAGTCAGATTTCTATTTATTCTGATATTGTTTAAGTTTTGTCATAGCCAATGCATGCATGTTGTATGTTGTAGCCCTTAGAGCAAATTTCTGAAAAGCTGACAGAAAAGCTGACAGAAAAGCTGACAGAGACAGTAGTGATGAACAATGTATTTCCCCTTGCTGGAGTCTTTTGCTCTGTAATATTTATGTTTATTTTTTCTAGTTTTTCACGCTTTTCTTAAATGGAGCTACACCGACTCTTTTTTAAGTATTACTGCTATCACTTTTTGAGATGTTTTATTATTCCATGCTAGACATTAAATTTGCTGATTAAACACCGATAATTGCACGTCATGTACTAGTTTGGAAAGATCTGAGATCAAATCACGTCATTTCAAGAGAGAATAAAAGCATACAAACACACAAACAGACACTTAAACAAACACACAAAGAAGGTACAAAAACACGGAAGTTCTGACACAGCATGTAATTTATAAGAACATCGCAAAATTAGTAAAATAAACCTTAACATTTATAAAACAAAATGCATGAAAGTTTTAGAAATGACATGGAATTTATATAAAAAGCATTAAATTTATATTAAAAATGGAATTTATATAAATAGTATGAAATCTACATATTATTAAATTTATAACAAAAAGCCCTGGAATTTATGAAAAACATGGAGTTTATAAAAACAGCGTAGACATTTTAAAAAAATTGTTAAAAACTCATCTCTTTAAACGTGGTTATTCACTGTAATTTCTTTTTTTAGTGTAATTTATTGTTTCATTTGATATTAGTCAGATTTCTATTTATTCTGATATTGTTTAAGTTTTGTCATAGCCAATGCATGCATGTTGTATGTTGTAGCCCTTAGAGCAAATTTCTGAAAAGCTGACAGAAAAGCTGACAGAAAAGCTGAAAGAAAAGCTGACAGAGACAGTAGTGATAAACAATGTATTTCCCCTTGCTGGAGGCTTTTTCTCTGTAATACTTATGTTTATTTTTTCTAGTTTTTCACGCTTTTCTTAAACGGAGCTACACCGGCTCTTTTTTAAGTATTACTGCTATCACTTTTTGAGATGTTTTATTATTCCATGCTAGACATTAAATTTGCTGATTAAACACCGATACTTGCACGTCATGTACTAGTTTGGAAAGATCTGAGATCAAATCACGTCATTTCAAGAGAGAATAAAAGCATACAAACACACAAACAGACACTTAAACAAACACACAAAGAAGGTACAAAAACACGGAAGTTCTGACACAGCATGTAATTTATAAGAACATCGCAAAATTAGTAAAATAAACCTTGACATTTATAAAACAAAATGCATGAAAGTTTTAGAAAATGATATGGAATTTATATAAAAAGCATTAAATTTATATTAAAAATGGAATTTTTATAAATAGTATGAAATCTACATATTATTAAATTTATAACAAAAAGCCCTGGAATTTATGAAAAACATGGAGTTTATAAAAACAGCGTAGACATTTTTAAAAAATTGTTAAAAACTCATCTGTTTAAACGTGGTTATTCACTGTAATTTCTTTTTTCAGTGTAATGTATTGTTTCATTTGATATTAGTCAGATTTCTATTTATTCTGATATTGTTTAAGTTTTGTCATAGCCAATGCATGCATGTTGTATGTTGTAGCCCTTAGAGCAAATTTCTGAAAAGCTGACAGAAAAGCTGACAGAGACAGTAGTGATGAACAATGTATTTCCCCTTGCTGGAGTCTTTTTCTCTGTAATATTTATGTTTATTTTTTCTAGTTTTTCACGCTTTTCTTAAATGGAGCTACACCGACTCTTTTTTAAGTATTACTGTTTTCACTTTTTGAGATGTTTTATTATTCCATGCTAGACATTAAATTTGCTGATTAAACACCGATAATTGCACGTCATGTACTAGTTTGGAAAGATCTGAGATCAAATCACGTCATTTCAAGAGAGAATAAAAGCATACAAACACACAAACAGACACTTAAACAAACACACAAAGAAGGTACAAAAACACGGAAGTTTTGACACAGCATGTAATTTATAAGAACATCGCAAAATTAGTAAAATAAACCTTAACATTTATAAAACAAAATGCATGAAAGTTTTAGAAATGACATGGAATTTATATAAAAAGCATTAAATTTATATTAAAAATGGAATTTATATAAATAGTATGAAATCTACATATTATTAAATTTATAACAAAAAGCCCTGGAATTTATGAAAAACATGGAGTTTATAAAAACAGCGTAGACATTTTTAAAAAATTGTTAAAAACTCATCTCTTTAAACGTGGTTATTCACTGTAATTTCTTTTTTTAGTGTAATGTATTGTTTCATTTGATATTAGTCAGATTTCTATTTATTCTGATATTGTTTAAGTTTTGTCATAGCCAATGCATGCATGTTGTATGTTGTAGCCCTTAGAGCAAATTTCTGAAAAGCTGACAGAAAAGCTGACAGAAAAGCTGACAGAAAAGCTGACAGAGACAGTAGTGATGAACAATGTATTTCCCCTTGCTGGAGGCTTTTTCTCTGTAATACTTATGTTTATTTTTTCTAGTTTTTCACGCTTTTCTTAAATGGAGCTACACCGGCTCTTTTTTAAGTATTACTGCTATCACTTTTTGAGATGTTTTATTATTCCATGCTAGACATTAAATTTGCTGATTAAACAGCGATACTTGCACGTCATGTACTAGTTTGGAAAGATCTGAGATCAAATCACGTCATTTCAAGAGAGAATAAAAGCATACAAACACACAAACAGACACTTAAACAAACACACAAAGAAGGTACAAAAACACGGAAGTTCTGACACAGCATGTAATTTATAAGAACATCGCAAAATTAGTAAAATAAACCTTAACATTTATAAAACAAAATGCATGAAAGTTTTAGAAATGACATGGAATTTATATAAAAAGCATTAAATTTATATTAAAAATGGAATTTATATAAATAGTATGAAATCTACATATTATTAAATTTATAACAAAAAGCCCTGGAATTTATGAAAAACATGGAGTTTATAAAAACAGCGTAGACATTTTAAAAAAATTGTTAAAAACTCATCTCTTTAAACGTGGTTATTCACTGTAATTTCTTTTTTCAGTGTAATGTATTGTTTCATTTGATATTAGTCAGATTTCTATTTATTCTGATATTGTTTAAGTTTTGTCATAGCCAATGCATGCATGTTGTATGTTGTAGCCCTTAGAGCAAATTTCTGAAAAGCTGACAGAAAAGCTGACAGAAAAGCTGACAGAGACAGTAGTGATGAACAATGTATTTCCCCTTGCTGGAGTCTTTTGCTCTGTAATATTTATGTTTATTTTTTCTAGTTTTTCACGCTTTTTTTTAAATGGAGCTACACCGACTCTTTTTTAAGTATTACTGCTATCACTTTTTGAGATGTTTTATTATTCCATGCTAGACATTAAATTTGCTGATTAAACACCGATAATTGCACGTCATGTACTAGTTTGGAAAGATCTGAGATCAAATCACGTCATTTCAAGAGAGAATAAAAGCATACAAACACACAAACAGACACTTAAACAAACACACAAAGAAGGTACAAAAACACGGAAGTTCTGACACAGCATGTAATTTATAAGAACATCGCAAAATTAGTAAAATAAACCTTAACATTTATAAAACAAAATGCATGAAAGTTTTAGAAATGACATGGAATTTATATAAAAAGCATTAAATTTATATTAAAAATGGAATTTATATAAATAGTATGAAATCTACATATTATTAAATTTATAACAAAAAGCCCTGGAATTTATGAAAAACATGGAGTTTATAAAAACAGCGTAGACATTTTTAAAAAATTGTTAAAAACTCATCTCTTTAAACGTGGTTATTCACTGTAGTTTCTTTTTTTAGTGTAATGTATTGTTTCATTTGATATTAGTCAGATTTCTATTTATTCTGATATTGTTTAAGTTTTGTCATAGCCAATGCATGCATGTTGTATGTTGTAGCCCTTAGAGCAAATTTCTGAAAAGCTGACAGAAAAGCTGACAGAAAAGCTGACAGAGACAGAAGTGACGAACAATGTATTTCCCCTTGCTGGAGTCTTTTGCTCTGTAATATTTATGTTTATTTTTTCTAGTTTTTCACGCTTTTCTTAAATGGAGCTACACCGATTCTTTTTTAAGTATTACTGCTATCACTTTTTGAGATGTTTTATTATTCCATGCTAGACATTAAATTTGCTGATTAAACACCGATAATTGCACGTCATGTACTAGTTTGGAAAGATCTGAGATCAAATCACGTCATTTCAAGAGAGAATAAAAGCATACAAACACACAAACAGACACTTAAACAAACACACAAAGAAGGTACAAAAACACGGAAGTTCTGACACAGCATGTAATTTATAAGAACATCGCAAAATTAGTAAAATAAACCTTAACATTTATAAAACAAAATGCATGAAAGTTTTAGAAATGACATGGAATTTATATAAAAAGCATTAAATTTATATTAAAAATGGAATTTATATAAATAGTATGAAATCTACATATTATTAAATTTATAACAAAAAGCCCTGGAATTTATGAAAAACATGGAGTTTATAAAAACAGCGTAGACATTTTAAAAAAATTGTTAAAAACTCATCTGTTTAAACGTGGTTATTCACTGTAATTTCTTTTTTTAGTGTAATGTATTGTTTCATTTGATATTAGTCAGATTTCTATTTATTGTGATATTGTTTAAGTTTTGTCATAGCCAATGCATGCATGTTGTATGTTGTAGCCCTTAGAGCAAATTTCTGAAAAGCTGACAGAAAAGCTGACAGAAAAGCTGACAGAGACAGTAGTGATGAACAATGTATTTCCCCTTGCTGGAGGCTTTTTCTCTGTAATACTTATGTTTATTTTTTCTAGTTTTTCACGCTTTTCTTAAATGGAGCTACACCGGCTCTTTTTTTAAGTATTTCTGCTATCACTTTATGAGATGTTTTATTATTCCATGCTAGACATTAAATTTGCTGATTAAACACCGATACTTGCACGTCATCTACTAGTTTGGAAAGATCTGAGATCAAATCACGTCATTTCAAGAGAGAATAAAAGCATACAAACACACAAACAGACACTTAAACAAACACACAAAGAAGGTACAAAAACACGGAAGTTTTGACACAGCATGTAATTTTTAAGAACATCGCAAAATTAGTAAAATAAACCTTAACATTTATAAAACAAAATGCATGAAAGTTTTAGAAATGATATGGAATTTATATAAAAAGCATTAAATTTATATTAAAAATGGAATTTTTATAAATAGTATGAAATCTACATATTATTAAATTTATAACAAAAAGCCCTGGAATTTATGAAAAACATGGAGTTTATAAAAACAGCGTAGACATTTTAAAAAAATTGTTAAAAACTCATCTCTTTAAACGTGGTTATTCACTGTAGTTTCTTTTTTTAGTGTAATGTATTGTTTCATTTGATATTAGTCAGATTTCTATTTATTCTGATATTGTTTAAGTTTTGTCATAGCCAGTGCATGCATGTTGTATGTTGTAGCCCTTAGAGCAAATTTCTGAAAAGCTGACAGAAAAGCTGACAGAAAAGCTGACAGAGACAGTAGTGATGAACAATGTATTTCCCCTTGCTGGAGGCTTTTTCTCTGTAATACTTATGTTTGTTTTTTTTCTAGTTTTTCACGCTTTTCTTAAATGGAGCTACACCGGCTCTTTTTTAAGTATTACTGCTATCACTTTTTGAGATGTTTTATTATTCCATGCTAGACATTAAATTTGCTGATTAAACAGCGATACTTGCACGTCATGTACTAGTTTGGAAAGATCTGAGATCAAATCACGTCATTTCAAGAGAGAATAAAAGCATACAAACACACAAACAGACACTTAAACAAACACACAAAGAAGGTACAAAAACACGGAAGTTCTGACACAGCATGTAATTTATAAGAACATCGCAAAATTAGTAAAATAAACCTTAACATTTATAAAACAAAATGCATGAAAGTTTTAGAAATGACATGGAATTTATATAAAAAGCATTAAATTTATATTAAAAATGGAATTTATATAAATAGTATGAAATCTACATATTATTAAATTTATAACAAAAAGCCCTGGAATTTATGAAAAACATGGAGTTTATAAAAACAGCGTAGACATTTTAAAAAAATTGTTAAAAACTCATCTCTTTAAACGTGGTTATTCACTGTAATTTCTTTTTTTAGTGTAATGTATTGTTTCATTTGATATTAGTCAGATTTCTATTTATTCTGATATTGTTTAAGTTTTGTCATAGCCAATGCATGCATGTTGTATGTTGTAGCCCTTAGAGCAAATTTCTGAAAAGCTGACAGAAAAGCTGACAGAGACAGTAGTGATGAACAATGTATTTCCCCTTGCTGGAGTCTTTTGCTCTGTAATATTTATGTTTATTTTTTCTAGTTTTTCACGCTTTTCTTAAATGGAGCTACACCGACTCTTTTTTAAGTATTACTGCTATCACTTTTTGAGATGTTTTATTATTCCATGCTAGACATTAAATTTGCTGATTAAACACCGATAATTGCACGTCATGTACTAGTTTGGAAAGATCTGAGATCAAATCACGTCATTTCAAGAGAGAATAAAAGCATACAAACACACAAACAGACACTTAAACAAACACACAAAGAAGGTACAAAAACACGGAAGTTCTGACACAGCATGTAATTTATAAGAACATCGCAAAATTAGTAAAATAAACCTTAACATTTATAAAACAAAATGCATGAAAGTTTTAGAAATGACATGGAATTTATATAAAAAGCATTAAATTTATATTAAAATGGAATTTTTATAAATAGTATGAAATCTACATATTATTAAATTTATAACAAAAAGCCCTGGAATTTATGAAAAACATGGAGTTTATAAAAACAGCGTAGACATTTTTAAAAAATTGTTAAAAACTCATCTCTTTAAACGTGGTTATTCACTGTAATTTCTTTTTTTAGTGTAATGTATTGTTTCATTTGATATTAGTCAGATTTCTATTTATTCTGATATTGTTTAAGTTTTGTCATAGCCAATGCATGCATGTTGTATGTTGTAGCCCTTAGAGCAAATTTCTGAAAAGCTGACAGAAAAGCTGACAGAAAAGCTGACAGAGACAGAAGTGATGAACAATGTATTTCCCCTTGCTGGAGTCTTTTGCTCTGTAATATTTATGTTTATTTTTTCTAGTTTTTCACGCTTTTCTTAAATGGAGCTACACCGATTCTTTTTTAAGTATTACTGCTATCACTTTTTGAGATGTTTTATTATTCCATGCTAGACATTAAATTTGCTGATTAAACACCGATAATTGCACGTCATGTACTAGTTTGGAAAGATCTGAGATCAAATCACGTCATTTCAAGAGAGAATAAAAGCATACAAACACACAAACAGACACTTAAACAAACACACAAAGAAGGTACAAAAACACGGAAGTTCTGACACAGCATGTAATTTATAAGAACATCGCAAAATTAGTAAAATAAACCTTAACATTTATAAAACAAAATGCATGAAAGTTTTAGAAATGACATGGAATTTATATAAAAAGCATTAAATTTATATTAAAAATGGAATTTATATAAATAGTATGAAATCTACATATTATTAAATTTATAACAAAAAGCCCTGGAATTTATGAAAAACATGGAGTTTATAAAAACAGCGTAGACATTTTAAAAAAATTGTTAAAAACTCATCTGTTTAAACGTGGTTATTCACTGTAATTTCTTTTTTTAGTGTAATGTATTGTTTCATTTGATATTAGTCAGATTTCTATTTATTGTGATATTGTTTAAGTTTTGTCATAGCCAATGCATGCATGTTGTATGTTGTAGCCCTTAGAGCAAATTTCTGAAAAGCTGACAGAAAAGCTGACAGAGACAGTAGTGATGAACAATGTATTTCCCCTTGCTGGAGGCTTTTTCTCTGTAATACTTATGTTTATTTTTTCTAGTTTTTCACGCTTTTCTTAAATGGAGCTACACCGGCTCTTTTTTTAAGTATTACTGCTATCACTTTATGAGATGTTTTATTATTCCATGCTAGACATTAAATTTGCTGATTAAACAGCGATACTTGCACGTCATGTACTAGTTTGGAAAGATCTGAGATCAAATCACGTCATTTCAAGAGAGAATAAAAGCATACAAACACACAAACAGACACTTAAACAAACACACAAAGAAGGTACAAAAACACGGAAGTTTTGACACAGCATGTAATTTATAAGAACATCGCAAAATTAGTAAAATAAACCTTAACATTTATAAAACAAAATGCATGAAAGTTTTAGAAATGACATGGAATTTATATAAAAAGCATTAAATTTATATTAAAAATGGAATTTATATAAATAGTATGAAATCTACATATTATTAAATTTATAACAAAAAGCCCTGGAATTTATGAAAAACATGGAGTTTATAAAAACAGCGTAGACATTTTAAAAAAATTGTTAAAAACTCATCTCTTTAAACGTGGTTATTCACTGTAGTTTCTTTTTTTAGTGTAATGTATTGTTTCATTTGATATTAGTCAGATTTCTATTTATTCTGATATTGTTTAAGTTTTGTCATAGCCAATGCATGCATGTTGTATGTTGTAGCCCTTAGAGCAAATTTCTGAAAAGCTGACAGAAAAGCTGACAGAAAAGCTGACAGAGACAGTAGTGATGAACAATGTATTTCCCCTTGCTGGAGGCTTTTTCTCTGTAATACTTATGTTTATTTTTTCTAGTTTTTCACGCTTTTCTTAAATGGAGCTACACCGGCTCTTTTTTAAGTATTACTGCTATCACTTTTTGAGATGTTTTATTATTCCATGCTAGACATTAAATTTGCTGATTAAACACCGATACTTGCACGTCATCTACTAGTTTGGAAAGATCTGAGATCAAATCACGTCATTTCAAGAGAGAATAAAAGCATACAAACACACAAACAGACACTTAAACAAACACACAAAGAAGGTACAAAAACACGGAAGTTTTGACACAGCATGTAATTTATAAGAACATCGCAAAATTAGTAAAATAAACCTTAACATTTATAAAACAAAATGCATGAAAGTTTTAGAAATGACATGGAATTTATATAAAAAGCATTAAATTTATATTAAAAATGGAATTTATATAAATAGTATGAAATCTACATATTATTAAATTTATAACAAAAAGCCCTGGAATTTATGAAAAACATGGAGTTTATAAAAACAGCGTAGACATTTTAAAAAAATTGTTAAAAACTCATCTCTTTAAACGTGGTTATTCACTGTAGTTTCTTTTTTTAGTGTAATGTATTGTTTCATTTGATATTAGTCAGATTTCTATTTATTCTGATATTGTTTAAGTTTTGTCATAGCCAATGCATGCATGTTGTATGTTGTAGCCCTTAGAGCAAATTTCTGAAAAGCTGACAGAAAAGCTGACAGAAAAGCTGACAGAGACAGTAGTGATGAACAATGTATTTCCCCTTGCTGGAGGCTTTTTCTCTGTAATACTTATGTTTATTTTTTCTAGTTTTTCACGCTTTTCTTAAATGGAGCTACACCGGCTCTTTTTTAAGTATTACTGCTATCACTTTTTGAGATGTTTTATTATTCCATGCTAGACATTAAATTTGCTGATTAAACACCGATACTTGCACGTCATGTACTAGTTTGGAAAGATCTGAGATCAAATCACGTCATTTCAAGAGAGAATAAAAGCATACAAACACATAAACAGACACTTAAACAAACACACAAAGAAGGTACAAAAACACGGAAGTTCTGACACAGCATGTAATTTATAAGAACATCGCAAAATTAGTAAAATAAACCTTAACATTTATAAAACAAAATGCATGAAAGTTTTAGAAATGATATGGAATTTATATAAAAAGCATTAAATTTATATTAAAAATGGAATTTTTATAAATAGTATGAAATCTACATATTATTAAATTTATAACAAAAAGCCCTGGAATTTATGAAAAACATGGAGTTTATAAAAACAGCGTAGACATTTTAAAAAAATTGTTAAAAACTCATCTCTTTAAACGTGGTTATTCACTGTAGTTTCTTTTTTTAGTGTAATGTATTGTTTCATTTGATATTAGTCAGATTTCTATTTATTCTGATATTGTTTAAGTTTTGTCATAGCCAATGCATGCATGTTGTATGTTGTAGCCCTTAGAGCAAATTTCTGAAAAGCTGACAGAAAAGCTGACAGAAAAGCTGACAGAGACAGTAGTGATGAACAATGTATTTCCCCTTGCTGGAGGCTTTTTCTCTGTAATACTTATGTTTGTTTTTTTTCTAGTTTTTCACGCTTTTCTTAAATGGAGCTACACCGGCTCTCTTTTTTAAGTATTACTGCTATCACTTTTTGAGATGTTTTATTATTCCATGCTAGACATTAAATTTGCTGATTAAACAGCGATACTTGCACGTCATGTACTAGTTTGGAAAGATCTGAGATCAAATCACGTCATTTCAAGAGAGAATAAAAGCATACAAACACACAAACAGACACTTAAACAAACACACAAAGAAGGTACAAAAACACGGAAGTTCTGACACAGCATAATTTATAAGAACATCGCAAAATTAGTAAAATAAACCTCAACATTTATAAATAAAAAATGAATGAAAATTTAAGAAATGACATGGAATTTATATAAAACGCATTAAATTTATATTAAAAATGGAATTTATATAAATAGTATGAAATCTACATATTATTAAATTTATAACAAAAAGCCCTGGAATTTATGAAAAACATGGAGTTTATAAAAACAGCGTAGACATTTTTAAAAAATTGTTAAAAACTCATCTCTTTAAACGTGGTTATTCACTGTAGTTTCTTTTTTTAGTGTAATGTATTGTTTCATTTGATATTAGTCAGATTTCTATTTATTCTGATATTGTTTAAGTTTTGTCATAGCCAATGCATGCATGTTGTATGTTGTAGCCCTTAGAGCAAATTTCTGAAAAGCTGACAGAAAAGCTGACAGAAAAGCTGACAGAGACAGTAGTGATGAACAATGTATTTCCCCTTGCTGGAGTCTTTTGCTCTGTAATATTTATGTTTATTTTTTCTAGTTTTTCACGCTTTTCTTAAATGGAGCTACACCGATTCTTTTTTAAGTATTACTGCTATCACTTTTTGAGATGTTTTATTATTCCATGCTAGACATTAAATTTGCTGATTAAACACCGATAATTGCACGTCATGTACTAGTTTGGAAAGATCTGAGATCAAATCACGTCATTTCAAGAGAGAATAAAAGCATACAAACACACAAACAGACACTTAAACAAACACACAAAGAAGGTACAAAAACACGGAAGTTCTGACACAGCATGTAATTTATAAGAACATCGCAAAATTAGTAAAATAAACCTTAACATTTATAAAACAAAATGCATGAAAGTTTTAGAAATGACATGGAATTTATATAAAAAGCATTAAATTTATATTAAAAATGGAATTTATATAAATAGTATGAAATCTACATATTATTAAATTTATAACAAAAAGCCCTGGAATTTATGAAAAACATGGAGTTTATAAAAACAGCGTAGACATTTTAAAAAAATTGTTAAAAACTCATCTGTTTAAACGTGGTTATTCACTGTAATTTCTTTTTTTAGTGTAATGTATTGTTTCATTTGATATTAGTCAGATGTCTATTTATTGTGATATTGTTTAAGTTTTGTCATAGCCAATGCATGCATGTTGTATGTTGTAGCCCTTAGAGCAAATTTCTGAAAAGCTGACAGAAAAGCTGACAGAAAAGCTGACAGAGACAGTAGTGATGAACAATGTATTTCCCCTTGCTGGAGGCTTTTTCTCTGTAATACTTATGTTTATTTTTTCTAGTTTTTCACGCTTTTCTTAAATGGAGCTACACCGGCTCTTTTTTTAAGTATTACTGCTATCACTTTATGAGATGTTTTATTATTCCATGCTAGACATTAAATTTGCTGATTAAACAGCGATACTTGCACGTCATCTACTAGTTTGGAAAGATCTGAGATCAAATCACGTCATTTCAAGAGAGAATAAAAGCATACAAACACACAAACAGACACTTAAACAAACACACAAAGAAGGTACAAAAACACGGAAGTTTTGACACAGCATGTAATTTATAAGAACATCGCAAAATTAGTAAAATAAACCTTAACATTTATAAAACAAAATGCATGAAAGTTTTAGAAATGACATGGAATTTATATAAAAAGCATTAAATTTATATTAAAAATGGAATTTATATAAATAGTATGAAATCTACATATTATTAAATTTATAACAAAAAGCCCTGGAATTTATGAAAAACATGGAGTTTATAAAAACAGCGTAGACATTTTTAAAAAATTGTTAAAAACTCATCTCTTTAAACGTGGTTATTCACTGTAGTTTCTTTTTTTAGTGTAATGTATTGTTTCATTTGATATTAGTCAGATTTCTATTTATTCTGATATTGTTTAAGTTTTGTCATAGCCAATGCATGCATGTTGTATGTTGTAGCCCTTAGAGCAAATTTCTGAAAAGCTGACAGAAAAGCTGACAGAAAAGCTGACAGAGACAGTAGTGATGAACAATGTATTTCCCCTTGCTGGAGTCTTTTGCTCTGTAATATTTATGTTTATTTTTTCTAGTTTTTCACGCTTTTCTTAAATGGAGCTACACCGATTCTTTTTTAAGTATTACTGCTATCACTTTTTGAGATGTTTTATTATTCCATGCTAGACATTAAATTTGCTGATTAAACACCGATAATTGCACGTCATGTACTAGTTTGGAAAGATCTGAGATCAAATCACGTCATTTCAAGAGAGAATAAAAGCATACAAACACACAAACAGACACTTAAACAAACACACAAAGAAGGTACAAAAACACGGAAGTTCTGACACAGCATGTAATTTATAAGAACATCGCAAAATTAGTAAAATAAACCTTAACATTTATAAAACAAAATGCATGAAAGTTTTAGAAATGACATGGAATTTATATAAAAAGCATTAAATTTATATTAAAAATGGAATTTATATAAATAGTATGAAATCTACATATTATTAAATTTATAACAAAAAGCCCTGGAATTTATGAAAAACATGGAGTTTATAAAAACAGCGTAGACATTTTAAAAAAATTGTTAAAAACTCATCTGTTTAAACGTGGTTATTCACTGTAATTTCTTTTTTTAGTGTAATGTATTGTTTCATTTGATATTAGTCAGATGTCTATTTATTGTGATATTGTTTAAGTTTTGTCATAGCCAATGCATGCATGTTGTATGTTGTAGCCCTTAGAGCAAATTTCTGAAAAGCTGACAGAAAAGCTGACAGAAAAGCTGACAGAGACAGTAGTGATGAACAATGTATTTCCCCTTGCTGGAGGCTTTTTCTCTGTAATACTTATGTTTATTTTTTCTAGTTTTTCACGCTTTTCTTAAATGGAGCTACACCGGCTCTTTTTTTAAGTATTACTGCTATCACTTTATGAGATGTTTTATTATTCCATGCTAGACATTAAATTTGCTGATTAAACAGCGATACTTGCACGTCATGTACTAGTTTGGAAAGATCTGAGATCAAATCACGTCATTTCAAGAGAGAATAAAAGCATACAAACACACAAACAGACACTTAAACAAACACACAAAGAAGGTACAAAAACACGGAAGTTTTGACACAGCATGTAATTTATAAGAACATCGCAAAATTAGTAAAATAAACCTTAACATTTATAAAACAAAATGCATGAAAGTTTTAGAAATGACATGGAATTTATATAAAAAGCATTAAATTTATATTAAAAATGGAATTTATATAAATAGTATGAAATCTACATATTATTAAATTTATAACAAAAAGCCCTGGAATTTATGAAAAACATGGAGTTTATAAAAACAGCGTAGACATTTTAAGAAAATTGTTAAAAACTCATCTCTTTAAACGTGGTTATTCACTGTAATTTCTTTTTTTAGTGTAATGTATTGTTTCATTTGATATTAGTCAGATTTCTATTTATTCTGATATTGTTTAAGTTTTGTCATAGCCAATGCATGCATGTTGTATGTTGTAGCCCTTAGAGGAAATTTCTGAAAAGCTGACAGAAAAGCTGACAGAAAAGCTGACAGAGACAGTAGTGATAAACAATGTATTTCCCCTTGCTGGAGGCTTTTTCTCTGTAATACTTATGTTTATTTTTTCTAGTTTTTCACGCTTTTCTTAAATGGAGCTACACCGGCTCTTTTTTAAGTATTACTGCTATCACTTTTTGAGATGTTTTATTATTCCATGCTAGACATTAAATTTGCTGATTAAACACCGATACTTGCACGTCATCTACTAGTTTGGAAAGATCTGAGATCAAATCACGTCATTTCAAGGGAGAATAAAAGCATACAAACACACAAACAGACACTTAAACAAACACACAAAGAAGGTACAAAAACACGGAAGTTCTGACACAGCATGTAATTTATAAGAACATCGCAAAATTAGTAAAATAAACCTTAACATTTATAAAACAAAATGCATGAAAGTTTTAGAAATGATATGGAATTTATATAAAAAGCATTAAATTTATATTAAAAATGGAATTTTTATAAATAGTATGAAATCTACATATTATTAAATTTATAACAAAAAGCCCTGGAATTTATGAAAAACATGGAGTTTATAAAAACAGCGTAGACATTTTAAAAAAATTGTTAAAAACTCATCTCTTTAAACGTGGTTATTCACTGTAGTTTCTTTTTTTAGTGTAATGTATTGTTTCATTTGATATTAGTCAGATTTCTATTTATTCTGATATTGTTTAAGTTTTGTCATAGCCAATGCATGCATGTTGTATGTTGTAGCCCTTAGAGCAAATTTCTGAAAAGCTGACAGAAAAGCTGACAGAAAAGCTGACAGAGACAGTAGTGATGAACAATGTATTTCCCCTTGCTGGAGGCTTTTTCTCTGTAATACTTATGTTTGTTTTTTTTCTAGTTTTTCACGCTTTTCTTAAATGGAGCTCCACCGGCTCTCTTTTTTAAGTATTACTGCTATCACTTTTTGAGATGTTTTATTATTCCATGCTAGACATTAAATTTGCTGATTAAACAGCGATACTTGCACGTCATGTACTAGTTTGGAAAGATCTGAGATCAAATCACGTCATTTCAAGAGAGAATAAAAGCATACAAACACACAAACAGACACTTAAACAAACACACAAAGAAGGTACAAAAACACGGAAGTTTTGACACAGCATGTAATTTATAAGAACATCGCAAAATTAGTAAAATAAACCTTAACATTTATAAAACAAAATGCATGAAAGTTTTAGAAATGACATGGAATTTATATAAAAAGCATTAAATTTATATTAAAAATGGAATTTATATAAATAGTATGAAATCTACATATTATTAAATTTATAACAAAAAGCCCTGGAATTTATAAAAAACATGGAGTTTATAAAAACAGCGTAGACATTTTCAAAAAACTGCTAAAAACTCATCTGTTTAAACGTGGTTATTCACTGTAATTTCTTTTTTTAGTGTAATGTATTGTTTCATTTGATATTAGTCAGATTTCTATTTATTCTGATATTGTTTAAGTTTTGCCATAGCCAATGCATGCATGTTGTATGTTGTAGCCCTTAGAGCAAATTTCTGAAAAGCTGACAAAAGCTGACAGAAAAGCTGACAGAGACAGTAGTGATGAACAATGTATTTCCCCTTGCTGGAGGCTTTTTCTCTGTAATACTTATGTTTATTTTTTCTAGTTTTTCACGCTTTTCTTAAATGGAGCTACACCGGCTCTTTTTTAAGTATTACTGCTATCACTTTTTGAGATGTTTTATTATTCCATGCTAGACATTAAATTTGCTGATTAAACAGCGATACTTGCACGTCATGTACTAGTTTGGAAAGATCTGAGATCAAATCACGTCATTTCAAGAGAGAATAAAAGCATACAAACACACAAACAGACACTTAAACAAACACACAAAGAAGGTACAAAAACACGGAAGTTCTGACACAGCATGTAATTTATAAGAACATCGCAAAATTAGTAAAATAAACCTTAACATTTATAAAACAAAATGCATGAAAGTTTTAGAAATGAAATGGAATTTATATAAAAAGCATTAAATTTATATTAAAAATGGAATTTTTATAAATAGTATGAAATCTACATATTATTAAATTTATAACAAAAAGCCCTGGAATTTATGAAAAACATGGAGTTTATAAAAACAGCGTAGACATTTTTAAAAAATTGTTAAAAACTCATCTCTTTAAACGTGGTTATTCACTGTAGTTTCTTTTTTTAGTGTAATGTATTGTTTCATTTGATATTAGTCAGATTTCTATTTATTCTGATATTGTTTAAGTTTTGTCATAGCCAATGCATGCATGTTGTATGTTGTAGCCCTTAGAGCAAATTTCTGAAAAGCTGACAGAAAAGCTGACAGAAAAGCTGACAGAGACAGTAGTGATGAACAATGTATTTCCCCTTGCTGGAGGCTTTTTCTCTGTAATACTTATGTTTATTTTTTCTAGTTTTTCACGCTTTTCTTAAATGGAGCTACACCGGCTCTTTTTTAAGTATTACTGCTATCACTTTATGAGATGTTTTATTATTCCATGCTAGACATTAAATTTGCTGATTAAACACCGATACTTGCACGTCATCTACTAGTTTGGAAAGATCTGAGATCAAATCATGTCATTTCAAGAGAGAATAAAAGCATACAAACACACAAACAGACACTTAAACAAACACACAAAGAAGGTACAAAAACACGGAAGTTTTGACACAGCATGTAATTTATAAGAACATCGCAAAATTAGTAAAATAAACCTTAACATTTATAAAACAAAATGCATGAAAGTTTTAGAAATGACATGGAATTTATATAAAAAGCACTAAATTTATATTAAAAATGGAATTTATATAAATAGTATGAAATCTACATATTATTAAATTTATAACAAAAAGCCCTGGAATTTATGAAAAACATGGAGTTTATAAAAACAGCGTAGACATTTTAAAAAAATTGTTAAAAACTCATCTCTTTAAACGTGGTTATTCACTGTAATTTCTTTTTTTAGTGTAATGTATTGTTTCATTTGATATTAGTCAGATTTCTATTTATTCTGATATTGTTTAAGTTTTGTCATAGCCAATGCATGCATGTTGTATGTTGTAGCCCTTAGAGCAAATTTCTGAAAAGCTGACAGAAAAGCTGACAGAAAAGCTGACAGAGACAGTAGTGATAAACAATGTATTTTCCCGTGCTGGAGGCTTTTTCTCTGTAATACTTATGTTTATTTTTTCTAGTTTTTCACGCTTTTCTTAAATGGAGCTACACCGGCTCTTTTTTAAGTATTACTGCTATCACTTTTTGAGATGTTTTATTATTCCATGCTAGACATTAAATTTGCTGATTAAACACCGATACTTGCACGTCATCTACTAGTTTGGAAAGATCTGAGATCAAATCACGTCATTTCAAGAGAGAATAAAAGCATACAAACACACAAACAGACACTTAAACAAACACACAAAGAAGGTACAAAAACACGGAAGTTCTGACACAGCATGTAATTTATAAGAACATCGCAAAATTAGTAAAATAAACCTTAACATTTATAAAACAAAATGCATGAAAGTTTTAGAAATGATATGGAATTTATATAAAAAGCATTAAATTTATATTAAAAATGGAATTTTTATAAATAGTATGAAATCTACATATTATTAAATTTATAACAAAAAGCCCTGGAATTTATGAAAAACATGGAGTTTATAAAAACAGCGTAGACATTTTCAAAAAACTGTTAAAAACTCATCTGTTTAAACGTGGTTATTCACTGTAATTTCTTTTTTTAGTGTAATGTATTGTTTCATTTGATATTAGTCAGATTTCTATTTATTCTGATATTGTTTAAGTTTTGCCATAGCCAATGCATGCATGTTGTATGTTGTAGCCCTTAGAGCAAATTTCTGAAAAGCTGACAAAAGCTGACAGAAAAGCTGACAGAGACAGTAGTGATGAACAATGTATTTCCCCTTGCTGGAGGCTTTTTCTCTGTAATACTTATGTTTATTTTTTCTAGTTTTTCACGCTTTTCTTAAATGGAGCTACACCGGCTCTTTTTTAAGTATTACTGCTATCACTTTTTGAGATGTTTTATTATTCCATGCTAGACATTAAATTTGCTGATTAAACAGCGATACTTGCACGTCATGTACTAGTTTGGAAAGATCTGAGATCAAATCACGTCATTTCAAGAGAGAATAAAAGCATACAAACACACAAACAGACACTTAAACAAACACACAAAGAAGGTACAAAAACACGGAAGTTCTGACACAGCATGTAATTTATAAGAACATCGCAAAATTAGTAAAATAAACCTTAACATTTATAAA
Source organism: Protula sp. h YS-2021 (assembly GCA_949752745.1). Classification (NCBI taxonomy): domain Eukaryota; kingdom Metazoa; phylum Annelida; class Polychaeta; order Sabellida; family Serpulidae; genus Protula; species Protula sp. h YS-2021. The sequence continues at coordinate 8,706,595 of OX457033.1, read as the reverse complement.
ACAAAATGCATGAAAGTTTTAGAAATGAAATGGAATTTATATAAAAAGCATTAAATTTATATTAAAAATGGAATTTTTATAAATAGTATGAAATCTACATATTATTAAATTTATAACAAAAAGCCCTGGAATTTATGAAAAACATGGAGTTTATAAAAACAGCGTAGATATTTTTAAAAAATTATTAAAAACTCATCTCTTTAAACGTGGTTATTCACTGTAGTTTCTTTTTTTAGTGTAATGTATTGTTTCATTTGATATTAGTCAGATTTCTATTTATTCTGATATTGTTTAAGTTTTGTCATAGCCAATGCATGCATGTTGTATGTTGTAGCCCTTAGAGCAAATTTCTGAAAAGCTGACAGAAAAGCTGACAGAAAAGCTGACAGAAAAGCTGACAGAGACAGTAGTGATGAACAATGTATTTCCCCTTGCTGGAGGCTTTTTCTCTGTAATACTTATGTTTATTTTTTCTAGTTTTTCACGCTTTTCTTAAATGGAGCTACACCGGCTCTTTTTTAAGTATTACTGCTATCACTTTTTGAGATGTTTTATTATTCCATGCTAGACATTAAATTTGCTGATTAAACACCGATACTTGCTCGTCATGTACTAGTTTGGAAAGATCTGAGATCAAATCACGTCATTTCAAGGGAGAATAAAAGCATACAAACACACAAACAGACACTTAAACAAACACACAAAGAAGGTACAAAAACACGGAAGTTCTGACACAGCATGTAATTTATAAGAACATCGCAAAATTAGTAAAATAAACCTTAACATTTATAAAACAAAATGCATGAAAGTTTTAGAAATGATATGGAATTTATATAAAAAGCATTAAATTTATGTTAAAAATGGAATTTTTATAAATAGTATGAAATCTACATATTATTAAATTTATAACAAAAAGCCCTGGAATTTATGAAAAACATGGAGTTTATAAAAACAGCGTAGACATTTTCAAAAAACTGTTAAAAACTCATCTGTTTAAACGTGGTTATTCACTGTAATTTCTTTTTTTAGTGTAATGTATTGTTTCATTTGATATTAGTCAGATTTCTATTTATTCTGATATTGTTTAAGTTTTGCCATAGCCAATGCATGCATGTTGTATGTTGTAGCCCTTAGAGCAAATTTCTGAAAAGCTGACAAAAGCTGACAGAAAAGCTGACAGAGACAGTAGTGATGAACAATGTATTTCCCCTTGCTGGAGGCTTTTTCTCTGTAATACTTATGTTTATTTTTTCTAGTTTTTCACGCTTTTCTTAAATGGAGCTACACCGGCTCTTTTTTAAGTATTACTGCTATCACTTTTTGAGATGTTTTATTATTCCATGCTAGACATTAAATTTGCTGATTAAACAGCGATACTTGCACGTCATGTACTAGTTTGGAAAGATCTGAGATCAAATCACGTCATTTCAAGAGAGAATAAAAGCATACAAACACACAAACAGACACTTAAACAAACACACAAAGAAGGTACAAAAACACGGAAGTTCTGACACAGCATGTAATTTATAAGAACATCGCAAAATTAGTAAAATAAACCTTAACATTTATAAAACAAAATGCATGAAAGTTTTAGAAATGAAATGGAATTTATATAAAAAGCATTAAATTTATATTAAAAATGGAATTTTTATAAATAGTATGAAATCTACATATTATTAAATTTATAACAAAAAGCCCTGGAATTTATGAAAAACATGGAGTTTATAAAAACAGCGTAGACATTTTTAAAAAATTGTTAAAAACTCATCTCTTTAAACGTGGTTATTCACTGTAGTTTCTTTTTTTAGTGTAATGTATTGTTTCATTTGATATTAGTCAGATTTCTATTTATTCTGATATTGTTTAAGTTTTGTCATAGCCAATGCATGCATGTTGTATGTTGTAGCCCTTAGAGCAAATTTCTGAAAAGCTGACAGAAAAGCTGACAGAAAAGCTGACAGAGACAGTAGTGATGAACAATGTATTTCCCCTTGCTGGAGGCTTTTTCTCTGTAATACTTATGTTTATTTTTTCTAGTTTTTCACGCTTTTCTTAAATGGAGCTACACCGGCTCTTTTTTAAGTATTACTGCTATCACTTTTTGAGATGTTTTATTATTCCATGCTAGACATTAAATTTGCTGATTAAACAGCGATACTTGCACGTCATGTACTAGTTTGGAAAGATCTGAGATCAAATCACGTCATTTCAAGAGAGAATAAAAGCATACAAACACACAAACAGACACTTAAACAAACACACAAAGAAGGTACAAAAACACGGAAGTTCTGACACAGCATGTAATTTATAAGAACATCGCAAAATTAGTAAAATAAACCTTAACATTTATAAAACAAAATGCATGAAAGTTTTAGAAATGATATGGAATTTATATAAAAAGCATTAAATTTATATTAAAAATGGAATTTTTATAAATAGTATGAAATCTACATATTATTAAATTTATAACAAAAAGCCCTGGAATTTATGAAAAACATGGAGTTTATAAAAAAAGCGTAGACATTTTTAAAAAATTGTTAAAAACTCATCTCTTTAAACGTGGTTATTCACTGTAATTTCTTTTTTAGTGTTATGTATCGTTTCATTTGATATTAGTCAGATTTCTATTTATTCTGATATTGTTTAAATTTTGTCATAGCCAATGCATGCATGTTGTATGTTGTAGCCCTTAGAGCAAATTTCTGAAAAGCTGACAGAAAAGCTGACAGAAAAGCTGACAGAAAAGCTGACAGAGACAGTAGTGATGAACAATGTATTTCCCCTTACTGGAGGCTTTTTCTCTGTAATACTTATGTTTATTTTTTCTAGTTTTTCACGCTTTTCTTAAATGGAGCTACACCGGCTCTTTTTTAAGTATTACTGCTATCACTTTTTGAGATGTTTTATTATTCCATGCTAGACATTAAATTTGCTGATTAAACACCGATACTTGCACGTCATGTACTAGTTTGGAAAGATCTGAGATCAAATCACGTCATTTCAAGAGAGAATAAAAGCATACAAACACACAAACAGACACTTAAACAAACACACAAAGAAGGTACAAAAACACGGAAGTTCTGACACAGCATGTAATTTATAAGAACATCGCAAAATTAGTAAAATAAACCTTAACATTTATAAAACAAAATGCATGAAAGTTTTAGAAATGATATGGAATTTATATAAAAAGCATTAAATTTATATTAAAAATGGAATTTTTATAAATAGTATGAAATCTACATATTATTAAATTTATAACAAAAAGCCCTGGAATTTATGAAAAACATGGAGTTTATAAAAAAAGCGTAGACATTTTTAAAAAATTGTTAAAAACTCATCTGTTTAAACGTGGTTATTCACTGTAATTTCTTTTTTTAGTGTAATGTATTGTTTCATTTGATATTAGTCAGATTTCTATTTATTCTGATATTGTTTAAGTTTTGTCATAGCCAATGCATGCATGTTGTATGTTGTAGCCCTTAGAGCAAATTTCTGAAAAGCTGACAGAAAAGCTGACAGAAAAGCTGACAGAGACAGTAGTGATGAACAATGTATTTCCCCTTGCTGGAGTCTTTTGCTCTGTAATATTTATGTTTATTTTTTTTAGTTTTTACGCTTTTCTTAAATGGAGCTACACCGACTCTTTTTTAAGTATTACTGCTATCACTTTTTGAGATGTTTTATTATTCCATGCTAGACATTAAATTTGCTGATTAAACACCGATAATTGCACGTCATGTACTAGTTTGGAAAGATCTGAGATCAAATCACGTCATTTCAAGAGAGAATAAAAGCATACAAACACACAAACAGACACTTAAACAAACACACAAAGAAGGTACAAAAACACGGAAGTTCTGACACAGCATGTAATTTATAAGAACATCGCAAAATTAGTAAAATAAACCTTAACATTTATAAAACAAAATGCATGAAAGTTTTAGAAATGACATGGAATTTATATAAAAAGCATTAAATTTATATTAAAAATGGAATTTATATAAATAGTATGAAATCTACATATTATTAAATTTATAACAAAAAGCCCTGGAATTTATGAAAAAAATGGAGTTTATAAAAACAGCGTAGACATTTTAAAAAAATTGTTAAAAACTCATCTGTTTAAACGTGGTTATTCACTGTAATTTCTTTTTTTAGTGTAATGTATTGTTTCATTTGATATTAGTCAGATTTCTATTTATTCTGACATTGTTTAAGTTTTGTCATAGCCAATGCATGCATGTTGTATGTTGTAGCCCTTAGAGCAAATTTCTGAAAAGCTGACAGAAAAGCTGACAGAAAAGCTGACAGAAAAGCTGACAGAAAAGCTGACAGAGACAGTAGTGATGAACAATGTATTTCCCCTTGCTGGAGGCTTTTTCTCTGTAATACTTATGTTTATTTTTTCTAGTTTTTCACGCTTTTCTTAAATGGAGCTACACCGGCTCTTTTTTAAGTATTACTGCTATCACTTTTTGAGATGTTTTATTATTCCATGCTAGACATTAAATTTGCTGATTAAACACCGATACTTGCACGTCATCTACTAGTTTGGAAAGATCTGAGATCAAATCACGTCATTTCAAGAGAGAATAAAAGCATACAAACACACAAACAGACACTTAAACAAACACACAAAGAAGGTACAAAAACACGGAAGTTTTGACACAGCATGTAATTTATAAGAACATCGCAAAATTAGTAAAATAAACCTTAACATTTATAAAACAAAATGCATGAAAGTTTTAGAAATGACATGGAATTTATATAAAAAGCATCAAATTTATATTAAAAATGGAATTTATATAAATAGTATGAAATCTACATATTATTAAATTTATAACAAAAAGCCCTGGAATTTATGAAAAACATGGAGTTTATAAAAACAGCGTAGACATTTTTAAAAAATTGTTAAAAACTCATCTCTTTAAACGTGGTTATTCACTGTAGTTTCTTTTTTTAGTGTAATGTATTGTTTCATTTGATATTAGTCAGATTTCTATTTATTCTGATATTGTTTAAGTTTTGTCATAGCCAATGCATGCATGTTGTATGTTGTAGCCCTTAGAGCAAATTTCTGAAAAGCTGACAGAAAAGCTGACAGAAAAGCTGACAGAGACAGTAGTGATGAACAATGTATTTCCCCTTGCTGGAGGCTTTTTCTCTGTAATACTTATGTTTGTTTTTTTCTAGTTTTTCACGCTTTTCTTAAATGGAGCTACACCGGCTCTCATTTTTAAGTATTACTGCTATCACTTTTTGAGATGTTTTATTATTCCATGCTAGTTATTAAATTTGCTGATTAAACAGCGATACTTGCACGTCATGTACTAGTTTGGAAAGATCTGAGATCAAATCACGTCATTTCAAGAGAGAATAAAAGCATACAAACACACAAACAGACACTTAAACAAACACACAAAGAAGGTACAAAAACACGGAAGTTCTGACACAGCATAATTTATAAGAACATCGCAAAATTAGTAAAATAAACCTCAACTTTTATAAAACAAAATGAATGAAAGTTTAAGAAATGACATGGAATTTATATAAAACGCATTAAATTTATATTAAAAATGGAATTTATATAAATAGTATAAAATCTACATATTATTAAATTTATAACAAAAAGCCCTGGAATTTATAAAAAACATGGAGTTTATAAAAACAGCGTAGACATTTTCAAAAAACTGTTAAAAACTCATCTCTTTAAACGTGGTTATTCACTGTAATTTCTTTTTTTAGTGTAATGTATTGTTTCATTTGATATTAGTCAGATTTCTATTTATTCTGATATTGTTTAAGTTTTGTCATAGCCAATGCATGCATGTTGTATGTTGTAGCCCTTAGAGCAAATTTCTGAAAAGCTGACAAAAGCTGACAGAAAAGCTGACAGAGACAGTAGTGATGAACAATGTATTTCCCCTTGCTGGAGGCTTTTTCTCTGTAATACTTATGTTTATTTTTTCTAGTTTTTCACGCTTTTCTTAAATGGAGCTACACCGGCTCTTTTTTAAGTATTACTGCTATCACTTTTTGAGATGTTTTATTATTACATGCTAGACATTAAATTTGCTGATTAAACACCGATACTTGCACGTCATGTACTAGTTTGGAAAGATCTGAGATCAAATCACGTCATTTCAAGAGAGAATAAAAGCATACAAACACACAAACAGACACTTAAACAAACACACAAAGAAGGTACAAAAACACGGAAGTTCTGACACAGCATGTAATTTATAAGAACATCGCAAAATTAGTAAAATAAACCTTAACATTTATAAAACAAAATGCATGAAAGTTTTAGAAATGACATGGAATTTATATAAAAAGCATTAAATTTATATTAAAAATGGAATTTATATAAATAGTATGAAATCTACATATTATTAAATTTATAACAAAAAGCCCTGAAATTTATGAAAAACATGGAGTTTATAAAAACAGCGTAGACATTTTAAAAAAATTGTTAAAAACTCATCTGTTTAAACGTGGTTATTCACTGTAATTTCTTTTTTAGTGTAATGTATTGTTTCTTTTGATATTAGTCAGATTTCTATTTATTCTGATATTGTTTAAGTTTTGTCATAGCCAATGCATGCATGTTGTATGTTGTAGCCCTTAGAACAAATTTCTGAATAAGGGCGTTATGAATGTTGCAATAATAATAATAATAATAATAATAATAATAAGAAGAAGAAGAAGAAGAAAAGAAGAAGAAGAAGAAGAAGAAGAAGAAGAAGAAGAAGAAGAAGAAGAAGAAGAAAAGAAATGGCATGAAACGTATGTAAAAAGCATGAATTAAAAAACCATGGAACTTACATAAATGGCATGGTACAATACACTACTTTGTGACTTAAGCGCTTAATCCAAATATTTGTGAATTTAGTACGATTCACATGTTTTTTTAAACACTTTGTTTTTATTTCCTTCAAGAGTAAGTTGCTAGTACAGTAGTATACATTGTACAACAAGCCGCAAAAGTGTTGTTTTTAATTTTTTGGTTTCTCTGCACTTTTTAATGCAACATGTTTTCAATTGTTAGTGCATGTTTTAAATATTTCAAAGAAGGATAGAAATAAACCTCTTCATTGGCGTTATTACATTTATGAATATATAACTTGGCTTGAAGGAGAAGATAATCAAGAATAAATCTACAAGTTCTATTGTTTCCTTTTCTAGCAACCCCAGTATTTTTATACTAGTATTTAAGATAGTGACAGTTGTTCTCTAAAAAAGTTTTATCCAGTCATTTTTCGCGGATTGCCCAAAAAAGGTTTAAACTATTGCATGTCGCAAATATGTGAATTAAACCTCGTGTTACATTTCATTGTTTGCAGGTAGTCCAGCCGACAGAGCATACATACAGACACAGTACAAAGCTGACAGAAAAGCTGACAGGAAAGCTGACAGAAAAGCTGACATTAAAGCTGACAGAAAAGCTGACAGGAAAGCTTACAGAAAAGCTGACAGAAAAGCTGACAGAAAAGCTGACAGGAAAGCTGACAGAAAAGCTGACAGGAAAGCTGACAGGAAAGCTGACAGAAAAGCTGACAGAAAAGCTGACAGAAAAGCTGACGGAAAAGCTGACAGAAAAGCTGACAGAAAAGCTGACAGAAAAGCTGAATGAAAAGCTGATAGAAAAGCTGACAGAAAAGCTGACAGAAAAGCTGACAGAGACAGGAGTGATGAACAATGTATTTCGCTTTGCTGGAGGCTTTTTCTCTGTAATACTTATGTTTATTTTTCTAGTTTTTCACGCTTTTCTTAAATGGAGCTACACCGGCTCTTTTTTAAGTATTACTGCTATCACTTTTTGAGATGTTTTATTATTCCATGCTAGACATTAAATTTGCTGATGAAACAGCGATACTTGCTCGTCATGTACTAGTTTGGAAAGATCTGAGATCAAATCACGTCATTTCAAGAGAGAATAAAAGCATACAAACACACAAACAGACACTTAAACAAACACACAAAGAAGGTAGAAAAACACGGAAGTGCTGACAAAGTATGTAATTTATAAGAACATCGCAAAATTAGTAAAAATAAACCTTAACATTTATAAAACAAAATGCATGAAAATTTTAGAAATGACATGGAATTTATATAAAAAGCATTAAATTTATATTAAAAATGGAATTTATATAAATAGTATGAAATCTACATATTATTAAATTTATAACAAAAAGCCCTGGAATTTCTGAAAAACATGGAGTTTATAAAAACAGCGTAGACATTTTTAAGAAATTGTTAAAAACTCATCTCTTTAAACGTGGTTATTCACTGTAATTTCTTTTTTTAGTGTAATGTATTGTTTCATTTGATATTAGTCAGATTTCTATTTATTGTGATAGTGTTTAAGTTTTGTCATAGCCAATGCATGCATGTTGTATGTTGTAGCCCTTAGAGCAAATTTCTGAATAAGGGCGTTATGAATGTTGCAATAATAATAATAATAATAATAATAATAATAATAATAATAATAATAATAATAATAATAATAATAATAATAATAATAATAATAATAATAATAATAATAATAATAATAAGAAGAAGAAGAAGAAGAAGAAGAAGAAGAAGAAGAAGAAGAAGAAGGAAAGAAATGGCATGAAACGTATGTAAAAAGCATGAATTAAAAAACCATGGAACTTACATAAATGGCATGGTACAATACACTACTTTGTTACTTAAGCGCTTAATCCAAATATTTGTGAATTTAGTACGATTCACATGTTTTTTTTAACACTTTGTTTTTATTTCCTTCAAGGGTAAGTTGCTAGTACAGTAGTATACATTGTAAAACAAGCCGCAAAAGTGTTGTTTTTAATTTTTTGGTTTCTCTGCACTTTTTAATGCAACATGTTTTCAATTGTTAGTGCATGTTTTAAATATTTTAAGAAAGGGTAGAAATAAACCTCTTCATTGGCGTTATTACACTTATGAATATATAACTTGGCTTGAAGGAGAAGATAATCAAGAATAAATCTACAGGTTCTATTGTTTCCTTTTCTAGCAACCCTAGTATTTTTATTCTAGTATTTAAGATAATGACAGTTGTTCTCTAAAAACGTTTTATTCAGTCATTTTTCGCGGATTGCCCAAAAAAGGTTTAAACTATAGCATGTCGCAAAAGTGTGAATTAAACCTCGTGTTACATTTCATTGTCTGCAGGTAGTGCCGCCGACAGAGCATACATACAGACACAGTACAAAGCTGACAGAAAAGCTGACAGAAAAGCTGACAGAAAAGCTGACAGAAAAGCTGACAGAAAAGCTGACAGAAAAGCTGACAGAAAAGCTGACAGAAAAGCTGACAGAAAAGCTGACAGAAAAGCTGACAGAAAAGCTGACAGAAAAGCTGACAGAAAAGCTGACAGAAAAGCTGACAGAAAAGCTGACAGAAAAGCTGACAGAAAAGCTGACAGAAAAGCTGACAGAAAAGCTGACAGAAAAGCTGACAGAAAAGCTGACAGAAAAGCTGACAGAAAAGCTGACAGAAAAGCTGACAGAAAAGCTGACAGAAAAGCTGACAGAAAAGATGACAGAAAAGATGACAGAGACAGTAGTGATGAACAATGTATTTCGCCTTGCTGGAGGCTTTTCCTCTGTAATACTTATGTTTATTTTTTCTAGTTTTTCACGACTTTCTTAAATGAAGCTACACCGGCTCTTTTTTAAGTATTACTGCTATCACTTTTTGAGATGTTTTATTATTCCATGCTAGACATTAAATTTGCTGATTAAACAGCAATACTTGCACGTCATGTACTAGTTTGGAAAGATCTGAGATCAAATCACGTCATTTCAAGAGAGAATAAAAGCATACAAACACATAAACAGACACTTAAACAAACACACAAAGAAGGTACAAAAAACACGGAAGTTCTGACACAGCATGTAATTTATAAGAACATCGCAAAATTAGTAAAATAAACCTCAACATATATAAAACAAAATGCATGAAAGTTTTAGAAATGACATAGAATTTATATAAAAAAGCATGAATTAGAAAACCATGGAACTTACATAAATGGCATGGTACAATACACTACTTTGTTACTTAAGCGCTTAATCCAAAAATGTGTGAATTTAGTACGATTCACATGTTTTTTTTAGCACTTTGTTTTTATTTCCTTCAAGAGTAAGTTGCTAGTACAGAAGTATACATTGTACAACAAGCCGCAAAAGTGTTGTTTTTAATTTTTTGGTTTCTCTGCACTTTTTAATGCAACATGTTTTCAATTGTTAGTGCATGTTTTAAATATTTTAAGAAAGGGTAGAAATAAACCTCTTCATTGGCGTTATTACATTTATGAATATATAACTTGGCTTGAAGGAGAAGATAATCAAGAATAAATCTACAAGTTCTATTGTTTCCTTTTCTAGCAACCCTAGTATTTTTATTCTAGTATTTAAGATAATGACAGTTGTTCTCTAAAAAAGTTTTATTCAGTCATTTTTCGCGGATTGCCCAAAAAAGGTTTAAACTATAGCATGTCGCAAAAGTGTGAATTAAACCTCGTGTTACATTTCATTGTCTGCAGGTAGTGCAGCCGACAGAGCATACATACAGACACAGTACAAAGCTGACAGAAAAGCTGACAGAAAAGCTGACAGAAAAGCTGACAGAAAAGCTGACAGAAAAGCTGACAGAAAAGATGACAGAGACAGTAGTGATGAACAATGTATTTCGCCTTGCTGGAGGCTTTTTCTCTGTAATACTTATGTTTATTTTTTCTAGTTTTTCACGCCTTTCTTAAATGGAGCTCCACCGTCTCTTTTTTAAGTATTACTGCTATCACTTTTTGAGATGTTTTATTATTCCATGCTAGACATTAAATTTGCTGATTAAACAGCGATACTTGCACGTCATGTACTAGTTTGGAAAGATCTGAGATCAAATCACGTCATTTCAAGAGAGAATAAAAGCATACAAACACACAAACAGACACTTAAACAAACACACAAAGAAGGTACAAAAACACGGAAGTTCTGACACAGCATGTAATTTATAAGAACATCGCAAAATTAGTAAAATAAACCTTAACATATATAAAACAAAATGCATGAAAGTTTTAGAAATGACATAGAATTTATATAAAAAAAGCATGAATTAGAAAACCATGGAACTTACATAAATGGCATGGTACAATACACTACTTTGTTACTTAAGCGCTTAATCCAAATATTTGTGAATTTAGTACGATTCACATGTTTTTTTAACACTTTGTTTTTATTTCCTTCAAGAGTAAGTTGCTAGTACAGAAGTATACATTGTACAACAAGCCGCAAAAGTGTTGTTTTTAATTTTTTGGTTTCTCTGCACTTTTTAATGCAACATGTTTTCAATTGTTAGTGCATGTTTTAAATATTTTAAGAAAGGGTAGAAATAAACCTCTTCATTGGCGTTATTACATTTATGAATATATAACTTGGCTTGAAGGAGAAGATAATCAAGAATAAATCTACAAGTTCTATTGTTTCCTTTTCTAGCAACCCTAGTATTTTTATTCTAGTATTTAAGATAATGACAGTTGTTCTCTAAAAAAGTTTTATTCAGTCATTTTTCGCGGATTGCCCAAAAAAGGTTTAAACTATAGCATGTCGCAAAAGTGTGAATTAAACCTCGTGTTACATTTCATTGTCTGCAGGTAGTGCAGCCGACAGAGCATACATACAGACACAGTACAAAGCTGACAGAAAAGCTGACAGAAAAGCTGACAGAAAAGCTGACAGAAAAGCTGACAGAAAAGCTGACAGAGACAGTAGTGATGAACAATGTATTTCGCCTTGCTGGAGGCTTTTTCTCTGTAATACTTATGTTTATTTTTTCTAGTTTTTCACGCCTTTCTTAAATGGAGCTCCACCGTCTCTTTTTTAAGTATTACTGCTATCAATTTTTGAGATGTTTTATTATTCCATGCTAGACATTAAATTTGCTGATTAAACAGCGATACTTGCACGTCATGTACTAGTTTGGAAAGATCTGAGATCAAATCACGTCATTTCAAGAGAGAATAAAAGCATACAAACACACAAACAGACACTTAAACAAACACACAAAGAAGGTACAAAAACACGGAAGTTCTGACACAGCATGTAATTTATAAGAACATCGCAAAATTAGTAAAATAAACCTTAACATATATAAAACAAAATGCATGAAAGTTTTAGAAATGACATAGAATTTATATAAAAAAAGCATGAATTAGAAAACCATGGAACTTACATAAATGGCATGGTACAATACACTACTTTGTTACTTAAGCGCTTCATCCAAATATTTGTGAATTTAGTACGATTCACATGTTTTTTTTAACACTTTGTTTCTATTTCCTTCAAGAGTAATTTGCTAGTACAGAAGTATACATTGTACAACAAGCCGCAAAAGTGTTGTTTTTAATTTTTTGGTTTCTCTGCACTTTTTAATGCAACATGTTTTCAATTGTTAGTGCATGTTTTAAATATTTTAAGAAAGGGTAGAAATAAACCTCTTGATTGGCGTTATTACATTTATGAATATATAACTTGGCTTGAAGGAGAAGATAATCAAGAATAAATCTACAAGTTCTATTGTTTCCTTTTCTAGCAACCCTAGTATTTTTATTCTAGTATTTAAGATAATGACAGTTGTTCTCTAAAAAAGTTTTATTCAGTCATTTTTCGCGGATTGCCCAAAAAAGGTTTAAACTATAGCATGTCGCAAAAGTGTGAATTAAACCTCGTGTTACATTTCATTGTCTGCAGGTAGTGCACCTGACAGAAAAGCTGACAGAAAAGCTGAGAGAAAAGCTGAGAGAAAAGCTGACAGAAAAGCTGACAGAAAAGCTGACAGAAAAGCTGACAGAAAAGCTGACAGAGACAGTAGTGATGAACAATGTATTTCCCCTTGCTGGAGGCTTTTTCTCTGTAATACTTATGTTTATTTTTTCTAGGTTTTCACGCCTTTCTTAAATGGAGCTCCACCGGCTCTTTTTTAAGTATTACTGCTATCACTTTTTGAGATGTTTTATTATTACATGCTAGACATTAAATTTGCTGATTAAACAGCGATACTTGCACGTCATGTACTAGTTTGGAAAGATCTGAGATCAAATCACGTCATTTCAAGAGAGAATAAAAGCATACAAACACACAAACAGACACTTAAACAAACACACAAAGAAGGTACAAAAAACACGGAAGTTCTGACACAGCATGTAATTTATAAGAACATCGCAAAATTAGTAAAATAAACCTTAACATATATAAAACAAAATGCATGAAAGTTTTAGAAATGACATAGAATTTATATAAAAAAAGCATGAATTAGAAAACCATGGAACTTACATAAATGGCATGGTACAATACACTACTTTGTTACTTAAGCGCTTAATCCAAAAATGTGTGAATTTAGTACGATTCACATGTTTTTTTTTAACACTTTGTTTTTATTTCCTTCAAGAGTAAGTTGCTAGTACAGAAGTATACATTGTACAACAAGCCGCAAAAGTGTTGTTTTTAATTTTTTGGTTTCTCTGCACTTTTTAATGCAACATGTTTTCAATTGTTAGTGCATGTTTTAAATATTTTAAGAAAGGGTAGAAATAAACCTCTTCGTTGGCGTTATTGCATTTATGAATATATAACTTGGCTTGAAGGAGAAGATAATCAAGAATAAATCTACAAGTTCTATTGTTTCCTTTTCTAGCAACCCTAGTATTTTTATTCTAGTATTTAAGATAATGACAGTTGTTTTCTAAAAAAGTTTTATTCAGTCATTTTTCGCGGATTGCCCAAAAAAGGTTTAAACTATAGCATGTCGCAACAGTGTGAATTAAACCTCGTGTTACATTTCATTGTCTGCAGGTAGTGCAGCCGACAGAGCATACATACAGACACAGTACAAAGCTGACAGAAAAGCTGAGAGAAAAGCTGACAGAAAAGCTGACAGAAAAGCTGACAGAGACAGTAGTGATGAACAATGTATTTCGCCTTGCTGGAGGCTTTTTCTCTGTAATACTTATGTTTATTTTTTCTAGTTTTTCACGCCTTTCTTAAATGGAGCTCCACCGTCTCTTTTTTAAGTATTACTGCTATCACTTTTTGAGATGTTTTATTATTCCATGCTAGACATTAAATTTGCTGATTAAACAGCGATACTTGCACGTCATGTACTAGTTTGGAAAGATCTGAGATCAAATCACGTCATTTCAAGAGAGAATAAAAGCATACAAACACACAAACAGACACTTAAACAAACACACAAAGAAGCTACAAAAACAAAGAAGTTCTGACACAGCATGTAATTTATAAGAACATCGCAAAATTAGTAAAATAAACCTTAACATATATAAAACAAAATGCATGAAAGTTTTAGAAATGACATAGAATTTATATAAAAAAAGCATGAATTAGAAAACCATGGAACTTACATAAATTGCATGGTACAATACACTACTTTGTTACTTAAGCGCTTCATCCAAATATTTGTGAATTTAGGACGATTCACATGTTTTTTTAACACTTTGTTTTTATTTCCTTCAAGAGTAAGTTGCTAGTACAGAAGTATACATTGTACAACAAGCCGCAAAAGTGTTGTTTTTAATTTTTTGGTTTCTCTGCACTTTTTAATGCAACATGTTTTCAATTGTTAGTGCATGTTTTAAATATTTTAAGAAAGGGTAGAAATAAACCTCTTCATTGGCGTTATAACATTAATGAATATATAACTTGGCTTGAAGGAGAAGATAATCAAGAATAAATCTACAAGTTCTATTGTTTCCTTTTCTAGCAACCCTAGTATTTTTATTCTAGTATTTAAGATAATGACAGTTGTTCTCTAAAAAAGTTTTATTCAGTCATTTTTCGCGGATTGCCCAAAAAAGGTTTAAACTATAGCATGTCGCAAAAGTGTGAATTAAACCTCGTGTTACATTTCATTGTCTGCAGGTAGTGCAGCCGACAGAGCATACATACAGACACAGTACAAAGCTGACAGAAAAGCTGACAGAAAAGCTGACAGAAAAGCTGACAGAAAAGCTGACAGAAAAGCTGACAGAGACAGTAGTGATGAACAATGTATTTCGCCTTGCTGGAGGCTTTTTCTCTGTAATACTTATGTTTATTTTTTCTAGTTTTTCACGCTTTTCTTAAATGGAGCTCCACCGTCTCTTTTTTAAGTATTACTGCTATCACTTTTTGAGATGTTTTATTATTCCATGCTAGACATTAAATTTGCTGATTAAACAGCGATACTTGCACGTCATGTACTAGTTTGGAAAGATCTGAGATCAAATCACGTCATTTCAAGAGAGAATAAAAGCATACAAACACACAAACAGACACTTAAACAAACACACAAAGAAGGTACAAAAAACACGGAAGTTCTGACACAGCATGTAATTTATAAGAACATCGCAAAATTAGTAAAATAAACCTTAACATATATAAAACAAAATGCATGAAAGTTTTAGAAATTACATAGAATTTATATAAAAAAAGCATGAATTAGAAAACCATGGAATTTACATAAATGGCATGGTACAATACACTACTTTGTTACTTAAGCGCTTAATCCAAAAATGTGTGAATTTAGTACGATTCACATGTTTTTTTTAGCACTTTGTTTTTATTTCCTTCAAGAGTAAGTTGCTAGTACAGAAGTATACATTGTACAACAAGCCGCAAAAGTGTTGTTTTTAATTTTTTGGTTTCTCTGCACTTTTTAATGCAACATGTTTTCAATTGTTAGTGCATGTTTTAAATATTTTAAGAAAGGGTAGAAATAAACCTCTTCGTTGGCGTTATTACATTTATGAATATATAACTTGGCTTGAAGGAGAAGATAATCAAGAATAAATCTACAAGTTCTATTGTTTCCTTTTCTAGCAACCCTAGTATTTTTATTCTAGTATTTAAGATAATGACAGTTGTTCTCTAAAAAAGTTTTATTCAGTCATTTTTCGCGGATTGCCCAAAAAAGGTTTAAACTATAGCATGTCGCAAAAGTGTGAATTAAACCTCGTGTTACATTTCATTGTCTGCAGGTAGTGCAGCCGACAGAGCATACATACAGACACAGTACAAAGCTGACAGAAAAGCTGACAGAAAAGCTGACAGAAAAGCTGACAGAAAAGCTGACAGAAAAGCTGACAGAAAAGCTGACAGAGACAGTAGTGATGAACAATGTATTTCGCCTTGCTGGAGGCTTTTTCTCTGTAATACTTATGTTTATTTTTTCTAGTTTTTCACGCTTTTCTTAAATGGAGCTACACCGGCTCTTTTTTAAGTATTACTGCTATCACTTTTTGAGATGTTTTATTATTCCATGCTAGACATTAAATTTGCTGATTAAACAGCGATACTTGCACGTCATGTACTAGTTTGGAAAGATCTGAGATCAAATCACGTCATTTCAAGAGAGAATAAAAGCATACAAACACACAAACAGACACTTAAACAAACACACAAAGAAGGTACAAAAACACGGAAGTTCTGACACAGCAGGTAATTTATAAGAACATCGCAAAATTAGTAAAATAAACCTTAAAATATATAAAACAAAATGCATGAAAGTTTTAGAAATGACATGGAATTTATATAAAAAAGCATGAATTAGAAAACCATGGAACTTACATAAATGGCATGGTACAATACACTACTTTGTTACTTAAGCGCTTAATCCAAATATTTGTGAATTTAGTACGATTCACATGTTTTTTTAAACACTTTGTTTTTATTTCCTTCAAGAGTAAGTTGCTAGTACAGTAGTATACATTGTACAACAAGCCGCAAAAGTGTTGTTTTTAATTTTTTGGGTTCTCTGCACTTTTTAATGCAACATGTTTTCAATTGTTAGTGCATGTTTTAAATATTTCAAGGAAGGGTAGAAATAAACCTCTTCATTGGCGTTATTACATTTATGAATATATAACTTAGCTTGAAGGAGAAGATAATCAAGAATAAATCTACAAGTTCTATTGTTTCCTTTTCTAGCAACCCTAGTATTTCTATTCTAGTATTTAAGATAATGACAGTTGTTCTCTAAAAAAGTGTTATTCAGTCATTTTTCGCGGATTGCCCAAAAAAGGTTTAAACTATAGCATGTCGCAAAAGTGTGAATTAAACCTCGTGTTACATTTCATTGTCTACAGGTAGTGCAGCCGACAGAGCATACATACAGACACATTACAAAGCTCAGAAAAGCTGACAGAAAAGCTGACCGAAAAGCTGACAGAAAAGCTGACAGAAAAGCTGACAGAAAAGCTGACAGAAAAGCTGACAGAAAAGCTGACAGAAAAGCTGACAGAAAAGCTGACAGAAAAGCTGACAGAAAAGCTGACAGAGACAGTAGTGATGAACAATGTATTTCCCCTTGCTGGAGGCTTTTTCTCTGTAATACTTATGTTTATTTTTTCTAGTTTTTCACGCTTTTCTTAAATGGAGCTACACCGGCTCTTTTTTAAGTATTACTGCTATCACTTTTTGAGATGTTTTATTATTCCATGCTAGACATTACATTTGCTGATTAAACAGCGATACTTGCTCGTCATGTACTAGTTTGGAAAGATCTGAGATCAAATCACGTCATTTCAAGAGAGAATAAAAGCATACAAACACACAAACAGACACTTAAACAAACACACAAAGAAGGTACAAAAACACGGAAGTTCTGACACAGCATGTAATTTATAAGAACATCGCAAAATTTGTAACAAAAACGTTAACATATATAAAACAAAATGCATGAAAGTTTTAGAAATGACATGGAATTTATATAATTCATTACTGTGAATTTAGTACGATTCACATGTTTTTTAAACACTTTGTTTTTATTTCCTTCAAGAGTAAGTTGCTAGTACAGTAGTATACATTGTACAACAAGCCGCAAAAGTGTTGTTTTTAATTTTTTGGTTTCTCTGCACTTTTTAATGCAACATGTTTTCAATTGTTAGTGCATGTTTTAAATATTTCAAGGAAGGGTAGAAATAAACCTCTTCATTGGCGTTATTATATTTATGAATATATAACTTGGCTTGAAGGAGAAGATAATCAAGAATAAATCTACAAGTTCTATTGTTTCCTTTTCTAGCAACCCTAGTATTTTTATTCTAGTATTTAAGATAATGACAGTTGTTCTCTAAAAAAGTGTTATTCAGTCATTTTTCGCGGATTGCCCAAAAAAGGTTTAAACTATAGCATGTCGCAAAAGTGTGAATTAAACCTCGTGTTACATTTTATTGTCTACAGGTAGTGCAGCCGACAGAGCATACATACAGACACAGTACAAAGCTCAGAATAGCTGACAGAAAAGCTGACAGGAAAGCTGACAGAAAAGCTGACAGAAAAGCTGACAGAAAAGCTGACAGAAAAGCTGACAGAAAAGCTGACAGAAAAGCTGACAGAAAAGCTGACAGAAAAGCTGACAGAAAAGCTGACAGAAAAGCTGACAGAAAAGCTGACAGAAAAGCTGACAGAAAAGCTGACAGAAAAGCTGACAGAAAAGCTGACAGAAAAGCTGACAGAAAAGCTGACAGAAAAGCTGACAGAAAAGCTGACAGAAAAGCTGACAGAAAAGCTGACAGAGACAGTAGTGATGAACAATGTATTTCCCCTTGCTGGAGGCTTTTTCTCTGTAATACTTATGTTTATTTTTTCTAGTTTTTCACGCTTTTCTTAAATGGAGCTACACCGGCTCTTTTTTAAGTATTACTGCTATCACTTTTTGAGATGTTTTATTATTCCATGCTAGACATTACATTTGCTGATTAAACAGCGATACTTGCTCGTCATGTACTAGTTTGGAAAGATCTGAGATCAAATCACGTCATTTCAAGAGAGAATAAAAGCATACAAACACACAAACAGACACTTAAACAAACACACAAAGAAGGTACAAAAACACGGAAGTTCTGACACAGCATGTAATTTATAAGAACATCGCAAAATTTGTAACAAAAACGTTAACATATATAAAACAAAATGCATGAAAGTTTTAGAAATGACATGGAATTTATATAATTCATTACTGTGAATTTAGTACGATTCACATGTTTTTTAAACACTTTGTTTTTATTTCCTTCAAGAGTAAGTTGCTAGTACAGTAGTATACATTGTACAACAAGCCGCAAAAGTGTTGTTTTTAATTTTTTGGTTTCTCTGCACTTTTTAATGCAACATGTTTTCAATTGTTAGTGCATGTTTTAAATATTTCAAGGAAGGGTAGAAATAAACCTCTTCATTGGCGTTATTATATTTATGAATATATAACTTGGCTTGAAGGAGAAGATAATCAAGAATAAATCTACAAGTTCTATTGTTTCCTTTTCTAGCAACCCTAGTATTTTTATTCTAGTATTTAAGATAATGACAGTTGTTCTCTAAAAAAGTGTTATTCAGTCATTTTTCGCGGATTGCCCAAAAAAGGTTTAAACTATAGCATGTCGCAAAAGTGTGAATTAAACCTCGTGTTACATTTTATTGTCTACAGGTAGTGCAGCCGACAGAGCATACATACAGACACAGTACAAAGCTCAGAATAGCTGACAGAAAAGCTGACAGAAAAGCTGACAGAAAAGCTGACAGAAAAGCTGACAGAAAAGCTGACAGAAAAGCTGACAGAAAAGCTGACAGAAAAGCTGACAGAAAATCTGACAGAAAAGCTGACAGAAAAGCTGACAGAAAAGCTGACAGAAAAGCTGACAGAAAAGCTGACAGAAAAGCTGACAGAAAAGCTGACAGAAAAGCTGACAGAAAAGCTGACAGAAAAGCTGACAGAAAAGCTGACAGAAAAGCTGGCAGAAAAGCTGACAGAAAAGCTGACAGAGACAGTAGTGATGAACAATGTATTTCGCCTTGCTGGAGGCTTTTTCTCTGTAATACTTATGTTTATTTTTTCTAGTTTTTCACGCTTTTCTTAAATGGAGCTACACCGGCTCTTTTTTAAGTATTACTGCTATCACTTTTTGAGATGTTTTATTATTCCATGCTAGACATTACATTTGCTGATTAAACAGCGATACTTGCTCGTCATGTACTAGTTTGGAAAGATCTGAGATCAAATCACGTCATTTCAAGAGAGAATAAAAGCATACAAACACACAAACAGACACTTAAACAAACACACAAAGAAGGTACAAAAACACGGAAGTTCTGACACAGCATGTAATTTATAAGAACATCGCAAAATTTGTAAAAAAAACCTTAACATATATAAAACAAAATGAATGAAAGTTTTAGAAATGACATGGAATTTATATAATTCATTACTGTGAATTTAGTACGATTCACATGTTTTTTTAAACACTTTGTTTTTATTTCCTTCAAGAGTAAGTTGCTAGTACAGTAGTATACATTGTACAACAAGCCGCAAAAGTGTTGTTTTTAATTTTTTGGTTTCTCTGCACTTTTTAATGAACATGTTTTCAATTGTTAGTGCATGTTTTAAATATTTCAAGGAAGGGTAGAAATAAACCTCTTCATTGGCGTTATTACATTTATGAATATATAACTTGGCTTGAAGGAGAAGATAATCAAGAATAAATCTACAAGTTCTATTGTTTCCTTTTCTAGCAACCCTAGTATTTTTATTCTAGTATTTAAGATAATGACAGTTGTTCTCTAAAAAAGTGTTATTCAGTCATTTTTCGCGGATTGCCCAAAAAAGGTTTAAACTATAGCATGTCGCAAAAGTGTGAATTAAACCTCGTGTTACATTTCATTGTCTACAGGTAGTGCAGTCGACAGAGCATACATACAGACACAGTACAAAGCTCAGAATAGCTGACAGAAAAGCTGACAGAAAAGCTGACAGAAAAGCTGACAGAAAAGCTGACAGAAAAGCTGACAGAAAAGCTGACAGAAAAGCTGACAGAAAAGCTGACAGAAAAGCTGACAGAAAAGCTGACAGAAAAGCTGACAGAAAAGCTGACAGAAAAGCTGACAGAAAAGCTGACAGAAAAGCTGACAGAAAAGCTGACAGAAAAGCTGACAGAAAAGCTGACAGAAAAGCTGACAGAAAAGCTGACAGAAAAGCTGACAGAAAAGCTGAAAGAAAAGCTGACAGAAAAGCTGACAGAAAAGCTGACAGAAAAGCTGACAGAAAAGCTGACAGAAAAGCTGACAGAGACAGTAGTGATGAACAATGTATTTCGCCTTGCTGGAGGCTTTTTCTCTGTAATACTTATGTTTATTTTTTCTAGTTTTTCACGCTTTTCTTAAATGGAGCTACACCGGCTCTTTTTTAAGTATTACTGCTATCACTTTTTGAGATGTTTTATTATTCCATGCTAGACATTACATTTGCTGATTAAACACCGATACTTGCTCGTCATGTACTAGTTTGGAAAGATCTCAGATCAAATCACGTCATTTCAAGAGAGAATAAAAGCATACAAACACACAAACAGACACTTAAACAAACACACAAAGAAGGTACAAAAACACGGAAGTTCTGACACAGCAGGTAATTTATAAGAACATCGCAAAATTAGTAAAATAAACCTTAACATATATAAAACAAAATGCATGAAAGTTTTAGAAATGACATGGAATTTATATAAAAAAAGCATGAATTAGAAAACCATGGAATTTACATAAATGGCATGGTACAATACACTACTTTGTTACTTAAGCACTTAATCCAAATATTTGTGAATTTAGTACGATTCACATGTTTTTTTAAACACTTTGTTTTTATTTCCTTCAAGAGTAAGTTGCTAGTACAGTAGTATACATTGTGCAACAAGCCGCAAAAGTGTTGTTTTTAATTTTTTGGTTTCTCTGCACTTTTTAATGCAACATGTTTTCAATTGTTAGTGCATGTTTTAAATATTTCAAGGAAGGGTAGAAATAAACCTCTTCATTGGCGTTATTACATTTATGAATATATAACTTGGCTTGAAGGAGAAGATAATCAAGAATAAATCTACAAGTTCTATTGTTTCCTTTTCTAGCAACCCTAGTATTTTCATTCTAGTATTTAAGGTAATGACAGTTGTTCTCTAAAAAAGTGTTATTCAGTCATTTTTCGCGGATTGCCCAAAAAAGGTTTAAACTATAGCATGTCGCAAAAGTGTGAATTAAACCTCGTGTTACATTTCATTGTCTGCAGGTAGTGCAGCCGACAGAGCATACATACAGACACAGCACAAAGCTCAGAAAAGCTGACAGAAAAGCTGACAGAAAAGCTGACAGAAAAGCTGACAGAAAATCTGACAGAAAAGCTCACAGAAAAGGTGACAGAAAAGCTGACAGAAAAGCTGACAGAAAAACTGACAGAAAAGCTGACAGAAAAGCTGACAGAAAAGCTGACAGAAAAGATGACAGAAAAGCTGACAGAAAAGCTGACAGAAAAGCTGACAGAAAAGCTGACAGAAAAGCTGGCAGAAAAGCTGACAGAAAAGCTGACAGAGACAGTAGTGATGAACAATGTACTTCCCCTTGCTGGAGGCTTTTTCTTTGTAATACTTATGTTTATTTTTTCTAGTTTTTCACGCTTTTCTTAAATGGAGCTACACCGGCTCTTTTTTGAGTATTACTGCTATCACTTTTTGAGATGTTTTATTATTCCATGCTAGACATTACATTTGCTGATTAAACAGCGATACTTGCTCGTCATGTACTAGTTTGGAAAGATCTGAGATCAAATCACGTCATTTCAAGAGAGAATAAAAGCATACAAACACACAAACAGACACTTAAACAAACACACAAAGAAGGTACAAAAACACGGAAGTTCTGACACAGCAGGTAATTTATAAGAACATCGCAAAATTAGTAAAATAAACCTTAACATATATAAAACAAAATGCATGAAAGTATTAGAAATGACATGGAATTTATATAAAAAAAGCATGAATTAGAAAACCATGGAACTTACATAAATGGCATGGTACAATACACTACTTTGTTACTTAAGCGCTTAATCCAAATATTTGTGAATTTAGTACGATTCACATGTTTTTTTAAACACTTTGTTTTTATTTCCTTCAAGAGTAAGTTGCTAGTACAGTAGTATACATTGTACAACAAGCCGCAGAAGTGTTGTTTTTAATTTTTGGGTTTCTCTGCACTTTTTAATGCAACATGTTTTCAATTGTTAGTGCATGTTTTAAATGTTTTACGAAAGGGTAGAAATAAACTTCTTCATTGGCGTTATTACATTTATGAATATATAACTTGGCTTGAAGGAGAAGATAATCAAGAATAAATCTACAAGTTCTATTGTTTCCTTTTCTAGCAACCCTAGTATTTTTATTCTAGTATTTAAGATAATGACAGTTGTTCTCTAAAAAAGTTTTATTCAGTCATTTTTCGCGGATTGCCCAAAAAAGGTTTAAACTATAGCATGTCGCAAAAGTGTGAATTAAACCTCGTGTTACATTTCATTGTCTGCAGGTAGTGCAGCCGACAGAGCATACATACAGACACAGTACAAAGCTGACAGAAAAGCTGACAGAAAAGCTGACAGAAAAGCTGGCAGAAAAGCTGACAGAAAAGCTGACAGAGACAGTAGTGATGAACAATGTATTTCCCCTTGCTGGAGGCTTTTTCTCTGTAATACTTATGTTTATTTTTTCTAGTTTTTCACGCTTTTCTTAAATGGAGCTACACCGGCTCTTTTTTAAGTATTACTGCTATCACTTTTTGAGATGTTTTATTATTCCATGCTAGACATTACATTTGCTGATTAAACAGCGATACTTGCTCGTCATGTACTAGTTTGGAAAGATCTGAGATCAAATCACGTCATTTCAAGAGAGAATAAAAGCATACAAACACACAAACAGACACTTAAACAAACACACAAAGAAGGTACAAAAACACGGAAGTTCTGACACAGCAGGTAATTTATAAGAACATCGCAAAATTAGTAAAATAAACCTTAACATATATAAAACAAAATGCATGAAAGTTTTAGAAATGACATGGAATTTATATAAAAAAAGCATGAATTAGAAAACCATGGAATTTACATAAATGGCATGGTACAATACACTACTTTGTTACTTAAGCACTTAATCCAAATATTTGTGAATTTAGTACGATTCACATGTTTTTTTAAACACTTTGTTTTTATTTCCTTCAAGAGTAAGTTGCTAGTACAGTAGTATACATTGTGCAACAAGCCGCAAAAGTGTTGTTTTTAATTTTTTGGTTTCTCTGCACTTTTTAATGCAACATGTTTTCAATTGTTAGTGCATGTTTTAAATATTTCAAGGAAGGGTAGAAATAAACCTCTTCATTGGCGTTATTACATTTATGAATATATAACTTGGCTTGAAGGAGAAGATAATCAAGAATAAATCTACAAGTTCTATTGTTTCCTTTTCTAGCAACCCTAGTATTTTCATTCTAGTATTTAAGGTAATGACAGTTGTTCTCTAAAAAAGTGTTATTCAGTCATTTTTCGCGGATTGCCCAAAAAAGGTTTAAACTATAGCATGTCGCAAAAGTGTGAATTAAACCTCGTGTTACATTTCATTGTCTGCAGGTAGTGCAGCCGACAGAGCATACATACAGACACAGCACAAAGCTCAGAAAAGCTGACAGAAAAGCTGACAGAAAAGCTGACAGAAAAGCTGACAGAAAATCTGACAGAAAAGCTCACAGAAAAGGTGACAGAAAAGCTGACAGAAAAGCTGACAGAAAAACTGACAGAAAAGCTGACAGAAAAGCTGACAGAAAAGCTGACAGAAAGGATGACAGAAAAGTTGACAGAAAAGCTGACAGAAAAGCTGACAGAAAAGCTGACAGAAAAGCTGGCAGAAAAGCTGACAGAAAAGCTGACAGAGACAGTAGTGATGAACAATGTACTTCCCCTTGCTGGAGGCTTTTTCTTTGTAATACTTATGTTTATTTTTTCTAGTTTTTCACGCTTTTCTTAAATGGAGCTACACCGGCTCTTTTTTGAGTATTACTGCTATCACTTTTTGAGATGTTTTATTATTCCATGCTAGACATTACATTTGCTGATTAAACAGCGATACTTGCTCGTCATGTACTAGTTTGGAAAGATCTGAGATCAAATCACGTCATTTCAAGAGAGAATAAAAGCATACAAACACACAAACAGACACTTAAACAAACACACAAAGAAGGTACAAAAACACGGAAGTTCTGACACAGCAGGTAATTTATAAGAACATCGCAAAATTAGTAAAATAAACCTTAACATATATAAAACAAAATGCATGAAAGTTTTAGAAATGACATGGAATTTATATAAAAAAAGCATGAATTAGAAAACCATGGAACTTACATAAATGGCATGGTACAATACACTACTTTGTTACTTAAGCGCTTAATCCAAATATTTGTGAATTTAGTACGATTCACATGTTTTTTTAAACACTTTGTTTTTATTTCCTTCAAGAGTAAGTTGCTAGTACAGTAGTATACATTGTACAACAAGCCGCAGAAGTGTTGTTTTTAATTTTTGGGTTTCTCTGCACTTTTTAATGCAACATGTTTTCAATTGTTAGTGCATGTTTTAAATGTTTTACGAAAGGGTAGAAATAAACTTCTTCATTGGCGTTATTACATTTATGAATATATAACTTGGCTTGAAGGAGAAGATAATCAAGAATAAATCTACAAGTTCTATTGTTTCCTTTTCTAGCAACCCTAGTATTTTTATTCTAGTATTTAAGATAATGACAGTTGTTCTCTAAAAAAGTTTTATTCAGTCATTTTTCGCGGATTGCCCAAAAAAGGTTTAAACTATAGCATGTCGCAAAAGTGTGAATTAAACCTCGTGTTACATTTCATTGTCTGCAGGTAGTGCAGCCGACAGAGCATACATACAGACACAGTACAAAGCTGACAGAAAAGCTGACAGAAAAGCTGACAGAAAAGCTGGCAGAAAAGCTGACAGAAAAGCTGACAGAGACAGTAGTGATGAACAATGTATTTCCCCTTGCTGGAGGTTTTTTCACTGTAAAACTTATGTTTATTTTTTCTAGTTTTTCACGCTTTTCTTAAATGGAGCTACACCGGCTCTTTTTTAAGTATTACTGCTATCACTTTTTGAGATGTTTTATTATTCCATGATAGTCATTACATTTGCTGATTAAACAGCGATACTTGCTCGTCGTGTACTAGTTTGGAAAGATCTGAGATCAAATCACGTCATTTCAAGAGAGAATAAAAGCATACAAACACACAAACAGACACTTAAACAAACACACAAAGAAGGTACAAAAACACGGAAGTTCTGACACAGCATGTAATTTATAAGAACATCGCAAAATTAGTAAAATAAACCTTAACATATATAACACAAAATGCATGAAAGTTTTAGAAATGACATGGAATTTATATAAAAAGCATTAAATTTATATTAAAAATGGAATTTATATAAATAGTATGAAATCTACATATTATTAAATTTATAGCAAAAAGCCCTGGAATTTATGAAAAACATGGAGTTTATAAAAACAGCGTAGACATTTTTAAAAAATTGTTAAAAACTCATCTCTTTAAACGTGGTTATTCACTGTAATTTCTTTTTTTAGTGTAATGTATTGTTTCATTTGATATTAGTCAGATTTCTATTTATTGTGATATTGTTTAAGTTTTGTCCTAGCCAATGCATGCATGTTGTATGTTGTAGCCCTTAGAGCAAATTTCTGAATAAGGGCATTATGAATGTTGCAATAATAATAATAATAATAATAATAATAACAACAACAACAACAACAATAATAATAATAATAATAATAATAATAATAATAATAATAATAATAATAATAATAATAATAAGAAGAAGAAGAAGAAGAAGAAGAAGAAGAAGAAGAAGGAAAGAAATGGCATGAAACGTATGTAAAAAGCATGAATTAGAAAACCATGGAACTTACATAAATGGCATGGTACAATACACTACTTTGTTACTTAAGCGCTTAATCCAAATATTTGTGAATTTAGTACGATTCACATGTTTTTTTAAACACTTTGTTTTTATTTCCTTCAAGAGTAAGTTGCTAGTACAGTAGTATACATTGTACAACAAGCCGCAGAAGTGTTGTTTTTAATTTTTTGGTTTCTCTGCACTTTTTAATGCAACATGTTTTCAATTGTTAGTGCATGTTTTAAATGTTTTAAGAAAGGGTAGAAATAAACCTCTTCATTGGCGTTATTACATTTATGAATATATAACTTGGCTTGAAGGAGAAGATAATCAAGAATAAATCTACAAGTTCTATTGTTTCCTTTTCTAGCAACCCTAGTGTTTTTATTGTAGTATTTAAGATAATGACAGTTGTTCTCTAAAAAAGTTTTAATCAGTCATTTTTCGCGGATTTCCCAAAAAAGGTTTAAACTATAGCATATCGCAAAAGTGTGAATTAAACCTCGTGTTACATTTCATTGTCTGCAGGTAGTGTAGCCGACAGAGCATACATACAGACACAGTACAAAGCTGACAGAAAAGCTGAGAGAAAAGCTGACAGAAAAGCTGGCAGAAAAGCTGACAGAAAAGCTGACAGAGACAGTAGTGATGAACAATGTATTTCCCCTTGCTGGAGGCTTTTTCTCTGTAATACTTATGTTTATTTTTTCTAGTTTTTCACGCTTTTCTTAAATGGAGCTACACTGGCTCTTTTTTAAGTATTACTGCTATCACTTTTTGAGATGTTTTATTATTCCATGCTAGTCATTACATTTGCTGATTAAACAGCGATACTTGCTCGTCATGTACTAGTTTGGAAAGATCTGAGATCAAATCACGTCATTTCAAGAGAGAATAAAAGCATACAAACACACAAACAGACACTTAAACAAACACACAAAGAAGGTACAAAAACACGGAAGTTCTGACACAGCATGTAATTTATAAGAACATCGCAAAATTAGTAAAATAAACCTTAACATATATAACACAAAATGCATGAAAGTTATAGAAATGACATGGAATTTATATAAAAAGCATTAAATTTATATTAAAAATGGAATTTATATAAATAGTATGAAATCTACATATTATTAAATTTATAGCAAAAAGCCCTGGAATTTATGAAAAACATGGAGTTTATAAAAACAGCGTAGACATTTTTAAAAAATTGTTAAAAACTCATCTCTTTAAACGTGGTTATTCACTGTAATTTCTTTTTTTAGTGTAATGTATTGTTTCATTTGATATTAGTCAGATTTCTATTTATTGTGATATTGTTTAAGTTTTGTCATAGCCAATGCATGCATGTTGTATGTTGTAGCCCTTAGAGCAAATTTCTGAATAAGGGCATTATGAATGTTGCAATAATAATAATAATAACAACAACAACATCAGTAATAATAATAATAATAATAATAATAATAATAAGAAGAAGAAGAAGAAGAAGAAGTAAAGAAATGGCATGAAACGTATGTAAAAAGCATGAATTAGAAAACCATGGAACTTACATAAATGGCATGGTACAATACACTACTTTGTTACTTAAGCGCTTAATCCAAATATTTGTGAATTTAGTACGATTCACATGTTTTTTTAACACTTTGTTTTTATTTCCTTCAAGAGTAAGTTGCTAGTACAGTAGTATACATTGTACAACAAGCCGCAAAAGTGTTGTTTTTAATTTTTTGGTTTCTCTGCACTTTTTAATGCAACATGTTTTCAATTGTTAGTGCATGTTTTAAATATTTTAAGAAAGGGTAGAAATAAACCTCTTCATTGGCGTTATTACATTTATGAATATATAACTTGGCTTGAAGGAGAAGATAATCAAGAATAAATCTACAAGTTCTATTGTTTCCTTTTCTAGCAACCCTAGTGTTTTTATTGTAGTATTTAAGATAATGACAGTTGTTCTCTAAAAAAGTTTTAATCAGTCATTTTTCGCGGATTTCCCAAAAAAAGTTTAAACTATAGCATATCGCAAAAGTGTGAATTAAACCTCGTGTTACATTTCATTGTCTGCAGGTAGTGTAGCCGACAGAGCATACATACAGACACAGTACAAAGCTGACAGAAAAGCTGAGAGAAAAGCTGACAGAAAAGCTGGCAGAAAAGCTGACAGAAAAGCTGACAGAGACAGTAGTGATGAACAATGTATTTCCCCTTGCTGGAGGCTTTTTCTCTGTAATACTTATGTTTATTTTTTCTAGTTTTTCACGCTTTTCTTAAATGGAGCTACACCGGCTCTTTTTTAAGTATTACTGCTATCACTTTTTGAGATGTTTTATTATTCCATGCTAGTCATTACATTTGCTGATTAAACAGCGATACTTGCTCGTCATGTACTAGTTTGGAAAGATCTGAGATCAAATCACGTCATTTCAAGAGAGAATAAAAGCATACAAACACACAAACAGACACTTAAACAAACACACAAAGAAGGTACAAAAACACGGAAGTTCTGACACAGCATGTAATTTATAAGAACATCGCAAAATTAGTAAAATAAACCTTAACATATATAACACAAAATGCATGAAAGTTTTAGAAATGACATGGAATTTATATAAAAAGCATTAAATTTATATTAAAAATGGAATTTATATAAATAGTATGAAATCTACATATTATTAAATTTATAGCAAGAAGCCCTGGAATTTATGAAAAACATGGAGTTTATAAAAACAGCGTAGACATTTTTAAAAAATTGTTAAAAACTCATCTCTTTAAACGTGGTTATTCACTGTAATTTCTTTTTTTAGTGTAATGTATTGTTTCATTTGATATTAGTCAGATTTCTATTTATTGTGATATTGTTTAAGTTTTGTCATAGCCAATGCATGCATGTTGTATGTTGTAGCCCTTAGAGCAAATTTCTGAATAAGGGCATTATGAATGTTGCAATAATAATAATAATAATAATAATAATAATAATAATAATAACAACAACAACAATAATAATAATAATAATAATAATAATAATAATAATAATAATAATAATAATAATAATAATAATAATAATAAGAAGAAGAAGAAGAAGAAGAAGAAGAAGAAGAAGAAGAAGAAGAAGAAGAAGAAGGAAAGAAATGGCATGAAACGTATGTAAAAAGCATGAATTAGAAAACCATGGAACTTACATAAATGGCATGGTACAATACACTACTTTGTTACTTAAGCGCTTAATCCAAATATTTGTGAATTTAGTACGATTCACATGTTTTTTTAACACTTTGTTTTTATTTCCTTCAAGAGTAAGTTGCTAGTACAGTAGTATACATTGTACAACAAGCCGCAAAAGTGTTGTTTTTAATTTTTGGGTTTCTCTGCACTTTTTAATGCAACATGTTTTCAATTGTTAGTGCATGTTTTAAATATTTTAAGAAAGGGTAGAAATAAACCTCTTCATTGGCGTTATTACATTTATGAATATATAACTTGGCTTGAAGGAGAAGATAATCAAGAATAAATCTACAAGTTCTATTGTTTCCTTTTCTAGCAACCCTAGTGTTTTTATTCTAGTATTTAAGATAATGACAGTTGTTCTCTAAAAAAGTTTTAATCAGTCATTTTTCGCGGATTTCCCAAAAAAAGTTTAAACTATAGCATATCGCAAAAGTGTGAATTAAACCTCGTGTTACATTTCATTGTCTGCAGGTAGTGTAGCCGACAGAGCATACATACAGACACAGTACAAAGCTGACAGAAAAGCTGAGAGAAAAGCTGACAGAAAAGCTGGCAGAAAAGCTGACAGAAAAGCTGACAGAGACAGTAGTGATGAACAATGTATTTCCCCTTGCTGGAGGCTTTTTCTCTGTAATACTTATGTTTATTTTTTCTAGTTTTTCACGCTTTTCTTAAATGGAGCTACACCGGCTCTTTTTTAAGTATTACTGCTATCACTTTTTGAGATGTTTTATTATTCCATGCTAGACATTACATTTGCTGATCAAACAGCAATACTTGCTCGTCATGTACTAGTTTGGAAAGATCTGAGATCAAATCACGTCATTTCAAGAGAGAATAAAAGCATACAAACACACAAACAGACACTTAAACAAACACACAAAGAAGGTACAAAAACACGGAAGTTCTGACACAGCATGTAATTTATAAGAACATCGCAAAATTAGTAAAATAAACCTTTTTCTCTGTAATACTTATGTTTATATTTTCTAGTTTTTCACGCTTTTCTTAAATGGAGCTACACCGGCTCTTTTTTAAGTATTACTGCTATCACTTTTTGAGATGTTTTATTATTCCATGCTAGATATTAAATTTGCTGATTGAACAGCGATACTTGCTCGTCATGTACTAGTTTGGAAAGATCTGAGATCAAATCACGTCATTTCAAGAGAGAATAAAAGCATACAAACACACAAACAGACACTTAAACAAACACACAAAGAAGGTACAAAAACACGGAAGTTCTGACACAGCAGGTAATTTATAAGAACATCGCAAAATTAGTAAAATAAACCTTAACATATATAAAACAAAATGCATGAAAGTTTTAGAAATGACATGGAATTTATATAAAAAAGCATGAATTAGAAAACCATGGAACTTACATAAATGGCATGGTACAATACACTACTTTGTTACTTAAGCGCTTAATCCAAATATTTGTGAATTTAGTACGATTCACATGTTTTTTTAACACCTTGTTTTTATTTCCTTCAAGAGTAAGTTGCTAGTACAGTAGTATACATTGTACAACAAGCCGCAAAAGTGTTGTTTTTAATTTTTTGGTTTCTCTGCACTTTTCAATGCAACATGTTTTCAATTGTTAGTGCATGTTTTAAATATTTTAAGAAAGGGTAGAAATAAACTTCTTCATTGGCGTTATTACATTTATGAATATATAACTTGGCTTGAAGGAGAAGATAATCAAGAATAAATCTACAAGTTCTATTGTTTCCTTTTCTAGCAACCCTAGTATTTTTATTCTAGTATTTAAGATAATGACAGTTGTTCTCTAAAAAAGTTTTATTCAGTCATTTTTCGCGGATTGCCCAAAAAAGGTTTAAACTATAGCATATCGCAAAAGTGTGAATTAAACCTCTTGTTACATTTCATTGTCTGCAGGTAGTGTAGCCGACAGAGCATACATACAAACACAGTACAAAGCCGACAGAAAAGCTGAGAGAAAAGCTGAGAGAAAAGCTGAGAGAAAAGCTGACAGAAAAGCTGAACGAAAAGCTGACAGAAAAGCTGACAGAAAAGCTGACAGAAATGCTGACAGAAACGCTGACAGATAAGCTGACAGAGACAGTAGTGATGAACAATGTATTTCCCCTTGCTGGAGGCTTTTTCTCTGTAATACTTATGTTTATTTTTTCTAGTTTTTCACGCTTTTCTTAAATGGAGCTCCACCGTCTCTTTTTTAAGTATTACTGCTATCACTTTTTGAGATGTTTTATTATTTCATGCTAGACATTACATTTGCTGATCAAACAGCAATACTTGCTCGTCATGTACTAGTTTGGAAAGATCTGAGATCAAATCACGTCATTTCAAGAGAGAATAAAAGCATACAAACACACAAACAGACACTTAAACAAACACACAAAGAAGGTACAAAAACACGGAAGTTCTGACACAGCAGGTAATTTATAAGAACATCGCAAAATTAGTAAAATAAACCTTTTTCTCTGTAATACTTATGTTTATTTTTTCTAGTTTTTCACGCTTTTCTTAAATGGAGCTACACCGGCTCTTTTTTAAGTATTACTGCTATCACTTTTTGAGATGTTTTATTATTCCATGCTAGATATTAAATTTGCTGATTGAACAGCGATACTTGCTCGTCATGTACTCGTTTGGAAAGATCTGAGATCAAATCACGTCATTTCAAGAGAGAATAAAAGCATACAAACACACAAACAGACACTTAAACAAACACACAAAGAAGGTACAAAAACACGGAAGTTCTGACACAGCATGTAATTTATAAGAACATCGCAAAATTAGTAAAATAAACCTTAACATATATAAAACAAAATGCATGAAAGTTTTAGAAATGACATGGAATTTATATAAAAAGCATGAATTAGAAAACCATGGAACTTACATAAATGGCATGGTACAATACACTACTTTGTTACTTAAGCGCTTAATCCAAATATTTGTGAATTTAGTACGATTCACATGTTTTTTTTAACACCTTGTTTTTATTTCCTTCAAGAGTAAGTGGCTAGTACAGTAGTATACATTGTACAACAAGCCGCAAAAGTGTTGTTTTTAATTTTTTGGTTTCTCTGCACTTTTCAATGCAACATGTTTTCAATTGTTAGTGCATGTTTTAAATATTTTAAGAAAGGGTAGAAATAAACTTCTTCATTGGCGTTATTACATTTATGAATATATAACTTGGCTTGAAGGAGAAGATAATCAAGAATAAATCTACAAGTTCTATTGTTTCCTTTTCTAGCAACCCTAGTATTTTTATTCTAGTATTTAAGATAATGACAGTTGTTCTCTAAAAAAGTTTTATTCAGTCATTTTTCGCGGATTGCCCAGAAATGGTTTAAACTATAGCATATCGCAAAAGTGTGAATTAAACCTCGTGTTACATTTCATTGTCTGCAGGTAGTACAGCCGACAGAGCATACATACAAACACAGTACAAAGCCGACAGAAAAGCTGAGAGAAAAGCTGAGAGAAAAGCTGAGAGAAAAGCTGAGAGAAAAGCTGACAGAAAAGCTGACAGTAAAGCTGACCGAAAAGCTGACAGAAACGCTGACAGAAAAGTGACAGAAACGCTGACAGAAAAGCTGACAGAGACAGTAGTGATGAACAATGTATTTCCCCTTGCTGGAGGCTTTTTCTCTGTAATACTTATGTTTATTTTTTCTAGTTTTTCACGCTTTTCTTAAATGGAGCTACACCGGCTCTTTTTTAAGTATTACTGCTATCACTTTTTGAGATGTTTTATTATTTCATGCTAGACATTAAATTTGCTGATTAAACAGCGATAATTGCACGTCATGTACTAGTTTGGAAAGATATCAGATCAAATCACGTATTTCAAGAGAGAATAAAAGCATACAAACACACAAACAGACACTTAAACAAACACACAAAGAAGGTACAAAACACGGAAGTTCTGACACAGCATGTAATTAATAAGAACATCGCTAAATTAGTAAAATAAACCTTAACATTTATAAAACAAAATGCATGAAAGTTTTAGAAATGATATGGAATTTATATAAAAAGCATTAAATTTATATTAAAAATGGAATTTATATAAATAGTATGAAATCTACATATTATTAAATTTATAACAAAAAGCCGTGGAATTTATGAAAAAACATGGAGTTTATAAAAACAGCGTAGACATTTTTAAAAAATTGTTAAAAACTCATCTCTTTAAACGTGGTTATTCACTGTAATTTCTTTTTTTAGTGTAACGTATTGTTTCATTTGATATTAGTCAGATTTCTATTAATTGTGATATTGTTTAAGTTTTGTCATAGCCAATGCATGCATGTTGTATGTTGTAGCCCTTAGAGCAAATTTCTGAAAAGCTGACAGAAAAGCTGACAGAAAAGCTGACAGAAAAGCTGACAGAGACAGTAGTGATGAACAATGTATTTCCCCTTGCTGGAGGCTTTTTCTCTGTAATACTTATGTTTATTTTTTCTAGTTTTAACGCCTCTCTTAAATGGAGCTACACCGGCTCTTTTTTAAGTATTACTGCTATCACTTTTTGAGATGTTTTATTATTTCATGCTAGACATTACATTTGCTGATCAAACAGCAATACTTGCTCGTCATGTACTAGTTTGGAAAGATCTGAGATCAAATCACGTCATTTCAAGAGAGAATAAAAGCATACAAACACACAAACAGACACTTAAACAAACACACAAAGAAGGTACAAAAACACGGAAGTTCTGACACAGCAGGTAATTTATAAGAACATCGCAAAATTAGTAAAATAAACCTTTTTCTCTGTAATACTTATGTTTATTTTTTCTAGTTTTTCACGCTTTTCTTAAATGGAGCTACACCGGCTCTTTTTTAAGTATTACTGCTATCACTTTTTGAGATGTTTTATTATTCCATGCTAGATATTAAATTTGCTGATTGAACAGCGATACTTGCTCGTCATGTACTCGTTTGGAAAGATCTGAGATCAAATCACGTCATTTCAAGAGAGAATAAAAGCATACAAACACACAAACAGACACTTAAACAAACACACAAAGAAGGTACAAAAACACGGAAGTTCTGACACAGCATGTAATTTATAAGAACATCGCAAAATTAGTAAAATAAACCTTAACATATATAAAACAAAATGCATGAAAGTTTTAGAAATGACATGGAATTTATATAAAAAGCATGAATTAGAAAACCATGGAACTTACATAAATGGCATGGTACAATACACTACTTTGTTACTTAAGCGCTTAATCCAAATATTTGTGAATTTAGTACGATTCACATGTTTTTTTTAACACCTTGTTTTTATTTCCTTCAAGAGTAAGTGGCTAGTACAGTAGTATACATTGTACAACAAGCCGCAAAAGTGTTGTTTTTAATTTTTTGGTTTCTCTGCACTTTTCAATGCAACATGTTTTCAATTGTTAGTGCATGTTTTAAATATTTTAAGAAAGGGTAGAAATAAACTTCTTCATTGGCGTTATTACATTTATGAATATATAACTTGGCTTGAAGGAGAAGATAATCAAGAATAAATCTACAAGTTCTATTGTTTCCTTTTCTAGCAACCCTAGTATTTTTATTCTAGTATTTAAGATAATGACAGTTGTTCTCTAAAAAAGTTTTATTCAGTCATTTTTCGCGGATTGCCCAGAAATGGTTTAAACTATAGCATATCGCAAAAGTGTGAATTAAACCTCGTGTTACATTTCATTGTCTGCAGGTAGTACAGCCGACAGAGCATACATACAAACACAGTACAAAGCCGACAGAAAAGCTGAGAGAAAAGCTGAGAGAAAAGCTGAGAGAAAAGCTGAGAGAAAAGCTGACAGAAAAGCTGACAGTAAAGCTGACCGAAAAGCTGACAGAAACGCTGACAGAAAAGTGACAGAAACGCTGACAGAAAAGCTGACAGAGACAGTAGTGATGAACAATGTATTTCCCCTTGCTGGAGGCTTTTTCTCTGTAATACTTATGTTTATTTTTTCTAGTTTTTCACGCTTTTCTTAAATGGAGCTACACCGGCTCTTTTTTAAGTATTACTGCTATCACTTTTTGAGATGTTTTATTATTTCATGCTAGACATTAAATTTGCTGATTAAACAGCGATAATTGCACGTCATGTACTAGTTTGGAAAGATATCAGATCAAATCACGTATTTCAAGAGAGAATAAAAGCATACAAACACACAAACAGACACTTAAACAAACACACAAAGAAGGTACAAAACACGGAAGTTCTGACACAGCATGTAATTAATAAGAACATCGCTAAATTAGTAAAATAAACCTTAACATTTATAAAACAAAATGCATGAAAGTTTTAGAAATGATATGGAATTTATATAAAAAGCATTAAATTTATATTAAAAATGGAATTTATATAAATAGTATGAAATCTACATATTATTAAATTTATAACAAAAAGCCGTGGAATTTATGAAAAAACATGGAGTTTATAAAAACAGCGTAGACATTTTTAAAAAATTGTTAAAAACTCATCTCTTTAAACGTGGTTATTCACTGTAATTTCTTTTTTTAGTGTAACGTATTGTTTCATTTGATATTAGTCAGATTTCTATTAATTGTGATATTGTTTAAGTTTTGTCATAGCCAATGCATGCATGTTGTATGTTGTAGCCCTTAGAGCAAATTTCTGAAAAGCTGACAGAAAAGCTGACAGAAAAGCTGACAGAAAAGCTGACAGAGACAGTAGTGATGAACAATGTATTTCCCCTTGCTGGAGGCTTTTTCTCTGTAATACTTATGTTTATTTTTTCTAGTTTTAACGCCTCTCTTAAATGGAGCTACACCGGCTCTTTTTTAAGTATTACTGCTATCACTTTTTGAGATGTTTTATTATTCCATGCTAGACATTAAATTTGCTGATTAAACAGCAATACTTGCACGTCATGTACTAGTTTGGAAAGATCTGAGATCAAATCACGTCATTTCAAGAGAGAATAAAAGCATACAAACACACAAACAGACACTTTAACAAACACACAAAGAAGGTACAAAGACACGGAAGTTCTGACACAGCAGTTTCTTTTTTTTAGTGTTATGTATTGTTTCAATTTATATTAGTCAGATTTCTATTTATTCTGATATTGTTTAAGTTTTGTCATAGCCAATACATGCATGTTGTATGTTTTAGCCCTTAGAGCAAATTTCTGAAAAGCTGACAGAAAAGCTGACCGAAAAGCTGACAGAAAAGCTGACAGAAAAGCTGACAGAAAAGCTGACAGAAAAGCTGACAGAGACAGTAGTGATGAACAATGTATTTCGCCTTGCTGGAGGCTTTTTCTCTGTAATACTTATGTTTATTTTTTCTAGTTTTTCACACCTTTCTTAAATGGAGCTACACCGGCTCTTTTTTAAGTATTACTGCTATCACTTTTTGAGATGTTTTATTATTCCATGCTGGACAATAAATTTGCTGATTAAACAGCGATACTTGCTCGTCATGTACTAGTTTGGAAAGATCTGAGATCAAATTACGTCATTTCAAGAGAGAATAAAAGCATACAAACACACAAACAGACACTTAAACAAACACACAAAGAAGGTACAAAAACACGGAAGTTCTGACACAGCATGTAATTTATAAGAACATCGCAAAATTAGTAAAATAAACCTTAACATTTATAAAACAAAATGCATGAAAGTTTTAGAAATGACATGTAATTTATATAAAAAGCATTAAATTTATATTAAAAATGGAATTTATATAAATAGTATGAAATCTACATATTATTAAATTTATAACAAAAAGCCCTGGAGTTTATGAAAAACATGGAGTTTATAAACCAGCGTAGACATCTTTAAAAAATTGTTAAAAACATATCTCTTTAAAGTGGTTATTCACTGTAATTTTTTTTAGTGTAACGCATTGAGTCATTTGATATTAGTCAGATTTCTATTAATTGTGATATTGTTTAAGTTTTGTCATAGCCAATGCATGCATGTTGTATGTTGTAGCCCTTAGAGCAAATTTCTGAAAAGCTGACAGAAAAGCTGACAGAAAAGCTGACAGAAAAGCTGACAGAAAAGCTGACAGAAAAGCTGACAGAAAAGCTGACAGAAAAGCTGACAGAAAAGGTGACAGAAAAGCTGACAAAAAAGCTGACAGAAAAGCTGACAGAAAAGCTGACAGAAAAGCTGACAGAAAAGCTGACAGAAAAGCTGACAGAAAAGCTGACAGAAAAGCTGACAGAGACAGTAGTGATGAACAATGTATTTCCCCTTGCTGGAGGCTTTTTCTCTGTAATACTTATGTTTATTTTTTCTAGTTTTTCACGCTTTTCTTAAATGGAGCTACACCGGCTCTTTTTTAAGTATTACTGCTATCACTTTTTGAGATGTTTATTATTCCATGCTAGACATTAAATTTGCACGTCATGTACTAGTTTGGAAAGATCTCAGATCAAATCACGTCATTTCAAGAGAGAATAAAAGCATACAAACACACAAACAGACACTTAAACAAACACACAAAGAAGGTACAAAACACCGAAGTTCTCACACAGCATGTAATTAATAAGAACATCGCTAAATTAGTAAAATAAACCTTAACATTTATAAAACAAAATGCATGAAAGTTTTAGAAATGATATGGAATTTATATAAAAAGCATTAAATTTATATTAAAAATGGAATTTATATAAATAGTATGAAATCTACATATTATTAAATTTATAACAAAAAGCCGTGGAATTTATGAAAAAACATGGAGTTTATAAAAACAGCGTAGACATTTTTAAAAAATTATTAAAAACTCAT
This sequence comes from Protula sp. h YS-2021, assembly GCA_949752745.1. Classification (NCBI taxonomy): domain Eukaryota; kingdom Metazoa; phylum Annelida; class Polychaeta; order Sabellida; family Serpulidae; genus Protula; species Protula sp. h YS-2021. Next base: position 8,667,763 of record OX457033.1, on the reverse strand, counting down.
CTCTTTAAACGTGGTTATTCACTGTAATTTCTTTTTTTAGTGTAACGTATTGTTTCATTTGATATTAGTCAGATTTCTATTTATTCTGATATTGTTTAAGTTTTGTCATAGCCAATGCATGCATGTTGTATGTTGTAGCCCTTAGAGCAAATTTCTGAAAAGCTGACAGAAAAGCTCATAGAAAAGCTGACAGAAAAGCTGACAGCGACAGTAGTGATGAACAATGTATTTCCCCTTGCTGGAGGCTTTTTCTCTGTAATACTTATGTTTATTTTTTCTAGTTTTTCACGCTTTTCTTAAATGGAGCTACACCGGCTCTTTTTTAAGTATTACTGCTATCACTTTTTGAGATGTTTTATTATTCCATGCTAGACATTAAATTTGCTGATTAAACAGCAATACTTGCACGTCATGTACTAGTTTGGAAAGATCTGAGATCAAATCACGTCATTTCAAGAGAGAATAAAAACACGGAAGTTCTGACACAGCATGTAATTTATAAGAACATCGCAAGATTAGTAAAATAAACTTTAACATTTATAAAACAAAATGCATGAAAGTTTTAGAAATGACATGGAATTTATATAAAAAGCATTAAATTTATATTAAAAATGGAATTTATATAAATAGTATGAAATCTACATATTATTAAATTTATAACAAAAAGCCCTGGAATTTATGAAAAACATGGAGTTTACAAAAACAGCGTAGACATTTTTAAAAAAATTGTTAAAAACTCATCTCTTCAAACGTGGTTATTCACTGTAATTTCTTTTTTTTGTGTAACGTATTGTTTCATTTGATATTAGTCAGATTTCTATTTATTCTGATAATGTATAAGTTTTGTCATAGCCAATGCATGCATGTTGTATGTTGTAGCCCTTAGAGCAAATTTCTGAAAAGCTGACAGAAAAGCTGACAGAAAAGCTGACAGAGAAGCTGACAGAAAAGCTGAGAGAAAAGCTGAGAGAAAAGCTGAGAGAAAAGCTGACAGAAAAGCTGACAGAAAAGCTGACAGAGACAGTAGTGATGAACAATGTATTTCCCCATGCTGGAGGCTTTTTCTCTGTAATACTTATGTTTATTTTTTCTAGTTTTTCACGCTTTTCTTAAATGGAGCTACACCGGCTCTTTTTTAAGTATTACTGCTATCACTTTTTGAGATGTTTTATTATTCCATGCTAGACATTAAATTTGCACGTCATGTACTAGTTTGGAAAGATCTCAGATCAAATCACGTCATTTCAAGAGAGAATAAAAGCATACAAACACACAAACAGACACTTAAACAAACACACAAAGAAGGTACAAAACACCGAAGTTCTGACACAGCATGTAATTAATAAGAACATCGCTAAATTAGTAAAATAAACCTTAACATTTATAAAACAAAATGCATGAAAGTTTAAGAAATGATGTGTAATTTATATAAAAAGCATTAAATTTATATTAAAAATGGAATTTATATAAATAGTATGAAATCTACATATTATTAAATTTATAACAAAAAGCCGTGGAATTTATGAAAAACATGGAGTTTATAAAAACAGCGTAGACATTTTTAAAAAATTGTTAAAATCTCATCTCTTTAAACGTGGTTATTCACTGTAATTTCTTTTTTTAGTGTAATGTATTGTTTCATTTGATATTAGTCAGATTTCTATTTATTCTGATATTGTTTAAGTTTTGTCATAGCCAATGCATGCATGTTGTATGTTGTAGCCCTTAGAGCAAATTTCTGAAAAGCTGACAGAAAAGCTGACAGAAAAGCTGACAGAAAAGCTGACAGAGACAGTAGTGATGAACAATGTATTTCCCCTTGCTGGAGGCTTTTTCTCTGTAATACTTACTTGTATGTTGTAGCCCTTCTGAATAAGGGCGTTATGAATGTTGCAATAATAATAATAATAATAATAATAGTAATAATAATAATAATAATAATAAGAAGAAGAAGAAGAAGAAGAAGAAGAAGAAGGAAAGAAATGGCATGAAACGTATGTAAAAAGCATGAATTAAAAAACCATGGAACTTACATAAATGGCATGGTACAATACACTGCTTTGTTACTTAAGCGCTTAATCCAAATATTTGTGAATTTAGTACGATTCAGATGTTTTTTAACACTTTGTTTTTATTTCCTTCAAGAGTAAGTTGCTAGTACAGTAGTATACATTGTACAACAAGCAGCAAAAGTGTTGTTTTTAATTTTTTCGTTTCTCTGAACCTTATGATACAACATCTTTTCAATTGTTAGTGCATGTTTTAAATATTTTAAGAAAGGGTAGAAATAAACCTCTGTATTGGCGTTATTACATCTATGAATATATAACTTGGCTTGAAGGAGAAGATAATCAAGAATAAATCTACAAGTTCTATTGTTTCCTTTTCTAGCAACCCTAGTATTTTCATTCTAGTATTTAAGATAATGACAGTTGTTCTCTGAAAACGTTTTATTCAGTCATTTTTCGCGGATTTCCCAAAAAAGGTTTAAACTATAGCATGTCGCAAAATTGTGAATTAAACCTCGTGTTACATTTCATTGTCTGCAGGTAGTGCAGCCGACAGAGCATACATACAGACACAGTACAAAGCTGACAGAAAAACTGACAGAAAAGCTGACAAAAAAAGCTGACAGAAAAGCTCGCAGGAAAGCTGACAGAAAAGCTGACAGAAAAGGGCGTTATGAATGTTGCAATAATAATAATAATAATTATCATAATAATAATAATAATAAAACAAGGAAGAAGATGAAGAAGAAGAAGAAGAAGAAGAAGAAGAAGAGAAATGACATGAAATTTATGCAAAAAGCATGAATTTAAAAACCATGGAACTTACACAAATGGCATGGTACAATACACTGCTTTGTTACTTAAGCGCTTAATCCAAACATTTGTGAATTTAGTACGATTTACATGTTTTTTTAACCCTTTGTTTTTATTTCCTTCAAGAGTAAGTTGCTAGTGCAGTAGTGTACATTGTACAACAAGCCGCAAAAGTGTTGTTTTTAATTTTTTGGTTTCTCTGCACCTTATGATACAACATCTTTTCAATTGTTAGTGCATGTTTTAAATATTTTAAGAAAGGGTAGAAATAAACCTCTTCATTGGCGTTATTACATCTATGAATATATAACTTGGCTTGAAGGAGAAGATAATCAAGAATAGATCTACAAGTTCTATTGTTTCCTTTTCTAGCAACCCTAGTATTTTTATTCTAGTATTTAAGATAATGACAGTTGTTCTCTAAAATAGTTTTATTCAGTCATTTTTTCGCGGATTGCCCAAAAAAGGTTTAAACTATAGCATATCGCAAAAGTGTGAATTCAACCTCGTGTTACATTTCACTGTCTGCAGGTAGTGCAGCCGACAGAGCATATATACAGACACAGTACAAAGCTGACAGGAAAGCTGACAGAAAAGCTGAAAGAAATAATAATAATAACAAAAATAATAATAATAATAATAATAATAATAATAATAATTATAATAATAATAATAATAATAAGAAGAAGAAGAAGAAGGAGAGAAATGGCATGAAATGTAGTGCAGCCGACAGAGCATACTTACACAGTACAAAGCTGACAGAAAAGCTGGCAGAAAAGCTGGCAGAAAAGCTGACATAAAAACTGACAGAAAAGCTGACAGAAAAGCTGACAGAAAAGCTGACAGAGACAGTAGTGATGAACAATGTATTTCCCCTTGCTGGAGGCTTTTTCTCTGTAATACTTATGTTTATTTTTTCTAGTTTTTCACGCTTTTCTTAAATGGAGCTACACCGGCTCTTTTTAGGTATTACTGCTATCACTTTTTGAGATGTTTTATTATTCCATGCTAGACATTAAATTTGCTGATTAAACAGCAATACTTGCACGTCATGTACTAGTTTGGAAAGATCCGAGATCAAATCACGTCATTTCAAGAGAGAATAAAAGCATACAAACACACAAACAGACACTTAAACAAACACACAAAGAAGGTACAAAAACACGGAAGTTCTGACACAGCATGTAATTTATAAGAACATCGCAAAATTAGTAAAATAAACCTTAACATTTATAAAACAAAATGCATGAAAGTTTTCGAAATGACATGGAATTTATATAAAAAAAAGCATGAATTAAAAAACCATGGAACTTACATAAATGGCATGGTACAATACACTACTTTGTTACTTAAGCGCTTAATCCAAATATTTGTGAATTTAGTACGATTCACATTTTTTTTAACACTTTGTTTTTATTTCCTTCAAGAGTTAGTTGCTAGTACAGTAGTATACATTGTACAACAAGCCGCAAAAGTGTTGTTTTTAATTTTTTGGTTTCTCTGCACCTTATGATACAACATCTTTTCAATTGTTAGTGCATGCTTTAAATATTTTAAGAAAGGGTAGAAATAAACCTCTTCATTGGCGTTATTACATTTATGAATATATAACTTGGCTTGAAGGAGAAGATAATCAAGAATAAATCTACAAGTTCTATTGTTTCCTTTTCTAGCAACCCTAGTATTTTCATTCTAGTATTTAAAATAATAACAGTTGTTGTCTGAAAACGTTTTATTCAGTCATTTTTCGCAGATTGCCCAAAAAAGGTTTAAACTATAGCATGTCGCAAAAGTGTGAATTAAACCTCGTGTTACATTTCATTGTCTGCAGGTAGTGCAGCCGACAGAGCATACATACAGACACAGTACAAAGCTGACAGAAAAGCAAAAAAGGGCGTTATGAATGTTGCAATAATAATAATAATAATAATAGTAATAATAATAATAATAATAATAATAATAATAATAATAATAATAATAATAATAATAATAATAATAATAATAATAATAATAATAATAATAATAATAATAATAATAATAATAATAATAATAATAATAATAATAATAAGAAGAAGAAGAAGAAGAAGAAGAAGAAGAAGAAGAAGAGAAATGGCATGAAATGTATGCAAAAAGCATGAATTTAAAAACCATGGAACTCACATAAATGGCAAAGTACAATACACTGCTTTGTTACTTAAGCGCTTAATCCAAATATTTGTGAATTTAGTATGATTTACATGTTTTTTTAACACTTTGTTTTTATTTCTTTCAAGAGTAAGTTGCTAGTACAGTAGTATACATTGTACAACAAGCCGCAAAAGTGTTGTTTTTATTTTTTGGTTTCTCTGCACCTTATGATACAACATCTTTTCAATTGTTAGTGCATGTTTTAAATATTTTAAGAAAGGGTAGAAATAAACCTCTTCATTGGCGTAATTACATCTATGAATATATAACTTGGCTTGAAGGAGAAGATAATCAAGAATAAATCTACAAGTTCTATTGTTTCCTTTTCTAGCAACCCTAGTATTTTTATTCTAGTATTTAAGATAATGACAGTTGTTGTCTGAAAACGTTTTATTCAGTCATTTTTCGCGGATTGCCCAAAAAAGGTTTTAACTATAGCATGTCGCAAAAGTGTGAATTAAACCTCGTGTTACATTTCATTGTCTGCAGGTAGTGCAGCCGACAGAGCATACATACAGACACAGTACAAAGCTGACAGAAAAGCTGACAGAAAAGCAAAAAAAGGCGTTATGAATGTTAACAATAATAATAATAATAATAGTAATAATAATAATAATAATAATAAGAAGAAGAAGAAGAAGAAGAAGAAGAAGAAGAAAAAGAAGAGAAATGGCATGAAATGTATGTAAAAAGCAAGAATTTAAAAACCATGGAACTCACATAAATGGAAAAGTACAATACACTGCTTTGTTACTTAAGCGCTTAATCCAAATATTTGTGAATTTAGTATGATTTACATGTTTTTTTTAACACTTTGTTTTTATTTCCTTCAAGAGTAAGTTGCTAGTACAGTAGTATACATTGTACAACAAGCCGCAAAAGTGTTGTTTTTATTTTTTGGTTTCTCTGCACCTTATGATACAACATCTTTTCAATTGTTAGTGCATGTTTTAAATATTTTAAGAAAGGGTAGAAATAAACCTCTTCATTGGCGTAATTACATCTATGAATATATAACTTGGCTTGAAGGAGAAGATAATCAAGAATAAATCTACAAGTTCTATTGTTTCCTTTTCTAGCAACCCTAGTATTTTTATTCTAGTATTTAAGATAATGACAGTTGTTGTCTGAAAACGTTTTATTCAGTCATTTTTCGCGGATTGCCCAAAAAAGGTTTTAACTATAGCATGTCGCAAAAGTGTGAATTAAACCTCGTGTTACATTTCATTGTCCGCAGGTAGTGCAGCCGACAGAGCATACATACAGACACAGTACAAAGCTGACAGAAAAGCTGACTGAAAAGCAGAAAAGGGCGTTATGAATGTTGCAATAATAATAATAATAATAATAATAATAATAATAATAATTATAATAATAATAATAATAATAAGAAGAAGAAGAAGAAGAAGAAGATAAATGGCATGAAATGTATGTAAAAAGCATGAATTATAAAACCATGGAACTTACATAAATGGCATGGTACAATACACTGCTTTGTTACTTAAGGGCTTAATCCAAATATTTGTGAATTTAGTACGATTTACATGTTTTTTAACACTTTGTTTTTATTACCTTCAAGAGTAAGTTGCTAGTACAACAAGCCGCAAAAAAGTTGTTTTTAATTTTTTGGTTTCTCTGCACCTTATGATACAACATCTTTTCAATTGTTAGTGCATGTTTTAAATATTTTAAGAAAGGGTAGAAATAAACTTCTTCATTGGCGTTATTACATCTATGTATATATAACTTGGCTTGAAGGAGAAGATAATCAAGAATAAATCTACAAGTTCTATTGTTTCCTTTTCTAGCAACCCTAGTATTTTCATTCTAGTATTTAAGAAAATGACAGTTGTTCTCTAAAAAAGTTTTATTCAGTCATTTTTCGCGGATTGCCCAAAAAAGGTTCAAACTATAGCATGTCGCAAAAGTGTGAATTAAACCTGGAGTTACATTTCATTGTCTGCAGGTAGTGCAGCCGACAGAGCATACTTACAGACACAGTACAAAGCTGACAGAAAAGCTGACAGAAAAGCTGACAGAAAAGCTGACAGAAAAGCTGACAGAGAAGCTGACAGAAAAGCTGACAGAGACAGTAGTGATGAACAATTTATTTCCCCTTGCTGGAGGCTTTTTCTCTGTAATACTTATGTTTATTTTTTCTAGTTTTTCACGCTTTTCTTAAATGGAGCTACACCGGCTCTTTTTTAGGTATTACTGCTATCACTTTTTCAGATGTTTTATTATTCCATGCTAGACATTAAATTTGCTGATTAAACAGCGATACTTGCACGTCATGTACTAGTTTGGAAAGATCCGAGATCAAATCACGCCATTTCAAGAGAGAATAAAAGCATACAAACACACAAACAGACACTTAAACAAACACACAAAGAAGGTACAAAAACACGGAAGTTCTGACACAGCATGTAATTTATAAGAACATCGCAAAATTAGTAAAATAAACCTTAACATTTATAAAACAAAATGCATGAAAGTTTTAGAAATGATATGGAATTTATATAAAAAGCATTAAATTTATATAAAAAATGGAATTTTTATAAATATTATGAAATCTACATATTATTAAATTTATAACAAAAAGCCCTGGAATTTATGAAAAACATGGAGTTTATAAAAACAGCGTAGACATTTTTAAAAATTGTTAAAAACTCATCTTTTTAAACGTGGTTATTCACTGTAGTTTGTTTTTTTAGTGCAATGTATTGTTTCATTTGAAATTAGTCAGATTTCTATTTATTCTGATATTGTTTAAGTTTTGTCATAGCCAATGCATGCATGTTGTATGTTGTAGCCCCTAGAGCAAATTTCTGAAAAGCCGACAGAAAAGCTGACAGAAAAGCTGACAGAGACAGTAGTGATGAACAATGTATTTCCCCTTGCTGGAGGCTTTTTCTCTGTAATACTTATGTTTATTTTTTCTAGTTTTTCACGCTTTTCTTAAATGGAGCTACATCGGCTCTTTTTTAGGTATTACTGCTATCACTTTTTGAGATGTTTTATTATTCCATGCTAGACATTAAATTTGCTGATTAAACAGCGATACTTGCACGTCATGTACTAGTTTGGAAAGATCCGAGATCAAATCACGTCATTTCAAGAGAGAATAAAAGCATACAAACACACAAACAGACACTTAAACAAACACACAAAGAAGGTACAAAAACACGGAAGTTCTGACACAGCATGTAATTTATAAGAACATCGCAAAATTAGTAAAATAAACCTTAACATTTATAAAACAAAATGCATGAAAGTTTTAGAAATGACATGGAATTTATATAAAAAAAGCATGAATTAAAAAACCATGGAACTTACATAAATGGCATGGTACAATACACTAATTTGTTACTTAAGCGCTTAATCCAAATATTTGTGAATTTAGTACGATTTACATGTTTTTTATCACTTTGTTTTTATTTCTTTCAAGAGTAAGTTGCTAGTACAGTAGTATACATTTTACAACAAGCCGCAAATGTGTTGTTTTTAATTTTTTGGTTTCTCTGCACCTTATGATACAACATCTTTTCAATTGTTAGTGCATGTTTTAAATATTTTAAGAAAGGGTAGAAATAAACCTCTTCATTGGCGTAATTACATCTATGAATATATAACTTGGCTTGAAGTGGAAGATAATCAAGAATAAATCTACAAGTTCTATTGTTTCCTTTTCTAGCAACCCTAGTATTTTTGTTCTAGTATTTAAGATAATGACAGTTGTTCCCTAAAAAAGTTTTATTCAGTCATTTTTCGCGGATTGCCCAAAAAAGGTTTAAACTATAGCATGTCGCAAAAGTGTGAATTAAACCTCGTGTTACATTTCATTGTCTGCAGGTAGTGCAGCCGACAGAGCATACATACAGACACAGTACAAAGCTGACAGAAAAGCTGACAGAAAAGCAAAAAAAGGCGTTATGAATGTTAATAATAATAATAATAATAATAGTAATAATAATAATAATAATAATAATAATAAGAAGAAGAAGAAGAAGAAGAAGAAGAAGAAGAAGAAGAAGAAGAAGAAGAAGAAGAAGAGAAATGGCATGAAATGTATGCAAAAAGCATGAATTTAAAAACCATGGGACTCACATAAATGGAAAAGTACAATACACTGCTTTGTTACTTAAGCGCTTAATCCAAATATTTGTGAATTTAGTATGATTTACATGTTTTTTTAACACTTTGTTTTTATTTCTTTCAAGAGTAAGTTGCTAGTACAGTAGTATACATTGTACAACAAGCCGCAAAAGTGTTGTTTTTATTTTTTGGTTTCTCTGCACCTTATGATACAACATCTTTTCAATTGTTAGTGCATGTTTTAAATATTTTAAGAAAGGGTAGAAATAAACCTCTTCATTGGCGTAATTACATCTATGAATATATAACTTGGCTTGAAGGAGAAGATAATCAAGAATAAATCTACAAGTTCTATTGTTTCCTTTTCTAGCAACCCTAGTATTTTTATTCTAGTATTTAAGATAATGACAGTTGTTGTCTGAAAACGTTTTATTCAGTCATTTTTCGCGGATTGCCCAAAAAAGGTTTTAACTATAGCATGTCGCAAAAGTGTGAATTAAACCTCGTGTTACATTTCATTGTCTGCAGGTAGTGCAGCCGACAGAGCATACATACAGACACAGTACAAAGCTGACAGAAAAGCTGACTGAAAAGCAGAAAAGGGCGTTATGAATGTTGCAATAATAATAATAATAATAATAATTATAATAATAATAATAATAATAATAATAATAAGAAGAAGAAGAAGAAGATAAATGGCATGAAATGTATGTAAAAAGCATGAATTATAAAACCATGGAACTTACATAAATGGCATCGTACAATACACTGCTTTGTTACTTAAGGGCTTAATCCAAATATTTGTGAATTTAGTACGATTTACATGTTTTTTAACACTTTGTTTTTATTACCTTCAAGAGTAAGTTGCTAGTACAGTAGTATAAATTGTACAACAAGCCGCAAAAAAGTTGTTTTTAATTTTTTGGTTTCTCTGCACCTTATGATACAACATCTTTTCAATTGTTAGTGCATGTTTTAAATATTTTAAGAAAGGGTAGAAATAAACTTCTTCATTGGCGTTATTACATCTATGTATATATAACTTGGCTTGAAGGAGAAGATAATCAAGAATAAATCTACAAGTTCTATTGTTTCCTTTTCTAGCAACCCTAGTATTTTCATTCTAGTATTTAAGAAAATGACAGTTGTTCTCTAAAAAAGTTTTATTCAGTCATTTTTCGCGGATTGCCCAAAAAAGGTTCAAACTATAGCATGTCGCAAAAGTGTGAATTAAACCTGGAGTTACATTTCATTGTCTGCAGGTAGTGCAGCCGACAGAGCATACTTACAGACACAGTACAAAGCTGACAGAAAAGCTGACAGAAAAGCTGACAGAAAAGCTGACAGAAAAGCTGACAGAGAAGCTGACAGAAAAGCTGACAGAAAAGCTGACAGAGACAGTAGTGATGAACAATTTATTTCCCCTTGCTGGAGGCTTTTTCTCTGTAATACTTATGTTTATTTTTTCTAGTTTTTCACGCTTTTCTTAAATGGAGCTACACCGGCTCTTTTTTAGGTATTACTGCTATCACTTTTTGAGATGTTTTATTATTCCATGCTAGACATTAAATTTGCTGATTAAACAGCGATACTTGCACGTCATGTACTAGTTTGGAAAGATCTGAGATCAAATCACGCCATTTCAAGAGAGAATAAAAGCATACAAACACACAAACAGACACTTAAACAAACACACAAAGAAGGTACAAAAACACGGAAGTTCTGACACAGCATGTAATTTATAAGAACATTGCAAAATTAGTAAAATAAACCTTAACATTTATAAAACAAAATGCATGAAAGTTTTAGAAATGATATGGAATTTATATAAAAAGCATTAAATTTATATTAAAAATGGAATTTTTATAAATATTATGAAATCTACATATTATTAAATTTATAACAAAAAGCCCTGGAATTTATGAAAAACATGGAGTTTATAAAAACAGCGTAGACATTTTTAAAAATTGTTAAAAACTCATCTTTTTAAACGTGGTTATTCACTGTAGTTTGTTTTTTTAGTGCAATGTATTGTTTCATTTGAAATTAGTCAGATTTCTATTTATTCTGATATTGTTTAAGTTTTGTCATAGCCAATGCATGCATGTTGTATGTTGTAGCCCCTAGAGCAAATTTCTGAAAAGCCGACAGAAAAGCTGACAGAAAAGCTGACAGAGACAGTAGTGATGAACAATGTATTTCCCCTTGCTGGAGGCTTTTTCTCTGTAATACTTATGTTTATTTTTTCTAGTTTTTCACGCTTTTCTTAAATGGAGCTACATCGGCTCTTTTTTAGGTATTACTGCTATCACTTTTTGAGATGTTTTATTATTCCATGCTAGACATTAAATTTGCTGATTAAACAGCGATACTTGCACGTCATGTACTAGTTTGGAAAGATCCGAGATCAAATCACGTCATTTCAAGAGAGAATAAAAGCATACAAACACACAAACAGACACTTAAACAAACACACAAAGAAGGTACAAAAACACGGAAGTTCTGACACAGCATGTAATTTATAAGAACATCGCAAAATTAGTAAAATAAACCTTAACATTTATAAAACAAAATGCATGAAAGTTTTAGAAATGACATGGAATTTATATAAAAAAAGCATGAATTAAAAAACCATGGAACTTACATAAATGGCATGGTACAATACACTAATTTGTTACTTAAGCGCTTAATCCAAATATTTGTGAATTTAGTACGATTTACATGTTTTTTATCACTTTGTTTTTATTTCTTTCAAGAGTAAGTTGCTAGTACAGTAGTATACATTTTACAACAAGCCGCAAAAGTGTTGTTTTTAATTTTTTGGTTTCTCTGCACCTTATGATACAATATCTTTTCAATTGTTAGTGCATGTTTTAAATATTTTAAGAAAGGGTAGAAATAAACCTCTTCATTGGCGTAATTACATCTATGAATATATAACTTGGCTTGAAGTGGAAGATAATCAAGAATAAATCTACAAGTTCTATTGTTTCCTTTTCTAGCAACCCTAGTATTTTTGTTCTAGTATTTAAGATAATGACAGTTGTTCCCTAAAAAAGTTTTATTCAGTCATTTTTCGCGGATTGCCCAAAAAAGGTTTAAACTATAGCATGTCGCAAAAGTGTGAATTAAACCTCGTGTTACATTTCATTGTCTGCAGGTAGTGCAGCCGACAGAGCATACATACAGACACAGTACAAAGCTGACAGAAAAGCTGACAGAAAAGCTGACAGAAAAGCTGACAGAAAAGCTGACAGAAAAGCTGACAGAAAAGCTGACAGAAAAGTTGACAGAAAAGCTGACAGAAAAGCTGACAGAAAAGCTGACAGAAAAGCTGACAGAAAGGCCGACAGAAAAGCTGACAGAAAAGCTGACAGAAAAGCTGACAGAGACAGTAGTGATGAACAATGTATTTCCCCTTGCTGGAGGCTTTTTCTCTGTAATACTTATGTTTATTTTTTCTAGTTTTTCACGCTTTTCTTAAATGGAGCTACACCGGCTCTTTTTTAGGTATTACTGCTATCACTTTTTGAGATGTTTTATTATTCCATGCTAGACATTAAATTTGCTGATTAAACAGCGATACTTGCACGTCATGTACTAGTTTGGAAAGATCCGAGATCAAATCACGTCATTTCAAGAGAGAATAAAAGCATACAAACACACAAACAGACACTTAAACAAACACACAAAGAAGGTACAAAAACACGGAAGTTCTGACACAGCATGTAATTTATAAGAACATCGCAAAATTAGTAAAATAAACCTTAACATTTATAAAACAAAATGCATGAAAGTTTTAGAAATGACATGGAATTTATATAAAAAAAGCATGAATTAAAAAACCATGGAACTTACATAAATGGCATGGTACAATAAACTAATTTCTTACTTAAGCGCTTAATCCAAATATTTGTGAATTTAGTACGATTTACATGTTTTTAGCACTTTGTTTTTATTTCCTTCAAGAGTAAGTTGCTAGTACAGTAGTATACATTTTACAACAAGCCGCAAAAGTGTTGTTTTTAATTTTTTGGTTTCTCTGCACCTTATGATACAACATCTTTTCAATTGTTAGTGCATGTTTTAAATATTTTAAGAAAGGGTAGAAATAAACCTCTTCATTGGCGTAATTACATCTATGAATATATAACTTGGCTTGAAGTGGAAGATAATCAAGAATAAATCTACAAGTTCTATTGTTTCCTTTTCTAGCAACCCTAGTATTTTTGTTCTAGTATTTAAGATAATGACAGTTGTTCTCTAAAAAAGTTTTATTCAGTCATTTTTCGCGGATTGCCCAAAAAAGGTTTAAACTATAGCATGTCGCAAAAGTGTGAATTAAACCTCGTGTTACATTTCATTGTCTGTAGGTAGTGCAGCCGACAGAGCATACATACAGACACAGTACAAAGCTGACAGAAAAGCTGACAGAAAAGCTGACAGAAAAGCTGACAGAAAAGCTGACAGAAAAGCTGACAGAAAAGCTGACAGAAAAGCTGACAGAAAAGCTGACAGAAAAGCTGACAGAAAAGCTGACAGAAAAGCTGACAGAAAAGCTGACAGAAAAGCTGACAGAAAAGCTGACAGAAAAGCTGACAGAAAAGCTGACAGAAAAGCTGACAGAAAAGCTGACAGAAAAGCTGACAGAAAAGCTGACAGAAAAGCTGACAGAAAAGCTGTCAGCTTTGTACTGTGTCTGTATGTATGCTCTGTCGGCGGCACTACCTGCAGACAATGAAATGTAACACGAGGTTTAATTCACACTTTTGCGACATGCTATAGTTTAAACCTTTTTTGGGCAATCCGCGAAAAATGACTGAATAAAACTTTTTTAGAGAACAAGTGTCATTATCTTAAATACTAGAATAAAAATACTAGGGTTGCTAGAAAAGGAAACAATAGAACTTGTAGATTTATTCTTGATTATCTTCCACTTCAAGCCAAGTTATATATTCATAGATGTAATTACGCCAATGAAGAGGTTTATTTCTACCCTTTCTTAAAATATTTAAAACATGCACTAACAATTGAAAAGATGTTGTATCATAAGGTGCAGAGAAACCAAAAAATTAAAAACAACACTTTTGCAGCTTGTTGTAAAATGTATACTACTGTACTAGCAACTTACTCTTGAAGGAAATAAAAACAAAGTGTTAAAAAACATGTAAATCGTACTAAATTCACAAATATTTGGATTAAGCGCTTAAGTAACAAATAAGTGTATTGTACCATGCCATTTATGTAAGTTCCATGGTTTTTTAATTCATGCTTTTTTTATATAAATTCCATGTCATTTCTAAAACTTTCATGCATTTTGTTTTATAAATGTTAAGGTTTATTTTACTAATTTTGCGATGTTCTTATAAATTACATGCTGTGTCAGAACTTCCGTGTTTTTGTACCTTCTTTGTGTGTTTGTTTAAGTGTCTGTTTGTGTGTTTGTATGCTTTTATTCTCTCTTGAAATGACGTGATTTGATCTCAGATCTTTCCAAACTAGTACATGACGTGCAAGTATCGCTGTTTAATCAGCAAATTTAATGTCTAGCATGGAATAATAAAACATCTCAAAAAGTGATAGCAGTAATACTTAAAAAAGAGCCGGTGTAGCTCCATTTAAGAAAAGCGTGAAAAACTAGAAAAAATAAACATAAGTATTACAGAGAAAAAGCCTCCAGCAAGGGGAAATACATTGTTCATCACTACTGTCTCTGTCAGCTTTTCTGTCAGCTTTTCTGTCAGCTTTTCTGTCAGCTTTTCTGTCAGCTTTTCTGTCAGCTTTTCTGTCAGCTTTTCTGTCAGCTTTTCTGTCAGCTTTTCTGTCAGCTTTTCTGTCAGCTTTTCTGTCAGCTTTTCTGTCAGCTTTTCTGTCAGCTTTTCTGTCAGCTTTTCTGTCAGCTTTTCTGTCAGCTTTTCTGTCAGCTTTTCTGTCAGCTTTTCTGTCAGCTTTTCTGTCAGCTTTTCTGTCAGCTTTTCTGTCAGCTTTTCTGTCAGCTTTTCTGTCAGCTTTTCTGTCAGCTTTTCTGTCAGCTTTTCTGTCAGCTTTTCTGTCAGCTTTTCTGTCAGCTTTGTACTGTGTCTGTATGTATGCTCTGTCGGCTGCACTACCTGCAGACAATGAAATGTAACACGAGGTTTAATTCACACTTTTGCGACATGCTATAGTTTAAACCTTTTTTGGGCAATCCGCGAAAAATGACTGAATAAAACTTTTTTAGAGAACAACTGTCATTATCTTAAATACTAGAATAAAAATACTAGGGTTGCTAGAAATGGAAACAATAGAACTTGTAGATTTATTCTTGATTATCTTCCACTTCAAGCCAAGTTATATATTCATAGATGTAATTACGCCAATGAAGAGGTTTATTTCTACCCTTTCTTAAAATATTTAAAACATGCACTAACAATTGAAAAGATGTTGTATCATAAGGTGCAGAGAAACCAAAAAATTAAAAACAACACTTTTGCGGCTTGTTGTAAAATGTATACTACTGTACTAGCAACTTACTCTTGAAGGAAATAAAAACAAAGTGATAAAAAACATGTAAATCGTACTAAATTCACAAATATTTGGATTAAGCGCTTAAGTAACAAATTAGTGTATTGTACCATGCCATTTATGTAAGTTCCATGGTTTTTTAATTCATGCTTTTTTTATATAAATTCCATGTCATTTCTAAAACTTTCATGCATTTTGTTTTATAAATGTTAAGGTTTAGTTTACTAATTTTGCGATGTTCTTATAAATTACATGCTGTGTCAGAACTTCCGTGTTTTTGTACCTTCTTTGTGTGTTTGTTTAAGTGTCTGTTTGTGTGTTTGTATGCTTTTATTCTCTCTTGAAATGACGTGATTTGATCTCGGATCTTTCCAAACTAGTACATGACGTGCAAGTATCGCTGTTTAATCAGCAAATTTAATGTCTAGCATGGAATAATAAAACATCTCAAAAAGTGATAGCAGTAATACCTAAAAAAGAGCTGGTGTAGCTCCATTTAAGAAAAGCGTGAAAAACTAGAAAAAATAAACATAAGTATTACAGAGAAAAAGCCTCCAGCAAGGGGAAATACATTGTTCATCACTACTGTCTCTGTCGTCGGCCTTTCTGTCAGCTTTTCTGTCAGCTTTTCTGTCAGCTTTTCTGTCAGCTTTTCTGTCAACTTTTCTGTCAGCTTTTCTGTCAGCTTTTCTGTCAGCTTTTCTGTCAGCTTTTCTGTCAGCTTTTCTGTCAGCTTTTCTGTCAGCTTTGTACTGTGTCTGTATGTATGCTCTGTCGGCTGCACTACCTGCAGACAATGAAATGTAACACGAGGTTTAATTCACACTTTTGCGACATGCTATAGTTTAAACCTTTTTTGGGCAATCCGCGAAAAATGACTGAATAAAACTTTTTTAGGGAACAACTGTCATTATCTTAAATACTAGAACAAAAATACTAGGGTTGCTAGAAAAGGAAACAATAGAACTTGTAGATTTATTCTTGATTATCTTCCACTTCAAGCCAAGTTATATATTCATAGATGTAATTACGCCAATGAAGAGGTTTATTTCTACCCTTTCTTAAAATATTTAAAACAAGCTTTTCAGAAATTTGCTCTAGGGGCTACAACATACAACATGCATGCATTGGCTATGACAAAACTTAAACAATATCACAATAAATAGAAATCTGACTAATTTCAAATGAAACAATACATTACACTAAAAAAACAAACTACAGTGAATAACCACGTTTAAAGAGATGAGTTTTTAACAATTTTTACAAATGCCTACGCTGTTTTTATAAACTCCATGTTTTTCATAAATTCCAGGGCTTTTTGTTATAAATTTAATAATATGTAGATTTCATAATATTTATAAAAATTCCATTTTTAATATAAATTTAATGCTTTTTATATAAATTCCATATCATTTCTAAAACTTTCATGCATTTTGTTTTATAAATGTTAAGGTTTATTTTACTAATTTTGCGATGTTCTTATAAATTACATGCTGTGTCAGAACTTCCGTGTTTTTGTACCTTCTTTGTGTGTTTGTTTAAGTGTCTGTTTGTGTGTTTGTATGCTTTTATTCTCTCTTGAAATGGCGTGATTTGATCTCAGATCTTTCCAAACTAGTACATGACGTGCAAGTATCGCTGTTTAATCAGCAAATTTAATGTCTAGCATGGAATAATAAAACATCTCAAAAAGTGATAGCAGTAATACCTAAAAAAGAGCCGGTGTAGCTCCATTTAAGAGAGGCGTTAAAAACTAGAAAAAATAAACATAAGTATTACAGAGAAAAAGCCTCCAGCAAGGGGAAAAAAATTGTTCATCACTACTCTCTCTGTCAGCTTTTCTGTCAGCTTCTCTGTCAGCTTTTCTGTCAGCTTTTCTGTCACTTTTCTGTCAGCTTTTCTGTCAGCTTTTCTGTCAGCTTTTCTGTCAGCTTTTCTGCCAGCTTTTCTGCCAGCTTTGTACTGTGTCTGTAAGTATGCTCTGTCGGCTGCACTACCTGCAGACAATGAAATGTAACTCCAGGTTTAATTCACACTTTTGCGACATGCTATAGTTTGAACCTTTTTTGGGCAATCCGCGAAAAATGACTGAATAAAACTTTTTTAGAGAACATCTGTCATTTTCTTAAATACTAGAATGAAAATACTAGGGTTGCTAGAAAAGGAAACAATAGAACTTGTAGATTTATTCTTGATTATCTTCTCCTTCAAGCCAAGTTATATATACATAGATGTAATAACGCCAATGAAGAGGTTTATTTCTACCCTTTCTTAAAATATTTAAAACATGCACTAACAATTGAAAAGATGTTGTATCATAAGGTGCAGAGAAACCAAAAAATTAAAAACAACTTTTTTGCGGCTTGTTGTACTAGCAACTTACTCTTGAAGGTAATAAAAACAAAGTGTTAAAAAACATGTAAATCGTACTAAATTCACAAATATTTGGATTAAGCCCTTAAGTAACAAAGCAGTGTATTGTACCATGCCATTTATGTAAGTTCCATGGTTTTATAATTCATGCTTTTTACATACATTTCATGCCATTTATCTTCTTCTTCTTCTTCTTCTTCTTCTTCTTATTATTATTATTATTATAATTATTATTATTATTATTATTATTATTGCAACATTCATAACGCCCTTTTCTGCTTTTCTGTCAGCTTTTCTGTCAGCTTTGTTCTGTGTCTGTATATATGCTCTGTCGGCTGCACTACCTGCAGACAATGAAATGTAACACGAGGTTTAATTCACACTTTTGCGACATGCTATAGTTTAAACCTTTTTTGGGCAATCCGCGAAAAATGACTGAATAAAACGTTTTCAGAGAACAACTGTCATTATCTTAAATACTAGAATAAAATACTAGGGTTGCTAGAAAAGGAAACAATAGAACTTTTAGATTTATTCTTGATTATCTTCTCCTTCAAGCCAAGTTATATATTCATAAATGTAATAACGCCAATGAAGAGGTTTATTTCTACCCTTTCTTAAAATATTTAAAACATGCACTAACAATTCAAAAGATGTTGTATCATAAGGTGCAGAGAAACCAAAAAATTTAAAACAACACTTTTGCGGCTTGTTGTACAATGTATACTACTGTACTAGCAACTTACTCTTGAAGGTAATAAAAACAAAGTGTTAAAATAACATGTGAATCGTACTAAACTCACAAATATTTGGATTAAGCGCTTAAGTAACAAAGTAGTGTAGTGTACCATGCCATTTCTGTAAGTTCCATGGCTTTATAATTCAAGCTTTTTGCATACATTTCATGCCATTTCTCCCCTTCTTCTTCTTCTTCTTCTTCTTCTTCTTCTTCTTCTTAATATTATTGTTATTATTATTATTTCTGTCAGCTTTTCTGTCAGCTTTGTACTGTGTCTGTATGTATGCTCTGTCGGCTGCACTACCTGCAGACAATGAAATGTAACACGAGGTTTAATTCACACTTTTGCGACATGCTATAGTTTAAACCTTTTTTGGGCAATCCGCGAAAAATGACTGAATAAAACGTTTTCAGAGAACAAGTGTCATTATCTTAAATACTAGAATAAAAATACTAGGGTTGCTAGAAAAGGAAACAATAGAACTTGTAGATTTATTCTTGATTATCTTCTCCTTCAAGCCAAGTCATATATTCATAGATGTAATAACGCCAATAAAGAGGTTTATTTCTACCCTTTCTTAAAATATTTAAAACATGCACTAACAATTGAAAAGATGTTGTATCATAAGGTTCAGAGAAACTAAAAAATTAAAAACAACACTTTTGCTGCTTGTTGTACAATTTATACTACTGTACTAGCAACTTACTCTTGAAGGAAATAAAAACAAAGTGTTAAAAAACATGTGAATCGTACTAAATTCACAAATATTTGGATTAAGCGCTTAAGTAACAAAGCAGTGTATTGTACCATGCCATTTATGTAAGTTCCATGGTTTTTTAATTCATGCTTTTTTTATATAAATTCCATGTCATTTCTAAAACTTTCATGCATTTTGTTTTATAAATGTTAAGGTTTATTTTACTAATTTTGCGATGTTCTTATAAATTGCATGCTGTGTCAGAACTTCCGTGTTTTTGTACCTTCTTTGTGTGTTTGTTTAAGTGTCTGTTTGTGTGTTTGTATGCTTTTATTCTCTCTTGAAATGACGTGATTTGATCTCATATCTTTCCGTACTAGTACATGACGTGCAAGTATTGCTGTTTAATCAGCAAATTTAATGTCTAGCATGGAATAATAAAACATCTCAAAAAGTGATAGCAGCAATACTTAAAAAAGAGCCGGTGTAGCTCCATTTAAGAAAAGCGTTAAAAACTAGAAAAAAATAAACATAAGTATTACAGAGAAAAAGCCTCCAGCAAGGGGAAATACATTGTTCATCACTACTGTCTCTGTCAGCTTTTCTGTCAGCTTTTCTATCAGCTTTTCTGTCAGTTTTTCAGAAATTTGCTCTAAGGGCTACAACATACAACATGCATGCATTGGCTATGACAAAACTTAAACAATTTCAGAATAAATAGCAATCTGACTAATATCAAATGAAACAATACGTTACACTAAAAAAAGAAATTACAGTGAATAACCACGTTTAAAGAGATGAGTTTTTAACAATTTTTTAAAAATGTCTACGCTGTTTTTATAAACTCCATGTTTTTTCATAAATTCCACGGCTTTTTGTTATAAATTTAATAATTTGTAGATTTCATACTATTTATATAAATTCCATTTTTAATATAAATTTAATGCTTTTTATATAAATTACACATCATTTCTAAAACTTTCATGCATTTTGTTTTATAAATGTTAAGGTTTATTTTACTAATTTAGCGATGTTCTTATTAATTACATGCTGTGTGAGAACTTCGGTGTTTTGTACCTTCTTTGTGTGTTTGTTTAAGTGTCTGTTTGTGTGTTTGTATGCTTTTATTCTCTCTTGAAATGACGTGATTTGATCTGAGATCTTTCCAAACTAGTACATGACGTGCAAATTTAATGTCTAGCATGGAATAATAAACATCTCAAAAAGTGATAGCAGTAATACTTAAAAAAGAGCCGGTGTAGCTCCATTTAAGAAAAGCGTGAAAAACTAGAAAAAATAAACATAAGTATTACAGAGAAAAAGCCTCATGCAAGGGGAAATACATTGTTCATCACTACTGTCTCTGTCAGCTTTTCTGTCAGCTTTTCTGTCAGCTTCTCTGTCAGCTTTTCTGTCAGCTTCTCTGTCAGCTTCTCTGTCAGCTTTTCTGTCAGCTTTTCTGTCAGCTTTTCAGAAATTTGCTCTAAGGGCTACAACATACAACATGCATGCATTGGCTATGACAAAACTGAAACAATATCAGAATAAATAGAAATCTGGCTAATGTCAAATAAAACAATACGTTACACTAAAAAAGAAATTACAGTGAATAACCACGTTTAAAGAGATGAGTTTTTAGCAATTTTTTTAAAAATGTCTACGCTGTTTTTATAAACTCCATGTTTTTCATAAATTCCACGGCTTTTTGTTATAAATTTAATAATATGTAGATTTCATACTATTTATATAAATTCCATTTTTAATATAAATTTAATGCTTTTTATATAAATTCCATGTCATTTCTAAAACTTTCATGCATTTTGTTTTATAAATGTTAAAGTTTATTTTACTAATCTTGCGATGTTCTTATAAATTACATGCTGTGTCAGAACTTCCGTGTTTTTGTACCTTCTTTGTGTGTTTGTTTAAGTGTCTGTTTGTGTGTTTGTATGCTTTTATTCTCTCTTGAAATGACGTAATTTGATCTCAGATCTTTCCAAACTAGTACATGACGTGCAAGTATCGCTGTTTAATCAGCAAATTTAATGTCCAGCATGGAATAATAAAACATCTCAAAAATTGATAGCAGTAATACTTAAAAAAGAGCCGGTGTAGCTCCATTTAAGAAAGGTGTGAAAAACTAGAAAAAATAAACATAAGTATTACAGAGAAAAAGCCTCCAGCAAGGCGAAATACATTGTTCATCACTACTGTCTCTGTCAGCTTTTCTGTCAGCTTTTCTGTCAGCTTTTCTGTCAGCTTTTCTGTCAGCTTTTCTGTCAGCTTTTCTGTCAGCTTTTCTGTCAGCTTTTCTGTCAGCTTTTCTGTCAGCTTTTCTGTCAGCTTTTCTGTCAGCTTTTCTGTCAGCTTTTCTGTCAGCTTTTCTGTCAGCTTTTCTGTCAGCTTTTCAGAAATTTGCTCTAAGGGCTACAACATACAACATGCATGTATTGGCTATGACAAAACTTAAACAATATCAGAATAAATAGAAATCTGACTAATATAAATTGAAACATTACATTACACTAAAAAAAAGAAACTGCTGTGTCAGAACTTCCGTGTTTTTGTACCTTCTTTGTGTGTTTGTTTAAGTGTCTGTTTGTGTGTTTGTATGCTTTTATTCTCTCTTGAAATGACGTGATTTGATCTCAGATCTTTCCAAACTAGTGCATGACGTGCAAGTATCGCTGTTTAATCAGCAAATTTAATGTCTAGCATGGAATAATAAAACATCTCAAAAAGTGATAGCAGTAATACTTAAAAAAGAGCCGGTGTAGCTCCATTTAAGAGAGGCGTTAAAAACTAGAAAAAATAAACATAAGTATTACAGAGAAAAAGCCTCCAGCAAGGGGAAATACATGGTTCATCACTACTGTCTCTGTCAGCTTTTCTGTCAGCTTTTCTGTCAGCTTTTCTGTCAGCTTTTCAGAAATTTGCTCTAAGGGCTACAACATACAACATGCATGCATTGGCTATGACAAAACTTAAACAATATCACAATTAATAGAAATCTGACTAATATCAAATGAAACAATACGTTACACTAAAAAAAGAAATTACAGTGAATAACCACGTTTAAAGAGATGAGTTTTTAACAATTTTTTAAAAATGTCTACGCTGTTTTTTTAAACTCCATGTTTTTTCATAAATTCCAGGGATTTTTGTTATAAATTTAATAATATGTAGATTTCATACTATTTATATAAATTCCATTTTTAATATAAATTTAATGCTTTTTATATAAATTCCATGTCATTTCTAAAACTTTCATGCATTTTGTTTTATAAATGTTAAGGTTTATTTTACTAATTTAGCGATGTTCTTATTAATTACATGCTGTGTCAGAACTTCCGTGTTTTGTACCTTCTTTGTGTGTTTGTTTAAGTGTCTGTTTGTGTGTTTGTATGCTTTTATTCTCTCTTGAAATGACGTGATTTGATCTCAGATCTTTCCAAACTAGTACATGACGTGCAAGTATCGCTGTTTAATCAGCAAATTTAATGTCTAGCATGAAATAATAAAACATCTCAAAAAGTGATAGCAGCAATACTTAAAAAAGAGCCGGTGTAGCTCCATTTAAGAAAAGCGTGAAAAACTAGAAAAAATAAACATAAGTATTACAGAGAAAAAGCCTCCAGCAAGGGCAAATACATTGTTCATCACTACTGTCTCTGTCAGCTTTTCTGTCAGCGTTTCTGTCACTTTTCTGTCAGCTTTTCTGTCAGCTTTTCGGTCAGCTTTACTGTCAGCTTTTCTGTCAGCTTTTCTGTCAGCTTTTCTCTCAGCTTTTCTCTCAGCTTTTCTCTCAGCTTTTCTGTCGGCTTTGTACTGTGTTTGTATGTATGCTCTGTCGGCTACACTACCTGCAGACAATGAAATGTAACACGAGGTTTAATTCACACTTTTGCGATATGCTATAGTTTAAACCTTTTTTGGGCAATCCGCGAAAAATGACTGATTAAAACTTTTTTAGAGAACAACTGTCATTATCTTAAATACTAGAATAAAAACACTAGGGTTGCTAGAAAAGGAAACAATAGAACTTGTAGATTTATTCTTGATTATCTTCTCCTTCAAGCCAAGTTATATATTCATAAATGTAATAACGCCAATGAAGAGGTTTATTTCTACCCTTTCTTAAAATATTTAAAACATGCACTAACAATTGAAAACATGTTGCATTAAAAAGTGCAGAGAAACCAAAAAATTAAAAACAACACTTTTGCGGCTTGTTGTACAATGTATACTACTGTACTAGCAACTTACTCTTGAAGGAAATAAAAACAAAGTGTTAAAAAAACATGTGAATCGTACTAAATTCACAAATATTTGGATTAAGCGCTTAAGTAACAAAGTAGTGTATTGTACCATGCCATTTATGTAAGTTCCATGGTTTTCTAATTCATGCTTTTTACATACGTTTCATGCCATTTCTTTCCTTCTTCTTCTTCTTCTTCTTCTTCTTCTTCTTCTTCTTCTTCTTCTTCTTCTTCTTATTATTATTATTATTGTTGTTGTTGTTGTTATTATTATTATTATTATTATTATTGCAACATTCATAATGGCCTTATTCAGAAATTTGCTCTAAGGGCTACAACATACAACATGCATGCATTGGCTATGACAAAACTTAAACAATATCACAATAAATAGAAATCTGACTAATATCAAATGAAACAATACATTACACTAAAAAAAGAAATTACAGTGAATAACCACGTTTAAAGAGATGAGTTTTTAACAATTTTTTAAAAATGTCTACGCTGTTTTTATAAACTCCATGTTTTTCATAAATTCCAGGGCTTTTCGCTATAAATTTAATAATATGTAGATTTCATACTATTTATATAAATTCCATTTTTAATATAAATTTAATGCTTTTTATATAAATTCCATGTCATTTCTAAAACTTTCATGCATTTTGTGTTATATATGTTAAGGTTTATTTTACTAATTTTGCGATGTTCTTATAAATTACATGCTGTGTCAGAACTTCCGTGTTTTTGTACCTTCTTTGTGTGTTTGTTTAAGTGTCTGTTTGTGTGTTTGTATGCTTTTATTCTCTCTTGAAATGGCGTGATTTGATCTCAGATCTTTCCAAACTAGTACATGACGAGCAAGTATCGCTGTTTAATCAGCAAATGTAATGACTAGCATGGAATAATAAAACATCTCAAAAAGTGTTAGCAGTAATACTTAAAAAAGAGCCGGTGTAGCTCCATTTAAGAAAAGCGTGAAAAACTAGAAAAAATAAACATAAGTATTACAGAGAAAAAGCCTCCAGCAAGGGGAAATACATTGTTCATCACTACTGTCTCTGTCAGCTTTTTTGTCAGCTTTTCTGCCAGCTTTTCTGTCAGCTTTTCTGTCAGCTTTGTACTGTGTCTGTATGTATGCTCTGTCGGCTGCACTACCTGCAGACAATGAAATGTAACACGAGGTTTAATTCACACTTTTGCGACATGCTATAGTTTAAACCTTTTTTGGGCAATCCGCGAAAAATGACTGAATAAAACTTTTTTAGAGAACAACTGTCATTATCTTAAATACTAGAATAAAAACACTAGGGTTGCTAGAAAAGGAAACAATAGAACTTGTAGATTTATTCTTGATTATCTTCTCCTTCAAGCCAAGTTATATATTCATAAATGTAATAACGCCAATGAAGAGGTTTATTTCTACCCTTTCTTAAAATATTTAAA
This sequence comes from Protula sp. h YS-2021, assembly GCA_949752745.1. NCBI lineage: Eukaryota > Metazoa > Annelida > Polychaeta > Sabellida > Serpulidae > Protula > Protula sp. h YS-2021. The sequence continues at coordinate 8,642,643 of OX457033.1, read as the reverse complement.
ACATGCACTAACAATTGAAAACATGTTGCATTAAAAAGTGCAGAGAAACCAAAAAATTAAAAACAACACTTTTGCGGCTTGTTGTAAAATGTATACTACTGTACTAGCAACTTACTCTTGAAGGAAATAAAAACAAAGTGTTAAAAAAACATGTGAATCGTACTAAATTCACAAATATTTGGATTAAGCGCTTAAGTAACAAAGTAGTGTATTGTACCATGCCATTTATGTAAGTTCCATGGTTTTCTAATTCATGCTTTTTACATACGTTTCATGCCATTTCTTTCCTTCTTCTTCTTCTTCTTCTTCTTCTTCTTCTTCTTCTTCTTCTTCTTCTTATTATTATTATTATTATTATTATTGTTGTTGTTGTTGTTATTATTATTATTATTATTATTATTGCAACATTCATAATGGCCTTATTCAGAAATTTGCTCTAAGGGCTACAACATACAACATGCATGCATTGGCTATGACAAAACTTAAACAATATCACAATAAATAGAAATCTGACTAATATCAAATGAAACAATACATTACACTAAAAAAAGAAATTACAGTGAATAACCACGTTTAAAGAGATGAGTTTTTAACAATTTTTTAAAAATGTCTACGCTGTTTTTATAAACTCCATGTTTTTCATAAATTCCAGGGCTTTTTGCTATAAATTTAATAATATGTAGATTTCATACTATTTATATAAATTCCATTTTTAATATAAATTTAATGCTTTTTATATAAATTCCATGTCATTTCTAAAACTTTCATGCATTTTGTGTTATATATGTTAAGGTTTATTTTACTAATTTTGCGATGTTCTTATAAATTACATGCTGTGTCAGAACTTCCGTGTTTTTGTACCTTCTTTGTGTGTTTGTTTAAGTGTCTGTTTGTGTGTTTGTATGCTTTTATTCTCTCTTGAAATGACGTGATTTGATCTCAGATCTTTCCAAACTAGTACATGACGAGCAAGTATCGCTGTTTAATCAGCAAATGTAATGACTAGCATGGAATAATAAAACATCTCAAAAAGTGATAGCAGTAATACTTAAAAAAGAGCCGGTGTAGCTCCATTTAAGAAAAGCGTGAAAAACTAGAAAAAATAAACATAAGTATTACAGAGAAAAACCCTCCAGCAAGGGGAAATACATTGTTCATCACTACTGTCTCTGTTAGCTTTTCTGTCAGCTTTTCTGTCAGCTTTTCTCTCAGCTTTTCTCTCAGCTTTTCTGTCAGCTTTGTACTGTGTCTGTATGTATGCTCTGTCGGCTGCACTACCTGCAGACAATGAAATGTAACACGAGGTTTAATTCACACTTTTGCGACATGCTATAGTTTAAACCTTTTTTGGGCAATCCGCGAAAAATGACTGAATAAAACTTTTTTAGAGAACAACTGTCATTATCTTAAATACTAGAATAAAAATACTAGGGTTGCTAGAAAAGGAAACAATAGAACTTGTAGATTTATTCTTGATTATCTTCTCCTTAAAGCCAAGTTATATATTCATAAATGTAATAACGCCAATGAAGAGGTTTATTTCTACCCTTTCTTAAAACATTTAAAACATGCACTAACAATTGAAAACATGTTGCATTAAAAAGTGCAGAGAAACCAAAAAATTAAAAACAACACTTTTGCGGCTTGTTGTACAATGTATACTACTGTACTAGCAACTTACTCTTGAAGGAAATAAAAACAAAGTGTTTAAAAAAACATGTGAATCGTACTAAATTCACAAATATTTGGATTAAGCGCTTAAGTAACAAAGTAGTGTATTGTACCATGCCATTTATGTAAGTTCCATGGTTTTCTAATTCATGCTTTTTTTATATAAATTCCATGTCATTTCTAAAACTTTCATGCATTTTGTTTTATATATGTTAAGGTTTATTTTACTAATTTTGCGATGTTCTTATAAATTACCTGCTGTGTCAGAACTTCCGTGTTTTTGTACCTTCTTTGTGTGTTTGTTTAAGTGTCTGTTTGTGTGTTTGTATGCTTTTATTCTCTCTTGAAATGACGTGATTTGATCTCAGATCTTTCCAAACTAGTACATGACGAGCAAGTATCGCTGTTTAATCAGCAAATGTAATGTCTAGCATGGAATAATAAAACATCTCAAAAAGTGATAGCAGTAATACTCAAAAAAGAGCCGGTGTAGTTCCATTTAAGAAAAGCGTGAAAAACTAGAAAAAATAAACATAAGTATTACAGAGAAAAAGCCTCCAGCAAGGGGAAGTACATTGTTCATCACTACTGTCTCTGTAAGCTTTTCTGTCAGCTTTTCTGCCAGCTTTTCTGTCAGCTTTTCTGTCAGCTTTTCTGTCAGCTTTTCTGTCAGCTTTTCTGTCATCTTTTCTGTCAGCTTTTCTGTCAGCTTTCCTGTCAGCTTTTCTGTCAGTTTTTCTGTCAGCTTTTCTGTCAGCTTTTCTGTCAGCTTTTCTGTCAGCTTTTCTGTCAGCTTTTCTGTCAGCTTTTCTGTCAGCTTTTCTGAGCTTTGTACTGTGTCTGTATGTATGCTCTGTCGGCTGCACTACCTGCAGACAATGAAATGTAACACGAGGTTTAATTCACACTTTTGCGACATGCTATAGTTTAAACCTTTTTTGGGCAATCCGCGAAAAATGACTGAATAACACTTTTTTAGAGAACAACTGTCATTATCTTAAATACTAGAATGAAAATACTAGGGTTGCTAGAAAAGGAAACAATAGAACTTGTAGATTTATTCTTGATTATCTTCTCCTTCAAGCCAAGTTATATATTCATAAATGTAATAACGCCAATGAAGAGGTTTATTTCTACCCTTCCTTGAAATATTTAAAACATGCACTAACAATTGAAAACATGTTGCATTAAAAAGTGCAGAGAAACCAAAAAATTAAAAACAACACTTTTGCGGCTTGTTGTACAATGTATACTACTGTACTAGCAACTTACTCTTGAAGGAAATAAAAACAAAGTGTTTAAAAAAACATGTGAATCGTACTAAATTCACAAATATTTGGATTAAGCGCTTAAGTAACAAAGTAGTGTATTGTACCATGCCATTTATGTAAGTTCCATGGTTTTCTAATTCATGCTTTTTTTATATAAATTCCATGTCATTTCTAAAACTTTCATGCATTTTGTTTTATATATGTTAAGGTTTATTTTACTAATTTTGCGATGTTCTTATAAATTACCTGCTGTGTCAGAACTTCCGTGTTTTTGTACCTTCTTTGTGTGTTTGTTTAAGTGTCTGTTTGTGTGTTTGTATGCTTTTATTCTCTCTTGAAATGACGTGATTTGATCTCAGATCTTTCCAAACTAGTACATGACGAGCAAGTATCGCTGTTTAATCAGCAAATGTAATGTCTAGCATGGAATAATAAAACATCTCAAAAAGTGATAGCAGTAATACTTAAAAAAGAGCCGGTGTAGCTCCATTTAAGAAAAGCGTGAAAAACTAGAAAAAATAAACATAAGTATTACAGAGAAAAAGCCTCCAGCAAGGCGAAATACATTGTTCATCACTACTGTCTCTGTCAGCTTTTCTGTCAGCTTTTCTGCCAGCTTTTCTGTCAGCTTTACTCTCAGCTTTTCTGTCAGCTTTGTACTGTGTCTGTATGTATGCTCTGTCGGCTGCACTACCTGCAGACAATGAAATGTAACACGAGGTTTAATTCACACTTTTGCGACATGCTATAGTTTAAACCTTTTTTGGGCAATCCGCGAAAAATGACTGAATAAAACTTTTTTAGAGAACAACTGTCATTATCTTAAATACTAGAATAAAAATACTAGGGTTGCTAGAAAAGGAAACAATAGAACTTGTAGATTTATTCTTGATTATCTTCTCCTTCAAGCCAAGTTATATATTCATAAATGTAATAACGCCAATGAAGAGGTTTATTTCTACCCTTCCTTGAAATATTTAAAACATTCACTAACAATTGAAAACATGTTGCATTAAAAAGTGCAGAGAAACCAAAAAATTAAAAACAACACTTTTGCGGCTTGTTGTACAATGTATACTACTGTACTAGCAACTTACTCTTGAAGGAAATAAAAACAAAGTGTTTAAAAAAACATGTGAATCGTAGTAAATTCACAAATATTTGGATTAAGCGCTTAAGTAACAAAGTAGTGTATTGTACCATGCCATTTATGTAAGTTCCATGGTTTTCTAATTCATGCTTTTTTATATAAATTCCATGTCATTTCTAAAACTTTCATGCATTTTGTTTTATATATGTTAAGGTTTATTTTACTAATTTTGCGATGTTCTTATAAATTATCTGCTGTGTCAGAACTTCCGTGTTTTTGTACCTTCTTTGTGTGTTTGTTTAAGTGTCTGTTTGTGTGTTTGTATGCTTTTATTCTCTCTTGAAATGACGTGATTTGATCTCAGATCTTTCCAAACTAGTACATGACGAGCAAGTATCGCTGTTTAATCAGCAAATGTAATGTCTAGCATGGAATAATAAAACATCTCAAAAAGTGATAGCAGTAATACTTAAAAAAGAGCCGGTGTAGCTCCATTTAAGAAAGGCGTGAAAAACTAGAAAAAATGAACATAAGTATTACATTGTTCATCACTACTGTCTCTGTCAGCTTTTCTGTCAGCTTTTCTGTCAGCTTTTCTGTCAGCTTTTCTGTCAGCTTTGTACTGTGTCTGTATGTATGCTCTGTCGGCTGCACTACCTGCAGACAATGAAATGTAACACGAGGTTTAATTCACACTTTTGCGACATGCTATAGTTTAAACCTTTTTTGGGCAATCCGCGAAAAATGACTGAATAAAACTTTTTTAGAGAACAACTGTCATTATCTTAAATACTAGAATAAAAATACTAGGGTTGCTAGAAAAGGAAACAATAGAACTTGTAGATTTATTCTTGATTATCTTCTCCTTCAAGCCAAGTTATATATTCATAAATGTAATAACGCCAATGAAGAGGTTTATTTCTACCCTTTCTTAAAATATTTAAAACATGCACTAACAATTGAAAACATGTTGCATTAAAAAGTGCAGAGAAACCAAAAAATTAAAAACAACACTTTTGCGGCTTGTTGTACAATGTATACTTCTGTACTAGCAACTTACTCTTGAAGGAAATAAAAACAAAGTGTTAAAAAAACATGTGAATCGTACTAAATTCACAAATAGTTGGATTAAGCGCTTAAGTAACAAAGTAGTGTATTGTACCATGCCATTTATGTAAGTTCCATGGTTTTCTAATTCATGCTTTTTTTATATAAATTCTATGTCATTTCTAAAACTTTCATGCATTTTGTTTTATATATGTTAAGGTTTATTTTACTAATTTTGCGATGTTCTTATAAATTACATGCTGTGTCAGAACTTCCGTGTTTTTTGTACCTTCTTTGTGTGTTTGTTTAAGTGTCTGTTTGTGTGTTTGTATGCTTTTATTCTCTCTTGAAATGACGTGATTTGATCTCAGATCTTTCCAAACTAGTACATGACGTGCAAGTATCGCTGTTTAATCAGCAAATTTAATGTCTAGCATGGAATAATAAAACATCTCAAAAAGTGATAGCAGTAATACTTAAAAAAGAGCCGGTGGAGCTCCATTTAAGAAAGGTGTGAAAAACTAGAAAAAATGAACATAAATATTACATTGTTCATCACTACTGTCTCTGTCAGCTTTTCTGTCAGCTTTTCTGTCAGCTTTTCTGTCAGCTTTGTACTGTGTCTGTATGTATGCTCTGTCGGCTGCACTACCTGCAGACAATGAAATGTAACACGAGGTTTAATTCACACTTTTGCGACATGCTATAGTTTAAACCTTTTTTGGGCAATCCGCGAAAAATGACTGAATAAAACTTTTTTAGAGAACAACTGTCATTATCTTAAATACTAGAATAAAAATACTAGGGTTGCTAGAAAAGGAAACAATAGAACTTGTAGATTTATTCTTGATTATCTTCTCCTTCAAGCCAAGTTATATATTCATAAATGTAATAACGCCAATGAAGAGGTTTATTTCTACCCTTTCTTAAAATATTTAAAACATGCACTAACAATTTAAAACATGTTGCATTAAAAAGTGCAGAGAAACCAAAAAATTAAAAACAACACTTTTGCGGCTTGTTGTACAATGTATACTTCTGTACTAGCAACTTACTCTTGAAGGAAATAAAAACAAAGTGTTAAAAAAACATGTGAATCGTACTAAATTCACAAATATTTGGATTAAGCGCTTAAGTAACAAAGTAGTGTATTGTACCATGCCATTTATGTAAGTTCCATGGTTTTCTAATTCATGCTTTTTTTATATAAATTCTATGTCATTTCTAAAACTTTCATGCATTTTGTTTTATATATGTTGAGGTTTATTTTACTAATTTTGCGATGTTCTTATAAATTACATGCTGTGTCAGAACTTCCGTGTTTTTTGTACCTTCTTTGTGTGTTTGTTTAAGTGTCTGTTTATGTGTTTGTATGCTTTTATTCTCTCTTGAAATGACGTGATTTGATCTCAGATCTTTCCAAACTAGTACATGACGTGCAAGTATTGCTGTTTAATCAGCAAATTTAATGTCTAGCATGGAATAATAAAACATCTCAAAAAGTGATAGCAGTAATACTTAAAATAGAGCCGGTGTAGCTTCATTTAAGAAAGTCGTGAAAAACTAGAAAAAATAAACATAAGTATTACAGAGAAAAAGCCTCCAGCAAGGCGAAATACATTGTTCATCACTACTGTCTCTGTCAGCTTTTCTGTCAGCTTTTCTGTCAGCTTTTCTGTCAGCTTTTCTGTCAGCTTTTCTGTCAGCTTTTCTGTTAGCTTTTCTGTCAGCGTTTTTGTCAGCTTTTCTGTCAGCTGCACTACCTGCAGACAATGAAATGTAACACGAGGTTTAATTCACACTTTTGCGACATGCTATAGTTTAAACCTTTTTTGGGCAATCCGCGAAAAATGACTGAATAAAACTTTTTTAGAGAACAACTGTCATTATCTTAAATACTAGAATAAAAATACTAGGGTTGCTAGAAAAGGAAACAATAGAACTTGTAGATTTATTCTTGATTATCTTCTCCTTCAAGCCAAGTTATATATTCATAAATGTAATAACGCCAATGAAGAGGTTTATTTCTACCCTTTCTTAAAATATTTAAAACATGCACTAACAATTGAAAACATGTTGCATTAAAAAGTGCAGAGAAACCAAAAAATTAAAAACAACACTTTTGCGGCTTGTTGTACAATGTATACTTCTGTACTAGCAACTTACTCTTGAAGGAAATAAAAACAAAGTGTTAAAAAAAACATGTGAATCGTACTAAATTCACAAATATTTGGATGAAGCGCTTAAGTAACAAAGTAGTGTATTGTACCATGCCATTTATGTAAGTTCCATGGTTTTCTAATTCATGCTTTTTTATATAAATTCTATGTCATTTCTAAAACTTTCATGCATTTTGTTTTATATATGTTAAGGTTTATTTTACTAATTTTGCGATGTTCTTATAAATTACATGCTGTGTCAGAACTTCCGTGTTTTTTGTACCTTCTTTGTGTGTTTGTTTAAGTGTCTGTTTATGTGTTTGTATGCTTTTATTCTCTCTTGAAATGACGTGATTTGATCTGAGATCTTTCCAAACTAGTACATGACGTGCAAGTATTGCTGTTTAATCAGCAAATTTAATGTCTAGCATGGAATAATAAAACATCTCAAAAAGTGATAGCAGTAATACTTAAAAAAGAGCCGGTGTAGCTCCATTTAAGAAAGTCGTGAAAAACTAGAAAAAATAAACATAAGTATTACAGAGAAAAAGCCTCCAGCAAGGCGAAATACATTGTTCATCACTACTGTCTCTGTCAGCTTTTCTGTCAGCTTTTCTGTCAGCTTTTCTGTCAGCTTTTCTGTCAGCTTTGTACTGTGTCTGTATGTATGCTCTGTCGGCTGCACTACCTGCAGACAATGAAATGTAACACGAGGTTTAATTCACACTTTTGCGACATGCTATAGTTTAAACCTTTTTTGGGCAATCCGCGAAAAATGACTGAATAAAACTTTTTTAGAGAACAACTGTCATTATCTTAAATACTAGAATAAAAATACTAGGGTTGCTAGAAAAGGAAACAATAGAACTTGTAGATTTATTCTTGATTATCTTCTCCTTCAAGCCAAGTTATATATTCATAAATGTAATAACGCCAATGAAGAGGTTTATTTCTACCCTTTCTTAAAATATTTAAAACATGCACTAACAATTGAAAACATGTTGCATTAAAAAGTGCAGAGAAACCAAAAAATTAAAAACAACACTTTTGCGGCTTGTTGTACAATGTATACTTCTGTACTAGCAACTTACTCTTGAAGGAAATAAAAACAAAGTGTTAAAAAAACATGTGAATCGTACTAAATTCACAAATATTTGGATTAAGCGCTTAAGTAACAAAGTAGTGTATTGTACCATGCCATTTATGTAAGTTCCATGGTTTTCTAATTCATGCTTTTTTTATATAAATTCTATGTCATTTCTAAAACTTTCATTCATTTTGTTTTATATATGTTGAGGTTTATTTTACTAATTTTGCGATGTTCTTATAAATTACATGCTGTGTCAGAACTTCCGTGTTTTTGTACCTTCTTTGTGTGTTTGTTCAAGTGTCTGTTTATGTGTTTGTATGCTTTTATTCTCTCTTGAAATGACGTGATTTGATCTGAGATCTTTCCAAACTAGTACATGACGTGCAAGTATTGCTGTTTAATCAGCAAATTTAATGTCTAGCATGGAATAATAAAACATCTCAAAAAGTGATAGCAATAATACTTAAAAAAGAGCCGGTGTAGCTCCATTTAAGAAAGTCGTGAAAAACTAGAAAAAATAAACATAAGTATTACAGAGAAAAAGCCACCAGCAAGGCGAAATACATTGTTCATCACTACTGTCTCTGTCAGCTTTTCTGTCAGCTTTTCTGTCAGCTTTTCTGTCAGCTTTTCTGTCAGCTTTTCTGTCAGCTTTTCTGTTAGCTTTTCTGTCAGCTTTTCTGTCAGCTTTTCTGTCAGCTGCACTACCTGCAGACAATGAAATGTAACACGAGGTTTAATTCACACTTTTGCGACATGCTATAGTTTAAACCTTTTTTGGGCAATCCGCGAAAAATGACTGAATAAAACTTTTTTAGAGAACAACTGTCATTATCTTAAATACTAGAATAAAAATACTAGGGTTGCTAGAAAAGGAAACAATAGAACTTGTAGATTTATTCTTGATTATCTTCTCCTTCAAGCCAAGTTATATATTCATAGATGTAATTACGCCAATGAAGAGGTTTATTTCTACCCTTTCTTAAAATATTTAAAACATGCACTAACAATTGAACACATGTTGCATTAAAAAGTGCAGAGAAACCAAAAAATTAAAAACAACACTTTTGCGGCTTGTTGTACAATGTATACTTCTGTACTAGCAACTTACTCTTGAAGGAAATAAAAACAAAGTGTTAAAAAAAACATGTGAATCGTACCAAACTCACAAATATTTGTATTAAGCGCTTAAGTAACAAAGTAGTGTATTGTACCATGCCATTTATGTAAGTTCCATGGTTTTCTAATTCATGCTTTTTTATATAAATTCTATGTCATTTCTAAAACTTTCATGCATTTTGTTTTATATATGTTAAGGTTTATTTTACTAATTTTGCGATGTTCTTATAAATTACATGCTGTGTCAGAACTTCCGTGTGTTTTGTACCTTCTTTGTGTGTTTGTTTAAGTGTCTGTTTATGTGTTTGTATGCTTTTATTCTCTCTTGAAATGACGTGATTTGATCTCAGATCTTTCCAAACTAGTACATGACGTGCAAGTATTGCTATTTAATCAGCAAATTTAATGTCTAGCATGGAATAATAAAACATCTCAAAAAATGATAGCAGTAATACTTAAAAAAGAGCCGGTGTAGCTCCATTTAAGAAAGGCGTGAAAAACTAGAAAAAATAAACATAAGTATTACAGAGAAAAAGCCTCCAGCAAGGCGAAATACATTGTTCATCACTACTGTCTCTGTCAGCTTTTCTGTCAGCTTTTCTGTCAGCTTTTCTGTCAGCTTTGTACTGTGTCTGTATGTATGCTCTGTCGGCTGCACTACCTGCAGACAATGAAATGTAACACGAGGTTTAATTCACACTTTTGCTACATGCTATAGTTTAAACCTTTTTTGGGCAATCCGCGAAAAATGACTGAATAAAACTTTTTTAGAGAACAACTGTCATTATCTTAAATACTAGAATAAAAATACTAGGGTTGCTAGAAAAGGAAACAATAGAACTTGTAGATTTATTCTTGATTATCTTCTCCTTCAAGCCAAGTTATATATTCATAAATGTAATAACGCCAATGAAGAGGTTTATTTCTACCCTTTCTTAAAATATTTAAAACATGCACTAACAATTGAAAACATGTTGCATTAAAAAGTGCAGAGAAACCAAAAAATTAAAAACAACACTTTTGCGGCTTGTTGTACAATGTATACTTCTGTACTAGCAACTTACTCTTGAGGGAAATAAAAACAAAGTGTTTAAAAAACATGTGAATCGTACTAAATTCACAAATATTTGGATTAAGCGCTTAAGTAACAAAGTAGTGTATTGTACCATGCCATTTATGTAAGTTCCATGGTTTTCTAATTCATGCTTTTTTATATAAATTCTATGTCATTTCTAAAACTTTCATGCATTTTGTTTTATATATGTTAAGGTTTATTTTACTAATTTTGCGATGTTCTTATAAATTACATGCTGTGTCAGAACTTCCGTGTTTTTTGTACCTTCTTTGTGTGTTTGTTTAAGTGTCTGTTTGTGTGTTTGTATGCTTTTATTCTCTCTTGAAATGACGTGATTTGATCTCAGATCTTTCCAAACTAGTACATGACGTGCAAGTATCGCTGTTTAATCAGCAAATTTAATGTCTAGCATGGAATAATAAAACATCTCAAAAAGTGATAGCAGTAATACTTAAAAAAGAGCCGGTGTAGCTCCATTTAAGAAAGTCGTGAAAAACTAGAAAAAATAAACATAAGTATTACAGAGAAAAAGCCTCCAGCAAGGCGAAATACATTGTTCATCACTACTGTCTCTGTCAGCTTTTCTGTCAGCTTTTCTGTCAGCTTTTCTGTCAGCTTTTCTGTCAGCTTTGTACTGTGTCTGTATGTATGCTCTGTCGGCTGCACTACCTGCAGACAATGAAATGTAACACGAGGTTTAATTCACACTTTTGCGACATGCTATAGTTTAAACCTTTTTTGGGCAATCCGCGAAAAATGACTGAATAAAACTTTTTTAGAGAACAACTGTCATTATCTTAAATACTAGAATAAAAATACTAGGGTTGCTAGAAAAGGAAACAATAGAACTTGTAGATTTATTCTTGATTATCTTCTCCTTCAAGCCAAGTTATATATTCATAAATGTAATAACGCCAATGAAGAGGTTTATTTCTACCCTTTCTTAAAATATTTAAAACATGCACTAACAATTGAAAACATGTTGCATTAAAAAGTGCAGAGAAACCAAAAAATTAAAAACAACACTTTTGCGGCTTGTTGTACAATGTATACTTCTGTACTAGCAACTTACTCTTGAAGGAAATAAAAACAAAGTGTTAAAAAAACATGTGAATCGTACTAAATTCACAAATATTTGGATTAAGCGCTTAAGTAACAAAGTAGTGTATTGTACCATGCCATTTATGTAAGTTCCATGGTTTTCTAATTCATGCTTTTTTTATATAAATTCTATGTCATTTCTAAAACTTTCATTCATTTTGTTTTATATATGTTGAGGTTTATTTTACTAATTTTGCGATGTTCTTATAAATTACATGCTGTGTCAGAACTTCCGTGTTTTTTGTACCTTCTTTGTGTGTTTGTTTAAGTGTCTGTTTATGTGTTTGTATGCTTTTATTCTCTCTTGAAATGACGTGATTTGATCTGAGATCTTTCCAAACTAGTACATGACGTGCAAGTATTGCTGTTTAATCAGCAAATTTAATGTCTAGCATGGAATAATAAAACATCTCAAAAAGTGATAGCAGTAATACTTAAAAAAGAGCCGGTGTAGCTCCATTTAAGAAAGTCGTGAAAAACTAGAAAAAATAAACATAAGTATTACAGAGAAAAAGCCTCCAGCAAGGCGAAATACATTGTTCATCACTACTGTCTCTGTCAGCTTTTCTGTCAGCTTTTCTGTCAGCTTTTCTGTCAGCTTTTCTGTCAGCTTTGTACTGTGTCTGTATGTATGCTCTGTCGGCTGCACTACCTGCAGACAATGAAATGTAACACGAGGTTTAATTCACACTTTTGCGACATGCTATAGTTTAAACCTTTTTTGGGCAATCCGCGAAAAATGACTGAATAAAACTTTTTTAGAGAACAACTGTCATTATCTTAAATACTAGAATAAAAATACTAGGGTTGCTAGAAAAGGAAACAATAGAACTTGTAGATTTATTCTTGATTATCTTCTCCTTCAAGCCAAGTTATATATTCATAAATGTAATAACGCCAATGAAGAGGTTTATTTCTACCCTTTCTTAAAATATTTAAAACATGCACTAACAATTGAAAACATGTTGCATTAAAAAGTGCAGAGAAACCAAAAAATTAAAAACAACACTTTTGCGGCTTGTTGTACAATGTATACTTCTGTACTAGCAACTTACTCTTGAAGGAAATAAAAACAAAGTGTTAAAAAAACATGTGAATCGTACTAAATTCACAAATATTTGGATTAAGCGCTTAAGTAACAAAGTAGTGTATTGTACCATGCCATTTATGTAAGTTCCATGGTTTTCTAATTCATGCTTTTTTTATATAAATTCTATGTCATTTCTAAAACTTTCATTCATTTTGTTTTATATATGTTGAGGTTTATTTTACTAATTTTGCGATGTTCTTATAAATTACATGCTGTGTCAGAACTTCCGTGTTTTTTGTACCTTCTTTGTGTGTTTGTTTAAGTGTCTGTTTATGTGTTTGTATGCTTTTATTCTCTCTTGAAATGACGTGATTTGATCTGAGATCTTTCCAAACTAGTACATGACGTGCAAGTATTGCTGTTTAATCAGCAAATTTAATGTCTAGCATGGAATAATAAAACATCTCAAAAAGTGATAGCAGTAATACTTAAAAACGAGCCGGTGTAGCTCCATTTAAGAAAGTCGTGAAAAACTAGAAAAAATAAACATAAGTATTACAGAGAAAAAGCCTCCAGCAAGGCGAAATACATTGTTCATCACTACTGTCTCTGTCAGCTTTTCTGTCAGCTTTTCTGTCAGCTTTTCTGTCAGCTTTTCTGTCAGCTTTTCTGTCAGCTTTTCTGTCAGCTTTTCTGTCAGCTTTTCTGTCAGCTTTTCTGTCAGCTTTTCTGTCAGCTTTTCTGTCAGCTTTTCTGTCAGCTTTTCTGTCAGCTTTTCTGTCAGCTTTTCTGTCAGCTTTGTACTGTGTCTGTATGTATGCTCTGTCGGCGGCACTACCTGCAGACAATGAAATGTAACACGAGGTTTAATTCACACTTTTGCGACATGCTATAGTTTAAACCTTTTTTGGGCAATCCGCGAAAAATGACTGAATAAAACTTTTTAGAGAACAACTGTCATTATCTTAAATACTAGAATAAAAATACTAGGGTTGCTAGAAAAGGAAACAATAGAACTTGTAGATTTATTCTTGATTATCTTCTCCTTCAAGCCAAGTTATATATTCATAAATGTAATAACGCCAATGAAGAGGTTTATTTCTACCCTTTCTTAAAATATTTAAAACATGCACTAACAATTGAAAACATGTTGCATTAAAAAGTGCAGAGAAACCAAAAAATTAAAAACAACACTTTTGCGGCTTGTTGTACAATGTATACTTCTGTACTAGCAACTTACTCTTGAAGGAAATAAAAACAAAGTGTTAAAAAAACATGTGAATCGTACTAAATTCACAAATATTTGGATTAAGCGCTTAAGTAACAAAGTAGTGTATTGTACCATGCCATTTATGTAAGTTCCATGGTTTTCTAATTCATGCTTTTTTTATATAAATTCTATGTCATTTCTAAAACTTTCATTCATTTTGTTTTATATATGTTGAGGTTTATTTTACTAATTTTGCGATGTTCTTATAAATTACATGCTGTGTCAGAACTTCCGTGTTTTTGTACCTTCTTTGTGTGTTTGTTTAAGTGTCTGTTTATGTGTTTGTATGCTTTTATTCTCTCTTGAAATGACGTGATTTGATCTCAGATCTTTCCAAACTAGTACATGACGTGCAAGTATTGCTGTTTAATCAGCAAATTTAATGTCTAGCATGGAATAATAAAACATCTCAAAAAGTGATAGCAGTAATACTTAAAAACGAGCCGGTGTAGCTCCATTTAAGAAAGTCGTGAAAAACTAGAAAAAATAAACATAAGTATTACAGAGAAAAAGCCTCCAGCAAGGCGAAATACATTGTTCATCACTACTGTCTCTGTCAGCTTTTCTGTCAGCTTTTCTGTCAGCTTTTCTGTCAGCTTTTCTGTCAGCTTTTCTGTCAGCTTTTCTGTCAGCTTTTCTGTCAGCTTTTCTGTCAGCTTTTCTGTCAGCTTTTCTGTCAGCTTTTCTGTCAGCTTTTCTGTCAGCTTTTCTGTCAGCTTTTCTGTCAGCTTTGTACTGTGTCTGTATGTATGCTCTGTCGGCGGCACTACCTGCAGACAATGAAATGTAACACGAGGTTTAATTCACACTTTTGCGACATGCTATAGTTTAAACCTTTTTTGGGCAATCCGCGAAAAATGACTGAATAAAACTTTTTAGAGAACAACTGTCATTATCTTAAATACTAGAATAAAAATACTAGGGTTGCTAGAAAAGGAAACAATAGAACTTGTAGATTTATTCTTGATTATCTTCTCCTTCAAGCCAAGTTATATATTCATAAATGTAATAACGCCAATGAAGAGGTTTATTTCTACCCTTTCTTAAAATATTTAAAACATGCACTAACAATTGAAAACATGTTGCATTAAAAAGTGCAGAGAAACCAAAAAATTAAAAACAACACTTTTGCGGCTTGTTGTACAATGTATACTTCTGTACTAGCAACTTACTCTTGAAGGAAATAAAAACAAAGTGTTAAAAAAACATGTGAATCGTACTAAATTCACAAATATTTGGATTAAGCGCTTAAGTAACAAAGTAGTGTATTGTACCATGCCATTTATGTAAGTTCCATGGTTTTCTAATTCATGCTTTTTTTATATAAATTCTATGTCATTTCTAAAACTTTCATTCATTTTGTTTTATATATGTTGAGGTTTATTTTACTAATTTTGCGATGTTCTTATAAATTACATGCTGTGTCAGAACTTCCGTGTTTTTGTACCTTCTTTGTGTGTTTGTTTAAGTGTCTGTTTATGTGTTTGTATGCTTTTATTCTCTCTTGAAATGACGTGATTTGATCTCAGATCTTTCCAAACTAGTACATGACGTGCAAGTATTGCTGTTTAATCAGCAAATTTAATGTCTAGCATGGAATAATAAAACATCTCAAAAAGTGATAGCAGTAATACTTAAAAAAGAGCCGGTGTAGCTCCATTTAAGAAAGTCGTGAAAAACTAGAAAAAATAAACATAAGTATTACAGAGAAAAAGCCTCCAGCAAGGCGAAATACATTGTTCATCACTACTGTCTCTGTCAGCTTTTCTGTCAGCTTTTCTGTCAGCTTTTCTGTCAGCTTTTCTGTCAGCTTTTCTGTCAGCTTTTCTGTCAGCTTTTCTGTCAGCTTTTCTGTCAGCTTTTCTGTCAGCTTTTCTGTCAGCTTTTCTGTCAGCTTTTCTGTCAGCTTTTCTGTCAGCTTTTCTGTCAGCTTTTCTGTCAGCTTTTCTGTCAGCTTTTCTGTCAGCTTTTCTGTCAGCTTTTCTGTCAGCTTTTCTGTCAGCTTTTCTGTCAGCTTTTCTGTCAGCTTTTCTGTCAGCTTTTCTGTCAGCTTTTCTGTCAGCTTTGTACTGTGTCTGTATGTATGCTCTGTCGGCGGCACTACCTGCAGACAATGAAATGTAACACGAGGTTTAATTCACACTTTTGCGACATGCTATAGTTTAAACCTTTTTTGGGCAATCCGCGAAAAATGACTGAATAAAACTTTTTTAGAGAACAACTGTCATTATCTTAAATACTAGAATAAAAATACTAGGGTTGCTAGAAAAGGAAACAATAGAACTTGCAGATTTATTCTTGATTATCTTCTCCTTCAAGCCAAGTTATATATTCATAAATGTAATAACGCCAATGAAGAGGTTTATTTCTACCCTTTCTTAAAATATTTAAAACATGCACTATCAATTGAAAACATGTTGCATTAAAAAGTGCAGAGAAACCAAAAAATTAAAAACAACACTTTTGCGGCTTGTTGTACAATGTATACTTCTGTACTAGCAACTTACTCTTGAAGGAAATAAAAACAAAGTGTTAAAAAAACATGTGAATCGTACTAAATTCACAAATATTTGGATTAAGCGCTTAAGTAACAAAGTAGTGTATTGTACCATGCCATTTATGTAAGTTCCATGGTTTTCTAATTCATGCTTTTTTTATATAAATTCTATGTCATTTCTAAAACTTTCATTCATTTTGTTTTATATATGTTGAGGTTTATTTTACTAATTTTGCGATGTTCTTATAAATTACATGCTGTGTCAGAACTTCCGTGTTTTTTGTACCTTCTTTGTGTGTTTGTTTAAGTGTCTGTTTATGTGTTTGTATGCTTTTATTCTCTCTTGAAATGACGTGATTTGATCTCAGATCTTTCCAAACTAGTACATGACGTGCAAGTATTGCTGTTTAATCAGCAAATTTAATGTCTAGCATGAATAATAAAACATCTCAAAAAGTGATAGCAGTAATACTTAAAAAAGAGCCGGTGTAGCTCCATTTAAGAAAGTCGTGAAAAACTAGAAAAAATAAACATAAGTATTACAGAGAAAAAGCCTCCAGCAAGGCGAAATACATTGTTCATCACTACTGTCTCTGTCAGCTTTTCTGTCAGCTTTTCTGTCAGCTTTTCTGTCAGCTTTTCGGTCAGCTTTTCGGTCAGCTTTTCTGTCAGCTTTTCTGTCAGCTTTTCTGTCAGCTTTTCTGTCAGCTTTTCTGTCAGCTTTTCTGTCAGCTTTTCTGTCAGCTTTTCTGTCAGCTTTTCTGTCAGCTTTTCTGTCAGCTTTGTACTGTGTCTGTATGTATGCTCTGTCGGCGGCACTACCTGCAGACAATGAAATGTAACACGAGGTTTAATTCACACTTTTGCGACATGCTATAGTTTAAACCTTTTTTGGGCAATCCGCGAAAAATGACTGAATAAAACTTTTTAGAGAACAACTGTCATTATCTTAAATACTAGAATAAAAATACTAGGGTTGCTAGAAAAGGAAACAATAGAACTTGTAGATTTATTCTTGATTATCTTCTCCTTCAAGCCAAGTTATATATTCATAAATGTAATAACGCCAATGAAGAGGTTTATTTCTACCCTTTCTTAAAATATTTAAAACATGCACTAACAATTGAAAACATGTTGCATTAAAAAGTGCAGAGAAACCAAAAAATTAAAAACAACACTTTTGCGGCTTGTTGTACAATGTATACTTCTGTACTAGCAACTTACTCTTGAAGGAAATAAAAACAAAGTGTTAAAAAAACATGTGAATCGTACTAAATTCACAAATATTTGGATTAAGCGCTTAAGTAACAAAGTAGTGTATTGTACCATGCCATTTATGTAAGTTCCATGGTTTTCTAATTCATGCTTTTTTTATATAAATTCTATGTCATTTCTAAAACTTTCATTCATTTTGTTTTATATATGTTGAGGTTTATTTTACTAATTTTGCGATGTTCTTATAAATTACATGCTGTGTCAGAACTTCCGTGTTTTTGTACCTTCTTTGTGTGTTTGTTTAAGTGTCTGTTTATATGTTTGTATGCTTTTATTCTCTCTTGAAATGACGTGATTTGATCTCAGATCTTTCCAAACTAGTACATGACGTGCAAGTATTGCTGTTTAATCAGCAAATTTAATGTCTAGCATGGAATAATAAAACATCTCAAAAAGTGATAGCAGTAATACTTAAAAAAGAGCCGGTGTAGCTCCATTTAAGAAAGTCGTGAAAAACTAGAAAAAATAAACATAAGTATTACAGAGAAAAAGCCTCCAGCAAGGCGAAATACATTGTTCATCACTACTGTCTCTGTCAGCTTTTCTGTCAGCTTTTCTGTCAGCTTTTCTGTCAGCTTTTCTGTCAGCTTTTCTGTCAGCTTTTCTGTCAGCTTTTCTGTCAGCTTTTCTGTCAGCTTTTCTGTCAGCTTTTCTGTCAGCTTTTCTGTCAGCTTTTCTGTCAGCTTTTCTGTCAGCTTTTCTGTCAGCTTTTCTGTCAGCTTTTCTGTCAGCTTTTCTGTCAGCTTTTCTGTCAGCTTTTCTGTCAGCTTTTCTGTCAGCTTTTCTGTCAGCTTTTCTGTCAGCTTTTCTGTCAGCTTTTCTGTCAGCTTTTCTGTCAGCTTTTCTGTCAGCTTTTCTGTCAGCTTTTCTGTCAGCTTTTCTGTCAGCTTTTCTGTCAGCTTTTCTGTCAGCTTTGTACTGTGTCTGTATGTATGCTCTGTCGGCGGCACTACCTGCAGACAATGAAATGTAACACGAGGTTTAATTCACACTTTTGCGACATGCTATAGTTTAAACCTTTTTTGGGCAATCCGCGAAAAATGACTGAATAAAACTTTTTTAGAGAACAACTGTCATTATCTTAAATACTAGAATAAAAATACTAGGGTTGCTAGAAAAGGAAACAATAGAACTTGCAGATTTATTCTTGATTATCTTCTCCTTCAAGCCAAGTTATATATTCATAAATGTAATAACGCCAATGAAGAGGTTTATTTCTACCCTTTCTTAAAATATTTAAAACATGCACTATCAATTGAAAACATGTTGCATTAAAAAGTGCAGAGAAACCAAAAAATTAAAAACAACACTTTTGCGGCTTGTTGTACAATGTATACTTCTGTACTAGCAACTTACTCTTGAAGGAAATAAAAACAAAGTGTTAAAAAAACATGTGAATCGTACTAAATTCACAAATATTTGGATTAAGCGCTTAAGTAACAAAGTAGTGTATTGTACCATGCCATTTATGTAAGTTCCATGGTTTTCTAATTCATGCTTTTTTTATATAAATTCTATGTCATTTCTAAAACTTTCATTCATTTTGTTTTATATATGTTGAGGTTTATTTTACTAATTTTGCGATGTTCTTATAAATTACATGCTGTGTCAGAACTTCCGTGTTTTTTGTACCTTCTTTGTGTGTTTGTTTAAGTGTCTGTTTATGTGTTTGTATGCTTTTATTCTCTCTTGAAATGACGTGATTTGATCTCAGATCTTTCCAAACTAGTACATGACGTGCAAGTATTGCTGTTTAATCAGCAAATTTAATGTCTAGCATGGAATAATAAAACATCTCAAAAAGTGATAGCAGTAATACTTAAAAAAGAGCCGGTGTAGCTCCATTTAAGAAAGTCGTGAAAAACTAGAAAAAATAAACATAAGTATTACAGAGAAAAAGCCTTCAGCAAGGCGAAATACATTGTTCATCACTACTGTCTCTGTCAGCTTTTCTGTCAGCTTTTCTGTCAGCTTTTCTGTCAGCTTTTCTGTCAGCTTTTCTGTCAGCTTTTCTGTCAGCTTTTCTGTCAGCTTTTCTGTCAGCTTTTCTGTCAGCTTTTCTGTCAGCTTTTCTGTCAGCTTTTCTGTCAGCTTTTCTGTCAGCTTTTCTGTCAGCTTTTCTGTCAGCTTTTCTGTCAGCTTTTCTGTCAGCTTTTCTGTCAGCTTTTCTGTCAGCTTTTCTGTCAGCTTTGTACTGTGTCTGTATGTATGCTCTGTCGGCGGCACTACCTGCAGACAATGAAATGTAACACGAGGTTTAATTCACACTTTTGCGACATGCTATAGTTTAAACCTTTTTTGGGCAATCCGCGAAAAATGACTGAATAAAACTTTTTTAGAGAACAACTTTCATTATCTTAAATACTAGAATAAAAATACTAGGGTTGCTAGAAAAGGAAACAATAGAACTTGTAGATTTATTCTTGATTATCTTCTCCTTCAAGCCAAGTTATATATTCATAAATGTAATAACGCCAATGAACAGGTTTATTTCTACCCTTTCTTAAAATATTTAAAACATGCACTAACAATTGAAAACATGTTGCATTAAAAAGTGCAGAGAAATCAAAAAATTAAAAACAACACTTTTGCGGCTTGTTGTACAATGTATACTTCTGTACTAGCAACTTACTCTTGAAGGAAATAAAAACAAAGTGTTAAAAAAACATGTGAATCGTACTAAATTCACAAATATTTGGATTAAGCGCTTAAGTAACAAAGTAGTGTATTGTACCATGCCATTTATGTAAGTTCCATGGTTTTCTAATTCATGCTTTTTTTATATAAATTCTATGTCATTTCTAAAACTTTCATTCATTTTGTTTTATATATGTTGAGGTTTATTTTACTAATTTTGCGATGTTCTTATAAATTACATGCTGTGTCAGAACTTCCGTGTTTTTTGTACCTTCTTTGTGTGTTTGTTTAAGTGTCTGTTTATGTGTTTGTATGCTTTTATTCTCTCTTGAAATGACGTGATTTGATCTCAGATCTTTCCAAACTAGTACATGACGTGCAAGTATTGCTGTTTAATCAGCAAATTTAATGTCTAGCATGGAATAATAAAACATCTCAAAAAGTGATAGCAGTAATACTTAAAAAAGAGCCGGTGTAGCTCCATTTAAGAAAGTCGTGAAAAACTAGAAAAAATAAACATAAGTATTACAGAGAAAAAGCCTCCAGCAAGGCGAAATACATTGTTCATCACTACTGTCTCTGTCAGCTTTTCTGTCAGCTTTTCTGTCAGCTTTTCTGTCAGCTTTTCTGTCAGCTTTTCTGTCAGCTTTGTACTGTGTCTGTATGTATGCTCTGTCGGCGGCACTACCTGCAGACAATGAAATGTAACACGAGGTTTAATTCACACTTTTGCGACATGCTATAGTTTAAACCTTTTTTGGGCAATCCGCGAAAAATGACTGAATAAAACTTTTTTAGAGAACAACTGTCATTATCTTAAATACTAGAATAAAAATACTAGGGTTGCTAGAAAAGGAAACAATAGAACTTGTAGATTTATTCTTGAGTATCTTCTCCTTCAAGCCAAGTTATATATTCATAAATGTAATAACGCCAATGAAGAGGTTTATTTCTACCCTTTCTTAAAATATTTAAAACATGCACTAACAATTGAAAACATGTTGCATTAAAAAGTGCAGAGAAACCAAAAAATTAAAAACAACACTTTTGCGGCTTGTTGTACAATGTATACTTCTGTACTAGCAACTTACTCTTGAAGGAAATAAAAACAAAGTATTAAAAAAACATGTGAATCGTACTAAATTCACAAATATTTGGATTAAGCGCTTAAGTAACAAAGTAGTGTATTGTACCATGCCATTTATGTAAGTTCCATGGTTTTCTAATTCATGCTTTTTTTATATAAATTCTATGTCATTTCTAAAACTTTCATTCATTTTATTTTATATATGTTGAGGTTTATTTTACTAATTTTGCGATGTTCTTATAAATTACATGCTGTGTCAGAACTTCCGTGTTTTTTGTACCTTCTTTGTGTGTTTGTTTAAGTGTCTGTTTATGTGTTTGTATGCTTTTATTCTCTCTTGAAATGACGTGATTTGATCTCAGATCTTTCCAAACTAGTACATGACGTGCAAGTATTGCTGTTTAATCAGCAAATTTAATGTCTAGCATGGAATAATAAAACATCTCAAAAAGTGATAGCAGTAATACTTAAAAAAGAGCCGGTGTAGCTCCATTTAAGAAAGTCGTGAAAAACTAGAAAAAATAAACATAAGTATTACAGAGAAAAAGCCTCCAGCAAGGCGAAATACATTGTTCATCACTACTGTCTCTGTCAGCTTTTCTGTCAGCTTTTCTGTCAGCTTTTCTGTCAGCTTTTCTGTCAGCTTTTCTGTCAGCTTTTCTGTCAGCTTTGTACTGTGTCTGTATGTATGCTCTGTCGGCGGCACTACCTGCAGACAATGAAATGTAACACGAGGTTTAATTCACACTTTTGCGACATGCTATAGTTTAAACCTTTTTTGGGCGATCCGCGAAAAATGACTGAATAAAACTTTTTTAGAGAACAACTGTCATTATCTTAAATACTAGAATAAAAATACTAGGGTTGCTAGAAAAGGAAACAATAGAACTTGTAGATTTATTCTTGATTATCTTCTCCTTCAAGCCAAGTTATATATTCATAAATGTAATAACGCCAATGAACAGGTTTATTTCTACCCTTTCTTAAAATATTTAAAACATGCACTAACAATTGAAAACATGTTGCATTAAAAAGTGCAGAGAAATCAAAAAATTAAAAACAACACTTTTGCGGCTTGTTGTACAATGTATACTTCTGTACTAGCAACTTACTCTTGAAGGAAATAAAAACAAAGTGTTAAAAAAACATGTGAATCGTACTAAATTCACAAATATTTGGATTAAGCGCTTAAGTAACAAAGTAGTGTATTGTACCATGCCATTTATGTAAGTTCCATGGTTTTCTAATTCATGCTTTTTTTATATAAATTCTATGTCATTTCTAAAACTTTCATTCATTTTGTTTTATATATGTTGAGGTTTATTTTACTAATTTTGCGATGTTCTTATAAATTACATGCTGTGTCAGAACTTCCGTGTTTTTTGTACCTTCTTTGTGTGTTTGTTTAAGTGTCTGTTTATGTGTTTGTATGCTTTTATTCTCTCTTGAAATGACGTGATTTGATCTCAGATCTTTCCAAACTAGTACATGACGTGCAAGTATTGCTGTTTAATCAGCAAATTTAATGTCTAGCATGGAATAATAAAACATCTCAAAAAGTGATAGCAGTAATACTTAAAAAAGAGCCGGTGTAGCTCCATTTAAGAAAGTCGTGAAAAACTAGAAAAAATAAACATAAGTATTACAGAGAAAAAGCCTCCAGCAAGGCGAAATACATTGTTCATCACTACTGTCTCTGTCAGCTTTTCTGTCAGCTTTTCTGTCAGCTTTTCTGTCAGCTTTTCTGTCAGCTTTTCTGTCAGCTTTGTACTGTGTCTGTATGTATGCTCTGTCGGCTGCACTACCTGCAGACAATGAAATGTAACACGAGGTTTAATTCACACTTTTGCGACATGCTATAGTTTAAACCTTTTTTGGGCAATCCGCGAAAAATGACTGAATAAAACTTTTTTAGAGAACGACTGTCATTATCTTAAATACTAGAATAAAAATACTAGGGTTGCTAGAAAAGGAAACAATAGAACTTGTAGATTTATTCTTGATTATCTTCTCCTTCAAGCCAAGTTATATATTCATAAATGTAATAACGCCAATGAAGAGGTTTATTTCTACCCTTTCTTAAAATATTTAAAACATGCACTATCAATTGAAAACATGTTGCATTAAAAAGTGCAGAGAAACCAAAAAATTAAAAACAACACTTTTGCGGCTTGTTGTACAATGTATACTTCTGTACTAGCAACTTACTCTTAAAGGAAATAAAAACAAAGTGTTAAAAAAACATGTGAATCGTACTAAATTCACAAATATTTGGATTAAGCGCTTAAGTAACAAAGTAGTGTATTGTACCATGCCATTTATGTAAGTTCCATGGTTTTCTAATTCATGCTTTTTTTATATAAATTCTATGTCATTTCTAAAACTTTCATTCATTTTGTTTTATATATGTTGAGGTTTATTTTACTAATTTTGCGATGTTCTTATAAATTACATGCTGTCAGAACTTCCGTGTTTTTTGTACCTTCTTTGTGTGTTTGTTTAAGTGTCTGTTTATGTGTTTGTATGCTTTTATTCTCTCTTGAAATGACGTGATTTGATCTGAGATCTTTCCAAACTAGTACATGACGTGCAAGTATTGCTGTTTAATCAGCAAATTTAATGTCTAGCATGGAATAATAAAACATCTCAAAAAGTGATAGCAGTAATACTTAAAAAAGAGCCGGTGTAGCTCCATTTAAGAAAGTCGTGAAAAACTAGAAAAAATAAACATAAGTATTTCAGAGAAAAAGCCTCCAGCAAGGCGAAATACATTGTTCATCACTCTCTGTCAGCTTTTCTGTCAGCTTTTCTGTCAGCTTTTCTGTCAGCTTTTCTGTCAGCTTTTCTGTCAGCTTTTCTGTCAGCTTTTCTGTCAGCTTTTCTGTCAGCTTTTCTGTCAGCTTTTCTGTCAGCTTTTCTGTCAGCTTTTCTGTCAGCTTTTCTGTCAGCTTTTCTGTCAGCTTTTCTGTCAGCTTTTCTGTCAGCTTTTCTGTCAGCTTTTCTGTCAGCTTTTCTGTCAGCTTTTCTGTCAGCTTTTCTGTCAGCTTTTCTGTCAGCTTTGTACTGTGTCTGTATGTATGCTCTGTCGGCGGCACTACCTGCAGACAATGAAATGTAACACGAGGTTTAATTCACACTTTTGCGACATGCTATAGTTTAAGCCTTTTTTGGGCAATCCGCGAAAAATGACTGAATAAAACTTTTTTAGAGAACAACTCTCATTATCTTAAATACTAGAATAAAAATACTAGGGTTGCTAGAAAAGGAAACAATAGAACTTGTAGATTTATTCTTGATTATCTTCTCCTTCAAGCCAAGTTATATATTCATAAATGTAATAACGCCAATGAACAGGTTTATTTCTACCCTTTCTTAAAATATTTAAAACATGCACTAACAATTGAAAACATGTTGCATTAAAAAGTGCAGAGAAATCAAAAAATTAAAAACAACACTTTTGCGGCTTGTTGTACAATGTATACTTCTGTACTAGCAACTTACTCTTGAAGGAAATAAAAACAAAGTGTAAAAAAAAACATGTGAATCGTACTAAATTCACAAATATTTGGATTAAGCGCTTAAGTAACAAAGTAGTGTATTGTACCATGCCATTTATGTAAGTTCCATGGTTTTCTAATTCATGCTTTTTTTATATAAATTCTATGTCATTTCTAAAACTTTCATTCATTTTGTTTTATATATGTTGAGGTTTATTTTACTAATTTTGCGATGTTCTTATAAATTACATGCTGTGTCAGAACTTCCGTGTTTTTTGTACCTTCTTTGTGTGTTTGTTTAAGTGTCTGTTTATGTGTTTGTATGCTTTTATTCTCTCTTGAAATGACGTGATTTGATCTGAGATCTTTCCAAACTAGTACATGACGTGCAAGTATTGCTGTTTAATCAGCAAATTTAATGTCTAGCATGGAATAATAAAACATCTCAAAAAGTGATAGCAGTAATACTTAAAAAAGAGCCGGTGTAGCTCCATTTAAGAAAAGCGTGAAAAACTAGAAAAAATAAACATAAGTATTACAGAGAAAAAGCCTCCAGCAAGGGGAAGTACATTGTTCATCACTACTGTCTCTGTCAGCTTTTCTGCCGGCTTTTCTGTCAGCTTTTCTGTCAGCTTTTCTGTCAGCTTTTCTGTCAGCTTTTCTGTCAGCTTTTCTGTCAGCTTTTCTGTCAGCTTTTCTGTCAGCTTTTCTGTCAGCTTTTCTGTCAGCTTTTCTGTCAGCTTTTCTGTCAGCTTTTCTGTCAGCTTTTCTGTCAGCTTTTCTGTCAGCTTTTCTGTCAGCTTTTCTGTCAGCTTTTCTGTCAGCTTTTCTGTCAGCTTTTCTGTCAGCTTTTCTGTCAGCTTTTCTGTCAGCTTTTCTGTCAGCTTTTCTGTCAGCTTTTCTGTCAGCTTTGTACTGTGTCTGTATGTATGCTCTGTCGGCGGCACTACCTGCAGACAATGAAATGTAACACGAGGTTTAATTCACACTTTTGCGACATGCTATAGTTTAAGCCTTTTTTGGGCAATCCGCGAAAAATGACTGAATAAAACTTTTTTAGAGAACAACTCTCATTATCTTAAATACTAGAATAAAAATACTAGGGTTGCTAGAAAAGGAAACAATAGAACTTGTAGATTTATTCTTGATTATCTTCTCCTTCAAGCCAAGTTATATATTCATAAATGTAATAACGCCAATGAACAGGTTTATTTCTACCCTTTCTTAAAATATTTAAAACATGCACTAACAATTGAAAACATGTTGCATTAAAAAGTGCAGAGAAATCAAAAAATTAAAAACAACACTTTTGCGGCTTGTTGTACAATGTATACTTCTGTACTAGCAACTTACTCTTGAAGGAAATAAAAACAAAGTGTAAAAAAAAACATGTGAATCGTACTAAATTCACAAATATTTGGATTAAGCGCTTAAGTAACAAAGTAGTGTATTGTACCATGCCATTTATGTAAGTTCCATGGTTTTCTAATTCATGCTTTTTTTATATAAATTCTATGTCATTTCTAAAACTTTCATTCATTTTGTTTTATATATGTTGAGGTTTATTTTACTAATTTTGCGATGTTCTTATAAATTACATGCTGTGTCAGAACTTCCGTGTTTTTTGTACCTTCTTTGTGTGTTTGTTTAAGTGTCTGTTTATGTGTTTGTATGCTTTTATTCTCTCTTGAAATGACGTGATTTGATCTGAGATCTTTCCAAACTAGTACATGACGTGCAAGTATTGCTGTTTAATCAGCAAATTTAATGTCTAGCATGGAATAATAAAACATCTCAAAAAGTGATAGCAGTAATACTTAAAAAAGAGCCGGTGTAGCTCCATTTAAGAAAAGCGTGAAAAACTAGAAAAAATAAACATAAGTATTACAGAGAAAAAGCCTCCAGCAAGGGGAAGTACATTGTTCATCACTACTGTCTCTGTCAGCTTTTCTGCCGGCTTTTCTGTCAGCTTTTCTGTCAGCTTTTCTGTCAGCTTTTCTGTCAGCTTTTCTGTCAGCTTTTCTGTCAGCTTTTCTGTCAGCTTTTCTGTCAGCTTTTCTGTCAGCTTTTCTGTCAGCTTTTCTGTCAGCTTTTCTGTCAGCTTTTCTGTCAGCTTTTCTGTCAGCTTTTCTGTCAGCTTTTCTGTCAGCTTTTCTGTCAGCTTTTCTGTCAGCTTTTCTGTCAGCTTTTCTGTCAGCTTTTCTGTCAGCTTTTCTGTCAGCTTTTCTGTCAGCTTTTCTGTCAGCTTTTCTGTCAGCTTTGTACTGTGTCTGTATGTATGCTCTGTCGGCGGCACTACCTGCAGACAATGAAATGTAACACGAGGTTTAATTCACACTTTTGCGACATGCTATAGTTTAAACCTTTTTTGGGCAATCCGCGAAAAATGACTGAATAAAACTTTTTTAGAGAACAACTTTCATTATCTTAAATACTAGAATAAAAATACTAGGGTTGCTAGAAAAGGAAACAATAGAACTTGTAGATTTATTCTTGATTATCTTCTCCTTCAAGCCAAGTTATATATTCATAAATGTAATAACGCCAATGAAGAGGTTTATTTCTACCCTTTCTTAAAATATTTAAAACATGCACTAACAATTGAAAACATGTTGCATTAAAAAGTGCAGAGAAACCAAAAAATTAAAAACAACACTTTTGCGGCTTGTTGTACAATGTATACTTCTGTACTAGCAACTTACTCTTGAAGGAAATAAAAACAAAGTGTTAAAAAAAACATGTGAATCGTACCAAATTCACAAATATTTGGATTAAGCGCTTAAGTAACAAAGTAGTGTATTGTACCATGCCATTTATGTAAGTTCCATGGTTTTCTAATTCATGCTTTTTTATATAAATTCTATGTCATTTCTAAAACTTTCATGCATTTTGTTTTATATATGTTAAGGTTTATTTTACTAATTTTGCGATGTTCTTATAAATTACATGCTGTGTCAGAACTTCCGTGTTTTTGTACCTTCTTTGTGTGTTTGTTTAAGTGTCTGTTTATGTGTTTGTATGCTTTTATTCTCTCTTGAAATGACGTGATTTGATCTCAGATCTTTCCAAACTAGTACATGACGTGCAAGTATTGCTGTTTAATCAGCAAATTTAATGTCTAGCATGGAATAATAAAACATCTCAAAAAGTGATAGCAGTAATACTTAAAAAAGAGCCGGTGTAGCTCCATTTAAGAAAGTCGTGAAAAACTAGAAAAAATAAACATAAGTATTACAGAGAAAAAGCCTCCAGCAAGGCGAAATACATTGTTCATCACTACTGTCTCTGTCAGCTTTTCTGTCAGCTTTTCTGTCAGCTTTTCTGTCAGCTTTTCTGTCAGCTTTTCTGTCAGCTTTTCTGTCAGCTTTTCTGTCAGCTTTTCTGTCAGCTTTTCTGTCAGCTTTTCTGTCAGCTTTTCTGTCAGCTTTGTACTGTGTCTGTATGTATGCTCTGTCGGCGGCACTACCTGCAGACAATGAAATGTAACACGAGGTTTAATTCACACTTTTGCGACATGCTATAGTTTAAACCTTTTTTGGGCAATCCGCGAAAAATGACTGAATAAAACTTTTTTAGAGAACAACTTTCATTATCTTAAATACTAGAATAAAAATACTAGGGTTGCTAGAAAAGGAAACAATAGAACTTGTAGATTTATTCTTGATTATCTTCTCCTTCAAGCCAAGTTATATATTCATAAATGTAATAACGCCAATGAAGAGGTTTATTTCTACCCTTTCTTAAAATATTTAAAACATGCACTAACAATTGAAAACATGTTGCATTAAAAAGTGCAGAGAAACCAAAAAATTAAAAACAACACTTTTGCGGCTTGTTGTACAATGTATACTTCTGTACTAGCAACTTACTCTTGAAGGAGATAAAACAAAGTGTTAAAAAAAACATGTGAATCGTACCAAATTCACAAATATTTGGATTAAGCGCTTAAGTAACAAAGTAGTGTATTGTACCATGCCATTTATGTAAGTTCCATGGTTTTCTAATTCATGCTTTTTTATATAATTTCTATATCATTTCTAAAACTTTCATGCATTTTGTTTTATATATGTTAAGGTTTATTTTACTAATTTTCCGATATTCTTATAAATTACCTGCTGTGTCAGAACTTCCGTGTTTTTGTACCTTCTTTGTGTGTTTGTTTAAGTGTCTGTTTATGTGTTTGTATGCTTTTATTCTCTCTTGAAATGACGTGATTTGATCTCAGATCTTTCCAAACTAGTACATGACGTGCAAGTATTGCTGTTTAATCAGCAAATTTAATGTCTAGCATGGAATAATAAAACATCTCAAAAAGTGATAGCAGTAATACTTAAAAAAGAGCCGGTGTAGCTCCATTTAAGAAAGTCGTGAAAAACTAGAAAAAATAAACATAAGTATCACAGAGAAAAAGCCTCCAGCAAGTCGAAATACATTGTTCATCACTACTGTCTCTGTCAGCTTTTCTGTCAGCTTTTCTGTCAGCTTTTCTGTCAGCTTTTCTGTCAGCTTTGTACTGTGTCTGTATGCATGCTCTGTCGGCTGCACTACCTGCAGACAATGAAATGTAACACGAGGTTTAATTCACACTTTTGCGACATGCTATAGTTTAAACCTTTTTTGGGCAATCCGCGAAAAATGACTGAATAAAACTTTTTTAGAGAACAACTGTCATTATCTTAAATACTAGAATAAAAATACTAGGGTTGCTAGAAAAGGAAACAATAGAACTTGTAGATTTATTCTTGATTATCTTCTCCTTCAAGCCAAGTTATATATTCATAAATGTAATAACGCCAATGAAGAGGTTTATTTCTACCCTTTCTTAAAATATTTAAAACATGCACTAACAATTGAAAACATGTTGCATTAAAAAGTGCAGAGAAACCAAAAAATTAAAAACAACACTTTTGCGGCTTGTTGTACAATGTATACTTCTGTACTAGCAACTTACTCTTGAAGGAAATAAAAACAAAGTGTTAAAAAAAACATGTGAATCGTACTAAATTCACACATTTTTGGATTAAGCGCTTAAGTAACAAAGTAGTGTATTGTACCATGCCATTTATGTAAGTTCCATGGTTTTCTAATTCATGCTTTTTTTATATAAATTCTATGTCATTTCTAAAACTTTCATGCATTTTGTTTTATATATGTTAAGGTTTATTTTACTAATTTTGCGATGTTCTTATAAATTACATGCTGTGTCAGAACTTCCGTGTTTTTGTACCTTCTTTGTGTGTTTGTTGAGGTGTCTGTTTGTGTGTTTGTATGCTTTTATTCTCTCTTGAAATGA
This sequence comes from Protula sp. h YS-2021, assembly GCA_949752745.1. Classification (NCBI taxonomy): domain Eukaryota; kingdom Metazoa; phylum Annelida; class Polychaeta; order Sabellida; family Serpulidae; genus Protula; species Protula sp. h YS-2021. The sequence goes on along the minus strand of OX457033.1, from coordinate 8,612,434 downwards.
CGTGATTTGATCTCAGATCTTTCCAAACTAGTACATGACGTGCAAGTATCGCTGTTTAATCAGCAAATTTAATGTCTAGCATGGAATAATAAAACATCTCAAAAAGTGATAGCAGTAATACTTAAAAAAGAGCCGGTGGAGCTCCATTTAAGAAAGGCGTGAAAAACTAGAAAAAATAAACATTAGTATTACAGAGAAAAAGCCTCCAGCAAGGCGAAATACATTGTTCATCACTACTGTCTCTGTCAGCTTTTCTGTCAGCTTTTCTGTCAGCTTTTCTGTCAGCTTTTCTGTCAGCTTTTCTGTCAGCTTTGTACTGTGTCTGTATGTATGCTCTGTCGGCTGCACTACCTGCAGACAATGAAATGTAACACGAGGTTTAATTCACACTTTTGCGACATGCTATAGTTTAAACCTTTTTTGGGCAATCCGCGAAAAATGACTGAATAAAACTTTTTTAGAGAACAACTGTCATTATCTTAAATACTAGAATAAAAATACTAGGGTTGCTAGAAAAGGAAACAATAGAACTTGTAGATTTATTCTTGATTATCTTCTCCTTCAAGCCAAGTTATATATTCATAAATGTAATAACGCCAATGAAGAGGTTTATTTCTACCCTTTCTTAAAATATTTAAAACATGCACTAACAATTGAAAACATGTTGCATTAAAAAGTGCAGAGAAACCAAAAAATTAAAAACAACACTTTTGCGGCTTGTTGTACAATGTATACTTCTGTACTAGCAACTTACTCTTGAAGGAAATAAAAACAAAGTGTTAAAAAAAACATGTGAATCGTACTAAATTCACACATTTTTGGATTAAGCGCTTAAGTAACAAAGTAGTGTATTGTACCATGCCATTTATGTAAGTTCCATGGTTTTCTAATTCATGCTTTTTTTATATAAATTCTATGTCATTTCTAAAACTTTCATGCATTTTGTTTTATATATGTTAAGGTTTATTTTACTAATTTTGCGATGTTCTTATAAATTACATGCTGTGTCAGAACTTCCGTGTTTTTGTACCTTCTTTGTGTGTTTGTTGAGGTGTCTGTTTGTGTGTTTGTATGCTTTTATTCTCTCTTGAAATGACGTGATTTGATCTCAGATCTTTCCAAACTAGTACATGACGTGCAAGTATCGCTGTTTAATCAGCAAATTTAATGTCTAGCATGGAATAATAAAACATCTCAAAAAGTGATAGCAGTAATACTTAAAAAAGAGCCGGTGGAGCTCCATTTAAGAAAGGCGTGAAAAACTAGAAAAAATAAACATAAGTATTACAGAGAAAAAGCCTCCAGCAAGGCGAAATACATTGTTCATCACTACTGTCTCTGTCAGCTTTTCTGTCAGCTTTTCTGTCAGCTTTTCTGTCAGCTTTTCTGTCAGCTTTTCTGTCAGCTTTGTACTGTGTCTGTCTGCATGCTCTGTCGGCTGCACTACCTGCAGAAAATGAAATGTAACACGAGGTTTAATTCACACTTTTGCGACATGCTATAGTTTAAACCTTTTTTGGGCAATCCGCGAAAAATGACTGAATAAAACTTTTTTAGAGAACAACTGTCATTATCTTAAATACTAGAATAAAAATACTAGGGTTGCTAGAAAAGGAAACAATAGAACTTGTAGATTTATTCTTGATTATCTTCTCCTTCAAGCCAAGTTATATATTCATAAATGTAATAACGCCAATGAAGAGGTTTATTTCTACCCTTTCTTAAAATATTTAAAACATGCACTAACAATTGAAAACATGTTGCATTAAAAAGTGCAGAGAAACCAAAAAATTAAAAACAACACTTTTGCGGCTTGTTGTACAATGTATACTTCTGTACTAGCAACTTACTCTTGAAGGAAATAAAAACAAAGTGTTAAAAAAAACATGTGAATCGTACTAAATTCACAAATATTTGGATTAAGCGCTTAAGTAACAAAGTAGTGTATTGTACCATGCCATTTATGTAAGTTCCATGGTTTTCTAATTCATGCTTTTTTTATATAAATTCTATGTCATTTCTAAAACTTTCATGCATTTTGTTTTATATATGTTAAGGTTTATTTTACTAATTTTGCGATGTTCTTATAAATTACATGCTGTGTCAGAACTTCCGTGTTTTTTGTACCTTCTTTGTGTGTTTGTTTAAGTGTCTGTTTGTGTGTTTGTATGCTTTTATTCTCTCTTGAAATGACGTGATTTGATCTCAGATCTTTCCAAACTAGTACATGACGTGCAAGAATCGCTGTTTAATCAGCAAATTTAATGTCTAGCATGGAATAATAAAACATCTCAAAAAGTGATAGCAGTAATACTTAAAAAAGAGCCGGTGGAGCTCCATTTAAGAAAGGCGTGAAAAACTAGAAAAAATAAACATAAGTATTACAGAGAAAAAGCCTCCAGCAAGGCGAAATACATTGTTCATCACTACTGTCTCTGTCAGCTTTTCTGTCAGCTTTGTACTGTGTCTGTATGTATGCTCTGTCGGCTGCACTACCTGCAGACAATGAAATGTAACACGAGGTTTAATTCACACTTTTGCGATATGCTATAGTTTAAACCTTTTTTGGGCAATCCGCGAAAAATGACTGAATAAAACTTTTTTAGAGAACAACTGTCATTATCTTAAATACTAGAATAAAAATACTAGGGTTGCTAGAAAAGGAAACAATAGAACTTGTAGATTTATTCTTGATTATCTTCTCCTTCAAGCCAAGTTATATATTCATAAATGTAATAACGCCAATGAAGAGGTTTATTTCTACCCTTTCTTAAAATATTTAAAACATGCACTAACAATTGAAAACATGTTGCATTAAAAAGTGCAGAGAAACCAAAAAATTAAAAACAACACTTTTCTGTCAGCTTTTCTGTCAGCTTTTCTGTCAGCTTTTCTGTCAGCTTTTCTGTCAGCTGCACTACCTGCAGACAATGAAATGTAACACGAGGTTTAATTCACACTTTTGCGACATGCTATAGTTTAAACCTTTTTTGGGCAATCCGCGAAAAATGACTGAATAAAACTTTTTTAGAGAACAACTGCCATTATCTTAAATACTAGAATAAAAATACTAGGGTTGCTAGAAAAGGAAACAATAGAACTTGTAGATTTATTCTTGATTATCTTCTCCTTCAAGCCAAGTTATATATTCATAAATGTAATAACGCCAATGAAGAGGTTTATTTCTACCCTTTCTTAAAATATTTAAAACATGCACTAACAATTGAAAACATGTTGCATTAAAAAGTGCAGAGAAACCAAAAAATTAAAAACAACACTTTTGCGGCTTGTTATACAATGTATACTTCTGTACTAGCAACTTACTCTTGAAGGAAATAAAAACAGAGTGTTAAAAAAACATGTGAATCGTACTAAATTCACAAATATTTGGATTAAGCGCTTAAGTAACAAAGTAGTATATTGTACCATGCCATTTATGTAAGTTCCATGGTTTTCTAATTCATGCTTTTTTTATATAAATTCTATGTCATTTCTAAAAACTTTCATGCATTTTGTTTTATATATGTTAAGGTTTATTTTACTAATTTTGCGATGTTCTTATAAATTACATGCTGTGTCAGAACTTCCGTGTTTTTTGTACCTTCTTTGTGTGTTTGTTTAAGTGTCTGTTTATGTGTTTGTATGCTTTTATTCTCTCTTGAAATGACGTGATTTGATCTCAGATCTTTCCAAACTAGTACATGACGTGCAAATATCGCTGTTTAATCAGCAAATTTAATGTCTAGCATGGAATAATAAAACATCTCAAAAAGTGATAGCAGTAATACTTAAAAAAGAGCCGGTGTAGCTCCATTTAAGAAAGTCGTGAAAAACTAGAAAAAATAAACATAAGTATTACAGAGAAAAAGCCTCCAGCAAGGCGAAATACATTGTTCATCAGTACTGTCTCTGTCAGCTTTTCTGTCAGCTTTTCTGTCAGCTTTTCTGTCAGCTTTTCTGTCAGCTTTTCTGTCAGCTTTTCTGTCAGCTTTTCTGTCAGCTTTTCTGTCAGCTTTTCTGTCAGCTTTTCTGTCAGCTTTTCTGTCAGCTTTTCTGTCAGCTTTTCTGTCAGCTTTTCTGTCAGCTTTTCTGTCAGCTTTTCTGTCAGCTTTTCTGTCAGCTTTTCTGTCAGCTTTTCTGTCAGCTTTTCTGTCAGCTTTTCTGTCAGCTTTTCTGTCAGCTTTTCTGTCAGCTTTTCTGTCAGCTTTTCTGTCAGCTTTTCTGTCAGCTTTTCTGTCAGCTTTTCTGTCAGCTTTTCTGTCAGCTGCCCTACCTGCAGACAATGAAGTGTAACACGAGGTTTAATTCACACTTTTGCGACATGCTATAGTTTAAACCTTTTTTGGGCAATCCGCGAAAAATGACTGAATAAAACTTTTTTAGAGAACAACTGTCATTATCTTAAATACTAGAATAAAAATACTAGGGTTGCTAGAAAAGGAAACAATAGAACTTGTAGATTTATTCTTGATTATCTTCTCCTTCAAGCCAAGTTATATATTCATAAATGTAATAACGCCAATGAAGAGGTTTATTTCTACCCTTCTTAAAATATTTAAAACATGCACTAACAATTGAAAACATGTTGCATTAAAAAGTGCAGAGAAACCAAAAAAATTAAAAACAACACTTTTGCGGCTTGTTGTACAATGTATACTTCTGTACTAGCAACTTACTCTTGAAGGAAATAAAAACAAAGTGTTAAAAAAAACATGTGAATCGTACTAAATTCGCAAATATTTGGATGAAGCGCTTAAGTAACAAAGTAGTGTATTGTACCATGCCATTTATGTAAGTTCCATGGTTTTCTAATTCATGCTTTTTTTATATAAATTCTATGTCATTTCTAAAACTTTCATGCATTTTGTTTTATATATGTTAAGGTTTATTTTACTAATTTTGCGATGTTCTTATAAATTACATGCTGTGTCAGAACTTCCGTGTTTTTGTACCTTCTTTGTGTGTTTGTTTAAGTGTCTGTTTGTGTGTTTGTATGCTTTTATTCTCTCTTGAAATGACGTGATTTGATCTCAGATCTTTCCAAACTAGTACATGACGTGCAAGTATCGCTGTTTAATCAGCAAATTTAATGTCTAGCATGGAATAATAAAAAATCTCAAAAAGTGATAGCAGTAATACTTAAAAAAGAGACGGTGGAGCTCCATTTAAGAAAGGCGTGAAAAACTAGAAAAAATAAACATAAGTATTACAGAGAAAAAGCCTCCAGCAAGGCGAAATACATTGTTCATCACTACTGTCTCTGTCAGCTTTTCTGTCAGCTTTTCTGTCAGCTTTTCTGTCAGCTTTGTACTGTGTCTGTATGTATGCTCTGTCGGCTGCACTACCTGCAGACAATGAAATGTAACACGAGGTTTAATTCACACTTTTGCGACATGCTATAGTTTAAACCTTTTTTGGGCAATCCGCGAAAAATGACTGAATAAAACTTTTTTAGAGAACAACTGTCATTATCTTAAATACTAGAATAAAAATACTAGGGTTGCTAGAAAAGGAAACAATAGAACTTGTAGATTTATTCTTGATTATCTTCTCCTTCAAGCCAAGTTATATATTCATAAATGTAATAACGCCAATGAAGAGGTTTATTTCTACCCTTTCTTAAAATATTTAAAACATGCACTAACAATTGAAAACATGTTGCATTAAAAAGTGCAGGGAAACCAAAAAATTAAAAACAACACTTTTGCGGCTTGTTGTACAATGTATACTTCTGTACTAGCAACTTACTCTTGAAGGAAATAAAAACAAAGTGTTAAAAAAAACATGTGAATCGTACTAAATTCACAAATATTTGTATTAAGTGCTTAAGTAACAAAGTAGTGTATTGTACCATGCCATTTATGTAAGTTCCATGGTTTTCTAATTCATGCTTTTTTTATATAAATTCTATGTCATTTCTAAAACTTTCATGCATTTTGTTTTATATATGTTAAGGTTTATTTTACTAATTTTGCGATGTTCTTATAAATTACATGCTGTGTCAGAACTTCCGTGTTTTTTGTACCTTCTTTGTGTGTTTGTTTAAGTGTCTGTTTGTGTGTTTGTATGCTTTTATTCTCTCTTGAAATGACGTGATTTGATCTCAGATCTTTCCAAACTAGTACATGACGTGCAAGTATCGCTGTTTAATCAGCAAATTTAATGTCTAGCATGGAATAATAAAACATCTCAAAAAGTGATAGCAGTAATACTTAAAAAAGAGACGGTGTAGCTCCATTTAAGAAAGGCGTGAAAAACTAGAAAAAATAAACATAAGTATTACAGAGAAAAAGCCTCCAGCAAGGCGAAATACATTGTTCATCACTACTGTCTCTGTCAGCTTTTCTGTCAGCTTTTCTGTCAGCTTTTCTGTCAGCTTTTCTGTCAGCTTTGTACTGTGTCTGTATGTATGCTCTGTCGGCTGCACTACCTGCAGACAATGAAATGTAACACGAGGTTTAATTCACACTTTTGCGACATGCTATAGTTTAAACCTTTTTTGGGCAATCCGCGAAAAATGACTGAATAAAACTTTTTTAGAGAACAACTGTCATTATCTTAAATACTAGAATAAAAATACTAGGGTTGCTAGAAAAGGAAACAATAGAACTTGTAGATTTATTCTTGATTATCTTCTCCTTCAAGCCAAGTTATATATTCATAAATGTAATAACGCCAATGAAGAGGTTTATTTCTACCCTTTCTTAAAATATTTAAAACATGCACTAACAATTGAAAACATGTTGCATTAAAAAGTGCAGGGAAACCAAAAAATTAAAAACAACACTTTTGCGGCTTGTTGTACAATGTATACTTCTGTACTAGCAACTTACTCTTGAAGGAAATAAAAACAAAGTGTTAAAAAAAACATGTGAATCGTACTAAATTCACAAATATTTGTATTAAGTGCTTAAGTAACAAAGTAGTGTATTGTACCATGCCATTTATGTAAGTTCCATGGTTTTCTAATTCATGCTTTTTTTATATAAATTCTATGTAATTTCTAAAACTTTCATGCATTTTGTTTTATATATGTTAAGGTTTATTTTACTAATTTTGCGATGTTCTTATAAATTACATGCTGTGTCAGAACTTCCGTGTTTTTTTGTACCTTCTTTGTGTGTTTGTTTAAGTGTCTGTTTGTGTGTTTGTATGCTTTTATTCTCTCTTGAAATGACGTGATTTGATCTCAGATCTTTCCAAACTAGTACATGACGTGCAAGTATCGCTGTTTAATCAGCAAATTTAATGTCTAGCATGGAATAATAAAACATCTCAAAAAGTGATAGCAGTAATACTTAAAAAAGAGACGGTGTAGCTCCATTTAAGAAAGGCGTGAAAAACTAGAAAAAATAAACATAAGTATTACAGAGAAAAAGCCTCCAGCAAGGCGAAATACATTGTTCATCACTACTGTCTCTGTCAGCTTTTCTGTCAGCTTTTCTGTCAGCTTTTCTGTCAGCTTTTCTGTCAGCTTTGTACTGTGTCTGTATGTATGCTCTGTCGGCTGCACTACCTGCAGACAATGAAATGTAACACGAGGTTTAATTCACACTTTTGCGACATGCTATAGTTTAAACCTTTTTTGGGCAATCCGCGAAAAATGACTGAATAAAACTTTTTTAGAGAACAACTGTCATTATCTTAAATACTAGAATAAAAATACTAGGGTTGCTAGAAAAGGAAACAATAGAACTTGTAGATTTATTCTTGATTATCTTCTCCTTCAAGCCAAGTTATATATTCATAAATGTAATAACGCCAATGAAGAGGTTTATTTCTACCCTTTCTTAAAATATTTAAAACATGCACTAACAATTGAAAACATGTTGCATTAAAAAGTGCAGAGAAACCAAAACATTAAAAACAACACTTTTGCGGCTTGTTGTACAATGTATACTTCTGTACTAGCAACTTACTCTTGAAGGAAATAAAAACAAAGTGTTAAAAAAAACATGTGAATCGTACCAAATTCACAAATATTTGTATTAAGCGCTTAAGTAACAAAGTAGTGTATTGTACCATGCCATTTATGTAAGTTCCATGGTTTTCTAATTCATGCTTTTTTAATATAAATTCTATGTCATTTCTAAAACTTTCATGCATTTTGTTTTATATATGTTAAGGTTTATTTTACTAATTTTGCGATGTTCTTATAAATTACATGCTGTGTCAGAACTTCCGTGTTTTTTGTACCTTCTTTGTGTGTTTGTTTAAGTGTCTGTTTATGTGTTTGTATGCTTTTATTCTCTCTTGAAATGACGTGATTTGATCTCAGATCTTTCCAAACTAGTACATGACGTGCAAGTATTGCTGTTTAATCAGCAAATTTAATGTCTAGCATGGAATAATAAAACATCTCAAAAAGTGATAGCAGTAATACTTAAAAAAGAGCCAGTGTAGCTCCATTTAAGAAAGTCGTGAAAAACTAGAAAAAATAAACATAAGTATTACAGAGAAAAAGCCTCCAGCAAGGCGAAATACATTGTTCATCACTACTGTCTCTGTCAGCTTTTCTGTCAGCTTTTCTGTCAGCTTTTCTGTCAGCTTTTCTGTCAGCTTTTCTGTCAGCTTTTCTGTCAGCTTTTCTGTCAGCTTTGTACTGTGTCTGTATGTATGCTCTGTCGGCTGCACTACCTGCAGACAATGAAATGTAACACGAGGTTTAATTCACACTTTTGCGACATGCTATAGTTTAAACCTTTTTTGGGCAATCCGCGAAAAATGACTGAATAAAACTTTTTTAGAGAACAACTGTCATTATCTTAAATACTAGAATAAAAATACTAGGGTTGCTAGAAAAGGAAACAATAGAACTTGTAGATTTATTCTTGATTATCTTCTCCTTCAAGCCAAGTTATATATTCATAAATGTAATAACGCCAATGAAGAGGTTTATTTCTACCCTTTCTTAAAATATTTAAAACATGCACTAACAATTGAAAACATGTTGCATTAAAAAGTGCAGAGAAACCAAAACATTAAAAACAACACTTTTGCGGCTTGTTGTACAATGTATACTTCTGTACTAGCAACTTACTCTTGAAGGAAATAAAAACAAAGTGTTAAAAAAAACATGTGAATCGTACCAAATTCACAAATATTTGTATTAAGCGCTTAAGTAACAAAGTAGTGTATTGTACCATGCCATTTATGTAAGTTCCATGGTTTTCTAATTCATGCTTTTTTAATATAAATTCTATGTCATTTCTAAAACTTTCATGCATTTTGTTTTATATATGTTAAGGTTTATTTTACTAATTTTGCGATGTTCTTATAAATTACATGCTGTGTCAGAACTTCCGTGTTTTTTGTACCTTCTTTGTGTGTTTGTTTAAGTGTCTGTTTATGTGTTTGTATGCTTTTATTCTCTCTTGAAATGACGTGATTTGATCTCAGATCTTTCCAAACTAGTACATGACGTGCAAGGATTGCTGTTTAATCAGCAAATTTAATGTCTAGCATGGAATAATAAAACATCTCAAAAAGTGATAGCAGTAATACTTAAAAAAGAGCCAGTGTAGCTCCATTTAAGAAAGTCGTGAAAAACTAGAAAAAATAAACATAAGTATTACAGAGAAAAAGCCTCCAGCAAGGCGAAATACATTGTTCATCACTACTGTCTCTGTCAGCTTTTCTGTCAGCTTTTCTGTCAGATTTTCTGTCAGCTTTTCTGTCAGCTTTTCTGTCAGCTTTTCTGTCAGCTTTTCTGTCAGCTTTTTTGTCAGCTTTTCTGTCAGCTTTTCTGTCAGCTTTTCTGTCAGCTTTTCTGTCAGCTTTTCTGTCAGCTTTTCTGTCAGCTTTTCTGTCAGCTTTTCTGTCAGCTTTTCTGTCAGCTTTTCTGTCAGCTTTTCTGTCAGCTTTTCTGTCAGCTTTTCTGTCAGCTTTTCTGTCAGCTTTTCTGTCAGCTTTGTACTGTGTCTGTATGTATGCTCTGTCGGCTGCACTACCTGCAGACAATGAAATGTAACACGAGGTTTAATTCACACTTTTGCGACATGCTATAGTTTAAACCTTTTTTGGGCAATCCGCGAAAAATGACTGAATAAAACTTTTTTAGAGAACAACTGTCATTATCTTAAATACTAGAATAAAAATACTAGGGTTGCTAGAAAAGGAAACAATAGAACTTGTAGATTTATTCTTGATTATCTTCTCCTTCAAGCCAAGTTATATATTCATAAATGTAATAACGCCAATGAAGAGGTTTATTTCTACCCTTTCTTAAAATATTTAAAACATGCACTAACAATTGAAAACATGTTGCATTAAAAAGTGCAGAGAAACCAAAACATTAAAAACAACACTTTTGCGGCTTGTTGTACAATGTATACTTCTGTACTAGCAACTTACTCTTGAAGGAAATAAAAACAAAGTGTTGAAAAAAAACATGTGAATCGTACCAAATTCACAAATATTTGGATTAAGCGCTTAAGTAACAAAGTAGTGTATTGTACCATGCCATTTATGTAAGTTCCATGGTTTTCTAATTCATGCTTTTTTTATATAAATTCTATGTCATTTCTAAAACTTTCATGCATTTTGTTTTATATATGTTAAGGTTTATTTTACTAATTTTGCGATGTTCTTATAAATTACATGCTGTGTCAGAACTTCCGTGTTTTTTGTACCTTCTTTGTGTGTTTGTTTAAGTGTCTGTTTATGTGTTTGTATGCTTTTATTCTCTCTTGAAATGACGTGATTTGATCTCAGATCTTTCCAAACTAGTACATGACGTGCAAGTATTGCTATTTAATCAGCAAATTTAATGTCTAGCATGGAATAATAAAACATCTCAAAAAGTGATAGCAGTAATACTTAAAAAAGAGCCGGTGTAGCTCCATTTAAGAAAGGCGTGAAAAACTAGAAAAAATAAACATAAGTATTACAGAGAAAAAGCCTCCAGCAAGGCGAAATACATTGTTCATCACTACTGTCTCTGTCAGGTTTTCTGTCAGCTTTTCTGTCAGCTTTTCTGTCAGCTTTGTACTGTGTCTGTATGTATGCTCTGTCGGCTGCACTACCTGCAGACAATGAAATGTAACACGAGGTTTAATTCACACTTTTGCGACATGCTATAGTTTAAACCTTTTTTGGGCAATCCGCGAAAAATGACTGAATAACACTTTTTTAGAGAACAACTGTCATTATCTTAAATACTAGAATAAAAATACTAGGGTTGCTAGAAAAGGAAACAATAGAACTTGTAGATTTATTCTTGATTATCTTCTCCTTCAAGCCAAGTTATATATTCATAAATGTAATAACGCCAATGAAGAGGTTTATTTCTACCCTTTCTTAAAATATTTAAAACATGCACTAACAATTGAAAACATGTTGCATTAAAAAGTGCAGAGAAACCAAAAAATTAAAAACAACACTTTTGCGGCTTGTTGTACAATGTATACTTCTGTACTAGCAACTTACTCTTGAAGGAAATAAAAACAAAGTGTTAAAAAAAACATGTGAATCGTACTAAATTCACAAATATTTGTATTAAGTGCTTAAGTAACAAAGTAGTGTATTGTACCATGCCATTTATGTAAGTTCCATGGTTTTCTAATTCATGCTTTTTTATATAAATTCTATGTCATTTCTAAAACTTTCATGCATTTTGTTTTATATATGTTAAGGTTTATTTTACTAATTTTGCGATGTTCTTATAAATTACATGCTGTGTCAGAACTTCCGTGTTTTTTGTACCTTCTTTGTGTGTTTGTTTAAGTGTCTGTTTGTGTGTTTGTATGCTTTTATTCTCTCTTGAAATGACGTGATTTGATCTCAGATCTTTCCAAACTAGTACATGACGTGCAAGTATCGCTGTTTAATCAGCAAATTTAATGTCTAGCATGGAATAATAAAACATCTCAAAAAGTGATAGCAGTAATACTTAAAAAAGAGCCGGTGTAGCTCCATTTAAGAAAGGCGTGAAAAACTAGAAAAAATAAACATAAGTATTACAGAGAAAAAGCCTCCAGCAAGGCGAAATACATTGTTCATCACTACTGTCTCTGTCAGCTTTTCTGTCAGCTTTTCTGTCAGCTTTTCTGTCAGCTTTTCTGTCAGCTTTTCTGTGAAGTGTGAATTAAACCTCGTGTTACATTTCATTGTCTGCAGGTAGTGCAGCCGACAGAGCATACATACAGACACAGTTCAAAGCTGACAGAAAAGCTGACAGAAAAGCTGACAGAAAAGCTGACAGAAAAGCTGACGGAAAAGCTGACAGAAAAGCTGACAGAAAAGCTGACAGAAAAGCTGACAGAAAAGCTGACAGAAAAGCTGACAGAAAAGCTGACAGAAAAGCTGACAGAAAAGCTGACAGAAAAGCTGACAGAAAAGCTGACAGAAAAGCTGACAGAAAAGCTGACAGAAAAGCTGACAGAAAAGCTGACAGAAAAGCTGACAGAAAAGCTGACAGAAAAGCTGAGAGAGACAGTAGTGATGAACAATGTGTTTTCCCTAGCTGGAGGCTTTTTCTCTGTAATACTTATGTTTATTTTTTCTAGTTTTTCACGCTTTTTTTAAATGGAGCTACACCGGCTCTTTTTTAAGTATTACTGCTATCACTTTTTGAGATGTTTTATTATTCCATGCTAGACATTAAATTTGCTGATTAAACAGCGATACTTGCACGTCATGTACTAGCTTGGAAAGATCTGAGATCAAATCACGTCATTTCAAGAGAGAATAAAAGCATACAAACACACAAACAGACACTTAAAAAAACACACAAAGAAGGTACAAAAACACGTAAGTTCTGACACAGCATGTAATTTATAAGAACATCGCAAAATTAGTAAAATAAACCTTAACATTTATAAAACAAAATGCATGAAAGTTTTAGAAATGACATGGAATTTATATGAAAAGCATTAAATTTAGATTAAAAATGGAATTTATATAAATAGTATGAAATCTACATATTATTAAATTTATAACAAAAAGCCGTGGAATTTATGAAAAACATGGAGTTTATAAAAACAGCGTAGACATTTTTAAAAAATTGTTAAAAACTCATCTCTTTAAACGTGGTTATTCACTGTAATTTCTTTTTTTAGTGTAACGTATTGTTTCATTTGATATGAGTCAGATTTCTATTTATTCTGATATTGTTTAAGTTTTGTCATAGCCAATGCATGCATGTTGTATGTTGTAGGCCTTAGAGCAAATTTCAAAAAAGCTGACAGAAAAGCTGACAGAAAAGCTGAGAGAGACAGTAGTGATGAACAATGTATTTCCCCTTGCTGGAGGCTTTTTCTCTGTAATACTTATGTTTATTTTTTCTAGTTTTTCACGCTTTTCTTAAATGGAGCTACACCGGCTCTTTTTTAAGTATTACTGCTATCACTTTTTGAGATGTTTTATTATTCCATGCTAGACATTAAATTTGCTGATTAAACAGCGATACTTGCACGTCATGTACTAGTTTGGAAAGATCTGAGATCAAATCACGTCATTTCAAGAGAGAATAAAAGCATACAAACACACAAACAGACACTTAAAAAAACACACAAAGAAGGTAGAAAAATACGGAAGTTCTGACACAGCATGTCATTTATAAGAACATCGCAAAATTAGTAAAATAAACCTTAACATTTATAAAACAAAATGCATGAAAGTTTTAGAAATGACATGGAATTTATATAAAAAACATGAATTAAAAAACCATGGAACTTACATAAATGGCATGGTACAATACACTTCTTTGTTACTTAAGCGCTTAATCCAAATATTTGTGAATTTAGTACGATTCACATGTTTTTTTTAACACTTTGTTTTTATTTCCTTCAAGAGTAAGTTGCTAGTACAGAAGTATACATTGTACAACAAGCCGCAAAAGTGTTGTTTTTAATTTTTTGGTTTCTCTGCACTTTTTAATGCACCATGTTTTCAATTGTTAGTGCATGTTTTAAATATTTTTAGAAAGGGTAGAAATAAACCTCTTCATTGGCGTTATTACATTTATGAATATATAACTTGGCTTGAAGAAGAAGATAATCAAGAATAAATCTACAAGTTCTATTGTTTCCTTTTCTAGCAACCCTAGTATTTTTATTCTAGTATTTAAGATAATGACAGTTGTTCTCTAAAAAAGTTTTATTCAGTCATTTTTCGCGGATTGCCCAAAAAAGGTTTAAACTGTAGCATGTCGCAAAAGTGTGAATTAAACCTCGTGTTACATTTCATTGTCTGCAGGTAGTGCAGCCGACAGAGCATACATACAGACACAGTACATAGAAAAGCTGACAGAAAAGCTGACAGAAAAGCTGACAGAAAAGCTCACAGAAAAGCTGACAGAAAAGCTGACAGAAAAGCTGACAGAAAAGCTGACAGAAGAGCTGACAGAAAAGCTGACAGTAAAGCTGACAGTAAAGCTGACAGAAAAGCTGACAGAGACAGTAGTGATGAACAATGTATTTCCCCTTGCTGGAGGCTTTTTCTCTGTAATACTTATGTTTATTTTTTCTAGTTTTTCACGCTTTTCTTAAATGGAGCTACACCGGCTCTTTTTTAAGTATTACTGCTATCACTTTTTGAGATGTTTTATTATTCCATGCTAGACATTAAATTTGCTGATTAAACAGCGATACTTGCACGTCATGTACTAGTTTGGAAAGATCTGAGATCAAATCACGTCATTTCAAGTGAGAATAAAAGCATACAAACACACAAACAGACACTTAAACAAACACACAAAGAAGGTACAAAAACACGGAAGTTCTGACACAGTATGTAATTTATAAGAACATCGCAAAATTAGTAAAATAAACCTTAACATTTATAAAACAAAATGCATGAAAGTTTTAGAAATGACATGGAATTTATATGAAAAGCATTAAATTTATATTAAAAATGGAATTTATATAAATAGTATGAAATCTACATATTATTAAATTTATAACGAAAACCGTGGAATTTATGAAAAACATGGAGTTTATAAAACCGGCGCAGACATTTTTAAAAAATTGTTAAAAACTCATCTCTTTAAACGTGGTTATTCACTGTAATTTCTTTTTTTAGTGTAACGTATTGTTTCATTTGAAATTAGTCAGATTTCTATTTATTCTGATATTGTTTAAGTTTTGTCATAGCCAATGCATGCATGTTGTATGTTGTAGGCCTTAGAGCAAATTTCTGAAACGCTGACAGAAAAGCTGACAGAGACAGTAGTGATGAACAATGTATTTCCTCTTGCTGGAGGCTTTTTCTCTGTAATACTTATGTTTATTTTTTCTAGTTTTTCACGCTTTTCTTAAATGGAGCTACACCGGCTCTTTTTTAAGTATTACTGCTATCACTTTTTGAGATGTTTTATTATTCCATGCTAGACATTAAATTTGCTGATTAAACAGCGATACTTGCACGTCATGTACTAGTTTGGAAAGATCTGAGATCAAATCACGTCATTTCAAGAGAGAATAAAAGCATACAAACACACAAACAGACACTTAAAAAACACACAAAGAAGGTAGAAAAACACGGAAGTGCTGACACAGTATGTAATTTATAAGAACATCGCAAAATTAGTAAAATAAACCTTAACATTTATAAAACAAAATGCATGAAAGTTTTAGAAATGACATGGAATTTATATAAAAAGCATTAAATTTATATTAAAAATGGAATTTATATAAATAGTATGAAATCTACATATTATTAAATTTATAGCAAAAATCCGTGGAATTTATGAAAAACATGGAGTTTATAAAAACAGCGTAGACATTTTTAAAAAATTGTTAAAAACTCATCTCTTTAAACGTGGTTATTCACTGTAATTTCTTTTTTTTAGTGTAACGTATTGTTTCATTTGAAATTAGTCAGATTTCTATTTATTCTGATATTGTTTAAGTTTTGTCATAGCCAATGCATGCATGTTGTATGTTGTAGGCCTTAGAGCAAATTTCTGAAACGCTGACAGAAAAGCTGACAGAGACAGTAGTGATGAACAATGTATTTCCTCTTGCTGGAGGCTTTTTCTCTGTAATACTTATGTTTATTTTTTCTAGTTTTTCACGCTTTTCTTAAATGGAGCTACACCGGCTCTTTTTTAAGTATTACTGCTATCACTTTTTGAGATGTTTTATTATTCTATGCTAGACATTAAATTTGCTGATTAAACAGCGATACTTGCATGTCATGTACTAGTTTGGAAAGATCTGAGATCAAATCACGCCATTTCAAGAGAGAATAAAAGCATACAAACACACAAACAGACACTTAAAAAACACACAAAGAAGGTAGAAAAACACGGAAGTGCTGACACAGTATGTAATTTATAAG
Source organism: Protula sp. h YS-2021 (assembly GCA_949752745.1). NCBI lineage: Eukaryota > Metazoa > Annelida > Polychaeta > Sabellida > Serpulidae > Protula > Protula sp. h YS-2021. Next base: position 8,596,153 of record OX457033.1, on the reverse strand, counting down.
AACATCGCAAAATTAGTAAAATAAACCTTAACATTTATAAAACAAAATGCATGAAAGTTTTAGAAATGACATGGAATTTATATAAAAAGCATTAAATTTATATTAAAAATGGAATTTATATAAATAGTATGAAATCTACATATTATTAAATTTATAACAAAAAGCCGTGGAATTTATGAAAAACATGGAGTTTATAAAAACAGCGTAGACATTTTTAAAAAATTGTTAAAAACTCATCTCTTTAAACGTGGTTATTCACTGTAATTTCTTTTTTTAGTGTAACGTATTGTTTCATTTGAAATTAGTCAGATTTCTATTTATTCTGATATTGTTTAAGTTTTGTCATAGCCAATGCATGCATGTTGTATGTTGTAGGCCTTAGAGCAAATTTCTGAAACGCTGACAGAAAAGCTGACAGAGACAGTAGTGATGAACAATGTATTTCCTCTTGCTGGAGGCTTTTTCTCTGTAATACTTATGTTTATTTTTTCTAGTTTTTCACGCTTTTCTTAAATGGAGCTACACCGGCTCTTTTTTAAGTATTACTGCTATCACTTTTTGAGATGTTTTATTATTCCATGCTAGACATTAAATTTGCTGATTCAACAGCGATACTTGCACGTCATGTACTAGTTTGGAAAGATCTGAGATCAAATCACGTCATTTCAAGAGAGAATAAAAGCATACAAACACACAAACAGACACTTAAAAAACACACAAAGAAGGTAGAAAAACACGGAAGTGCTGACACAGTATGTAATTTATAAGAACATCGCAAAATTAGTAAAATAAACCTTAACATTTATAAAACAAAATGCATGAAAGTTTTAGAAATGACATGGAATTTATATAAAAAGCATTAAATTTATATTAAAAATGGAATTTATATAAATAGTATGAAATCTACATATTATTAAATTTATAACAAAAAGCCGTGGAATTTATGAAAAACATGGAGTTTATAAAAACAGCGTAGACATTTTTAAAAAATTGTTAAAAACTCATCTCTTTAAACGTGGTTATTCACTGTAATTTCTTTTTTTTAGTGTAACGTATTGTTTCATTTGAAATTAGTCAGATTTCTATTTATTCTGATATTGTTTAAGTTTTGTCATAGCCAATGCATGCATGGTGTATGTTGTAGGCCTTAGAGCAAATTTCTGAAACGCTGACAGAAAAGCTGACAGAGACAGTAGTGATGAACAATGTATTTCCTCTTGCTGGAGGCTTTTTCTCTGTAATACTTATGTTTATTTTTTCTAGTTTTTCACGCTTTTCTTAAATGGAGCTACACCGGCTCTTTTTTAAGTATTACTGCTATCACTTTTTGAGATGTTTTATTATTCTATGCTAGACATTAAATTTGCTGATTAAACAGCGATACTTGCATGTCATGTACTAGTTTGGAAAGATCTGAGATCAAATCACGCCATTTCAAGAGAGAATAAAAGCATACAAACACACAAACAGACACTTAAAAAACACACAAAGAAGGTAGAAAAACACGGAAGTGCTGACACAGTATGTAATTTATAAGAACATCGCAAAATTAGTAAAATAAACCTTAACATTTATAAAACAAAATGCATGAAAGTTTTAGAAATGACATGGAATTTATATAAAAAGCATTAAATTTATATTAAAAATGGAATTTATATAAATAGTATGAAATCTACATATTATTAAATTTATAACAAAAAGCCGTGGAATTTATGAAAAACATGGAGTTTATAAAAACAGCGTAGACATTTTTAAAAAATTGTTAAAAACTCATCTCTTTAAACGTGGTTATTCACTGTAATTTCTTTTTTTAGTGTAACGTATTGTTTCATTTGAAATTAGTCAGATTTCTATTTATTCTGATATTGTTTAAGTTTTGTCATAGCCAATGCATGCATGGTGTATGTTGTAGGCCTTAGAGCAAATTTCTGAAACGCTGACAGAAAAGCTGACAGAGACAGTAGTGATGAACAATGTATTTCCTCTTGCTGGAGGCTTTTTCTCTGTAATACTTATGTTTATTTTTTCTAGTTTTTCACGCTTTTCTTAAATGGAGCTACACCGGCTCTTTTTTAAGTATTACTGCTATCACTTTTTGAGATGTTTTATTATTCCATGCTAGACATTAAATTTGCTGATTAAACAGCGATACTTTCATGTCATGTACCAGTTTGGAAAGATCTGAGATCAAATCACGCCATTTCAAGAGAGAATAAAAGCATACAAACACACAAACAGACACTTAAAAAACACACAAAGAAGGTAGAAAAACACGGAAGTGCTGACACAGTATGTAATTTATAAGAACATCGCAAAATTTGTAAAATAAACCTTAACATTTATAAAACAAAATGCATGAAAGTTTTAGAAATGACATGGAATTTATATAAAAAGCATTAAATTTATATTAAAAATGGAATTTATATAAATAGTATGAAATCTACATATTATTAAATTTATAACAAAAAGCCGTGGAATTTATGAAAAACATGGAGTTTATAAAAACAGCGTAGACATTTTTAAAAAATTGTTAAAAACTCATCTCTTTAAACGTGGTTATTCACTGTAATTTCTTTTTTTAGTGTAACGTATTGTTTCATTTGAAATTAGTCAGATTTCTATTTATTCTGATATTGTTTAAGTTTTGTCATAGCCAATGCATGCATGTTGTATGTTGTAGGCCTTAGAGCAAATTTCTGAAAAGCTGACAGAAAAGCTGACAGAAAAGCTGACAGAGACAGTAGTGATGAACAATGTATTTCCCCTTGCTGGAGGCTTTTTCTCTGTAATACTTATGTTTATTTTTTCTAGTTTTTCACGCTTTTCTTAAATGGAGCTACACCGGCTCTTTTTTAAGTATTACTGCTATCACTTTTTGAGATGTTTTATTATTCCATGCTAGACATTAAATTTGCTGATTAAACAGCGATACTTGCACGTCATGTACTAGTTTGGAAAGATCTGAGATCAAATCACGTCATTTCAAGAGAGAATAAAAGCATACAAACACACAAACAGACACTTAAAAAACACACAAAGAAGGTAGAAGAACACGGAAGTGCTGTTACAGTATGTAATTTATAAGAACATCGCAAAATTAGTAAAATAAACCTTAACATTTATAAAACAAAATGCATGACAGTTTTAGAAATGACATGGAATTTATATAAAAAGCATTAAATTTATATTAAAAATGGAATTTATATAAATAGTATGAAATCTACATATTATTAAATTTATAACAAAAAGCCGTGGAATTTATGAAAAACATGGAGTTTATAAAAACAGCGTAGACATTTTTAAAAAATTGTTAAAAACTCATCTCTTTAAACGTGGTTATTCACTGTAATTTCTTTTTTTTAGTGTAATGTATTGTTTCATTTGAAATTAGTCAGATTTCTATTTATTCTGATATTGTTTAAGTTTTGTCATAGCCAATGCATGCATGTTGTATGTTGTAGCCCTTAGAGCAAATTTCTGAAAAGCTGACAGAAAAGCTGACAGAAAAGCTGACAGAGACAGTAGTGATGAACAATGTATTTCCCCTTGCTGGAGGCTTTTTCTCTGTAATACTTATGTTTATTTTTTCTAGTTTTTCACGCTTTTCTTAAATGGATCTACACCGGCTCTTTTTTAAGTATTACTGCTATCACTTTTTGAGATCTTTTATTATTCCATGCTAGACATTAAATTTTCTGATTAAACAGCGATACTTGCACGTCATGTACTAGTTTGGAAAGATCTGAGATCAAATCACGTCATTTCAAGAGAGAATAAAAGCATACAAACACACAAACAGACACTTAAAAACACGCACAGAGAAGGTAGAAAAACACGGAAGTGCTGACACAGTATGTAATTTATAAGAACATCGCAAAATTAGTAAAATAAACCTTAACATTTATAAAACAAAATGCATGAAAGTTTTAGAAATGACATGGAATTTATATAAAAAGCATTAAATTTATATTGAAAATGGAATTTATATAAATAGTATGAAATCTACATATTATTAAATTTATAACAAAAAGCCGTGGAATTTATGAAAAACATGGAGTTTATAAAAACAGCGTAGACATTTTTAAAAAAATTGTTAAAAACTCATCTCTTTAAGCGTGGTTATTCACTGTAATTTCTTTTTTTAGTGTAATGTATTGTTTCATTTGAAATTAGTCAGATTTCTATTTATTCTGATATTGTTTAAGTTTTGTCATAGCCAATGCATGCATGTTGTATGTTGTAGCCCTTAGAGCAAATTTCTGAAAAGCTGACAGAAAAGCTGACAGAAAAGCTGACAGAGACAGTAGTGATGAACAATGTATTTCCCCTTGCTGGAGGCTTTTTCTCTGTAATACTTATGTTTATTTTTTCTAGTTTTTCACGCTTTTCTTAAATGGAGCTACACCGGCTCTTTTTTAAGTATTGCTGCTATCACTTTTTGAAATGTTTTATTATTCCATGCTAGACATTAAATTTGCTGATTAAACAGCGATACTTGCACGTCATGTACTAGTTTGGAAAGATCTGAGATCAAATCACGCCATTTCAAGAGAGAATAAAAGCATACAAACACACAAACAGACACTTAAGAAACACACAAAGAAGGTAGAAAAACACGGAAGTCTGACACAGTATGTAATTTATAAGAACATCGCAAAAATTAGTAAAATAAACCTTAACATTTATAAAACAAAATGCATGAAAGTTTTAGAAATGACATGGAATTTATATAAAAAGCATTAAATTTATATTGAAAATGGAATTTATATAAATAGTATGAAATCTACATATTATTAAATTTATAACAAAAAGCCGTGGAATTTATGAAAAACATGGAGTTTATAAAAACAGCGTAGACATTTTTAAAAAATTGTTAAAAACTCATCTCTTTAAACGTGGTTATTCACTGTAATTTCTTTTTTTAGTGTAATCTATTGTTTCATTTGAAATTAGTCAGATTTCTATTTATTCTGATATTGTTTAAGTTTTGTCATAGCCAATGCATCCATGTTGTATGTTGTAGGCCTTAGAGCAAATTTCTGAAACGCTGACAGAAAAGCTGACAGAAAAGCTGACAGAAAAGCTGACAGAGACAGTAGTGATGAACAATGTATTTCCTCTTGCTGGAGGCTTTTTCCCTGTAATACTTATGTTTATTTTTTCTAGTTTTTCACGCTTTTCTTAAGTGGAGCTACACCGGCTCTTTTTTAAGTATTACTGCTATCACTTTTTGAGATGTTTTATTATTCCATGCTAGACATTAAATTTGCTGATTAAACAGCGATACTTGCACGTCATGTACTAGTTTGGAAAGATCTGAGATCAAATCACGTCATTTCAAGAGAGAATAAAAGCATACAAACACACAAACAGACACTTAAAAAAACACACAAAGAAGGTACAAAAACACGGAAGTGCTGACACAGTATGTAATTTATAAGAACATCGCAAAAATTAGTAAAAAAAACCTTAACATTTATAAAACAAAATGCATGAAAGTTTTAGAAATGACATGGAATTTATATAAAAAGCATTAAATTTATATTGAAAATGGAATTTATATAAATAGTATGAAATCTACATATTATTAAATTTATAACAAAAAGCCGTGGAATTTATGAAAAACATGGAGTTTATAAAAACAGCGTACCCATTTTTAAAAAATTGTTAAAAACTCATCTCTTTAAACGTGGTTATTCACTGTAATTTCTTTTTTTAGTGTAATCTATTGTTTCATTTGAAATTAGTCAGATTTCTATTTATTCTGATATTGTTTAAGTTTTGTCATAGCCAATGCATCCATGTTGCATGTTGTACGCCTTAGAGCAAATTTCTGAAACGCTGACAGAAAAGCTGACAGAAAAGCTGACAGAAAAGCTGACAGAGACAGTAGTGATGAACAATGTATTTCCCCTTGCTGGAGGCTTTTTCTCTGTAATACTTATGTTTATTTTTTCTAGTTTTTCACGCTTTTCTTAAATGGAGCTACACCGGCTCTTTTTTAAGTATTACTGCTATCACTTTTTGAGTTCTTTTATTATTCCATGCTAGACATTAAATTTGCTGATTAAACAGCGATACTTGCACGTCATGTACTAGTTTGGAAAGATTTGAGATCAAATCACGTCATTTCAAGAGAGAATAAAAGCATACAAACACACAAACAGACACTTAAAAAAACACACAAAGAAGGTAGAAAAACACGGAAGTGCTGACACAGTATGTAATTTATAAGAACATCGCAAAATTAGTAAAATAAACCTTAACATTTATAAAACAAAATGCATGAAAGTTTTAGAAATGATATGGAATTTATATAAAAAGCATTAAATTTATATTGAAAATGGAATTTATATAAATAGTATGAAATCTACATATTATTAAATTTATAACAAATAGCCGTGGAATTTATGAAAAACATGGAGTTTATAAAAACAGCGTAGACATTTTTAAAAAAATTGTTAAAAACTCATCTCTTTAAACGTGGTTATTCACTGTAATTTCTTTTTTTAGTGTAATGTATTGTTTCATTTGAAATTAGTCAGATTTCTATTTATTCTGATATTGTTTAAGTTTTGTCATAGCCAATGCATGCATGTTGTATGTTGTAGCCCTTAGAGCAAATTTCTGAAAAGCTGACAGAAAAGCTGACAGAAAAGCTGACAGAGACAGTAGTGATGAACAATGTATTTCCTCTTGCTGGAGGCTTTTTCTCTGTAATACTTATGTTTATTTTTTCTAGTTTTTCACGCTTTTCTTAAATGGAGCTACACCGGCTCTTTTTTAAGTATTGCTGCTATCACTTTTTGAAATTTTTTATTATTCCATGCTAGACATTAAATTTGCTGATTAAACAGCGATACTTGCACGTCATGTACTAGTTTGGAAAGATCTGAGATCAAATCACGTCATTTCAAGAGAGAATAAAAGCATACAAACACACAAACAGACACTTAAAAAAACACACAAAGAAGGTAGAAAAAAACGGAAGTGCTGACACAGTATGTAATTTATAAGAACATCGCAAAATTAGTAAAATAAACCTTAACATTTATAAAACAAAATGCATGAAAGTTTTAGAAATGACATGGAATTTATATAAAAAGCATTAAATTTATATTGAAAATGGAATTTATATAAATAGTATGAAATCTACATATTATTAAATTTATAACAAAAAGCCGTGGAATTTATGAAAAACATAGAGTTTATAAAAACAGCGTAGACATTTTTTAAAAAATTGTTAAAAACTCATCTCTTTAAACGTGGTTATTCACTGTAATTTCTTTTTTTAGTGTAATGTATTGTTTCATTTGAAATTAGTCAGATTTCTATTTATTCTGATATTGTTTAAGTTTTGTCATAGCCAATGCATGCATGTTGTATGTTGTAGCCCTTAGAGCAAATTTCTGAAAAGCTGACAGAAAAGCTGACAGAAAAGCTGACAGAGACAGTAGTGATGAACAATGTATTTCCTCTTGCTGGAGGTTTTTTCTCTGTAATACTTATGTTTATTTTTTCTAGTTTTTCACGCTTTTCTTAAATGGAGCTACACCGGCTCTTTTTTAAGTATTGCTGCTATCACTTTTTGAAATGCTTTATTATTCCATGCTAGACATTAAATTTGCTGATTAAACAGCGATACTTGCACGTCATGTACTAGTTTGGAAAGATCTGAGATCAAATCACGTCATTTCAAGAGAGAATAAAAGCATACAAACACACAAACAGACACCTAAAAAAACACACAAAGAAGGTAGAAAAACACGGAAGTGCTGACACAGTATGTAATTTATAAGAACATAGCAAAATTAGTAAAATAAACCTTAACATTTATAAAACAAAATGCATGAAAGTTTTAGAAACGACATGGAATTTATATAAAAAGCATTAAATTTATATTGAAAATGGAATTTATATAAATAGTATGAAATCTACATATTATTAAATTTATAACAAAAAGCCGTGGAATTTATGAAAATAATGGAGTTTATAAAAACAGCGTAGACATTTTTAAAAAAATTGTTAAAAACTCATCTCTTTAAACGTGGTTATTCACTGTAATTTCTTTTTTTAGTGTAATGTATTGTTTCATTTGAAATTAGTCAGATTTCTATTTATTCTGATATTGTTTAAGTTTTGTCATAGCCAATGCATGCATGTTGTATGTTGTAGCCCTTAGAGGAAATTTCTGAAAAGCTGATAGAAAAGCTGACAGAAAAGCTGACAGAAAAGCTGACAGAGACAGTAGTGATGAACAATGTATTTCCCCTTGCTTGAGGCTTTTTCTCTGTAATACTTATGTTTATTTTTTCTAGTTTTTCACGCTTTTCTTAAATGGAGCTACACCGGCTGTTTTTTAAGTATTACTGCTATCACTTTTTGAGATGTTTTATTATTCCATGCTAGACATTAAATTTGCTGATTAAACAGCGATACTTGCACGTCATGTACTAGTTTGGAAAGATCTGAGATCAAATCACGTCATTTCAAGAGAGAATAAAAGCATACAAACACACAAACAGACACTTAAAAAAACACACAAAGAAGGTAGAAAAAAACGGAAGTGCTGACACAGTATGTAATTTATAAGAACATCGCAAAATTAGTAAAATAAACCTTAACATTTATAAAACAAAATGCATGAAAGTTTTAGAAATGACATGGAATTTATATAAAAAGCATTAAATTTATATTGAAAATGGAATTTATATAAATAGTATGAAATCTACATATTATTAAATTTATAACAAAAAGCCGTGGAATTTATGAAAAACATGGAGTTTATAAAAACAGCGTAGACATTTTTTAAAAAATTGTTAAAAACTCATCTCTTTAAACGTGGTTATTCACTGTAATTTCTTTTTTTAGTGTAATGTATTGTTTCATTTGAAATTAGTCAGATTTCTATTTATTCTGATATTGTTTAAGGTTTGTCATAGCCAATGCATAACTGTTGTATGTTGTAGCCCTTAGAGCAAATTTCTGAAAAGCTGACAGAAAAGCTGACAGAAAAGCTGACAGAAAAGCTGACAGAGACAGTAGTGATGAACAATGTATTTCCTCTTGCTGGAGGTTTTTTCTCTGTAATACTTATGTTTATTTTTTCTAGTTTTTCACGCTTTTCTTAAATGGAGCTACACCGGCTCTTTTTTCAGTATTGCTGCTATCACTTTTTGAAATGCTTTATTATTCCATGCTAGACATTAAATTTGCTGATTAAACAGCGATACTTGCACGTCATGTACTAGTTTGGAAAGATCTGAGATCAAATCACGTCATTTCAAGAGAGAATAAAAGCATACAAACACACAAACAGACACCTAAAAAAACACACAAAGAAGGTAGAAAAACACGGAAGTGCTCACACAGTATGTAATTTATAAGAACATAGCAAAATTAGTAAAATAAACCTTAACATTTATAAAACAAAATGCATGAAAGTTTTAGAAACGACATGGAATTTATATAAAAAGCATTAAATTTATATTGAAAATGGAATTTATATAAATAGTATGAAATCTACATATTATTAAATTTATAACAAAAAGCCGTGGAATTTATGAAAATAATGGAGTTTATAAAAACAGCGTAGACATTTTTAAAAAAATTGTTAAAAACTCATCTCTTTAAACGTGGTTATTCACTGTAATTTCTTTTTTAGTGTAATGTATTGTTTCATTTGAAATTAGTCAGATTTCTATTTATTCTGATATTGTTTAAGTTTTGTCATAGCCAATGCATGCATGTTGTATGTTGTAGCCCTTAGAGCAAATTTCTGAAAAGCTGATAGAAAAGCTGACAGAAAAGCTGACAGAAAAGCTGACAGAGACAGTAGTGATGAACAATGTATTTCCCCTTGCTGGAGGCTTTTTCTCTGTAATACTTATGTTTATTTTTTCTAGTTTTTCACGCTTTTCTTAAATGGAGCTACACCGGCTCTTTTTTAAGTATTGCTGCTATCACTTTTTGAAATGTTTTATTATTCCATGCTAGACATTAAATTTGCTGATAAAACAGCGATACTTGCACGTCATGTACTAGTTTGGAAAGATCTGAGATCAAATCACGTCATTTCAAGAGAGAATAAAAGCATACAAACACACAAACAGACACTTAAACAAACACACAAAGAAGGTACAAAAACACGGAAGTTCTGACACAGCATGTAATTTATAAGAACATCGCAAAATTAGTAAAACAAACCTTAACATTTATAAAACAAAATGCATGAAAGTTTTAGAAATGACATGGAATTTATATAAAAGCATTCAATTTATATTAAAAATGGAATTTATATAAATAGTATGAAATCTACATATTATTAAATTTGTAACAAAAAGCCGTGGAATTTATGAAAAACATGGAGTTTATAAAAACAGCGTAGACATTTTTAAAAAATTGTTAAAAACTCATCTCTTTAAACGTGGTTATTCACTGTAATTTCTTTTTTTAGTGTAACGTATTGTTTCATTTGATATGAGTCAGATTTCTATTTATTCTGATATTGTTTAAGTTTTGTCATAGCCAATGCATGCATGTTGTATGTTGTAGGCCCTAGAGCAAATTTCTGAAAAGCTGACAGAAAAGCTGACAGAAAAGCTGACAGAGACAGTAGTGATGAACAATGTATTTCCCCTTGCTGGAGGCTTTTCCTCTGTAATACTTATGTTTATTTTTTCTAGTTTTTCACGCTTTTCTTAAATGGAGCTACACCGGCTGTTTTTTAAGTATTACTGCTATCACTTTTTGAAATGTTTTATTATTCCATGCTAGACATTAAATTTGCTGATTAAACAGCGATACTTGCACGTCATGTACTAGTTTGGAAAGATCTGAGATCAAATCACGTCATTTCAAGAGAGAATAAAAGCATACAAACACACAAACAGACACTTAAACAAACACACGAAGAAGGTACAAAAACACGGAAGTTCTGACACAGCATGTAATTTATAAGAACATCGCAAAATTAGTAAAATAAACCTTAACATTTATAAAAACAAAATGCATGAAAGTTTTAGAAATGGCATGGAATTTATATAAAAAGCATTAAATTTATATTAAAAATGGAATTTATATAAATAGCATGAAATCTACATATTATTAAATTTATAACAAAAAGCCGCGGAATTTATGAAAAATATGGAGTTTATAAAAACAGCGTAGACATTTTTAAAAAATTGTTAAAAACTCATCTCTTTAAACGTGGTTATTCACTGCAATTTCTTTTTTTAGTGTAACGTATTGTTTCATTTGATATGAGTCAGATTTCTATTTATTCTGATATTGTTTAAGTTTTGTCATAGCCAATGCATGCATGTTGTATGTTGTAGCCCTTAGAGCAAATTTCTGAAAAAGCGACAGAAAAGCTGACAGAAAAGCTGACAGAAACGCTGACAGAGACAGTAGTGATGAACAATGCTTTTCCCCTTGCTGGAGGATTTGCTTTTTCTCTGTAATACTTATGTTTATTTTTTCTAGGTTTTCACGCTTTTCTTAAATGGAGCTACACCGGCTCTTTTTTAAGTATTACTGCTATCACTTTTTGAGATGTTTTATTATTCCATGCTAGACATTAAATTTGCTGATTAAACAGCGATACTTGCTCGTCATGTACTAGTTTGGAAAGATGCGAGATCAAATCACGTCATTTCAAGAGAGAATAAAAGCATACAAACACACAAACAGACACTTAAAAAAACACACAAAGAAGGTAGAAAAACACGGAAGTTCTGACACAGCATGGAATTTATAAGATCATCGCAAAACTGGTAAAATAAACCTTAACATTTATAAAACAAAATGCATGAAAGTTTTAGAAATGACATGGAATTTATATAAAAAAGCATGAATTAAAAAACCATGGAACTTACATAAATGGCATGGTACAATACACTACTTTGTAGCTTAAGCGCTTAATCCAAATATTTGTGAATTTAGTACGATTCACATGTTTTTTTTAACACTTTGTTTTTATTTCCTTCAAGAGTAAGTTGCTAGTACAGTAGTATACATTGTACAACAAGCCGCAAAAGTGTTGTTTTTAATTTTTTGGTTTCTCTGCACTTTTTAATGCAACATGTTTTCAATTGTTAGTGCATGTTTTATATATTTCAAGGAAGGGTAGAAATAAACCTCTTCATTGGCGTTATTACATTTATGAATATATAACTTGGCTTGAAGGAGAAGATAATCAAGAATAAATCTACAAGTTCTATTGTTTCCTTTTCTAGCAACCCTAGTATTTTTATTCTAGTATTTAAGATAATGACAATTGTTCTCTAAAAAAGTTTTATTCAGTCATTTTTCGCGGATTGCCCAAAAAAGGTTTAAACTATAGCATGTCGCAAAAGTGTGAATTAAACCTCGTGTTACATTTCATTGTCTGCACGTAGTGCAGCCGACAGAGCATACATACAGACACAGTACAAAACTGACAGAAAAGCTGACAGAAAAGCTGACAGAAAAGCTGACAGAAAAACTGACAGAGACAGTAGTGATGAACAATGTATTTCCCCTTGCTGGAGGCTTTTTCTCTGTAATACTTATGTTTATTTTTTCTAGTTTTTCACGCTTTTCTTAAATGGAGCTACACCTGCTCTTTTTTAAGTGTTGCTGCTATCACTTTTTGAGATGTTTTATTATTCCATGCTAGACATTAAATTTGCTGACTAAACAGCGATACTTGCACGTCATGTACTAGTTTGGAAAGATCTGAGATCAAATCACGTCATTTCAAGAGAGAATAAAAGCATACAAACACACAAACCGACACTTAAAAAAACACACAAAGAAGGTAGAAAAATACGAAAGTTCTGACACAGCATGTAATTTATAAGAACATCGCAAAATTAGTAAATAAACCTTAACATTTATAAAACAAAATGCATGAAAGTTTTAGAAATGACATGGAATTTATATAAAAAGCATTAAATTTATATTAAAAATGGAATTTATATAAATAGTATGAAATCTACATATTATTAAATTTATAACAAAAAGCAGTGGAATTTATGAAAAACATGGAGTTTATAAAAACAGCGTAGACATTTTTAAAAAATTGTTAAAAACTCATCTCTTTAAACGTGGTTATTCACTGTAATTTCTTTTTTTAGTGTAATGTATTGTTTCATTTGAAATTAGTCAGATTTCTATTTATTCTGATATTGTTTAAGTTTTGTCATAGCCAATGCATGCATGTTGTATGTTGTAGGCCTTAGAGCAAATTTCTGAAAAGCTGACAGAAAAGCTGACAGAAAAGCTGACAGAAAAGCTGACAGAGACAGTAGTAATGAACAATGTATTTCCCCTTGCTGGAGGCTTTTTCTCTGTAATACTTATGTTTATTTTTTCTAGTTTTTCACGCTTTTCTTAAATGGAGCTACACCGGCTCTTTTTTAAGTATTACTGCTGTCACTTTTTGAGATGTTTTATTATTCCATGCTAGACATTAAATTTGCTGATTAAACAGCGATACTTGCACGTCATGTACTAGTTTGGAAAGATCTGAGATCAAATCACGTCATTTCAAGAGAGAATAAAAGCATACAAACACACAAACAGACACTTAAACAAACACACAAAGAAGGTACAAAAACACGGAAGTTCTGACACAGCATGTAATTTTTAAGAACATCGCAAAATTAGTAAAATAAACCTTAACATTTATAAAACAAAATGCATGAAAGTTTTAGAAATGACATGGAATTTATATGAAAAGCATTAAATTTATATTAAAAATGGAATTTATATCAATAGTATGAAATCTGCATATTATTAAATTTATAACAAAAAGCCCTGGAATTTATGAAAAACATGGAGTTTATAAAAGCAGCGCAGACATTTTTAAAAAAATTGTTAAAAACTCATCTCTTTAAACGTGGTTATTCACTGTAATTTCTTTTTTTAGTGTAACGCATTGTTTCATTTGAAATTAGTCAGATTTCTATTTATTGTGATATTGTTTAAGTTTTGTCATAGCCAATGCATGCATGTTGTATGTTGTAGGCCTTAGAGCAAATTTCTGAAAAGCTGACAGAAAAGCTGACAGAAAAGCTGACAGAAAAGCTGACAGAGACAGTAGTGATGAACAATGTATTTCCTCTTGCTGGAGGCTTTTTCTCTGTAATACTTATGTTTATTTTTTCTAGTTTTTCACGCTTTTCTTAAATGGAGCTACACCGGCTCTTTTTAAGTATTACTGCTGTCACCTTTTGAGATGTTTTATTATTCCATGCTAGACAATAAATTTGCTGATTAAACAGCGATACTTGCACGTCATGTACTAGTTTGGAAAGATCTGAGATCAAATCACGTCATTTCAAGAGAGAATAAAAGCATACAAACACACAAACAGACACTTAAAAAAACACACAAAGAAAGTAGAAAAATACGAAAGTTCTGACACAGCATGTAATTTTAAAGAACATCGCAAAATTAGTAAAATAAACCTTAACATTTATAAAACAAAATGCATGAAAGTTTTAGAAATGACATGGAATTTATATGAAAAGCATTAAATTTATATTAAAAATGGAATTTATATCAATAGTATGAAATCTGCATATTATTAAATTTATAACAAAAAGCCCTGGAATTTATGAAAAACATGGAGTTTATAAAAGCAGCGCAGACATTTTTAAAAAAATTGTTAAAAACTCATCTCTTTAAACGTGGTTATTCACTGTAATTTCTTTTTTTAGTGTAACGCATTGTTTCATTTGAAATTAGTCAGATTTCTATTTATTGTGATATTGTTTAAGTTTTGTCATAGCCAATGTATGCATGTTGTATGTTGTAGGCCTTAGAGCAAATTTCTGAAAAGCTGACAGAAAAGCTGACAGAAAAGCTGACAGAAAAGCTGACAGAGACAGTAGTGATGAACAATGTATTTCCTCTTGCTGGAGGCTTTTTCTCTGTAATACTTATGTTTATTTTTTCTAGTTTTTCACGCTTTTCTTAAATGGAGCTACACCGGCTCTTTTTTAAGTATTACTGCTGTCACTTTTTGAGATGTTTTATTATTCCATGCTAGACATTAAATTTGCTGATTAAACAGCGATACTTGCACGTCATGTACTAGTTTGGAAAGATCTGAGATCAAATCACGTCATTTCAAGAGAGAATAAAAGCATACAAACACACAAACAGACACTTAAACAAACACACAAAGAAGGTACAAAAACACGGAAGTTCTGACACAGCATGTAATTTTTAAGAACATCGCAAAATTAGTAAAATAAACCTTAACATTTATAAAACAAAATGCATGAAAGTTTTAGAAATGACATGGAATTTATATGAAAAGCATTAAATTTATATTAAAAATGGAATTTATATCAATAGTATGAAATCTGCATATTATTAAATTTATAACAAAAAGCCGTGGAATTTATGAAAAACATGGAGTTTATAAAAGCAGCGCAGACATTTTTAAAAAAATTGTTAAAAACTCATCTCTTTAAACGTGGTTATTCACTGTAATTTCTTTTTTTAGTGTAACGCATTGTTTCATTTGAAATTAGTCAGATTTCTATTTATTCTGATATTGTTTAAGTTTTGTCATAGCCAATGCATGCATGTTGTATGTTGTAGGCCTTAGAGCAAATTTCTGAAAAGCTGACAGAAAAGCTGACAGAAAAGCTGACAGAAAAGCTGACAGAGACAGTAGTGATGAACAATGTATTTCCCCTTGCTGGAGGCTTTTTCTCTGTAATACTTATGTTTATTTTTTCTAGTTTTTCACGCTTTTCTTAAATGGAGCTACACCGGCTCTTTTTTAAGTATTACTGCTATCACTTTTTGAGATGTTTTATTATTCCATGCTAGACATTAAATTTGCTGATTAAACAGCGATACTTGCACGTCATGTACTAGTTTGGAAAGATCTGAGATCAAATCACGTCATTTCAAGAGAGAATAAAAGCATACAAATACACAAACAGACACTTAAACAAACACACAAAGAAGGTACAAAAACACGGAAGTTCTGACACAGTATGTAATTTATAAGAACATCGCAAAATTAGTAAAATAAACCTTAACATTTATAAAACAAAATGCATGAAGGTTTTAGAAATGACATGGAATTTATATGAAAAGCATTAAATTTATATTAAAAATGGAATTTATATCAATAGTATGAAATCTACATATCATTAAATTTATAACAAAAAGCCCTAAATTTATGAAAAACATGGAGTTTATAAAAACAGCGTAGACATTTTTAAAAAATTGTTAAAAACTCATCTCTTTAAACGTGGTTATTCACTGTAATTTCTTTTTTTAGTGTAACGCATTGTTTCATTTGAAATTAGTCAGATTTCTATTTATTGTGATATTGTTTAAGTTTTGTCATAACCAATGCATGCATGTTGTATGTTGTAGGCCTTAGAGCAAATTTCTGAAACGCTGACAGAAAAGCTGACAGAAAAGCTGACAGAAAAGCTGACAGAAAAGCTGACAGAAAAGCTGACAGAAGAGCTGACAGAAAAGCTGACAGAAAAGCTGACAGAAAAGCTGACAGAAAAGCTGACAGTAGTGATGAACAACGTATTTCCCCTTGCTGGAGGCTTTTTCTCTGTAATACTTATGTTTTTTTTTCTAGTTTTTCACGCTTTTCTTAAATGGAGCTACACCGGCTCTTTTTTAAGTATTACTGCTATCACTTTTTGAGATGTTTTATTATTCCATGCTAGACATTAAATTTGCTGATTAAACAGCGATACTTGCTCGTCATGTACTAGTTTGGAAAGATCTGAGATCAAATCACGTCATTTCAAGGGAGAATAAAAGCATACAAACACACAAACAGACACTTAAACAAACACACAAAGAAGGTACAAAAACACGGAAGTTCTGACACAGCATGTAATTTATAAGAACATCGCAAAATTAGTAAAATAAACCTTAACATATATAAAACAAAATGCATGAAAGTTTTAGAAATGACATGGAATTTATATAAAAAGCATTAAATTTATATTAAAAATGGAATTTATATAAATAGTATGAAATCTACATATTATTAAATTTATAACAAAAAGCCCTGGAATTTATGAAAAACATGGAGTTTATAAAAACAGCGTAGACATTTTTAAAAAATTGTTAAAAACTCATCTCTTTAAACGTGGTTATTCACTGTAATTTCTTTTTTAGTGTAATGTATTGTTTCATTTGATATTAGTCAGATTTCTATTTATTGTGATATTGTTTAAGTTTTGTCATAGCCAATGCATGCATGTTGTATGTTGTAGCCCTTAGAGCAAATTTCTGAATAAGGGCATTATGAATGTTGCAATAATAATAATAATAATAATAACAACAACAACAATAATAATAATAATAATAATAATAATAATAATAATAATAATAATAAGAAGAAGAAGAAGAAGAAGAAGAAGAAGAAGAAGAAGAAGAAGAAGAAGAAGGAAAGAAATGGCATGAAACGTATGTAAAAAGCATGGTTTAAAAAACCATGGAACTTACATAAATGGCATGGTACAATACACTACTTTGTAGCTTAAGCGCTTAATCCAAATATTTGTGAATTTAGTACGATTCACATGTTTTTTTAACACTTTGTTTTTATTTCCTTCAAGAGTAAGTTGCTAGTACAGTAGTATACATTGTACAACAAGCCGCAAAAGTGTTGTTTTTAATTTTTTGGTTTCTCTGCACTTTTTAATGCAACATGTTTTCAATTGTTAGTGCATGTTTTAAATATTTTAAGAAAGGGTAGAAATAAACCTCTTCATTGGCGTTATTACATTTATGAATATATAACTTGGCATGAAGGAGAAGATAATCAAGAATAAATCTACAAGTTCTATTTTTTCCTTTTCTAGCAACCCTAGTATTTGTATTCTAGTATTTAAGATAATGACAGTTGTTCTCTAAAAACGTTTTATTCAGTCATTTTTCGCGGACTGCCCAAAAAAGGTTTAAACTATAGCATGTCGCAAAAGTGTGAATTAAACCTCGTGTTACATTTCATTGTCTGCAGGTAGTGCAGCCGACAGAGCATACATACAGACACAGTACAAAGCTGACAGAAAAGCTGACAGAAAAGCTGACAGAAAAGCTGACAGAAAAGCTGACAGAAAAGCTGACAGAAAAGCTGACAGAAAAGCTGACAGGAAAGCTGACATTTCATTGTCTGCAGGTAGTGCAGCTGACAGAAAAGCTGACAGAAAAGCTGACAGAAAAGCTGACAGAAAAGCTGACAGGAAAGCTGACATTTCATTGTCTGCAGGTAGTGCAGCTGACAGAAAAGCTGACAGAAAAGCTGACAGAAAAGCTGACAGAAAAGCTGACAGAAAAGCTGACAGAAAAGCTGACAGAAAAGCTGACAGAAAAGCTGACAGAAAAGCTGACAGAAAAGCTGACAGAAAAGCTGACAGAAAAGCTGACAGAAAAGCTGACAGAAAAGCTGACAGAAAAGCTGACAGAAAAGCTGACAGAAAGGCTGACAGAAAGGCTGACAGAAAGGCTGACAGAAAGGCTGACAGAAAGGCTGACAGAAAGGCTGACAGAAAGGCTGACAGAAAGGCTGACAGAAAGGCTGACAGAAAGGCTGACAGAAAGGCTGACAGAAAGGCTGACTGAAAGGCTGACAGAAAGGCTGACAGAAAGGCTGACAGAAAGGCTGACAGAAAGGCTGACAGAAAGGCTGACAGAAAGGCTGACAGAAAGGCTGACAGAAAGGCTGACAGAAAGGCTGACAGAAAGGCTGACAGAAAGGCTGACAGAAAGGCTGACAGAAAGGCTGACAGAAAGGCTGACAGAAAAGCTGACAGAAAAGCTGACAGAAAAGCTGACAGAAAAGCTGACAGAAAAGCTGACAGAAAAGCTGACAGAAAAGCTGACAGAGACAGTAGTGATGAACAATGTATTTCGCCTTGCTTTAGGCTTTTTCTCTGTAATACTTATGTTTATTTTTTCTAGTTTATCACGCCTTTCTTAAATGGAGCTACACCGGCTCTTTTTTAAGTATTACTGCTATCACTTTTTGAGATGTTTATTATTCCATGCTAGACATTAAATTTGCTGATTGGTCAGCGATACTTGCACGTCATGTACTAGTTTGGAAAGATCTGAGATCAAATCACGTCATTTCAAGAGAGAATAAAAGCATACAAACACATAAACAGACACTTAAACAAACACACAAAGAAGGTACAAAAACACGGAAGTTCTGACACAGCAGGTAATTTATAAGAATATCGCAAAATTAGTAAAATAAACCTTAACATATATAAAACAAAATGCATGAAAGTTTTAGAAATGACATGGAATTAATCTAAAAAAAGCATGAATTAGAAAACCATGGAACTTACATAAATGGCATGGTACAATACACTACTTTGTTACTTAAGCGCTTAATCCAAATATTTGTGAATTTAGTACGATTCACATGTTTTTTTTAACACTTTGTTTTTATTTCCTTCAAGAGTAAGTTGCTAGTACAGACGTATACATTGTACAACAAGCCGCAAAAGTGTTGTTTTTAATTTTTTAGTTTCTCTGCACTTTTTAATGCAACATGTTTTCAATTGTTAGTGCATGTTTTAAATATTTTAAGAAAGAGTAGAAATAAACCTCTTCATTGGCGTTATTACATTTATGAATATATAACTTGGCTTGAAGGAGAAGATAATCAAGAATAAATCTACAAGTTCTATTGTTTCCTTTTCTAGCAACCCTAGTATTTTTATTCTAGTATTTAAGATAATGACAGTTGTTCTCTAAAAAAGTTTTATTCAGTCATTTTTCGTGGATTGCCCAAAAAAGGTTTAAACTATAGCATGTCGCAAAAGTGTGAATTAAACCTCGTGTTACATTTCATTGTCTGCAGGTAGTGCAGCCGACAGAGCATACATACAGATACAGTACAAAGCTCAGAAAAGCTGAGAGAAAAGCTGAGAGAAAAGCTGAGAGAAAAGCTGACAGAAAAGCTGAGAGAAAAGCTGACAGAAAAGCAGACAGAAAAGCTGACAGAAAAGCAGACAGAAAAGCAGACAGAAAAGCAGACAGAAAAGCAGACAGAGAAGCAGACAGAAAAGCAGAGATAAAAGCAGACAGAAAAGCTGACAGAAAAGCTGACAGAAAAGCTGACAGAAAAGCTGACAGAAAAGCTGACAGAAAAGCTGACAGAAAAGCTGACAGAAAAGCTGACAGAAAAGCTGACAGAAAAGCTGACAGAATAGCTGACAGAAAAGCTGACAGAGACAGTAGTGATGAACAATGTATTTCCCCTTGCTGGAGGCTTTTTCTATGTAATGCTTATGTTTATTTTTTCTAGTTTTTCACGCTTTTCTTAAATGGAGCTACACCGGCTCTTTTTTAAGTATTACTGCTATCACTTTTTGAGATGTTTTATTATTCCATGCTAGACATTACATTTGCTGATTAAACAGCGATACTTGCTCGTCATGTACTGGTTTGGAAAGATCTGAGATCAAATCACGTCATTTCAAGAGAGAATAAAAGCATACAAACACACAAACAGACACTTAAACAAACACACAAAGAAGGTACAAAAATACGGAAGTTCTGACACAGCAGGTAATTTATAAGAACATCGCAAAGTTAGTAAAATAAACCTTTTTCTCTGTAATACTTATGTTTATTTTTTCTAGTTTTTCACGCCTTTCTTAAATGGAGCTACACGGGCTCTTTTTTAAGTATTACTGCTATCCCTTTTTGAGATGTTTTATTATTCCATGCTAGACATTAAATTTGCTGATTAAACAGCGATACTTGCACGTCATGTACTAGTTTGGAAAGATCTGAGATCAAATCACGTCATTTCAAGAGAGAATAAAGGCATACAAACACATAAACAGACACTTAAACAAACACACAAAGAAGGTACAAAAACACGGAAGTTCTGACACAGCATGTCATTTATAAGAATATCGCAAAATTAGTAAAATAAACCTTAACATATATAAAACAAAATGCATGAAAGTTTTAGAAATGACATGGAATTTATCTAAAAAAAGCATGAATTAGAAAACCATGGAACTTACATAAATGGCATGGTACAATACACTACTTTGTTACTTAAGCGCTTAATCCAAATATTTGTGAATTTAGTACGATTCACATGTTTTTTTAACACTTTGTTTTTATTTCCTTCAAGAGTAAGTTGCTAGTACAGAAGTATACATTGTACAACAAGCCGCAAAAGTGTTGTTTTTTAATTTTTTAGTTTCTCTGCACTTTTTAATGCAACATGTTTTCAATTGTTAGTGCATGTTTTAAATATTTTAAGAAAGGGTAGAAATAAACCTCTTCATTGGCGTTATTACATTTATGAATATATAACTTGGCTTGAAGGAGAAGATAATCAAGAATAAATCTACAAGTTCTATTGTTTCCTTTTCTAGCAACCCTAGTATTTTTATTCTAGTATTTAAGATAATGACAGTTGTTCTCTAAAAAAGTTTTATTCAGTCATTTTTCGCGGATTGCCCAAAAAAGGTTTAAACTATAGCATGTCGCAAAAGTGTGAATTAAACCTCGTGTTACATTTCATTATCTGCAGGTAGTGCAGCCGACAGAGCATACATACAGACACAGTAGAAAGCTGACAGAAAAGCTGACAGAAAAGCTGACAGAAAAGCTGACAGAAAAGCTGACAGAAAAGCTGACAGAGACAGTAGTGATGAACAATTTATTTCCCCTTGCTGGAGGCTTTTTCTCTGTAATACTTATGTTTATTTTTTCTAGTTTTTCACGCTTTTCTTAAATGGAGCTACACCGGCTCTTTTTTAGGTATTACTGCTATCACTTTTTGAGATGTTTTATTATCCCATGCTAGACATTAAATTTGCTGATTAAACAGCGATACTTGCACGTCATGTACTAGTTTGGAAAGATCTGAGATCAAATCACGTCATTTCAAGAGAGAATAAAAGCATACAAACACACAAACAGACACTTAAACAAACACACAAAGAAGGTACAAAAACACGGAAGTTCTGACACAGCATGTCATTTATAAGAACATCGCAAAATTAGTAAAATAAACCTTAACATTTATAAAACAAAATGCATGAAAGTTTTAGATATGACATGGAATTTATATAAAAAGCATTAAATTTATATTAAAAATGGAATTTATATAAATAGTATGAAATCTACATATTATTAAATTTATAACAAAAAGCCCTGGAATTTATGAAAAACATGGAGTTTATGAAAACAGCGTACACATTTTTAAAAAATTGTTAAAAACTCATCTCTTTAAACGTGGTTATTCACTGTAATTTCTTTTTAGTGTAACGTATTGTTTCATTTGATATTAGTCAGATTTCTATTTATTGTGATATTGTTTAAGTTTTGTCATAGTCAATGCATGCATGTTGTATGTTGTAGCCCTTAGAGCAAATTTCTGAAAAGCTGACAGAAAGGCTGACAGAAAAGCTGACAGAGACAGTAGTAATGAACAATGTATTTCCCCTTGCTGGAGGCTTTTTCTCTGTAATACTTATGTTTATTTTTTTCTAGTTTTTCACGCTTTTCTTAAATGGAGCTACAACGGCCCTTTTTTTGGTATTACTGCTATCACTTTTTGAGATGTTTTATTATTCCATGCTAGACATTAAATTTGCTGATTAAACAGCGATACTTGCACGTCATGTACTAGTTTGGAAAGATCCGAGATCAAATCACGTCATTTCAAGAGAGAATAAAAGCATACAAACACACAAACAGACACTTAAACAAACACACAAAGAAGGTACAAAAACACGGAAGTTCTGACACAGCATGTCATTTATAAGAATATCGGAAAATTAGTAAAATAAACCTTAACATATATAAAACAAAATGCATGAAAGTTTTAGAAATGACATGGAATTAATCTAAAAAAAGCATGAATTAAAAAACCATGGAACTTACATAAATGGCATGGTACAATACACTACTTTGTTACTTAAGCGCTTAATCCAAATATTTGTGAATTTAGTACGATTCACATGTTTTTTTTAACACTTTGTTTTTATTTCCTTCAAGAGTAAGTTGCTAGTACAGACGTATACATTGTACAACAAGCCGCAAAAGTGTTGTTTTTAATTTTTTAGTTTCTCTGCACTTTTTAATGCAACATGTTTTCAATTGTTAGTGCATGTTTTAAATATTTTAAGAAAGGGTAGAAATAAACCTCTTCATTGGCGTTATTACATTTATGAATATATAACTTGGCTTGAAGGAGAAGATAATCAAGAATAAATCTACAAGTTCTATTGTTTCCTTTTCTAGCAACCCTAGTATTTTTATTCTAGTATTTAAGATAATGACAGTTGTTCTCTAAAAAAGTTTATTCAGTCATTTTTCGCGGACTGCCCAAAAAAGGTTTAAACTATAGCATATCGCAAAAGTGTGAATTAAACCTCGTGTTACATTTCATTGTCTGCAGGTAGTGCAGCCGACAGAGCATACATACAGATACAGTACAAAGCTCAGAAAAGCTGAGAGAAAAGCTGACAGAAAAGCTGAGAGAAAAGCTGACAGAAAAGCTGAGAGAAAAGCTGACAGAAAAGCTGACAGAAAAGCAGACAGAAAAGCAGACAGAAAAGCTGACAGAAAAGCTGACAGAAAAGCTGACAGAAAAGCTGACAGAAAAGCTGACAGAAAAGCTGACAGAAAAGCTGACAGAAAAGCTGACAGAAAAGCTGACAGAAAAGCTGACAGAAAAGCAGACAGAAAAGCTGACAGAAAAGCTGACAGAAAAGCTGACAGAAAAGCTGACAGAAAAGCTGACAGAAAAGCTGACAGAAAGGCTGACAGAAAAGCTGACAGAGACAGTAGTGATGAACAATGTATTTCCCCTTGCTGGAGGCTTTTTCTCTGTAATACTTATCACTTTTTGAGATGTTTTATTATTCCATGCTAGACATTACATTTGCTGATTAAACAGCGATACTTGCTCGTCATGTACTAGTTTGGAAAGATCTGAGATCAAATCACGTCATTTCAAGAGAGAATAAAAGCATACAAACACACAAACAGACACTTAAACAAACACACAAAGAAGGTACAAAAACACGGAAGTTCTGACACAGCAGGTAATTTATAAGAACATCGCAAAATTAGTAAAATAAACCTTAACATATATAAAACAAAATGCATGAAAGTTTTAGAAATGACATGGAATTTATATAATTCATTACTGTGAATTTAGTACGATTCACATGTTTTTTTAAACACTTTGTTTTTATTTCCTTCAAGAGTAAGTTGCTAGTACAGTAGTATACATTGTACAACAAGCCGCAAAAGTGTTGTTTTTAATTTTTTGATTTCTCTGCACTTTTTAATGCAACATGTTTTCAATTGTTAGTGCATGTTTTAAATATTTCAAGGAAGGGTAGAAATAAACCTCTTCATTGGCGTTATTACATTTATGAATATATAACTTGGCTTGAAGGAGAAGATAGTCAAGAATAAATCTACAAGTTCTATTGTTTCCTTTCCTAGCAACCCTAGTATTTTTATTCTAGTATTTAAGATAATGACAGTTGTTCTCTAAAAAAGTGTTATTCAGTCATTTTTCGCGGATTGCCCAAAAAAGGTTTAAACTATAGCATGTCGCAAAAGTGTGAATTAAACCTCGTGTTACATTTCATTGTCTACAGGTAGTGCAGCCGACAGAGCATACATACAGACACAGTACAAAGCTCAGAAAAGCTGACAGAAAAGCTGACAGTAAAGCTGAGAGAAAAGCTGACAGAAAAGCTGACAGAAAAGCTGACAGAAAAGCTGACAGAGACAGTAGTGATGAACAATGTATTTCCCCTTGCTGGAGGCTTTTTCTCTGTAATACTTATGTTTATTTTTTCTAGTTTTTCACGCTTTTCTTAAATGGAGCTACACCGGCTCTTTTTTAAGTATTACTGCTATCACTTTTTGAGATGTTTTATTATTCCATGCTAGACATTACATTTGCTGATTAAACAGCGATACTTGCTCGTCATGTACTAGTTTGGAAAGATCTGAGATCAAATCACGTCATTTCAAGAGAGAATAAAAGCATACAAACACACAAACAGACACTTAAACAAACACACAAAGAAGGTACAAAAACACGGAAGTTCTGACACAGCATGTAATTTATAAGAACATCGCAAAATTAGTAAAATAAACCTTAATATATATAAAACAAAATGCATGAAAGTTTTAGAAATGACATGGAATTTATATAAAAAAAGCATGAATTAGAAAACCATGGAACTTACATAAATGGCATGGTACAATACACTACTTTGTTACTTAAGCGCTTATTCCAAATATTTGTGAATTTAGTACGATTCACATGTTTTTTTAAACACTTTGTTTTTATTTCCTTCAAGAGTAAGTGGCTAGTACAGTAGTATACATTGTACAACAAGCCGCAAAAGTGTTGTTTTTAATTTTTTGGTTTCTCTGCACTTTTTAATGCAACATGTTTTCAATTGTTAGTGCATGTTTTATATATTTCAAGGAAGGGTAGAAATAAACCTCTTCATTGACGTTATTACATTAATGAATATATAACTTGGCTTGAAGGAGAAGATACTCAAGAATAAATCTACAAGTTCTATTGTTTCCTTTTCTAGCAACCCTAGTATTTTCATTCTAGTATTTAAGATAATGACAGTTGTTCTCTAAAAAAGTGTTATTCAGTCATTTTTCGCGGATTGCCCAAAAAAGGTTTAAACTATTGCATGTCGCAAAAGTGTGAATTAACCCTCGTGTTACATTTCATTGTCTGCAGGTAGTGCAGCCGACAGAGCATACATACAGACACAGTACAAAGCTCAGAAAAGCTGACAGAAAAGCTGACAGAAAAGCTGACAGAAAAGCTGACAGAAAAGCTGACAGAAAAGCTGACAGAAAAACTGACAGAAAAGCTGACAGAAAAGATGACAGAAAAGATGACAGAAAAGCTGACAGAAAAGCTGACAGAAAAGCTGACAGAAAAGCTGGCAGAAAAGCTGACAGAAAAGCTGACAGAGACAGTAGTGATGAACAATGTACTTCCCCTTGCTGGAGGCTTTTTCTCTGTAATACTTATGTTTATTTTTTCTAGTTTTTCACGCTTTTCTTAAATGGAGCTACACCGGCTCTTTTTTTAGTATTACTGCTATCACTTTTTGAGATGTTTTATTATTCCATGCTAGACATTACATTTGCTGATTAAACAGCGATACTTGCTCGACATTTACTAGTTTGGAAAGATCTGAGATCAAATCACGTCATTTCAAGAGAGAATAAAAGCATACAAACACACAAACAGACACTTAAACAAACACACAAAGAAGGTACAAAAACACGGAAGTTCTGACACAGCAGGCAATTTATAAGAACATCGCAAAATTAGTAAAATAAACCTTAACATATATAAAACAAAATGCATGAAAGTTTTAGAAATGACATGGAATTTATATAAAAAAAGCATGAATTAGAAAACCATGGAACTTACATAAATGGCATGGTACAATACACTACTTTGTTACTTAAGCGCTTATTCCAAATATTTGTGAATTTAGTACGATTCACATGTTTTTTAAACACTTTGTTTTTATTTCTTTCAAGAGTAAGTTGCTAGTACAGAAGTATACATTGTACAACAAGCCGCAAAAGTGTTGTTTTTAATTTTTTGGTTTCTCTGCACTTTTTAATGCAACATGTTTTCAATTGTTAGTGCATGTTTTAAATGTTTTAAGAAAGGGTAGAAATAAACCTCTTCATTGGCGTTATTACATTTATGAATATATAACTTGGCTTGAAGGAGAAGATAATCAAGAATAAATCTACAAGTTCTATTGTTTCCTTTTATAGCAACCCTAGTATTTTTATTCTAGTATTTAAGATAATGACAGTTGTACTCTAAAAAAGTTTTATTCAGTCATTTTTCGCGGATTGCCCAAAAAAGGTTTAAACTATAGCATGTCGCAAAAGTGTGAATTAAACCTCGTGTTACATTTCATTGTCTGCAGGTAGTGCAGCCGACAGAGCGTACATACAGACACAGTACAAAGCTGACAGAAAAGCTGAGAGAAAAGCTGACAGAAAAGCTGGCAGAAAAGCTGACAGAAAAGCTGACAGAGACAGTAGTGATGAACAATGTAGTCCCTTGCTGGAGGCTTTTTCTCTGTAATACTTATGTTTATTTTTTCTAGTTTTTCACGCTTTTCTTAAATGGAGCTACACCGGCTCTTTTTTAAGTATTACTGCTATCACTTTTTGAGATGTTTTATTATTCCATGCTAGACATTACATTTGCTGATTGAACAGCGATACTTGCTCGTCATGTACTAGTTTGGAAAGATCTGAGATCAAATCACGTCATTTCAAGAGAGAATAAAAGCATACAAACACACAAACAGACACTTAAACAAACACACAAAGAAGGTACAAAAACACGGAAGTTCTGACACAGCATGTAATTTATAAGAACATCGCAAAATTAGTAAAATAAACCTTAACATATATAAAACAAAATGCATGAAAGTTTTAGAAATGACATGGAATTTATATAATTCATTACTGTGAATTTAGTACGATTCACATGTTTTTTTAAACACTTTGTTTTTATTTCCTTCAAGAGTAAGTTGCTAGTACAGTAGTATACATTGTACAACAAGCCGCAAAAGTGTTGTTTTTAATTTTTTGGTTTCTCTGCACTTTTTAATGCAACATGTTTCCAATTGTTAGTGCATGTTTTAAATATTTCAAGGAAGGGTAGAAATAAACCTCTTCATTGGCGTTATTACATTTATGAATATATAACTTGGCTTGAAGGAGAAGATAGTCAAGAATAAATCTACAAGTTCTATTGTTTCCTTTTCTAGCAACCCTAGTATTTTTATTCTAGTATTTAAGATAATGACAGTTGTTCTCTAAAAAAGTGTTATTCAGTCATTTTTCGCGGATTGCCCAAAAAAGGTTTAAACTATAGCATGTCGCAAAAGTGTGAATTAAACCTCGTGTTACATTTCATTGTCTACAGGTAGTGCAGCCGACAGAGCATACATACAGACACAGTACAAAGCTCAGAAAAGCTGACAGAAAAGCTGACAGTAAAGCTGACAGAAAAGCTGACATAAAAGCTGACAGAAAAGCTGACAGAAAAGCTGACAGAGACAGTAGTGATGAACAATGTATTTCCCCTTGCTGGAGGCTTTTTCTCTGTAATACTTATGTTTATTTTTTCTAGTTTTTCACGCTTTTCTTAAATGGAGCTACACCGGCTCTTTTTTAAGTATTACTGCTATCACTTTTTGAGATGTTTTATTATTCCATGCTAGACATTACATTTGCTGATTAAACAGCGATACTTGCTCGTCATGTACTAGTTTGGAAAGATCTGAGATCAAATCACGTCATTTCAAGAGAGAATAAAAGCATACAAACACACAAACAGACACTTAAACAAACACACAAAGAAGGTACAAAAACACGGAAGTTCTGACACAGCAGGTAATTTATAAGAACATCGCAAAATTAGTAAAATAAACCTTAACATATATAAAACAAAATGCATGAAAGTTTTAGAAATGACATGGAATTTATATAAAAAAAGCATGAATTAGAAAACCATGGAACTTACATAAATGGCATGGTACAATACACTACTTTGTTACTTAAGCGCTTATTCCAAATATTTGTGAATTTAGTACGATTCACATGTTTTTTTAAACACTTTGTTTTTATTTCCTTCAAGAGTAAGTTGCTAGTACAGTAGTATACATTGTACAACAAGCCGCAAAAGTGTTGTTTTTAATTTTTTGGTTTCTCTGCACTTTTTAATGCAACATGTTTTCAATTGTTAGTGCATGTTTTATATATTTCAAGGAAGGGTAGAAATAAACCTCTTCATTGACGTTATTACATTAATGAATATATAACTTGGCTTGAAGGAGAAGATACTCAAGAATAAATCTACAAGTTCTATTGTTTCCTTTTCTAGCAACCCTAGTATTTTCATTCTAGTATTTAAGATAATGACAGTTGTTCTCTAAAAAAGTGTTATTCAGTCATTTTTCGCGGATTGCCCAAAAAAGGTTTAAACTATTGCATGTCGCAAAAGTGTGAATTAACCCTCGTGTTACATTTCATTGTCTGCAGGTAGTGCAGCCGACAGAGCATACATACAGACACAGTACAAAGCTCAGAAAAGCTGACAGAAAAGCTGACAGAAAAGCTGACAGAAAAGCTGACAGAAAAGCTGACAGAAAAGCTGACAGAAAAACTGACAGAAAAGCTGACAGAAAAGATGACAGAAAAGATGACAGAAAAGCTGACAGAAAAGCTGACAGAAAAGCTGACAGAAAAGCTGGCAGAAAAGCTGACAGAAAAGCTGACAGAGACAGTAGTGATGAACAATGTACTTCCCCTTGCTGGAGGCTTTTTCTCTGTAATACTTATGTTTATTTTTTCTAGTTTTTCACGCTTTTCTTAAATGGAGCTACACCGGCTCTTTTTTTAGTATTACTGCTATCACTTTTTGAGATGTTTTATTATTCCATGCTAGACATTACATTTGCTGATTAAACAGCGATACTTGCTCGACATTTACTAGTTTGGAAAGATCTGAGATCAAATCACGTCATTTCAAGAGAGAATAAAAGCATACAAACACACAAACAGACACTTAAACAAACACACAAAGAAGGTACAAAAACACGGAAGTTCTGACACAGCAGGCAATTTATAAGAACATCGCAAAATTAGTAAAATAAACCTTAACATATATAAAACAAAATGCATGAAAGTTTTAGAAATGACATGGAATTTATATAAAAAAAGCATGAATTAGAAAACCATGGAACTTACATAAATGGCATGGTACAATACACTACTTTGTTACTTAAGCGCTTAATCCAAATATTTGTGAATTTAGTACGATTCACATGTTTTTTAAACACTTTGTTTTTATTTCTTTCAAGAGTAAGTTGCTAGTACAGAAGTATACATTGTACAACAAGCCGCAAAAGTGTTGTTTTTAATTTTTTGGTTTCTCTGCACTTTTTAATGCAACATGTTTTCAATTGTTAGTGCATGTTTTAAATGTTTTAAGAAAGGGTAGAAATAAACCTCTTCATTGGCGTTATTACATTTATGAATATATAACTTGGCTTGAAGGAGAAGATAATCAAGAATAAATCTACAAGTTCTATTGTTTCCTTTTCTAGCAACCCTAGTATTTTTATTCTAGTATTTAAGATAATGACAGTTGTTCTCTAAAAAAGTTTTATTCAGTCATTTTTCGCGGATTGCCCAAAAAAGGTTTAAACTATAGCATGTCGCAAAAGTGTGAATTAAACCTCGTGTTACATTTCATTGTCTGCAGGTAGTGCAGCCGACAGAGCGTACATACAGACACAGTACAAAGCTGACAGAAAAGCTGAGAGAAAAGCTGACAGAAAAGCTGGCAGAAAAGCTGACAGAAAAGCTGACAGAGACAGTAGTGATGAACAATGTAGTCCCTTGCTGGAGGCTTTTTCTCTGTAATACTTATGTTTATTTTTTCTAGTTTTTCACGCTTTTCTTAAATGGAGCTACACCGGCTCTTTTTTAAGTATTACTGCTATCACTTTTTGAGATGTTTTATTATTCCATGCTAGACATTACATTTGCTGATTGAACAGCGATACTTGCTCGTCATGTACTAGTTTGGAAAGATCTGAGATCAAATCAAGAGAGAATAAAAGCATACAAACACACAAACAGACACTTAAACAAACACATAAAGAAGGTACAAAAACACGGAAGTTCTGACACAGCATGTAATTTATAAGAACATCGCAAAATTAGTAAAATAAACCTTAACATATATAAAACAAAATGCATGAAAGTTTTAGAAATGACATGGAATTTATATAATTCATTACTGTGAATTTAGTACGATTCACATGTTTTTTTAAACACTTTGTTTTTATTTCCTTCAAGAGTAAGTTGCTAGTACAGTAGTATACATTGTACAACAAGCCGCAAAAGAGTTGTTTTTAATTTTTTGGTTTCTCTGCACTTTTTAATGCAACATGTTTCCAATTGTTAGTGCATGTTTTAAATATTTCAAGGAAGGGTAGAAATAAACCTCTTCATTGGCGTTATTACATTTATGAATATATAACTTGGCTTGAAGGAGAAGATAGTCAAGAATAAATCTACAAGTTCTATTGTTTCCTTTTCTAGCAACCCTAGTATTTTTATTCTAGTATTTAAGATAATGACAGTTGTTCTCTAAAAAAGTGTTATTCAGTCATTTTTCGCGGATTGCCCAAAAAAGGTTTAAACTATAGCATGTCGCAAAAGTGTGAATTAAACCTCGTGTTACATTTCATTGTCTACAGGTAGTGCAGCCGACAGAGCATACATACAGACACAGTACAAAGCTCAGAAAAGCTGACAGAAAAGCTGACAGTAAAGCTGACAGAAAAGCTGACATAAAAGCTGACAGAAAAGCTGACAGAAAAGCTGACAGAGACAGTAGTGATGAACAATGTATTTCCCCTTGCTGGAGGCTTTTTCTCTGTAATACTTATGTTTATTTTTTCTAGTTTTTCACGCTTTTCTTAAATGGAGCTACACCGGCTCTTTTTTAAGTATTACTGCTATCACTTTTTGAGATGTTTTATTATTCCATGCTAGACATTACATTTGCTGATTAAACAGCGATACTTGCTCGTCATGTACTAGTTTGGAAAGATCTGAGATCAAATCAAGAGAGAATAAAAGCATACAAACACACAAACAGACACTTAAACAAACACACAAAGAAGGTACAAAAACACGGAAGTTCTGACACAGCATGTAATTTATAAGAACATCGCAAAATTAGTAAAATAAACCTTAACATATATAACACAAAATGCATGAAAGTTTTAGAAATGACATGGAATTTATATAAAAAGCATTAAATTTATATTAAAAATGGAATGTATATAAATAGTATGAAATCTACATATTATCAAATTTATAGCAAAAAGCCCTGGAATTTATGAAAAACATGGAGTTTATAAAAACAGCGTAGACATTTTTAAAAAATTGTTAAAAACTCATCTCTTTAAACGTGGTTATTCACTGTAATTTCTTTTTTTAGTGTAATGTATTGTTTCATTTGATATTAGTCAGATTTCTATTTATTGTGATATTGTTTAAGTTTTGTCATAGCCAATGCATGCATGTTGTATGTTGTAGCCCTTAGAGCAAATTTCTGAATAAGGGCATTATGAATGTTGCAATAAAAATAATAATAATAATAATAACAACAACAACAACAATAATAATAATAATAATAATAATAATAATAAGAAGAAGAAGAAGAAGAAGAAGAAGAAGAAGAAGGAAAGAAATGGCATGAAACGTATGTAAAAAGCATGAATTAGAAAACCATGGAACTTACATAAATGGCATGGTACAATACACTACTTTGTTACTAAAGCGCTTAATCCAAATATTTGTGAATTTAGTACGATTCACATGTTTTTTTAACACTTTGTTTTTATTTCCTTCAAGAGTAAGTTGCTAGTACAGAAGTATACATTGTACAACAAGCCGCAAAAGTGTTGTTTTTAATTTTTTGGTTTCTCTGCACTTTTTAATGCAACATGTTTTCAATTGTTAGTGCATGTTTTAAATATTTTAAGAAAGGGTAGAAATAAACCTCTTCATTGGCGTTATTACATTTATGAATATATAACTTGGCTTGAAGGAGAAGATAATCAAGAATAAATCTACAAGTTCTATTGTTTCCTTTTCTAGCAACCCTAGTATTTTTATTCTAGTATTTAAGATAATGACAGTTGTTCTCTAAAAAAGTTTTATTCAGTCATTTTTCGCGGATTGCCCAAAAAAGGTTTAAACTATAGCATGTCGCAAAAGTGTGAATTAAACCTCGTGTTACATTTCATTGTCTGCAGGTAGTGCAGCCGACAGAGCATACATACAGACACAGTACAAAGCTGACAGAAAAGCTGACAGAAAAGCTGACAGAAAAGCTGACAGAAAAGCTGACAGAAAAGCTGACAGAAAAGCTGACAGAAAGGCTGACAGAAAAGCTGACAGAAAAGCTGACAGAAAAGCTGACAGAAAAGCTGACAGAAAAGCTGACAGAAAATCTGACAGAAAAGCTGACAGAAACGCTGACAGAAAAGCTGCCAGAAAAGCTGCCAGAAAAGCTGCCAGAAAAGCTGCCAGAAAAGCTGCCAGAAAAGCTGGCAGAAAAGCTGACAGAAAAGCTGACAGAGACAGTAATGATGAACAATGTATTTCCCCTTGCTGGAGGCTTTTTCTCTGTAATACTTATGTTTATTTTTTCTAGTTTTTCACGCTTTTCTTAAATGGAGCTACACCGGCTCTTTTTTAAGTATTACTGCTATCACTTTTTGAGATGTTTTATTATTCCATGCTAGACATTACATTTGCTGATCAAACAGCAATACTTGCTCGTCATGTACTAGTTTGGAAAGATCTGAGATCAAATCACGTCATTTCAAGAGAGAATAAAAGCATACAAACACACAAACAGACACTTAAACAAACACACAAAGAAGGTACAAAAACACGGAAGTTCTGACACAGCATGTAATTTATAAGAACATCGCAAAATTAGTAAAATAAACCTTAACATATATAAAACAAAATGCATGAAAGTTTTAGAAATGACATAGAATTTATATTAAAAAAGCATGAATTAGAAAACCATGGAACTTACATAAATGGCATGGTACAATACACTACTTTGTTACTTAAGCGCTTAATCCAAATATTTGTGAATTTGGTACGATTCACATGTTTTTTTTAACACTTTGTTTTTATTTCCTTCAAGAGTAAGTTGCTAGTACAGAAGTATACATTGTACAACAAGCCGCAAAAGTGTTGTTTTTAATTTTTTGGTTTCTCTGCACTTTTTAATGCAACATGTTTTCAATTGTTAGTGCATGTTTTAAATATTTTAAGAAAGGGTAGAAATAAACCTCTTCATTGGCGTTATTACATTTATGAATATATAACTTGGCTTGAAGGAGAAGATAATCAAGAATAAATCTACAAGTTCTATTGTTTCCTTTTCTAGCAACCCTAGTATTTTTATTCTAGTATTTAAGATAATGACAGTTGTTCTCTAAAAAAGTTTTATTCAGTCATTTTTCGCGGATTGCCCAAAAAAGGTTTAAACTATAGCATGTCGCAAAAGTGTGAATTAAACCTCGTGTTACATTTCATTGTCTGCAGGTAGTGCAGCTGACAGAAAAGCTGACAGAAAAGCTGACAGAAAAGCTGACAGAAAAGCTGACAGAAAAGCTGACAGAAAAGCTGACAGAAAAGCTGACAGAAAAGCTGACAGAAAAGCTGACAGAAAAGCTGACAGAAAAGCTGACAGAGACAGTAGTGATGAACAATGTATTTCGCCTTGCTGGAGGCTTTTTCTCTGTAATACTTATGTTTATTTTTTCTAGTTTTTCACGACTTTCTTAAATGGAGCTACACCGGCTCTTTTTTAAGTATTACTGCTATCACTTTTTGAGATGTTTTATTATTCCATGCTAGACATTAAATTTGCTGATTAAACAGCAATACTTGCACGTCATGTACTAGTTTGGAAAGATCTGAGATCAAATCACGTCATTTCAAGAGAGAATAAAAGCATACAAACACATAAACAGACACTTAAACAAACACACAAAGAAGGTACAAAAAACATGGAAGTTCTGACACAGCAGGTAATTTATAAGAACATCGCAAAATTAGTAAAATAAACCTCAACATATATAAAACAAAATGCATGAAAGTTTTAGAAATGACATAGAATTTATATAAAAAAGCATGAATTAGAAAACCATGGAACTTACATAAATGGCATGGTACAATACACTACTTTGTTACTTAAGCGCTTAATCCAAATATTTGTGAATTTAGTACGATTCACATGTTTTTTTAACACTTTGTTTTTATTTCCTTCAAGAGTAAGTTGCTAGTACAGAAGTATACATTGTACAACAAGCCGCAAAAGTGTTGTTTTTAATTTTTTGGTTTCTCTGCACTTTTTAATGCAACATGTTTTCAATTGTTAGTGCATGTTTTAAATATTTTAAGAAAGGGTAGAAATAAACCTCTTCATTGGCGTTATTACATTTATGAATATATAACTTGGCTTGAAGGAGAAGATAATCAAGAATAAATCTACAAGTTCTATTGTTTCCTTTTCTAGCAACCCTAGTATTTTTATTCTAGTATTTAAGATAATGACAGTTGTTCTCTAAAAAAGTTTTATTCAGTCATTTTTCGCGGATTGCCCAAAAAAGGTTTAAACTATAGCATGTCGCAAAAGTGTGAATTAAACCTCGTGTTACATTTCATTGTCTGCAGGTAGTGCAGCTGACAGTAAAGCTGACAGAAAAGCTGACAGAAAAGCTGACAGAAAAGCTGACAGAAAAGCTGACAGAAAAGCTGACAGAAAAGCTGACAGAAAAGCTGACAGAGACAGTAGTGATGAACAATGTATTTCGCCTTGCTGGAGGCTTTTTCTCTGTAATACTTATGTTTATTTTTTCTAGTTTTTCACGCCTTTCTTAAATGGAGCTCCACCGTCTCTTTTTTAAGTATTACTGCTATCACTTTTTGAGATGTTTTATTATTCCATGCTAGACATTAAATTTGCTGATTAAACAGCGATACTTGCACGTCATGTACTAGTTTGGAAAGATCTGAGATCAAATCACGTCATTTCAAGAGAGAATAAAAGCATACAAACACACAAACAGACACTTAAACAAACACACAAAGAAGGTACAAAAACACGGAAGTTCTGACACAGCAGGTAATTTATAAGAACATCGCAAAATTAGTAAAATAAACCTTAACATATATAAAACAAAATGCATGAAAGGTTTAGAAATGACATGGAATTTATATAAAAAAGCATGAATTAGAAAACCATGGAACTTACATAAATGGCATGGTACAATACACTACTTTGTTACTTAAGCGCTTAATCCAAATATTTGTGAATTTAGTACGATTCACATGTTTTTTTAAACACTTTGTTTTTATTTCCTTCAAGAGTAAGTTGCTAGTACAGTAGTATACATTGTACAACAAGCCGCAAAAGTGTTGTTTTTAATTTTTTGGTTTCTCTGCACTTTTTAATGCAACATGTTTTCAATTGTTAGTGCATGTTTTAAATATTTCAAGGAAGGGTAGAAATAAACCTCTTCATTGGCGTTATTACATTTATGAATATATAACTTGGCTTGAAGGAGAAGATAATCAAGAATAAATCTACAAGTTCTATTGTTTCCTTTTCTAGCAACCCTAGTATTTTTATTCTAGTATTTAAGATAATGACAGTTGTTCTCTAAAAAAGTGTTATTCAGTCATTTTTCGCGGATTGCCCAAAAAAGGTTTAAACTATAGCATGTCGCAAAAGTGTGAATTAAACCTCGTGTTACATTTCATTGTCTGCAGGTAGTGCAGCCGACAGAGCATACATACAGACACAGTACAAAGCTCAGAAAAGCTGACAGAAAAGCTGACAGAAAAGCTGACAGAAAAGCTGACAGAAAAGCTGACAGAAAAGCTGACAGAAAAGCTGACAGAAAAGCTGACAGAAAAGCTGACAGAAAAGCTGACAGAAAAGCTGACAGAAAAGCTGACAGAAAAGCTGACAGAAAAGCTGACAGAAAAGCTGACAGAAAAGCTGACAGAAAAGCTGACAGAAAAGCTGACAGAAAAGCTGACAGAAAAGCTGACAGAAAAGCTGACAGAAAAGCTGACAGAAAAGCTGACAGAAAAGCTGACAGAAAAGCTGACAGAAAAGCTGACAGAAAAGCTGACAGAAAAGCTGACAGAAAAGCTGACAGAGACAGTAGTGATGAACATTGTATTTCCCCTTGCTGGAGGCTTTTTTCTGTAATACTTATGTTTATTTTTTCTAGTTTTTCACGCTTTTCTTAAATGGAGCTACACCGGCTCTTTTTTAAGTATTACTGCTATCACTTTTTGAGATGTTTTATTATTCCATGCTAGACATTACATTTGCTGATTAAACAGCGATACTTGCTCGTCATGTACTAGTTTGGAAAGATCTGAGATCAAATCACGTCATTTCAAGAGAGAATAAAAGCATACAAACACACAAACAGACACTTAAACAAACACACAAAGAAGGTACAAAAACACGGAAGTTCTGACACAGCATGTAATTTATAAGAACATCGCAAAATAAACCTTAACATATATAAAACAAAATGCATGAAAGTTTTAGAAATGACATGGAATTTATATAAAAAAGCATGAATTAGAAAACCATGGAACTTACATAAATGGCATGGTACAATACACTACTTTGTTACTTAAGCGCTTAATCCAAATATTTGTGAATTTAGTACGATTCACATGTTTTTTTAAACACCTTGTTTTTATTTCCTTCAAGAGTAAGTTGCTAGTACAGTAGTATACATTGTACAACAAGCCGCAAAAGTGTTGTTTTTAATTTTTTGGTTTCTCTGCACTTTTTAATGCAACATGTTTTCAATTGTTAGTGCATGTTTTAAATATTTTAAGAAAGGGTAGAAATAAACCTCTTCATTGGCGTTATTACATTTATGAATATATAACTTGGCTTGAAGGAGAAGATAATCAAG
This sequence comes from Protula sp. h YS-2021, assembly GCA_949752745.1. Taxonomy (NCBI): domain Eukaryota; kingdom Metazoa; phylum Annelida; class Polychaeta; order Sabellida; family Serpulidae; genus Protula; species Protula sp. h YS-2021. Next base: position 8,558,516 of record OX457033.1, on the reverse strand, counting down.
AATAAATCTACAAGTTCTATTGTTTCCTTTTCTAGCAACCCTAGTATTTTTATTCTAGTATTTAAGATAATGACAGTTGTTCTCTAAAAAAGTTTTATTCAATCATTTTTCGCGGATTGCCCAAAAAAGGTTTAAACTATAGCATGTCACAAAAGTATGAATTAAACCTCGTGTTACATTTCATTGTCTACAGGTAGTGCAGACGACAGAGCATACATACAGACACAGTACAAAGCTCAGACGAGCTGACAGAAAAGCTGACAGAAAAGCTGACAGAAAAGCTGACAGAAAAGCTGACAGAAAAGCTGACAGAAAAGCTGACAGAAAAGCTGACAGAAAAGCTGACAGAAAAGCTGACAGAAAAGCTGACAGAAAAGCTGACAGAAAAGCTGACAGAAAAGCTGACAGAAAAGCTGACAGAAAAGCTGACAGAAAAGCTGACAGAAAAGCTGACAGAAAAGCTGACAGAAAAGCTGACAGAAAAGCTGACAGAAAAGCTGACAGAAAAGCTGACAGAAAAGCTGACAGAAAAGCTGACAGAAAAGCTGACAGAAAAGCTGACAGAAAAGCTGACAGAAAAGCTGACAGAAAAGCTGACAGAAAAGCTGACAGAAAAGCTGACAGAAAAGCTGACAGAAAAGCTGACAGAGACAGTAGTGATGAACATTGTATTTCCCCTTGCTCGAGGCTTTTTTCTGTAATACTTATGTTTATTTTTTCTAGTTTTTCACGCTTTTCTTAAATGGAGCTACACCGGCTCTTTTTTAAGTATTACTGCTATCACTTTTTGAGATGTTTTATTATTCCATGCTAGACATTACATTTGCTGATTAAACAGCGATACTTGCTCGTCATGTACTAGTTTGGAAAGATCTGAGATCAAATCACGTCATTTCAAGAGAGAATAAAAGCATACAAACACACAAACAGACACTTAAACAAACACACAAAGAAGGTACAAAAACATGGAAGTTCTGACACAGCATGTAATTTATAAGAGCATCACAAAATTAGTAAAATAAACCTTAACATATATAAAACAAAATGCATGAAAGTTTTAGAAATGACATAGAATTTATATAAAAAAAGCATGAATTAGAAAACCATGGAACTTACATAAATGGCATGGTACAATGCACTACTTTGTTACTTAAGCGCTTAATCCAAATATTTGTGAATTTAGTACGATTCACATGTTTTTTTAAACACTTTGTTTTTATTTCCTTCAAGAGTAAGTTGCTAGTACAGTAGTATACATTGTACAACAAGCCGCAAAAGTGTTGTTTTTAATTTTTTGGTTTCTCTGCACTTTTTAATGCAACATGTTTTCAATTGTTAGTGCATGTTTTAAATGTTTTAAGAAAGGGTAGAAATAAACCTCTGCATTGGCGTTATTACATTTATGAATATATAACTTGGCTTGAAGGAGAAGATAATCAAGAATAAATCTACAAGTTCTATTGTTTCCTTTTCTAGCAACCCTAGTATTTTCATTCTAGTATTTAAGGTAATGACAGTTGTTCTCTAAAAAAGTGTTATTCAGTCATTTTTCGCGGATTGCCCAAAAAAGGTTTAAACTATAGCATGTCGCAAAAGTGTGAATTAAACCTCGTGTTACATTTCATTGTCTGCAGGTAGTGCAGCCGACAGAGCATACATACAGACACAGTACAAAGCTCAGAAAAGCTGACAGAAAAGCTGACAGAAAAGCTGACAGAAAAGCTGACAGAAAAGCTGACAGAAAAGCTGACAGAAAAGCTGACAGAAAAGCTGACAGAAAAGCTGACAGAAAAGCTGACAGAAAAGCTGACAGAAAAGCTGACAGAAAAGCTGACAGAAAAGCTGACAGAAAAGCTGACAGAAAAGCTGACAGAAAAGCTGACAGAAAAGCTGACAGAAAAGCTGACAGAAAAGCTGACAGAAAAGCTGACAGAAAAGCTGACAGAAAAGCTGACAGAAAAGCTGACAGAAAAGCTGACAGAGACAGTAGTGATGAACATTGTATTTCCCCTTGCTGGAGGCTTTTTTCTGTAATACTTATGTTTATTTTTTCTAGTTTTTCACGCTTTTCTTAAATGGAGCTACACCGGCTCTTTTTTAAGTATTACTGCTATCACTTTTTGAGATGTTTTATTATTCCATGCTAGACATTACATTTGCTGATTAAACAGCGATACTTGCTCGTCATGTACTAGTTTGGAAAGATCTGAGATCAAATCACGTCATTTCAAGAGAGAATAAAAGCATACAAACACACAAACAGACACTTAAACAAACACACAAAGAAGGTACAAAAACACGGAAGTTCTGACACAGCATGTAATTTATAAGAACATCGCAAAATTAGTAAAATAAACCTTAACATATATAAAACAAAATGCATGAAAGTTTTAGAAATGACATAGAATTTATATAAAAAAAGCATGAATTAGAAAACCATGGAACTTACATAAATGGCATGGTACAATACACTACTTTGTTACTTAAGCGCTTAATCCAAATATTTGTGAATTTAGTACGATTCACATGTTTTTTTAAACACTTTGTTTTTATTTCCTTCAAGAGTAAGTTGCTAGTACAGTAGTATACATTGTACAACAAGCCGCAAAAGTGTTGTTTTTAATTTTTTGGTTTCTCTGCACTTTTTAATGCAACATGTTTTCAATTGTTAGTGCATGTTTTAAATGTTTTAAGAAAGGGTAGAAATAAACCTCTGCATTGGCGTTATTACATTTATGAATATATAACTTGGCTTGAAGGAGAAGATAATCAAGAATAAATCTACAAGTTCTATTGTTTCCTTTTCTAGCAACCCTAGTATTTTCATTCTAGTATTTAAGGTAATGACAGTTGTTCTCTAAAAAAGTGTTATTCAGTCATTTTTCGCGGATTGCCCAAAAAAGGTTTAAACTATAGCATGTCGCAAAAGTGTGAATTAAACCTCGTGTTACATTTCATTGTCTGCAGGTAGTGCAGCCGACAGAGCATACATACAGACACAGTACAAAGCTCAGAAAAGCTGACAGAAAAGCTGACAGAAAAGCTGACAGAAAAGCTGACAGAAAAGCTGACAGAAAAGCTGACAGAAAAGCTGACAGAAAAGCTGACAGAAAAGCTGACAGAAAAGCTGACAGAAAAGCTGACAGAAAAGCTGACAGAAAAGCTGACAGAAAAGCTGACAGAGACAGTAGTGATGAACAATGTATTTCCCCTTGCTGGAGGCTTTTTCTCTGTAATACTTATGTTTATTTTTTCTAGTTTTTCACGCTTTTCTTAAATGGAGCTACACCGGCTCTTTTTTAAGTATTACTGCTATCACTTTTTGAGATGTTTTATTATTCCATGCTAGACATTACATTTGCTGATTAAACAGCGATACTTGCTCGTCATGTACTAGTTTGGAAAGATCTGAGATCAAATCACGTCATTTCAAGAGAGAATAAAAGCATACAAACACACAAACAGACACTTAAACAAACACACAAAGAAGGTACAAAAACACGGAAGTTCTGACACAGCAGGTAATTTATAAGAACATCGCAAAATTAGTAAAATAAACCTTAACATATATAAAACAAAATGCATGAAAGTTTTAGAAATGACATGGAATTTATATAAAAAAGCATGAATTAGAAAACCATGGAACTTACATAAATGGCATGGTACAATACACTACTTTGTTACTTAAGCGCTTAATCCAAATATTTGTGAATTTAGTACGATTCACATGTTTTTTTAAACACTTTGTTTTTATTTCCTTCAAGAGTAAGTTGCTAGTACAGTAGTATACATTGTACAACAAGCCGCAAAAGTGTTGTTTTTAATTTTTTGGTTTCTCTGCACTTTTTAATGCAACATGTTTTCAATTGTTAGTGCATGTTTTAAATATTTCAAGGAAGGGTAGAAATAAACCTCTTCATTGGCGTTATTACATTTATGAATATATAACTTGGCTTGAAGGAGAAGATAATCAAGAATAAATCTACAAGTTCTATTGTTTCCTTTTCTAGCAACCCTAGTATTTTTATTCTAGTATTTAAGATAATGACAGTTGTTCTCTAAAAAAGTTTTATTCAGTCATTTTTCGCGGATTGCCCAAAAAAGGTTTAAACTATAGCATGTCGCAAAAGTGTGAATTAAACCTCGTGTTACATTTCATTGTCTACAGGTAGTGCAGACGACAGAGCATACATACAGACACAGTACAAAGCTCAGAAAAGCTGACAGAAAAGCTGACAGAAAAGCTGACAGAAAAGCTGACAGAAAAGCTGACAGAAAAGCTGACAGAAAAGCTGACAGAAAAGCTGACAGAAAAGCTGACAGAAAAGCTGACAGAAAAGCTGACAGAAAAGCTGACAGAAAAGCTGACAGAAAAGCTGACAGAAAAGCTGACAGAAAAGCTGACAGAAAAGCTGACAGAAAAGCTGACAGAAAAGCTGACAGAAAAGCTGACAGAAAAGCTGACAGAAAAGCTGACAGAAAAGCTGACAGAAAAGCTGACAGAAAAGCTGACAGAAAAGCTGACAGAGACAGTAGTGATGAACATTGTATTTCCCCTTGCTGGAGGCTTTTTTCTGTAATACTTATGTTTATTTTTTCTAGTTTTTCACGCTTTTCTTAAATGGAGCTACACCGGCTCTTTTTTAAGTATTACTGCTATCACTTTTTGAGATGTTTTATTATTCCATGCTAGACATTACATTTGCTGATTAAACAGCGATACTTGCTCGTCATGTACTAGTTTGGAAAGATCTGAGATCAAATCACGTCATTTCAAGAGAGAATAAAAGCATACAAACACACAAACAGACACTTAAACAAACACACAAAGAAGGTACAAAAACACGGAAGTTCTGACACAGCATGTAATTTATAAGAACATCGCAAAATTAGTAAAATAAACCTTAACATATATAAAACAAAATGCATGAAAGTTTTAGAAATGACATAGAATTTATATAAAAAAAGCATGAATTAGAAAACCATGGAACTTACATAAATGGCATGGTACAATACACTACTTTGTTACTTAAGCGCTTAATCCAAATATTTGTGAATTTAGTACGATTCACATGTTTTTTTAAACACTTTGTTTTTATTTCCTTCAAGAGTAAGTTGCTAGTACAGTAGTATACATTGTACAACAAGCCGCAAAAGTGTTGTTTTTAATTTTTTGGTTTCTCTGCACTTTTTAATGCAACATGTTTTCAATTGTTAGTGCATGTTTTAAATGTTTTAAGAAAGGGTAGAAATAAACCTCTGCATTGGCGTTATTACATTTATGAATATATAACTTGGCTTGAAGGAGAAGATAATCAAGAATAAATCTACAAGTTCTATTGTTTCCTTTTCTAGCAACCCTAGTATTTTCATTCTAGTATTTAAGGTAATGACAGTTGTTCTCTAAAAAAGTGTTATTCAGTCATTTTTCGCGGATTGCCCAAAAAAGGTTTAAACTATAGCATGTCGCAAAAGTGTGAATTAAACCTCGTGTTACATTTCATTGTCTGCAGGTAGTGCAGCCGACAGAGCATACATACAGACACAGTACAAAGCTCAGAAAAGCTGACAGAAAAGCTGACAGAAAAGCTGACAGAAAAGCTGACAGAAAAGCTGACAGAAAAGCTGACAGAAAAGCTGACAGAAAAGCTGACAGAAAAGCTGACAGAAAAGCTGACAGAAAAGCTGACAGAAAAGCTGACAGAAAAGCTGACAGAAAAGCTGACAGAAAAGCTGACAGAAAAGCTGACAGAAAAGCTGACAGAAAAGCTGACAGAAAAGCTGACAGAAAAGCTGACAGAAAAGCTGACAGAAAAGCTGACAGAAAAGCTGACAGAGACAGTAGTGATGAACAATGTATTTCCCCTTGCTGGAGGCTTTTTCTCTGTAATACTTATGTTTATTTTTTCTAGTTTTTCACGCTTTTCTTAAATGGAGCTACACCGGCTCTTTTTTAAGTATTACTGCTATCACTTTTTGAGATGTTTTATTATTCCATGCTAGACATTACATTTGCTGATTAAACAGCGATACTTGCTCGTCATGTACTAGTTTGGAAAGATCTGAGATCAAATCACGTCATTTCAAGAGAGAATAAAAGCATACAAACACACAAACAGACACTTAAACAAACACACAAAGAAGGTACAAAAACACGGAAGTTCTGACACAGCAGGTAATTTATAAGAACATCGCAAAATTAGTAAAATAAACCTTAACATATATAAAACAAAATGCATGAAAGTTTTAGAAATGACATGGAATTTATATAAAAAAAGCATGAATTAGAAAACCATGGAACTTACATAAATGGCATGGTACAATACACTACTTTGTTACTTAAGCGCTTAATCCAAATATTTGTGAATTTAGTACGATTCACATGTTTTTTTAAACACTTTGTTTTTATTTCCTTCAAGAGTAAGTTGCTAGTACAGTAGTATACATTGTACAACAAGCCGCAAAAGTGTTGTTTTTAATTTTTTGGTTTCTCTGCACTTTTTAATGCAACATGTTTTCAATTGTTAGTGCATGTTTTAAATGTTTTAAGAAAGGGTAGAAATAAACCTCTTCATTGGCGTTATTACATTTATGAATATATAACTTGGCTTGAAGGAGAAGATAATCAAGAATAAATCTACAAGTTCTATTGTTTCCTTTTCTAGCAACCCTAGTATTTTTATTCTAGTATTTAAGATAATGACAGTTGTTCTCTAAAAAAAGTTTTATTCAGTCATTTTTCGCGGATTGCCCAAAAAAGGTTTAAACTATAGCATGTCGCAAAAGTGTGAATTAAACCTCGTGTTACATTTCATTGTCTGCAGGTAGTGCAGCCGACAGAGCATACATACAGACACAGTACAAAGCTGACAGAAAAGCTGAGAGAAAAGCTGACAGAAAAGCTGGCAGAAAAGCTGACAGAAAAGCTGACAGAGACAGTAGTGATGAACAATGTATTTCCCCTTGCTGGAGGCTTTTTCTCTGTAATACTTATGTTTATTTTTTCTAGTTTTTCACGCTTTTCTTAAATGGAGCTACACCGGCTCTTTTTTAAGTATTACTGCTATCACTTTTTGAGATGTTTTATTATTCCATGCTAGACATTACATTTGCTGATTAAACAGCGATACTTGCTCGTCATGTACTAGTTTGGAAAGATCTGAGATCAAATCACGTCATTTCAAGAGAGAATAAAAGCATACAAACACACAAACAGACACTTAAACAAACACACAAAGAAGGTACAAAAACACGGAAGTTCTGACACAGCATGTAATTTATAAGAACATCGCAAAATTAGTAAAATAAACCTTAACATATATAAAACAAAATGCATGAAAGTTTTAGAAATGACATAGAATTTATATAAAAAAAGCATGAATTAGAAAACCATGGAACTTACATAAATGGCATGGTACAATACACTACTTTGTTACTTAAGCGCTTAATCCAAATATTTGTGAATTTAGTACGATTCACATGTTTTTTTAAACACTTTGTTTTTATTTCCTTCAAGAGTAAGTTGCTAGTACAGTAGTATACATTGTACAACAAGCCGCAAAAGTGTTGTTTTTAATTTTTTGGTTTCTCTGCACTTTTTAATGCAACATGTTTTCAATTGTTAGTGCATGTTTTAAATGTTTTAAGAAAGGGTAGAAATAAACCTCTGCATTGGCGTTATTACATTTATGAATATATAACTTGGCTTGAAGGAGAAGATAATCAAGAATAAATCTACAAGTTCTATTGTTTCCTTTTCTAGCAACCCTAGTATTTTCATTCTAGTATTTAAGGTAATGACAGTTGTTCTCTAAAAAAGTGTTATTCAGTCATTTTTCGCGGATTGCCCAAAAAAGGTTTAAACTATAGCATGTCGCAAAAGTGTGAATTAAACCTCGTGTTACATTTCATTGTCTGCAGGTAGTGCAGCCGACAGAGCATACATACAGACACAGTACAAAGCTCAGAAAAGCTGACAGAAAAGCTGACAGAAAAGCTGACAGAAAAGCTGACAGAAAAGCTGACAGAAAAGCTGACAGAAAAGCTGACAGAAAAGCTGACAGAAAAGCTGACAGAAAAGCTGACAGAAAAGCTGACAGAAAAGCTGACAGAAAAGCTGACAGAAAAGCTGACAGAAAAGCTGACAGAAAAGCTGACAGAAAAGCTGACAGAAAAGCTGACAGAAAAGCTGACAGAAAAGCTGACAGAAAAGCTGACAGAAAAGCTGACAGAAAAGCTGACAGAAAAGCTGACAGAAAAGCTGACAGAGACAGTAGTGATGAACAATGTATTTCCCCTTGCTGGAGGCTTTTTCTCTGTAATACTTATGTTTATTTTTTCTAGTTTTTCACGCTTTTCTTAAATGGAGCTACACCGGCTCTTTTTTAAGTATTACTGCTATCACTTTTTGAGATGTTTTATTATTCCATGCTAGACATTACATTTGCTGATTAAACAGCGATACTTGCTCGTCATGTACTAGTTTGGAAAGATCTGAGATCAAATCACGTCATTTCAAGAGAGAATAAAAGCATACAAACACACAAACAGACACTTAAACAAACACACAAAGAAGGTACAAAAACACGGAAGTTCTGACACAGCAGGTAATTTATAAGAACATCGCAAAATTAGTAAAATAAACCTTAACATATATAAAACAAAATGCATGAAAGTTTTAGAAATGACATGGAATTTATATAAAAAAGCATGAATTAGAAAACCATGGAACTTACATAAATGGCATGGTACAATACACTACTTTGTTACTTAAGCGCTTAATCCAAATATTTGTGAATTTAGTACGATTCACATGTTTTTTTAAACACTTTGTTTTTATTTCCTTCAAGAGTAAGTTGCTAGTACAGTAGTATACATTGTACAACAAGCCGCAAAAGTGTTGTTTTTAATTTTTTGGTTTCTCTGCACTTTTTAATGCAACATGTTTTCAATTGTTAGTGCATGTTTTAAATATTTCAAGGAAGGGTAGAAATAAACCTCTTCATTGGCGTTATTACATTTATGAATATATAACTTGGCTTGAAGGAGAAGATAATCAAGAATAAATCTACAAGTTCTATTGTTTCCTTTTCTAGCAACCCTAGTATTTTTATTCTAGTATTTAAGATAATGACAGTTGTTCTCTAAAAAAGTTTTATTCAGTCATTTTTCGCGGATTGCCCAAAAAAGGTTTAAACTATAGCATGTCGCAAAAGTGTGAATTAAACCTCGTGTTACATTTCATTGTCTACAGGTAGTGCAGACGACAGAGCATACATACAGACACAGTACAAAGCTCAGAAAAGCTGACAGAAAAGCTGACAGAAAAGCTGACAGAAAAGCTGACAGAAAAGCTGACAGAAAAGCTGACAGAAAAGCTGACAGAAAAGCTGACAGAGACAGTAGTGATGAACAATGTATTTCCCCTTGCTGGAGGCTTTTTCTCTGTAATACTTATGTTTATTTTTTCTAGTTTTTCACGCTTTTCTTAAATGGAGCTACACCGGCTCTTTTTTAAGTATTACTGCTATCACTTTTTGAGATGTTTTATTATTCCATGCTAGACATTACATTTGCTGATTAAACAGCGATACTTGCTCGTCATGTACTAGTTTGGAAAGATCTGAGATCAAATCACGTCATTTCAAGAGAGAATAAAAGCATACAAACACACAAACAGACACTTAAACAAACACACAAAGAAGGTACAAAAACACGGAAGTTCTGACACAGCAGGTAATTTATAAGAACATCGCAAAATTAGTAAAATAAACCTTAACATATATAAAACAAAATGCATGAAAGTTTTAGAAATGACATGGAATTTATATAAAAAAGCATGAATTAGAAAACCATGGAACTTACATAAATGGCATGGTACAATACACTACTTTGTTACTTAAGCGCTTAATCCAAATATTTGTGAATTTAGTACGATTCACATGTTTTTTTAAACACTTTGTTTTTATTTCCTTCAAGAGTAAGTTGCTAGTACAGTAGTATACATTGTACAACAAGCCGCAAAAGTGTTGTTTTTAATTTTTTGGTTTCTCTGCACTTTTTAATGCAACATGTTTTCAATTGTTAGTGCATGTTTTAAATATTTCAAGGAAGGGTAGAAATAAACCTCTTCATTGGCGTTATTACATTTATGAATATATAACTTGGCTTGAAGGAGAAGATAATCAAGAATAAATCTACAAGTTCTATTGTTTCCTTTTCTAGCAACCCTAGTATTTTTATTCTAGTATTTAAGATAATGACAGTTGTTCTCTAAAAAAGTTTTATTCAGTCATTTTTCGCGGATTGCCCAAAAAAGGTTTAAACTATAGCATGTCGCAAAAGTGTGAATTAAACCTCGTGTTACATTTCATTGTCTACAGGTAGTGCAGACGACAGAGCATACATACAGACACAGTACAAAGCTCAGAAAAGCTGACAGAAAAGCTGACAGAAAAGCTGACAGAAAAGCTGACAGAAAAGCTGACAGAAAAGCTGACAGAAAAGCTGACAGAAAAGCTGACAGAAAAGCTGACAGAAAAGCTGACAGAAAAGCTGACAGAGACAGTAGTGATGAACAATGTATTTCCCCTTGCTGGAGGCTTTTTCTCTGTAATACTTATGTTTATTTTTTCTAGTTTTTCACGCTTTTCTTAAATGGAGCTACACCGGCTCTTTTTTAAGTATTACTGCTATCACTTTTTGAGATGTTTTATTATTCCATGCTAGACATTACATTTGCTGATTAAACAGCGATACTTGCTCGTCATGTACTAGTTTGGAAAGATCTGAGATCAAATCACGTCATTTCAAGAGAGAATAAAAGCATACAAACACACAAACAGACACTTAAACAAACACACAAAGAAGGTACAAAAACACGGAAGTTCTGACACAGCAGGTAATTTATAAGAACATCGCAAAATTAGTAAAATAAACCTTAACATATATAAAACAAAATGCATGAAAGTTTTAGAAATGACATGGAATTTATATAAAAAAGCATGAATTAGAAAACCATGGAACTTACATAAATGGCATGGTACAATACACTACTTTGTTACTTAAGCGCTTAATCCAAATATTTGTGAATTTAGTACGATTCACATGTTTTTTTAAACACTTTGTTTTTATTTCCTTCAAGAGTAAGTTGCTAGTACAGTAGTATACATTGTACAACAAGCCGCAAAAGTGTTGTTTTTAATTTTTTGGTGTCTCTGCACTTTTTAATGCAACATGTTTTCAATTGTTAGTGCATGTTTTAAATGTTTTAAGAAAGGGTAGAAATAAACCTCTGCATTGGCGTTATTACATTTATGAATATATAACTTGGCTTGAAGGAGAAGATAATCAAGAATAAATCTACAAGTTCTATTGTTTCCTTTTCTAGCAACCCTAGTATTTTCATTCTAGTATTTAAGGTAATGACAGTTGTTCTCTAAAAAAGTGTTATTCAGTCATTTTTCGCGGATTGCCCAAAAAAGGCTTAAACTATAGCATGTCGCAAAAGTGTGAATTAAACCTCGTGTTACATTTCATTGTCTGCAGGTAGTGCAGCCGACAGAGCATACATACAGACACAGTACAAAGCACAGAAAAGCTGACAGAAAAGCTGACAGAAAAGCTGACAGAAAAGCTGACCGAAAAGCTGACAGAAAAACTGACAGAAAAGCTGACAGAAAAGCTGACAGAAAAGCTGACAGAAAAGATGACAGAAAAGCTGACAGAAAAGCTGACAGAAAAGCTGGCAGAAAAGCTGACAGAAAAGCTGACAGAGACAGTAGTGATGAACAATGTACTTCCCCTTGCTGGATGCTTTTTCTCTGTAATACTTATGTTTATTTTTTCTAGTTTTTCACGCTTTTCTTAAATGGAGCTATACCGGCTCTTTTTTGAATATTACTGCTATCACTTTTTGAGATGTTTTATTATTCCATGCTAGACATTACATTTGCTGATTAAACAGCGATACTTGCTCGTCATGTACTAGTTTGGAAAGATCTGAGATCAAATCACGTCATTTCAAGAGAGAATAAAAGCATACAAACACACAAACAGACACTTAAACAAACACACAAAAAAGGTACAAAAACACGGAAGTTCTGACACAGCAGGTAATTTATAAGAACATCGCAAAATTAGTAAAATAAACCTTAACATATATAAAACAAAATGCATGAAAGTTTTAGAAATGACATGGAATTTATATAAAAAAAGCATGAATTAGAAAACCATGGAACTTACATAAATGGCATGGTACAATACACTACTTTGTTACTTAAGCGCTTAATCCAAATATTTGTGAATTTAGTACGATTCACATGTTTTTTTAAACACTTTGTTTTTATTTCCTTCAAGAGTAAGTTGCTAGTACAGTAGTATACATTGTACAACAAGCCGCAAAAGTGTTGTTTTTAATTTTTTGGTTTCTCTGCACTTTTTAATGCAACATGTTTTCAATTGTTAGTGCATGTTTTAAATGTTTTATGAAAGGGTAGAAATAAACCTCTTCATTGGCGTTATTACATTTATGAATATATAACTTGGCTTGAAGGAGAAGATAATCAAGAATAAATCTACAAGTTCTATTGTTTCCTTTTCTAGCAACCCTAGTATTTTTATTCTAGTATTTAAGATAATGACAGTTGTTCTCTAAAAAAAGTTTTATTCAGTCATTTTTCGCGGATTGCCCAAAAAAGGTTTAAACTATAGCATGTCGCAAAAGTGTGAATTAAACCTCGTGTTACATTTCATTGTCTGCAGGTAGTGCAGCCGACAGAGCATACATACAGACACAGTACAAAGCTGACAGAAAAGCTGACAGAAAAGCTGACAGAAAAGCTGACAGAAAAGCTGACAGAAAAGCTGACAGAAAAGCTGACAGAAAAGCTGACAGAAAAGCTGACAGAGACAGTAGTGATGAACAATGTATTTCCCCTTGCTGGATGCTTTTTCTCTGTAATACTTATGTTTATTTTTTCTAGTTTTTCACGCTTTTCTTAAATGGAGCTACACCGGCTCTTTTTTAAGTATTACTGCTATCACTTTTTGAGATGTTTTATTATTCCATGCTAGACATTACATTTGCTGATTAAACAGCGATACTTGCTCGTCATGTACTAGTTTGGAAAGATCTGAGATCAAATCACGTCATTTCAAGAGAGAATAAAAGCATACAAACACACAAACAGACACTTAAACAAACACACAAAGAAGGTACAAAAACACGGAAGTTCTGACACAGCAGGTAATTTATAAGAACATCGCAAAATTAGTAAAATAAACCTTAACATATATAAAACAAAATGCATGAAAGTTTTAGAAATGACATGGAATTTATATAAAAAAGCATGAATTAGAAAACCATGGAACTTACATAAATGGCATGGTACAATACACTACTTTGTTACTTAAGCGCTTAATCCAAATATTTGTGAATTTAGTACGATTCACATGTTTTTTTAAACACTTTGTTTTTATTTCCTTCAAGAGTAAGTTGCTAGTACAGTAGTATACATTGTACAACAAGCCGCAAAAGTGTTGTTTTTAATTTTTTGGTTTCTCTGCACTTTTTAATGCAACATGTTTTCAATTGTTAGTGCATGTTTTAAATATTTCAAGGAAGGGTAGAAATAAACCTCTTCATTGGCGTTATTACATTTATGAATATATAACTTGGCTTGAAGGAGAAGATAATCAAGAATAAATCTACAAGTTCTATTGTTTCCTTTTCTAGCAACCCTAGTATTTTTATTCTAGTATTTAAGATAATGACAGTTGTTCTCTAAAAAAGTTTTATTCAGTCATTTTTCGCGGATTGCCCAAAAAAGGTTTAAACTATAGCATGTCGCAAAAGTGTGAATTAAACCTCGTGTTACATTTCATTGTCTACAGGTAGTGCAGACGACAGAGCATACATACAGACACAGTACAAAGCTCAGAAAAGCTGACAGAAAAGCTGACAGAAAAGCTGACAGAAAAGCTGACAGAAAAGCTGACAGAAAAGCTGACAGAAAAGCTGACAGAAAAGCTGACAGAAAAGCTGACAGAAAAGCTGACAGAAAAGCTGACAGAAAAGCTGACAGAAAAGCTGACAGAAAAGCTGACAGAAAAGCTGACAGAAAAGCTGACAGAAAAGCTGACAGAAAAGCTGACAGAAAAGCTGACAGAAAAGCTGACAGAAAAGCTGACAGAAAAGCTGACAGAAAAGCTGACAGAAAAGCTGACAGAGACAGTAGTGATGAACATTGTATTTCCCCTTGCTGGAGGCTTTTTTCTGTAATACTTATGTTTATTTTTTCTAGTTTTTCACGCTTTTCTTAAATGGAGCTACACCGGCTCTTTTTTAAGTATTACTGCTATCACTTTTTGAGATGTTTTATTATTCCATGCTAGACATTACATTTGCTGATTAAACAGCGATACTTGCTCGTCATGTACTAGTTTGGAAAGATCTGAGATCAAATCGCGTCATTTCAAGAGAGAATAAAAGCATACAAACACACAAACAGACACTTAAACAAACACACAAAGAAGGTACAAAAACACGGAAGTTCTGACACAGCAGGTAATTTATAAGAACATCGCAAAATTAGTAAAATAAACCTTAACATATATAAAACAAAATGCATGAAAGTTTTAGAAATGACATGGAATTTATATAAAAAAGCATGAATTAGAAAACCATGGAACTTACATAAATGGCATGGTACAATACACTACTTTGTTACTTAAGCGCTTAATCCAAATATTTGTGAATTTAGTACGATTCACATGTTTTTTTAAACACTTTGTTTTTATTTCCTTCAAGAGTAAGTTGCTAGTACAGTAGTATACATTGTACAACAAGCCGCAAAAGTGTTGTTTTTAATTTTTTGGTTTCTCTGCACTTTTTAATGCAACATGTTTTCAATTGTTAGTGCATGTTTTAAATATTTTAAGAAAGGGTAGAAATAAACCTCTTCATTGGCGTTATTACATTTATGAATATATAACTTGGCTTGAAGGAGAAGATAATCAAGAATAAATCTACAAGTTCTATTGTTTCCTTTTCTAGCAACCCTAGTATTTTTATTCTAGTATTTAAGATAATGACAGTTGTTCTCTAAAAAAGTTTTATTCAGTCATTTTTCGCGGATTGCCCAAAAAAGGTTTAAACTATAGCATGTCACAAAAGTGTGAATTAAACCTCGTGTTACATTTCATTGTCTACAGGTAGTGCAGACGACAGAGCATACATACAGACACAGTACAAAGCTCAGAAGAGCTGACAGAAAAGCTGACAGAAGAGCTGACAGAAGAGCTGACAGAAAAGCTGACAGAAAAGCTGACGGAAAAGCTGACAGAAAAGCTGACAGAAAAGCTGACAGAAAAGCTGACAGAAAAGCTGACAGAAAAGCTGACAGAAAAGCTGACAGAAAAGCTGACAGAAAAGCTGACAGAAAAGCTGACAGAAAAGCTGACAGAAAAGCTGACAGAAAAGCTGACAGAAAAGCTGACAGAAAAGCTGACAGAAAAGCTGACAGAAAAGCTGACAGAGACAGTAGTGATGAACATTGTATTTCCCCTTGCTGGAGGCTTTTTTCTGTAATACTTATGTTTATTTTTTCTAGTTTTTCACGCTTTTCTTAAATGGAGCTACACCGGCTCTTTTTTAAGTATTACTGCTATCACTTTTTGAGATGTTTTATTATTCCATGCTAGACATTACATTTGCTGATTAAACAGCGATACTTGCTCGTCATGTACTAGTTTGGAAAGATCTGAGATCAAATCGCGTCATTTCAAGAGAGAATAAAAGCATACAAACACACAAACAGACACTTAAACAAACACACAAAGAAGGTACAAAAACACGGAAGTTCTGACACAGCAGGTAATTTATAAGAACATCGCAAAATTAGTAAAATAAACCTTAACATATATAAAACAAAATGCATGAAAGTTTTAGAAATGACATGGAATTTATATAAAAAAGCATGAATTAGAAAACCATGGAACTTACATAAATGGCATGGTACAATACACTACTTTGTTACTTAAGCGCTTAATCCAAATATTTGTGAATTTAGTACGATTCACATGTTTTTTTAAACACTTTGTTTTTATTTCCTTCAAGAGTAAGTTGCTAGTACAGTAGTATACATTGTACAACAAGCCGCAAAAGTGTTGTTTTTAATTTTTTGGTTTCTCTGCACTTTTTAATGCAACATGTTTTCAATTGTTAGTGCATGTTTTAAATATTTTAAGAAAGGGTAGAAATAAACCTCTTCATTGGCGTTATTACATTTATGAATATATAACTTGGCTTGAAGGAGAAGATAATCAAGAATAAATCTACAAGTTCTATTGTTTCCTTTTCTAGCAACCCTAGTATTTTTATTCTAGTATTTAAGATAATGACAGTTGTTCTCTAAAAAAGTTTTATTCAGTCATTTTTCGCGGATTGCCCAAAAAAGGTTTAAACTATAGCATGTCACAAAAGTGTGAATTAAACCTCGTGTTACATTTCATTGTCTACAGGTAGTGCAGACGACAGAGCATACATACAGACACAGTACAAAGCTCAGAAGAGCTGACAGAAAAGCTGACAGAAAAGCTGACAGAAAAGCTGACAGAAAAGCTGACAGAAAAGCTGACAGAAAAGCTGACAGAAAAGCTGACAGAAAAGCTGACAGAAAAGCTGACAGAAAAGCTGACAGAAAAGCTGACAGAAAAGCTGACAGAAAAGCTGACAGAAAAGCTGACAGAAAAGCTGACAGAAAAGCTGACAGAAAAGCTGACAGAAAAGCTGACAGAAAAGCTGACAGAAAAGCTGACAGAGACAGTAGTGATGAACAATGTATTTCCCCTTGCTGGAGGCTTTTTCTCTGTAATACTTATGTTTATTTTTTCTAGTTTTTCACGCTTTTCCTAAATGGAGCTACACCGGCTCTTTTTTAAGTATTACTGCTATCACTTTTTGAGATGTTTATTATTCCATGCTAGACATTAAATTTGCACGTCATGTACTAGTTCGGAAAGATCTCCGATCAAATCACGTCATTTCAAGAGAGAATAAAAGCATACAAACACACAAACAGACACTTAAACAAACACACAAAGAAGGTACAAAATACGGAAGTTCTGACACAGCATGTAATTAATAAGAACATCGCTAAATTAGTAAAATAAACCTTAACATTTATAAAACAAAATGCATGAAAGTTTTAGAAATGATATGGAATTTATATAAAAAGCATTAAATTTATATTAAAAATAGAATTTATATAAATAGTATGAAATCTACATATTATTAAATTTATAACAAAAAGCCGTGGAATTTATGAAAAAACATGGAGTTTATAAAAACAGCGTAGACATTTTTAAAAAATTGTTAAAAACTCATCTCTTTAAACGTGGTTATTCACTGTAATTTCTTTTTTTAGTGTAACGTATTGTTTCATTTGATATTAGTCAGATTTCTATTTATTCTGATATTGTTTAAGTTTTGTCATAGCCAATGCATGCATGTTGTATGTTGTAGCCCTTAGAGCAAATTTCTGAAAAGCTGACAGAAAAGCTGACAGAGACAGTAGTGATGAACAATGTATTTCCCCTTGCTGGAGGCTTTTTCTCTGTGATACTTATGTTTATTTTTTCTAGTTTTTAACGCTTTTCTTAAATGGAGCTACACCAGCTCTTTTTTAAGTATTACTGCTATCACTTTTTGAGATGTTTTATTATTCCATGCTAGACATTAAATTTGCTGATTAAACAGCGATACTTGCACGTCATGTACTAGTTTGGAAAGATCTGAGATCAAATTACGTCATTTCAAGAGAGAATAAAAGCATACAAACACACAAACAGACACTTAAACAAACACACAAAGAAGGTACAAAAACACGGAAGTTCTGACACAGCATGTAATTTATAAGAACATCGCAAAATTAGTAAAATAAACCTTAACATTTATAAAACAAAATGCATGAAAGTTTTAGAAATGACATGGAATTTATATAAAAAGCATTAAATTTATATTAAAAATGGAATTTATATAAATAGTATGAAATCTACATATTATTAAATTTATAACAAAAAGCCCTGGAATTTATGAAAAACATGGAGTTTATAAAACCAGCGTAGACATCTTTAAACAATTGTTAAAAACATATCTCTTTAAAGTGGTTATTCACTGTAATTTTTTTTAGTGTAACGTATTGTTTCATTTGATATTAGTCAGATTTCTATTTATTCTCATATTGTTTAAGTTTTTGTCATAGCTAATGCATGCATGTTGTGTGTGGTAGCCCTTAGAGCAAATTTCTGAAAAGCTGACAGAAAAGCTGACAGAAAAGCTGACAGAAAAGCTGACAGAGACAGTATTGATGAACAATGTATTTCCCCTTGCTGGAGGCTTTTTCTCTGTAATACTTATGTTTATTTTTTCTAGTTTTTCACGCTTTTCTTAAGTGGAGCTACGCCGGCTCTTTTTTAAGTATTACTGCTATCACTTTTTGATATGTTTTATTATTCCATGCTAGACATTAAATTTGCTGATTAAACAGCGATACTTGCACGTCATGTACTAGTTTGGAAAGATCTGAGATCAAATCACGTCATTTCAAGAGAGAATAAAAGCATACAAACACACAAACAGACACTTAAACAAACACACAAAGAAGGTACAAAACACGGAAGTTCTGACACAGCATGTAATTAATAAGAACATCGCTAAATTAGTAAAATAAACCTTAACATTTATAAAACAAAATGCATGAAAGTTTTAGAAAAGATATGGAATTTATATAAAAAGCATTAAATTTATATTAAAAATGGAATTTATATAAATAGTATGAAATCTACATATTATTAAATTTATAACAAAAAGCCGTGGAATTTATGAAAAAACATGGAGTTTATAAAAACAGCGTAGACATTTTTAAAAAATTGTTAAAAACTCATCTCTTTAAACGTGGTTATTCACTGTAATTTCTTTTTTTAGTGTAACGTATTGTTTCATTTGATATTAGTCAGATTTCTATTTATTCTGATATTGTTTAAGTTTTGTCATAGCCAATGCATGCATGTTGTATGTTGTAGCCCTTAGAGCAAATTTCTGAAAAGCTGACAGAAAAGCTGACAGAAAAGCTGACAGAAAAGCTGACAGAAAAGCTGACAGAAAAGCTGACAGAAAAGCTGACAGAAAAGCTGACAGAAAAGCTGACAGAAAAGCTGACAGAAAAGCTGACAGAAAAGCTGACAGAAAAGCTGACAGAAAAGCTGACAGAAAAGCTGACAGAAAAGCTGACAGAAAAGCTGACAGAAAAGCTGACAGAAAAGCTGACAGAAAAGCTGACAGAAAAGCTGACAGAAAAGCTGACAGAAAAGCTGACAGAGACAGTAGTGATGAACAATGTATTTCCCCTTGCTGGAGGCTTTTTCTCTGTAATACTTATGTTTATTTTTTCTAGTTTTTCACGCTTTTCCTAAATGGAGCTACACCGGCTCTTTTTTAAGTATTACTGCTATCACTTTTTGAGATGTTTATTATTCCATGCTAGACATTAAATTTGCACGTCATGTACTAGTTCGGAAAGATCTCCGATCAAATCACGTCATTTCAAGAGAGAATAAAAGCATACAAACACACAAACAGACACTTAGACAAACACACAAAGAAGGTACAAAATACGGAAGTTCTGACACAGCATGTAATTAATAAGAACATCGCTAAATTAGTAAAATAAACCTTAACATTTATAAAACAAAATGCATGAAAGTTTTAGAAATGATATGGAATTTATATAAAAAGCATTAAATTTATATTAAAAATAGAATTTATATAAATAGTATGAAATCTACATATTATTAAATTTATAACAAAAAGCCGTGGAATTTATGAAAAAACATGGAGTTTATAAAAACAGCGTAGACATTTTTAAAAAATTGTTAAAAACTCATCTCTTTAAACGTGGTTATTCACTGTAATTTCTTTTTTTAGTGTAACGTATTGTTTCATTTGATATTAGTCAGATTTCTATTTATTCTGATATTGTTTAAGTTTTGTCATAGCCAATGCATGCATGTTGTATGTTGTAGCCCTTACAGCAAATTTCTGAAAAACTGACAGAAAAGCTGATAGAAAAGCTGACAGAAAAGCTGACAGAGACAGTATTGATGAACAATGTATTTCCCCTTGCTGGAGGCTTTTTCTCTGTAATACTTATGTTTATTTTTTCTAGTTTTTCACGCTTTTCTTAAATGGAGCTACACCGGCTCTTTTTTAAGTATTACTGCTATCACTTTTTGAGATGTTTTATTATTCCATGCTAGACATTAAATTTGCTGATTAAACAGCGATACTTGCACGTCATGTACTAGTTTGGAAAGATCTGAGATCAAATCACGTCATTTCAAGAGAGAATAAAAGCATACAAACACACAAACAGACACTTAAGGAAACACACAAAGAAGGTACAAAACATGGAAGTTCTGACACAGCATGTAATTAATAAGAACATCGCTAAATTAGTAAAATAAACCTTAACATTTATAAAACAAAATGCATGAAAGTTTTAGAAATGATATGGAATTTATATAAAAAGCATTAAATTTATATTAAAAATGGAATTTATATAAATAGTATGAAATCTACATATTATTAAATTTATAACAAAAAAGCCGTGGAATTTATGAAAAAACATGGAGTTTATAAAAGCAGCGTAGACATTTTTAAAAAATTGTTAAAAACTCATCTCTTTAAACGTGGTTATTCACTGTAATTTCTTTTTTTAGTGTAACGTATTGTTTCATTTGATATTAGTCAGATTTCTATTTATTCTGATATTGTTTAAGTTTTGTCATAGCCAATGCATGCATGTTGTATGTTGTAGCCCTTAGAGCAAATTTCTGAAAAGCTGACAGAAAAGCTGACAGAGACAGTAGTGATGAACAATGTATTTCCTCTTGCTGGAGGCTTTTTCTCTGTGATACTTATGTTTATTTTTTCTAGTTTTTAACGCTTTTCTTAAATGGAGCTACACCAGCTCTTTTTTAAGTATTACTGCTATCACTTTTTGAGATGTTTTATTATTCCATGCTAGACATTAAATTTGCTGATTAAACAGCGATACTTGCACGTCATGTACTAGTTTGGAAAGATCTGAGATCAAATTACGTCATTTCAAGAGAGAATAAAAGCATACAGACACACAAACAGACACTTAAAAAAACACACAAAGAAGGTACAAAAACACGGAAGTTCTGACACAGCATGTAATTTATAAGAACATCGCAAAATTAGTAAAATAAACTTTAACATTTATCAAACAAAATGCATGAAAGTTTTAGAAATGATATGGAATTTATATAAAAAGCATTAAATTTATATTAAAAATAGAATTTATATAAATAGTATGAAATCTACATATTATTAAATTTATAACAAAAAGCCGTGGAATTTATGAAAAAACATGGAGTTTATAAAAACAGCGTAGACATTTTTAAAAAATTGTTAAAAACTCATCTCTTTAAACGTGGTTATTCACTGTAATTTCTTTTTTTAGTGTAACGTATTGTTTTATTTGATATTAGTCAGATTTCTATTTATTCTGATATTGTTTAAGTTTTGTCATAGCCAATGCATGCATGTTGTATGTTGTAGCCCTTACAGCAAATTTCTGAAAAACTGACAGAAAAGCTGATAGAAAAGCTGACAGAAAAGCTGACAGAGACAGTATTGATGAACAATGTATTTCCCCTTGCTGGAGGCTTTTTCTCTGTAATACTTATGTTTATTTTTTCTAGTTTTTCACGCTTTTCTTAAATGGAGCTACACCGGCTCTTTTTTAAGTATTACTGCTATCACTTTTTGAGATGTTTTATTATTCCATGCTAGACATTAAATTTGCTGATTAAACAGCGATACTTGCACGTCATGTACTAGTTTGGAAAGATCTCAGATCAAATCACGTCATTTCAAGAGAGAATAAAAGCATACAAACACACAAACAGACACTTAAGGAAACACACAAAGAAGGTACAAAACACGGAAGTTCTGACACAGCATGTAATTAATAAGAACATCGCTAAATTAGTAAAATAAACCTTAACATTTATAAAACAAAATGCATGAAAGTTTTAGAAATGATATGGAATTTATATAAAAAGCATTAAATTTATATTAAAAATGGAATTTATATAAATAGTATGAAATCTACATATTATTAAATTTATAACAAAAAAGCCGTGGAATTTATGAAAAAACATGGAGTTTATAAAAGCAGCGTAGACATTTTTAAAAAATTGTTAAAAACTCATCTCTTTAAACGTGGTTATTCACTGTAATTTCTTTTTTTAGTGTAACGTATTGTTTCATTTGATATTAGTCAGATTTCTATTTATTCTGATATTGTTTAAGTTTTGTCATAGCCAATGCATGCATGTTGTATGTTGTAGCCCTTAGAGCAAATTTCTGAAAAGCTGACAGAAAAGCTGACAGAGACAGTAGTGATGAACAATGTATTTCCCCTTGCTGGAGGCTTTTTCTCTGTGATACTTATGTTTATTTTTTCTAGTTTTTAACGCTTTTCTTAAATGGAGCTACACCAGCTCTTTTTTAAGTATTACTGCTATCACTTTTTGAGATGTTTTATTATTCCATGCTAGACATTAAATTTGCTGATTAAACAGCGATACTTGCACGTCATGTACTAGTTTGGAAAGATCTGAGATCAAATTACGTCATTTCAAGAGAGAATAAAAGCATACAGACACACAAACAGACACTTAAAAAAACACACAAAGAAGGTACAAAAACACGGAAGTTCTGACACAGCATGTAATTTATAAGAACATCGCAAAATTAGTAAAATAAACTTTAACATTTATCAAACAAAATGCATGAAAGTTTTAGAAATGATATGGAATTTATATAAAAAGCATTAAATTTATATTAAAAATAGAATTTATATAAATAGTATGAAATCTACATATTATTAAATTTATAACAAAAAGCCGTGGAATTTATGAAAAAACATGGAGTTTATAAAAACAGCGTAGACATTTTTAAAAAATTGTTAAAAACTCATCTCTTTAAACGTGGTTATTCACTGTAATTTCTTTTTTTAGTGTAACGTATTGTTTCATTTGATATTAGTCAGATTTCTATTTATTCTGATATTGTTTAAGTTTTGTCATAGCCAATGCATGCATGTTGTATGTTGTAGCCCTTACAGCAAATTTCTGAAAAACTGACAGAAAAGCTGATAGAAAAGCTGACAGAAAAGCTGACAGAGACAGTATTGATGAACAATGTATTTCCCCTTGCTGGAGGCTTTTTCTCTGTAATACTTATGTTTATTTTTTCTAGTTTTTCACGCTTTTCTTAAATGGAGCTACACCGGCTCTTTTTTAAGTATTACTGCTATCACTTTTTGAGATGTTTTATTATTCCATGCTAGACATTAAATTTGCTGATTAAACAGCGATACTTGCACGTCATGTACTAGTTTGGAAAGATCTCAGATCAAATCACGTCATTTCAAGAGAGAATAAAAGCATACAAACACACAAACAGACACTTAAGGAAACACACAAAGAAGGTACAAAACACGGAAGTTCTGACACAGCATGTAATTAATAAGAACATCGCTAAATTAGTAAAATAAACCTTAACATTTATAAAACAAAATGCATGAAAGTTTTAGAAATGATATGGAATTTATATAAAAAGCATTAAATTTATATTAAAAATGGAATTTATATAAATAGTATGAAATCTACATATTATTAAATTTATAACAAAAAAGCCGTGGAATTTATGAAAAAACATGGAGTTTATAAAAGCAGCGTAGACATTTTTAAAAAATTGTTAAAAACTCATCTCTTTAAACGTGGTTATTCACTGTAATTTCTTTTTTTAGTGTAACGTATTGTTTCATTTGATATTAGTCAGATTTCTATTTATTCTGATATTGTTTAAGTTTTGTCATAGCCAATGCATGCATGTTGTATGTTGTAGCCCTTAGAGCAAATTTCTGAAAAGCTGACAGAAAAGCTGACAGAGACAGTAGTGATGAACAATGTATTTCCCCTTGCTGGAGGCTTTTTCTCTGTGATACTTATGTTTATTTTTTCTAGTTTTTAACGCTTTTCTTAAATGGAGCTACACCAGCTCTTTTTTAAGTATTACTGCTATCACTTTTTGAAATGTTTTATTATTCCATGCTAGACATTAAATTTGCTGATTAAACAGCGATACTTGCACGTCATGTACTAGTTTGGAAAGATCTGAGATCAAATTACGTCATTTCAAGAGAGAATAAAAGCATACAAACACACAAACAGACACTTAAGGAAACACACAAAGACGGTACAAAACACGGAAGTTCTGACACAGCATGTAATTAATAAGAACATCGCTAAATTAGTAAAATAAACCTTAACATTTATAAAACAAAATGCATGAAAGTTTTAGAAATGATATGGAATTTATATAAAAAGCATTAAATTTATATTAAAAATGGAATTTATATAAATAGTATGAAATCTACATATTATTAAATTTATAACAAAAAAGCCGTGGAATTTATGAAAAAACATGGAGTTTATAAAAGCAGCGTAGACATTTTTAAAAAATTGTTAAAAACTCATCTCTTTAAACGTGGTTATTCACTGTAATTTCTTTTTTTAGTGTAACGTATTGTTTCATTTGATATTAGTCAGATTTCTATTTATTCTGATATTGTTTAAGTTTTGTCATAGCCAATGCATGCATGTTGTATGTTGTAGCCCTTAGAGCAAATTTCTGAAAAGCTGACAGAAAAGCTGACAGAGACAGTAGTGATGAACAATGTATTTCCCCTTGCTGGAGGCTTTTTCTCTGTAATACTTATGTTTATTTTTTCTAGTTTTTAACGCTTTTCTTAAATGGAGCTACACCAGCTCTTTTTTAAGTATTACTGCTATCACTTTTTGAGATGTTTTATTATTCCATGCTAGACATTAAATTTGCTGATTAAACAGCGATACTTGCACGTCATGTACTAGTTTGGAAAGATCTGAGATCAAATTACGTCATTTCAAGAGAGAATAAAAGCATACAGACACACAAACAGACACTTAAAAAAACACACAAAGAAGGTACAAAAACACGGAAGTTCTGACACAGCATGTAATTTATAAGAACATCGCAAAATTAGTAAAATAAACTTTAACATTTATCAAACAAAATGCATGAAAGTTTTAGAAATGACATGGAATTTATATAATAAGCATTAAATTTATATTAAAAATGGAATTTATATAAATAGTATGAAATCTACATATTATTAAATTTATAACAAAAAGCCGTGGAATTTATGAAAAACATGGAGTTTATAAAAACAGCGTAGACATTTTTAAAAAAATTGCTAAAAACTCATCTCTTTAAACGTGGTTATTCACTGTAATTTCTTTTTTTAGTGTAACGTATTGTTTTATTTGATATTAGTCAGATTTCTATTTATTCTGATATTGTTTCAGTTTTGTCATAGCCAATGCATGCATGTTGTATGTTGTAGCCCTTAGAGCAAATTTCTGAAAAGCTGACAGAAAAGCTGACAGAAAAGCTGACAGAAAAGCTGACAGAGAAGCTGACAGAAAAGCTGACAGAAAAGCTGACAGAGAAGCTGACAGAAAAGCTGACAGAGATGCTGACAGAAAAGCTGACAGAAAAGCTGACAGAAAAGCTGACAGAAACAGTAGTGATGAACAACGTATTTCCCCTTGCTGGAGGCTTTTTCTCTGTAATACTTATGTTTATTTTTTCTAGTTTTTCACGCTTTTCCTAAATGGAGCTACACCGGCTCTTTTTTAAGTATTACTGCTATCACTTTTTGAGATGTTTATTATTCCATGCTAGACATTAAATTTGCACGTCATGTACTAGTTCGGAAAGATCTCAGATCAAATCACGTCATTTCATGAGAGAATAAAAGCATACAAACACACAAACAGACACTTAAACAAACACACGAAGAAGGTACAAAATACGGAAGTTCTGACACAGCATGTAATTAATAAGAACATCGCTAAATTAGTAAAATAAACCTTAACATTTATAAAACAAAATGCATGAAAGTTTTAGAAATGATATGGAATTTATATAAAAAGCATTAAATTTATATTAAAAATAGAATTTATATAAATAGTATGAAATCTACATATTATTAAATTTATAACAAAAAGCCGTGGAATTTATGAAAAAACATGGAGTTTATAAAAACAGCGTAGACATTTTTAAAAAATTGTTAAAAACTCATCTCTTTAAACGTGGTTATTCACTGTAATTTCTTTTTTTAGTGTAACGTATTGTTTCATTTGATATTAGTCAGATTTCTATTTATTCTGATATTGTTTAAGTTTTGTCATAGCCAATGCATGCATGTTGTATGTTGTAGCCCTTAGAGCAAATTTCTGAAAAACTGACAGAAAAGCTGATAGAAAAGCTGACAGAAAAGCTGACAGAGACAGTAGTGATGAACAATGTATTTCCCCTTGCTGGAGGCTTTTTCTCTGTAATACTTATGTTTATTTTTTCTAGTTTTTCACGCTTTTCTTAAATGGAGCTACACCGGCTCTTTTTTAAGTATTACTGCTATCACTTTTTGAGATGTTTTATTATTCCATACTAGACATTAAATTTGCTGATTAAACAGCGATACTTACACGTCATGTACTAGTTTGGAAAGATCTCAGATCAAATCACGTCATTTCAAGAGAGAATAAAAGCATACAAACACACAAACAGACACTTAAGGAAACACACAAAGAAGGTACAAAACACGGAAGTTCTGACACAGCATGTAATTAATAAGAACATCGCTAAATTAGTAAAATAAACCTTAACATTTATAAAACAAAATGCATGAAAGTTTTAGAAATGACATGGAATTTATATAAAAAGCATTAAATTTATATTAAAAATGGAATATATATAAATAGTATGAAATCTACATATTATTAAATTTATAACAAAAAAGCCGTGGAATTTATGAAAAAACATGGAGTTTATAAAAACAGCGTAGACATTTTTAAAAAATTGTTAAAAACTCATCTCTTTAAACGTGGTTATTCACTGTAATTTCTTTTTTTAGTGTAACGTATTGTTTCATTTGATATTAGTCAGATTTCTATTTATTCTGATATTGTTTAAGTTTTGTCATAGCCAATGCATGCATGTTGTATGTTGTAGCCCTTAGAGCAAATTTCTGAAAAGCTGACAGAAAAGCTGACAGAGACAGTAGTGATGAACAATGTATTTCCCCTTGTTGGAGGCTTTTTCTCTGTAATACTTATGTTTATTTTTTCTAGTTTTTAACGCTTTTCTTAAATGGAGCTACACCAGCTCTTTTTTAAGTATTACTGCTATCACTTTTTGAGATGTTTTATTATTCCATGCTAGACATTAAATTTGCTGATTAAACAGCGATACTTGCACGTCATGTACTAGTTTGGAAAGATCTGAGATCAAATTACGTCATTTCAAGAGAGAATAAAAGCATACAGACACACAAACAGACACTTAAAAAAACACACAAAGAAGGTACAAAAACACGGAAGTTCTGACACAGCATGTAATTTATAAGAACATCGCAAAATTAGTAAAATAAACTTTAACATTTATAAAACAAAATGCATGAAAGTTTTAGAAATGATATGGAATTTAAATAAAAGCATTAAATTTATATTAAAAATGGAATTTATATAAATAGTATGAAATCTACATATTATTAAATTTATAACAAAAAAGCCGTGGAATTTATGAAAAAACATGGAGTTTATAAAAACAGCGTAGACATTTTTTAAAAATTGTTAAAAACTCATCTCTTTAAACGTGGTTATTCACTGTAATTTCTTTTTTTAGTGTAACGTATTGTTTCATTTGATATTAGTCAGATTTCTATTTATTCTGATATTGTTTAAGTTTTGTCATAGCCAATGCATGCATGTTGTATGTTGTAGCCCTTAGAGCAAATTTCTGAAAAGCTGACAGAAAAGCTGACAGAGACAGTAGTGATGAACAATGTATTTCCCCTTGCTGGAGGCTTTTTCTCTGTAATACTTATGTTTATTTTTTCTAGTTTTTAACGCTTTTCTTAAATGGAGCTACACCAGCTCTTTTTTAAGTATTACTGCTATCACTTTTTGAGATGTTTTATTATTCCATGCTAGACATTAAATTTGCTGATTAAACAGCAATACTTGCACGTCATGTACTAGTTTGGAAAGATCTGAGATCAAATTACGTCATTTCAAGAGAGAATAAAAGCATACAAACACACAAACAGACACTTAAAAAAAACACACAAAGAAGGTACAAAAACACGGAAGTTCTGACACAGCATGTAATTTATAAGAACATCGCAAAATTAGTAAAATAAACCTTAACATTTATCAAACAAAATGCATGAAAGTTTTAGAAATGACATGGAATTTATATAATAAGCATTAAATTTATATTAAAAATGGAATTTATATAAATAGTATGAAATCTACATATTATTAAATTTATAACAAAAAGCCGTGGAATTTATGAAAAACATGGAGTTTATAAAAACAGCGTAGACATTTTTAAAAAAATTGCTAAAAACTCATCTCTTTAAACGTGGTTATTCACTGTAATTTCTTTTTTTAGTGTAACGTATTGTTTTATTTGATATTAGTCAGATTTCTATTTATTCTGATATTGTTTCAGTTTTGTCATAGCCAATGCATGCATGTTGTATGTTGTAGCCCTTAGAGCAAATTTCTGAAAAGCTGACAGAAAAGCTGACAGAAAAGCTGACAGAAAAGCTGACAGAAAAGCTGACAGAAAAGCTGACAGAGAAGCTGACAGAGAAGCTGACAGAAAAGCTGACAGAGAAGCTGACAGAAAAGCTGACAGAAAAGCTGACAGAAAAGCTGACAGAGACAGTAGTGATGAACAATGTATTTCCCCTTGCTTGAGGCTTTTTCTCTGTAATACTTATGTTTATTTTTTCTAGTTTTTAACGCTTTTCTTAATTGGAGCTACACCGGCTCTTTTTAAAGTATTACTGCTATCACTTTTTGAGATGTTTATTATTCCATGCTAGACATTAAATTTGCACGTCATGTACTAGTTTGGAAAGATCTCAGGTCAAATCACGTCATTTCAAGAGAGAATAAAAGCATACAAACACACAAACAGACACTTAAACAAACACACAAAGAAGGTACAAAACACCGAAGTTCTGACACAGCATGTAATTAACAAGAACATCGCTAAATTAGTAAAATAAACCTTAACATTTATCAAACCAAATGCATGAAAGTTTTAGTAAAGATATGGAATTTATATAAAAAGCATTAAATTTATATTAAAAATGGAATTTATATAAATAGTATGAAATCTACATATTATTAAATTTATAACAAAAAGCCGTGGAATTTATGAAAAAACATGGAGTTTATAAAAACAGCGTAGACATTTTTAAAAAATTGTTAAAAACTCATCTATTTAAACGTGGTTATTCACTGTAATTTCTTTTTTTAGTGTAACGTATTGTTTCATTTGATATTAGTCAGATTTCTATTTATTCTGATATTGTTTAAGTTTTGTCATAGCCAATGCATGCATGTTGTATGTTGTAGCCCTTAGAGCAAATTTCTGAAAAACTGACAGAAAAGCTGATAGAAAAGCTGACAGAAAAGCTGACAGAGACAGTAGTGATGAACAATGTATTTCCCCTTGCTGTAGGCTTTTTCTCTGTAATACTTATGTTTATTTTTCTAGTTTTTAACGCTTTTCTTAAATGGAGCTACACCGGCTCTTTTTTAAGTATTACTGCTATCACTTTTTGAGATGTTTTATTATTCCATGCTAGACATTAAATTTGCTGATTAAACAGCAATACTTGCACGTCATGTACTAGTTTGGAAAGATCTGAGATCAAATCACGTCATTTCAAGAGAGAATAAAAGCATACAAACACACAAACAGACACTTAAACAAACACACAAAGAAGGTACAAAAACACGGAAGTTCTGACACAGCATGTAATTTATAAGAACATCGCAAAATTAGTAAAATAATCTTTAACATTTATAAAACAAAATGCATGAAAGTTTTAGAAATGACATGGAATTTATATAAAAAGCATTAAATTTATATTAAAAATGGAATTTATATAAATAGTATGAAATCTACATATTATTAAATTTATAACAAAAAGCCG
Organism: Protula sp. h YS-2021; assembly: GCA_949752745.1. Taxonomy (NCBI): domain Eukaryota; kingdom Metazoa; phylum Annelida; class Polychaeta; order Sabellida; family Serpulidae; genus Protula; species Protula sp. h YS-2021. Next base: position 8,528,295 of record OX457033.1, on the reverse strand, counting down.
TGGAATTTATGAAAAAACATGGAGTTTATAAAAACAGCGTAGACATTTTTTAAAAATTGTTAAAAACTCATCTCTTTAAACGTGGTTATTCACTGTAATTTCTTTTTTTAGTGTAACGTATTGTTTCATTTGATATTAGTCAGCTTTCTATTTATTCTGATATTGTTTAAGTTTTGTCATAGCCAATGCATGCATGTTGTATGTTGTAGCCCTTAGAGCAAATTTCTGAAAAACTGACAGAAAAGCTGATAGAAAAGCTGACAGAAAAGCTGACAGAGACAGTAGTGATGAACAATGTATTTCCCCTTGCTGGAGGCTTTTTCTCTGTAATACTTATGTTTATTTTTTCTAGTTTTTAACGCTTTTCTTAAATGGAGCTACACCGGCTCTTTTTTAAGTATTACTGCTATCACTTTTTGAGATGTTTTATTATTCCATGCTAGACATCAAATTTGCTGATTAAACAGCAATACTTGCACGTCATGTACTAGTTTGGAAAGATCTGAGATCAAATCACGTCATTTCAAGAGAGAATAAAAGCATGCAAACACACAAACAGACACTTAAACAAACACACAAAGAAGGTACAAAAACACGGAAGTTCTGACACAGCATGTAATTTATAAGAACATCGCAAAATTAGTAAAATAAACTTTAACATTTATAAAACAAAATGCATGAAAGTTTTAGAAATGACATGGAATTTATATAAAAAGCATTAAATTTATATTAAAAATGGAATTTATATAAATAGTATGAAATCTACATATTATTAAATTTATAACAAAAAGCCGTGGAATTTATGAAAAACATGGAGTTTACAAAAACAGCGTAGACATTTTTAAAAAAATTGTTAAAAACTCATCTCTTCAAACGTGGTTATTCACTGTAATTTCTTTTTTTAGTGTAACGTATTGTTTCATTTGATATTAGTCAGATTTCTATTTATTCTGATATTGTTTAAGTTTTGTCATAGCCAATGCATGCATGTTGTATGTTGTAGCCCTTAGAGCAAATTTCTGAAAAGCTGACAGAAAAGCTGACAGAGACAGTAGTGATGAACAATGTATTTCCCCTTGCTGGAGCTTTTTCTCTGTAATACTTATGTTTATTTTTTCTAGTTTTTAACGCTTTTCTTAAATGGAGCTACACCAGCTCTTTTTTAAGTATTACTGCTATCACTTTTTGAGATGTTTTATTATTCCATGCTAGACATTAAATTTGCTGATTAAACAGCAATACTTGCACGTCATGTACTAATTTGGAAAGATCTGAGATCAAATTACGTCATTTCAAGAGAGAATAAAAGCATACAGACACACAAACAGACACTTAAAAAAAAACACACAAAGAAGGTACAAAAACACGGAAGTTCTGACACAGCATGTAATTTATAAGAACATCGCAAAATTAGTAAAATAAACCTTAACATTTATCAAACAAAATGCATGAAAGTTTTAGAAATGACATGGAATTTATATAATAAGCATTAAATTTATATTAAAAATGGAATTTATATAAATAGTATGAAATCTACATATTATTAAATTTATAACAAAAAGCCGTGGAATTTATGAAAAACATGGAGTTTATAAAAACAGCGTAGACATTTTTAAAAAATTGTTAAAAACTCATCTCTTTAAACGTGGTTATTCACTGTAATTTCTTTTTTTAGTGTAACGTATTGTTTCATTTGATATTAGTCAGATTTCTATTTATTCTGAAATTGTTTAAGTTTTGTCATAGCCAATGCATGCATGTTGTATGTTGTAGCCCTTAGAGCAAATTTCTGAAAAACTGACAGAAAAGCTGATAGAAAAGCTGACAGAAAAGCTGACAGAGACAGTAGTGATGAACAATGTATTTCCCCTTGCTGGAGGCTTTTTCTCTGTAATACTTATGTTTATATTTTCTAGTTTTTAACGCTTTTCTTAAATGGAGCTACACCGACTCTTTTTTAAGTATTGCTGCTATCACTTTTCGAGATGTTTTATTATTCCATGCTAGACATTAAATTTGCTGATTAAACAGCGATACTTGCACGTCATGTACTAGTTTGGAAAGATCTGAGATCAAATCACGTCATTTCAAGAGAGAATAAAAGCATACAAACACACAAACAGACACTTAAACAAACACACAAAGAAGGTACAAAAACACGGAAGTTCTGACACAGCATGTAATTTATAAGAACATCGCAAAATTAGTAAAATAAACTTTAACATTTATAAAACAAAATGCATGAAAGTTTTAGAAATGACATGGAATTTATATAAAAAGCATTAAATTTATATTAAAAATGGAATTTATATAAATAGTATGAAATCTACATATTATTAAATTTATAACAAAAAGCCGTGGAATTTATGAAAAACATGGAGCTTACAAAAACAGCGTAGACATCTTTAAAAAATTGTTAAAAATCATTTGTTTAAACGTGGTTATTCACTGTAATTTCTTTTTTTAGTGTAACGTATTGTTTCATTTGATATGAGTCAGAATTCTATTTATTCTCATATTGTTTAAGTTTTGTCATAGCCAATGCATGCATGTTGTATGTTGTAGCCCTTAGAGCAAATTTCTGAAAAGCTGACAGAAAAGCTGACAGAAAAGCTGACAGAAAAGCTGACAGAGACAGTAGTGATGAACAATGTATTTCCCCTTGCTGGAGGCTTTTTCTCTGTAATACTTACTTGTATGTTGTAGCCGTTCTGAATAAGGGCGTTATGAATGTTGCAATAATAATAATAATAATAATAATAATAATAATAATAATAATAATAATAATAATAATAATAAGAAGAAGAAGAAGAAGAAGAAGAAGAAGAAGAAGGAAAGAAATGGCATGAAACGTATGTAAAAAGCATGAATTAAAAAACCATGGAACTTACATAAATGGCATGGTACAATACACTGCTTTGTTACTTAAGCGCTTAATCCAAATATTTGTGAATTTAGTACGATTCACATGTTTTTTAACACTTTGTCTTTATTTCCTTCAAGAGTAAGTTGCTAGTACAGTAGTATACATTGTACAACAAGCAGCAAAAGTGTTGTTTTTAATTTTTTGGTTTCTCTGAACCTTATGATACAACATCTTTTCAATTGTTAGTGCATGTTTTAAATATTTTAAGAAAGGGTAGAAATAAACCTCTGTATTGGCGTTATTACATTTATGAATATATAACTTGGCTTGAAGGAGAAGATAATCAAGAATAAATCTACAAGTTCTATTGTTTCCTTTTCTAGCAACCCTAGTATTTTTATTCTAGTATTTAAGATAATGACACTTGTTCTCTGAAAACGTTTTATTCAGTCATTTTTCGCGGATTGCCCAAAAAAGGTTTAAACTATAGCATGTCGCAAAAGTGTGAATTAAACCTCGTGTTACATTTCATTGTCTGCAGGTAGTGCAGCCGACAGAGCATACATACAGACACAGTACAAAGCTGACAGAAAAGCTGACAGAAAAGCTGACAGAGACAGTAGTGATGAACAATGTATTTCCCCTTGCTGGAGGCTTTTTCTCTGTAATACTTATGTTTATTTTTTCTAGTTTTTAACGCTTTTCTTAAATGGAGCTACACCAGCTCTTTTTTAAGTATTACTGCTATCACTTTTTGAGATGTTTTATTATTCCATGCTAGACATTAAATTTGCTGATTAAACAGCAATACTTGCACGTCATGTACTAGTTTGGAAAGATCTGAGATCAAATTACGTCATTTCAAGAGAGAATAAAAGCATACAGACACACAAACAGACACTTAAAAAAAACACACAAAGAAGGTACAAAAACACGGAAGTTCTGACACAGCATGTAATTTATAAGAACATCGCAAAATTAGTAAAATAAACCTTAACATTTATCAAACAAAATGCATGAAAGTTTTAGAAATGACATGGAATTTATATAATAAGCATTAAATTTATATTAAAAATGGAATTTATATAAATAGTATGAAATCTACATATTATTAAATTTATAACAAAAAGCCGTGGAATTTATGAAAAACATGGAGTTTATAAAAACAGCGTAGACATTTTTAAAAAATTGTTAAAAACTCATCTCTTTAAACGTGGTTATTCACTGTAATTTCTTTTTTTAGTGTAACGTATTGTTTCATTTGATATTAGTCAGATTTCTATTTATTCTGAAATTGTTTAAGTTTTGTCATAGCCAATGCATGCATGTTGTATGTTGTAGCCCTTAGAGCAAATTTCTGAAAAACTGACAGAAAAGCTGATAGAAAAGCTGACAGAAAAGCTGACAGAGACAGTAGTGATGAACAATGTATTTCCCCTTGCTGGAGGCTTTTTCTCTGTAATACTTATGTTTATATTTTCTAGTTTTTAACGCTTTTCTTAAATGGAGCTACACCGGCTCTTTTTTAAGTATTGCTGCTATCACTTTTCGAGATGTTTTATTATTCCATGCTAGACATTAAATTTGCTGATTAAACAGCGATACTTGTACGTCATGTACTAGTTTGGAAAGATCTGAGATCAAATCACGTCATTTCAAGAGAGAATAAAAGCATACAAACACACAAACAGACACTTAAACAAACACACAAAGAAGGTACAAAAACACGGAAGTTCTGACACAGCATGTAATTTATAAGAACATCGCAAAATTAGTAAAATAAACTTTAACATTTATAAAACAAAATGCATGAAAGTTTTAGAAATGACATGGAATTTATATAAAAAGCATTAAATTTATATTAAAAATGGAATTTATATAAATAGTATGAAATCTACATATTATTAAATTTATAACAAAAAGCCGTGGAATTTATGAAAAACATGGAGCTTACAAAAACAGCGTAGACATCTTTAAAAAATTGTTAAAAATCATTTGTTTAAACGTGGTTATTCACTGTAATTTCTTTTTTTAGTGTAACGTATTGTTTCATTTGATATGAGTCAGAATTCTATTTATTCTCATATTGTTTAAGTTTTGTCATAGCCAATGCATGCATGTTGTATGTTGTAGCCCTTAGAGCAAATTTCTGAAAAGCTGACAGAAAAGCTGACAGAAAAGCTGACAGAAAAGCTGACAGAGACAGTAGTGATGAACAATGTATTTCCCCTTGCTGGAGGCTTTTTCTCTGTAATACTTACTTGTATGTTGTAGCCGTTCTGAATAAGGGCGTTATGAATGTTGCAATAATAATAATAATAATAATAATAATAAGAAGAAGAAGAAGAAGAAGAAGAAGAAGAAGGAAAGAAATGGCATGAAACGTATGTAAAAAGCATGAATTAAAAAACCATGGAACTTACATAAATGGCATGGTACAATACACTGCTTTGTTACTTAAGCGCTTAATCCAAATATTTGTGAATTTAGTACGATTCACATGTTTTTTAACACTTTGTCTTTATTTCCTTCAAGAGTAAGTTGCTAGTACAGTAGTATACATTGTACAACAAGCAGCAAAAGTGTTGTTTTTAATTTTTTGGTTTCTCTGAACCTTATGATACAACATCTTTTCAATTGTTAGTGCATGTTTTAAATATTTTAAGAAAGGGTAGAAATAAACCTCTGTATTGGCGTTATTACATCTATGAATATATAACTTGGCTTGAAGGAGAAGATAATCAAGAATAAATCTACAAGTTCTATTGTTTCCTTTTCTAGCAACCCTAGTATTTTTATTCTAGTATTTAAGATAATGACACTTGTTCTCTGAAAACGTTTTATTCAGTCATTTTTCGCGGATTGCCCAAAAAAGGTTTAAACTATAGCATGTCGCAAAAGTGTGAATTAAACCTCGTGTTACATTTCATTGTCTGCAGGTAGTGCAGCCGACAGAGCATACATACAGACACAGTACAAAGCTGACAGAAAAGCTGACAGAAATAATAATAATAATAATAATAATAATAATAATAATATTAAGAAGAGAAAGAAGAAGAAGAAGAAGAAGAAGAAGAGAAATGGCATGAAATGTATGTAAAAAGCATGAATTATAAAACCATTGAACTTACATAAATGGCATGGTACAATACACTGCTTTGTTACTTAAGCGCTTAATCCAAATATTTGTGAATTTAGTACGATTTACATGTTTTTTAACACTTTGTTTTTATTTCCTTCAAGAGTAAGTTGCTAGTACAGTAGTATACATTGTACAACAAGCCGCAAAAGTCTTGTTTTTAATTTTTTGGTTTCTCTGCACCTTATGATACAACATCTTTTCAATTGTTAGTGCATGTTTTAAATATTTTAAGAAAGGGTAGAAATAAACCTCTTCATTGGCGTTATTACATTTATGAATATATAACTTGGCTTGAAGGAGAAGATAATCAAGAATAAATCTACAAGTTCTATTGTTTCCTTTTCTAGCAACCCTAGTATTTTTATTCTAGTATTTAAGATAATGACAGTTGTTCTCTAAAAAAGTTTTATTCAGTCATTTTTCGCGGATTTCCCAAAAAAGGTTTAAACTATAGCATGTCGCAAAAGTGTGAATTAAACCTCGTGTTACATTTCATTGTCTGCAGGTAGTGCAGCCGACAGAGCATACATACAGACACAGTACAAAGCTGACAGAAAAACTGACAGAAAAGCTGTCAGAAATAATAACAATAATAATAATAATAATAAGAAGAAGAAGAAGAAGAAGAAGAAGAGAAATGGCATGAAATGTATGCAAAAAGCATGAATTAAAAAGCCATGGAACTTACATAAATGGCTTGGTACAATACACTGCTTTGTTACTTAAGCGCTTAATCCAAATATTTGTGAATTTAGTACGATTCACATTTTTTTAGCACTTTGTTTTTATTACCTTCAAGAGTAAGTTGCTAGTAAAGTAGTATACATTGTACAACAAGCCGCAAAAGTGTTGTTTTTAATTTTTTGGTTTCTCTACACCTTATGATACAACATCTTTTCAATTGTTAGTGCATGTTTTAAATATTTTAAGAAAGGGTAGAAATAAACCTCTTCATTGGCGTTATTACATTTATGAATATATAACTTGGCTTGAAGGAGAAGATAATCAAGAATAAATCTACAAGTTCTATTGTTTCCTTTATAAGCAACCCTAGTATTTTCATTCTAGTATTTAAGATAATGACAGTTGTTCTCTGAAAACGTTTTATTCAGTCATTTTTCGCGGATTTCCCAAAAAAGGTTTAAACTATAGCATGTCGCAAAAGTGTGAATTAAACCTCGTGTAACATTTCATTGTCTGCAGGTAGTGCAGCCGACAGAGCATACATACAGACACAGTACAAAGCTGACAGAAAAGCTGACAGAAATAATAACAATAATAACAATAATAATAATAAGAAGAAGAAGAAGAAGAGAAATGGCATGAAATGTATGCAAAAAGCATGAATTAAAAAACCATGGAACTTACACAAATGGCATGGTACAATACACTGCTTTGTTACTTAAGCGCTTAATCCAAATATTTGTGAATTTAGTACGATTTGCATGTTTTCTTAACACTTTGTTTTTATTTCCTTCAAGAGTAAGTTGCTAGTACAGTAGTATACATTGTACAACAAGCCGCAAAAGTCTTGTTTTTAATTTTTTGGTTTCTCTGCACCTTATGATACAACATCTTTTCAATTGTTAGTGCATGTTTTAAATATTTTAAGAAAGGGTAGAAATAAACCTCTTCATTGGCGTTATTACATTTATGAATATATAACTTGGCTTGAAGGAGAAGATAATCAAGAATAAATCTACAAGTTCTATTGTTTCCTTTTCTAGCAACCCTAGTATTTTCATTCTAGTATTTAAGATAATGACAGTTGTTCTCTGAAAACGTT